>JAWWMP010000001.1:75756650-75798859 GCA_035047865.1 Dendrocincla tyrannina
ATTGCCTCTGTCAGTTGAAATCTCCTCTCTGACATGTTACACATATTCCAGCTTTTGTAAAAAAAAAAAAAAAAAAAAAACAAAAAAAAAAAAAAACAACAAAAAAAAAAAAAAAAGAGCTGTAACAATGAACATATTAAAAGCAGCACTCTGTCCCATTTGTAAATTCATATGTTAATGTTTATATTAGAGACAATCACTTTATTTCTAATATTAAATTTTAACAAACTTTAAAAAGACTATTATCAAAGCTCCTTCTGGACTATCTTCTCTTTTCACAGCAGCCACAAGGCACTTTTTAAGAATTTATCAGCGCTAAAGAAAATAAACACAATAAAATCTGAACATGTCTCAGTGGATATGAGTAAACATTAAACTAATACAACAAACATTGCACTGAACTAAGTACAAATTCAAGTGGCTGCATGATAGAAACACAGAGAAATATGCAAAGAAGTGCTTCAGTCACGTTTCAGTCTCTATTGAACTATCTTTGAAAATGTCATCCCAAGCATGGGCTTGTTGCCCAGTGTGAAGCATCAATTCCCACACCAAGGACAGGTACTTCTATTTTTTTATTCTAGTTTGCACCAAGTAGGTAGCTATGTGGTGACCCACAAATGGCTACCTCACCTATCATCAAAACCTTAAATTATTTATGCATTTTAACAAAGGCATCATCATTTATTGGTTACAGAATATATAACTTTTTTTTAAGCAGTACTCAGACCCCTATTTGCCAATTATATCTTTCATTTCTCACGCTATTTAGTCCACGTGTGTAATTCTTCCCTCCATTTGAATCTGAGGTCCAATTTGAGTTGGTGGTCAATAAATTGTGGTTGTGAACCTTCCAGAATTACTTTTCCCCTAGTTACTGATCAGCTCCACGCTGTACCACACACTCCTGGGGGCTCTCATATAGATAGCCTGTTCATCTTGGGATTGTCTTCACACTTCCTTAAAACAAGAGATTAGTCAAGCATACAGCATTCACAATGCAATTGCTTAATCATAATAATCCAACTACAGCTACTGATTAAGAGCTTAAAAAAAAAAATTGCAAAGTTTGATTCAAATCTTGAGGGGCTCAAGTTTCAAGGAGCTCAATAGGGGGCTCAAACCTTCAGGGGCTTGATATCATAAATACTCCCTTTGGTATTACTGTTGGGTATCATTTATCATACAATCAGATTCAAAACAATCAGGACTCTTGCTGACCTAAAGATAAACCATTTGCAAGCAACCATTCCATGCACATCAAATAGCAGGGTTCTTACAAGGGAAGATAATAATAGTATAAATCTCTCTGTTCTCTTCTCCAAGCCATGACTCAAGTCATCCTAATACAAATATCAAAATCAGTTGGATTCATTCTAAAAGTGTTCAGCTTCAACTTAGACATCCAAAATTAACAAAGATATTTCTCATCCTGTGTGAGTTTGAAACAAGTTCTGTTTAGGCTTTTTCTGTTGCCGAGTATCTACCAACAGAGATACTTTCTTCAGTAGTGAAACGTTTTGTCCTCATGGGTAGGATACCTCTCACTTAAATTTAGACAACTACAACTAAAGTGGTTTACAATGTTTACTTTATAGTTAATAGAGATAAATAGGCATCTTGAATTAGATGCATTGTCTATGAAGACAGTCTGGACAAATAATCAAATGTAGGCATCCTAATTCACTTATTTGAATCTTCAAATACATTCCTAATTGCTGATACAAAGTTTGCAGTGACAACCAGACCTGTCTCTTTTCCTTTTCTCTCCCCTCACAATTCTTATTCATCACTCTATTATGAAGATACTTTGCAGTCCTATTAAGAGTGATTAAATACTAGTTTAAGTGGATAATCAATGTCTGCTAAAACAGATTACCTTATTAAAGAAAAATTTAATTTTAGCCATCTCCAAAAACTGGGACATAATATAGAATAAGAACCCAGGGCAGTCATCAAGGTCAGAGTGAAATGCATCAGATCAAGCATGAGCAGAAATAACTACACAAAAACTGTCCAAGTAAAAGCAAAAAACATAGACACAGGGGTAACTTATGTCTCAACATAGGCAGAAAAAGATTATGTTTTAAGAATTTCTTCCTTGACCTTAATGGACCTCTTGACTCTGCTTAAATTATCCAGAAAGAAAGAACATTTGTTTCATTATAAGAAGGAATTATTTGTTTGCTATGCTAATGATAACGCTTACACTGAGAAATAATCAATAACTTCAGTTGTCTGCTTAAATTCCAAGTATTTTCTTCCTCTCTGACTAATGTAAGTTCCATTTTTCTTTCTTTTATATATATATATTCTTTTATATATCAACATATATCATCTGATCCACTTCTTTAATGATGCCAAAATCCCTGCATATATTGTCCCTTCTGCCATACAAGTAACTCCCAAAAAAACTTTCTAATGATCCTTATTCTGTGTTTAAAAAGGAAACATCAAATGATGGGTAAAAATTTGTGCACCATAAAAGTGGACAAGCACTGACATTTTTGCTGCTCATAATCCTTGTGTGCATTAATAACACTACCAAGGGGTACCTTGATCTGATAAAGGCTGGATCTAGGGGCTAACACAAGCCACCCAGATAGAATGCTCCTTGACTCTAATAGTCAAAAGGAAGGTGTTGGATCACAGAGAATGCACCAGAAAGTCAACTCCCAGCTGACCTGCTGGGGTTCACTGGCAGGCCTTTTTCTCTCAGTCTATCTGAGCCCTCTTCAAGGGATGAAAACTTCTGCAGAGAGAAGATCATAGAATCATAGAATCATTTAGACTGAAAAGGACCTCCAAGATCATTGAGTCCAACTGTTAACATAACACTGCCAAGTCTACCCTGAAATCATATCTCTAAATGCCACACCTACATATCTTTAGAATATCTCCAGGATGGTGACTCCACCACTTCCCTGGGCAGTCTGCTTTAATGCTTAACAAACTTTTCAGTGAAGAAATTTTTCCTAATGTCCAATATAAACCTCCCTTGGTGCAACTTGAGGCTGTTTCCCCTCATCCTATCTCATGTTACCTAGGAGAATAGACCTACTTCCATTTCACTATAACCTCCTTCTAGGTTTCTGTAAAGAGAGATAAAGTCTCTACTGAGACTCCTTTTCTCCAGGGAATTTTTGGAATTCATCATGACTCATTCATCATTCATCATTCAGTACTTCAAAACATCACTTTACCAAATTCTGATCTCTTGTATACCTCAAAGTCTTCTAACTTCTACATCCACAATTAGGTGAGGCAGCAAATGAAGAAACAGAAATCAGGAAAGGTAACTGTCATTCCATTCAGACACCACCTGAGAGTCTCATGCCTGTAAGGTGTTTCAAAGAGAGAGTGTTCAGGAGTAGTGGGATTAGGGAACACATCTCACAGGACAGGATGACATAATTGCTCAACAAGTTACTTCCATAGGCTACCTGCAGACAGATGCTGCATACAATTTAGAACTAAGAAAGCTGTTTTTCTAAAGACAAGGCATGGCATACATGACCAAAAATTTTAGTCCAGAACTTCCTCACATTTTTTGGCATAGATCACCACAGCTTCTGACACTTTTAAATGAACCAAAGCAAGGTTACAAAAAAGCCACCTTTGCTTCTGAATTTGTATAATCAGTGTTATCCTAGAGCAAGGGTAGACATTTTCAAAGGGCGATAAGTGAGAAAGATACTAATTTTTGTACCTTTCTGCTGCTCGTGTCATTTATTTCTACAGGGAGATGTATCCTGCCTGTGTGTCTGTCTGCAGAACTACCACTTTTACATGGATAGAGAGCTGTATTAACTAGCAGATCCATTTTCCTTCAATCTCATGTACAGCTGGGAGAGAAAGTTTTCTTTTGTAAGCTTAATATTTGGAATATTATATGTTATATGCCATTTGAGTCATACCAGTTTCACAGAATAATATGGCTATATATGTACTAGAGTACTGATATCTCCTTTTTCTCCCTCCCCCTCACCTCCAGTATCTCCCTAATTTATCCTTTTTTTTTTTTTTTTTGTATACTTTAGTTATGATGTTATGAAGAAGCAGACCGTGTCTGCTTTTATTAGGCAGAGGATGGGACAGGAGGAAGACTCTATTCCTATGACAAATAGGCACATAGAATGATTTTTCATAAAGTTATGAAATGGAAATATTTGAACAGATTTTGGTATCATTTATGAGTAAAAGCATGTTGAGCAATAGACAAGTATGGTCTGTTGTCCAACAAGTGAATAAAATAGAGGCAGATGGCAATACATTTTCTCTAACGTGTTTATTCCAAGGAGCTCAGTGCCAGCTGCACTCACCAGAACTTCCCAGTATTTTCTTTCTCCTTCATTGCCACATGCCACCTAGTGACTTAGTACTGAATCACAGCTTTAAAGCTATTAAGACTGGGAATTGCAGGGTACCATAAGAACAGTCTTCTTTCTGAATGCTTAAGGATGTAAAAATGGCCGTGGAAACAGCTAAATGCAGAGCATGAAGCACACTTTTGTTTTGAGAGCAAATTCTCTCATAGACCTCCAAGGACAGAAAAGCAAAACAAAAAAATCAGAATGCATTTGAATGATGCAAATTTTTGCCTTCCTGTATTTATGCCCACGAAACATAAAAACTAAAACAAAGGTTATTCAGACATTAAAATTATATTAATTAATTAATTAATTAATATAATAATAATTGCAAGACAATATGGCTGCTGAAAGATTGAGGAATAAATTCAGTTAATGTATAAAAATACCAAACATTCCCTTTTTCTGATTTAGACTTCTTAAACATCTTGCATAATTTTCTTATTTATCTTCATATATTTTAAACTTTCAAAAGTCATGTTTTTATCCATATGAGTCCTGGGGGTTTTTATTTTATATTCTCAGAGAACACAAAAAGTGGAGAAAAGCACCTCTTTCTGACAGCAGTTTAGGGCCATGTTACAGAGAGGTTTTGATTTTTGAACATGGCATTACATTTCTTACATAGAATAGTAAGAGTACAATCTTTGTAGGATAAAATTAGATGTCTTTAAAACATTGTATTAACTGCTTCACCAGTAACTGCAGCCCTAGAAACTCACTAAACAATGTCATTATAATAGCTTTAAAATTAAAACTCTTGTGCTTGAGCAGGTAGTTCTAAGAAGGAATGTGGTGATCTCTGGACTCTTCCTGCTTAGGAAACAAAAAAACACAAACAAAACAAAACTATAGTGTACTCATGATGCTTATCAAAATACTGTGTCTGCTTTCTCTCAAGTGTATTTTGATTGAATACTGTCTGAGAGGTTCTTCATTACATAGGCAGTCCAGACATCAGAGATTCAGCATGACTTTATGTAATGCAGATCAGAAAGCATTTGATGGCAACTTAATATTTGAAATGCAATGAATAATTCACTATGTGGATCCAGAACACCATTCTCCAACTTGTTACATTAATAAAATTAAACTGCAAAGAATGATTATCTCAAGACAAAACGGGATACCAGACCCAATCAAAATGACATTTATCATACAAGACTGTTGAGAGATCTTGTATATGAATACTGCAATATATTCCCCTTTGAGGAAAGGTTACTATGTGACTAGTAACATAATAATTATGCCATGTTTGCCTACAGTATTTTTTTTCATTTTATAAATCTTGACCTTCTTCCCTAGAAGAAACTTCCCTAATCTGCATCAGGAAAGCTGAAGTCAAATGAAACAAATAATTTGTTAATGATTTCTCTTTTGCCTGATTCATTTGCAGCTGTACAATACCCTAAACAACCTGTCTTTCAACAAGATTTAGAAATTCAAATCTGAAATACTTTTTTCCTTCTCAGTGGATTTTTTTAAAGGGTCAAACATAGCATGACTGTTGTAGTGATGCAAGGTATTTCCTTGCCCAGCAGTTGAATGCTTACAGATATTCCAGGATGAATTCAATGAGCAGCAGCATCAATAATCCTATCCCCGTCAAGATCAAGTGTAACTGTATTTGAGAATTTGATCACTTGGTCTTTATTTCCACTGGATAGGACTAACCAAAATGTCTTTCATTATAGTATTTAAGCTTCAGTCTTCCTCATTTATGAAGTCTGAGATTTACAAACATAATTAACATCTAATTCTGAGATTAACTGAAAAATTCTCAAATCTCTAAACAGAGACCAAGTTTGTAAGGCTGATATTACATAAAAACAAACTTGGATTGGTGCTACAGATGCTGGTGCTTCATCAGTATTGACAAATGAGAGAGTGGGGGAAAAGCAGTTTTGTGAAACTTAGGCTTTGATTGCAAACATTTAAAACTCCTTTAATTCAAAAGCTAAATATTCTTCTGTAACTGTTAGTTCGTCTTCAACCTGTCATGGATATCAGCCTTGATAAACGGGAGGATGGGAGTGATTCATCCTTCCTAATATCCTGCACTACAGCTGACCTCAGCCTCTCCTGAGACTTCCCAGAGTCTGCTGAATTTACTGGCATCTGTGGCTCATAACTGAAACTTTGAAATAATATTTTACTGCAATTTAAGTGTATTATATATATGTATATCAGTGAAGCGAGATACACCAACATCAGATAGGGTAATGAGGGCAACATACACTGCATTGAGAACAGAATGTGCCTTTGAAAGGCTATGTGTTCATTTGGTGTTTAAAAACCATCTGTTTTGCAAGAGAAGGCAGTGGAACACACACTGTAATACACCACAGGCTGTCAGTTCTGTATTTACTAGACAAGGACAATGCCAGTGTAATTTTAATGACAAGCTATTCTGGTTGAAACTAGACAGAACAGCTTCAGATCCTTTGCAGGTGTGGCAGTTTGGAGAAAACCTCTCAGGGTTTGACAAAGTAACTGGGTTGTTAATAATGTCTTCCAGAAACCTCACAGAGGCAAAGAAAAAGATGAGGAAGAGGAAAAGAGAGGCTTTGCAGTTTAATGACTAACTCTGGCAGAATAGGATCCTAAGCTCCTTCAAGGATATTTAGCTAAAATTGGAAAGTTTTTCCAAATTGTAAACAAACTGTGGCAACTGTTGACTGGGATCAGTCATTTTTTGGTTCATGACAATAGCACTTTGCTGGATCTGCTGAGCATTTCCTGTGCACCATGTCTCACTTAGGCCCTCAGAGGGATAAAAGTTATTAACCCCTGTGGTAAAGTGTATGCCAAAATTATCAAGGAATCACTATATTTGCCTAAAAGGGTTACAGACCTTTTTACAAATGGGTAGTAATTAATAGCCTGATTCAGTCCACTCCTTTTTTCCTGAATTGTAAAGAACTCTGTACTGTCTACGTTGGAAAGCACAAGGGGCTAGGGAACAAACTCAAGCTCTAGGCCCTGATTATCCCACCACATAATTGCAACTCTCCCACCAGCTCACTACTCAACTGCCCCAGCCAACTTTTCCCAAGATTAAACCTGAGCTAAATGAGGGATTTAGTCAATCCCCAAAAGCATATGGACAAGACTACACCAGGAGTGCTTTCCTCCACTCTCCACATCCTTCAACACAATGCAAGGACATCCTGCAGCATCAAACATATCTGAAGACCCTTTTCCCTTCCTCAAGGCATGTAACTAACACCATTAGTTTCACACTGAGACAATACTCTGGTAAGCTGCAGCACAGACCCACATTATTTCAGACACTCCTGATGGAAACAGAGGTGGGGGCAGTGCAGACTGTATGTGTAGATTGTATGTAAAGACTGTAGGACCATGTCTGTTAGGGCAGTCCAGTCTTCCCTTTCATAACATGTCCAAAATCCTTGAAACAAATTAATCACGTTGCACTTAAGGAAAACAGTCTTGCTTGAGCCATGTTGCAGTTCAGTGTGGAAGTGAAGGAGCCTAAATTCCTTTTTGGTCTCTGGCAGGGTAAAACTGGCAGGCACAAAAGAAGTTTGCATGAAGCTTAACACAGCCAGGCAGCACAAAACACACGTGACACTGACTAAAAAGGATTGGAACAGTCTGAAGAAAGCATGTCCTAAAGATCTGAGCTTCATTCAGGCAGCAAGCTTGGAGTTAAGGAATATTTCACTCTACCTCTACAGACCGGCTACATAAAATCTCTTCATGAAACTTTATTGTGCTGTGCACTAAAGAAAATATGGATTGAAAATGTGGGTTGTGTACAATCTAAAGAATATTAAATTAACTACTTGTAAGCTGACTTGTTAACATTCAATGTTGTATCTCTAAGTATCTTTGTACATACATATTAGTAATATAACACAAACCAAAATTATATAAATCAGTTAAGAATTTTAAGTGAAATCAATATACTCGTGTGTGAGTTTTGTTGAGGTTTTTGTTTATTTTAATGCAGTAGTTTATTGCAATTCAGGCAGAGAAAATTGAACAGTAAAACATAAGCAGAGAAAGAGCCTATTAATTATGCATTTACAACCTATGATACTTACTATATCAAAATGCAGCAGATTTCAAAGCACGGTAAAGGGTGTATATGAATGAACAAGTTGTGGTGCAACAGCTTCACACACCTTAGTTGATTTGTGGTAGCTGCCTGTATACAGGCTCTTAGCGTGAGGTAAAGTAACTTTAGCTAGCTTAGCCTAGTTTCATTAACTTCTTACCCAGTGGGAACTTTTAAGCTTTCTGGCTGACACCTAAATTTCAGATTAACGCACAACACTGAAACATCACAGCCAGTCTGGTACAAAAGACTACCTAGATTTGAAAATGTGAACAATATTTTAACTGGCACTGATTGAAAAATACTTCATGGGATTATGCAATTTTCTTTTTATCTGGAGAACATAATCAAACTTTATGACAAAGTGAAACGTCCAAAAGAAAGTGAAAAAAATCCAGATGCATCTGCTACATATATTTTACCAAAACAAGGGTTATCTTAGTGAAAGCAGTATTCTCTAACAATGTTAAAAGTCCTTCACCTTATGAAGTTGTCTTTAACATCACAACAAAGAATGAGATGACATCTAGAGGGACGTGGGTAAATGTGTGCCCAGAAGAATCTCATGAAGTTCAATATGTCTAAGTGCAAGGTGATGCACCTACGTCAGAACAATCCCATGTATAAATACAGATTGGGAGAAGAAGTCATTGAGAGCTGCCCTGTGGAGAAGGTCTTAGGGGTTCTCAAGGATGAAAAGCTGAACCTGAGCCAACAGTGTGCGCTCACAGCCTGGAAGGCCAACCACAACCTGGGCTGCATCAAAAGAAGCGTGGCTGGCAGGTTGAGTGAGGTGATTCTCCTGTTGCTTTTCCCTCATGAGACCCTACCTGGAGTACTGTGTCCATCTCCCTCCTGAAAGAGGGCAGGTTTAGATCAGATGCTAGGGAAAAATTCCCTTACTGTGAGGGTGGCAGGGCACTGGCATGGCTTGCCCAGAGAAGTTGTGGATGTCCCATCCTTAGAAGTGTCCAGATTTGACCGGACTTTGAGTAATCTAGTAAATGGCATTCCTGCCCATGGCAGGTTAGTTGGAACTAGATGATCTTTAAGGTCTGTTCCAACCCTAACCATTTTATGATTATATGACCTATTGAGAACCTTTTGCTTCCATTCCTTCCATAGCTTTTTACCAAAAATTATTGAAGAAATACTACTAATAAAAAAACAGTTAACAAAATAAATACATAAAAAACAATTCTTAACCATAGGAGAAGAAAAAAAACCCCACTGTTTCCAAATGAATGCAATACCTCTAGTTTTATTTTTATCGAATATTTTATTAATATTCCTGGGGGTTTTCTGTATTTCCTCAAAATAACAGTTTATTTTTATTATTGCTCAGCTTATCCCATTTTCACAGATGATTTACCTATTCTTTCAAGTTCTACTCATTTATCTAGTTCATTGAAGAATTAGAAACTGTCTATTTTGAATCCCCCTAAAGCTCTTTATTCACAGTGCTCCTCTGTGCTTCGTGGCACAACCAGCTTTGAAAGGGTTGAAAGCACAAGTGTACTTGGTGAGGGAAAATATTCCACTTTGAAGAATCAGATGGATGTGCATACAGGTAGTTATTTTATGAATATGGGTAGGAGATGTGGAGGAAAGAATATTATTCTTACCTGGCTATAGACATCCAAAATGTTATTAAAATCTGCCATCCCATTAATTTTTATTGATGACAGAGAGAAAGAGAGCTCCAAAGAACAATGTGGCTCACTCTAACATAGATATCTAAAACAAGCCAGATTCATCTGAAGGTGTCTGTTTCTTTCCATCATCACCAAAAAGAATTTAGGATGACTATTTCCAACTTAAATGCCTGATCTTCCGACATCCAAACAGTGAAAGATGCAAATGTTGCTTTCAGAATTATGCAGTCTTACTGAACTGATTAATTTCATGCTTCTGAGAGTAATATGCAACAAAGTAAGAACGACTCCATTTTGTAAGCATCATACAATGCATATGCTCCCAGTACTTTAACTTACCCATTATTTTTATAATGTATTTAAACAAGTCAGCCAGTTACCTTTTATACTGATTTCTGTAGCTTCCCTTTCTTGCCCCATAAATGCAATCTCTTTTTTCTACTAGACTACCGCATGTGAAATAGTTTTCAATATATGGCACTTCATCTTAGCATTCCTCAATTAAAATACAAGCCATCTTCATATCTTATTTGGAAAGGGCATTCTCTCTGTAATAATATGAAACTGGCATCTATCAAGTACCCAAAGAAGTTTTGAATTTTCATATAATAGCTGAACTACCAAAATATGTGAATTAGAACTAAGTTAACTATGTTTTAAATGTGTTAACTACTGCCTGTTATGATATAAAAAAAATATTTTTTTTTACTATAACAGCACTTTAGTGTTACCTTTGTAGGACATTTCTGTAGCTGTTCTTTTAAGTAAAATGAACATTGACCAACTGAAAATACTTATGTATAAGAAGGTCCTTACAAAAATGTATTATATATGACTGGGAAAGGAAAAATGAGCAGAGCTTGGAAGAATAACAGCAACAAGAGATATCACTATCAGAAATTAAATTAAATGTAGACAGGAACATCAAACAAGAATGTCATATTATAAATAACCGTGTCCCTAACTGAAACCATAAATCAGACTTTACTTATCTTTAATCTCTCTCTTGAGCTTTGTAGATGTAGCTTCAGCTGCCTAGCTGCAGCCCTGACTGGCATTTGATCCCTGGGACAGTCCAGTTAGCCTTGAAGCAATGCATTCCACCTCACATTAATCCACACCCTGGACCAGATTTAGGCTTCATTTCTACTCTAAGCCATATCTCTTCCCAGGCTGCTTTCAAATGACTTTCCTGGTTCACCTCGAGGAAAATTTTGAGACTATGCATTCTGCACAGCTCCTCAACAATTGTCATGCAGCCAGCACAATGCACCCTGGCACCGGCCCATTAAGGCTCCAGTCGTGCCTCCAAGGTCCGCCCCTGCCCGCATTTCATCTTCAGCTCCCACTTCAGCCCAACTGCCTCTGCCAGTTCCATGAGCCTTGAAGGTTACTCGGTCAATAAAAAGATCAAAAGTAAATAATGAAGCCTAAATGTATAAAAAAGCAGTGGAAAAAAAGCAATACAATTGTACTGCAGGAAATAAATGCCACAACTTTTGCAAGTGGACATAACCTCTGTTATAGCCAATAAATAGATTACTGCCTTTACTACTTACAGATTTTTTATGCATAACATTTTTAAGTTGATGCGTTTTGTATCCATCTGCAAAATAAAACAAGTAAACAACTTGATTTCATTTTTTTCATCTCTTTCTTTCATTGGTGATTTTCTTTTTTTTGGCTTGGACAAAAGCATACATTCTAAATGGTCTTGCAAATCATTTGCCTACTTCTTTAAGTGCCTTATATGGTTGCTCATTCTTAGTTCAACTATAAGCTATTTCTCTTTAAAAGTATTATATATGTACATTGAACTGCATTTTTGCTGTCATGAGTATCTACCCATCAATGCATTCAGGCAACCCAAGCTAAACTTTCCAAAAGATTCCTGCTTGTTTCTTAACATTGTTAAGAATGTTTGTTTCAAACTGCATACAACCATTAATTATTGATGAAATACAACTAATTCAAAAATAAATAATAAAAATAAAGTGCAACTTGGGGAGGGGAGAGTTTAGAAGATAAACAACATTGGCATGCCCTTTTTACATGAAAAAAAGACTTTGCTATAAAATTATTTGAATTGCACCAAAATTTTAATAGTAATACACCTGTAAATGACTATACTGAAATTAAAGCAAAATAAATATGAACAAAATATTCTGATTTATAAAGTCTCTAGGTAGGGAACTGCTATCAAGTCAGAATAGAAATAGTGATCAAGATAATAAATAAGAATGAAGTATGTAAAAGAGAGAAACACAAGATGAAAAAGGGTGATTAAATATCCTGCACCTGGGATTGTTAGTTCTTAATTTAAATCTATAAATACAATATGCACAGATTTTAAACAGTAATAGCCCCTAGCAATACAAAAAATAGTTGGTAAAATCTGGGGGCAAAAAGTATGTACCTTTATCATTTTTCAAAGTCTTTTCTCTATTGTCCAGCATAAGCTGCAACTGCAATGTGATGAATGTTTCAAAAAGGCGGAGTTTCTGGAGCGTGTTGAGTGGAGGTCTACAAAGATCATTAGAGATCTGAAGCACCTCTCTTATGAGAAGAAACTGAGGGATCTGGGCCTCTAGAGAGACTGAAAGGGGATCTCATAAATGCATTCAAATATCCAGGTGTCCAGGTGTAAGGCAGGTGTCAAGAGTAATGTGCCAGACTCTTTTCAGTAGTGTCCAGTGACAAGACAAAGAGGAAAAGCCACAAACTAAAACACAAGAAGTTCCATCTCTGCCTGAGGAAGAACTTCTTTACATTTACGGTGGCAGAGCACTGGAACATGCTCAGCGAGGTCATGGAGCCTCCCTCTTTGGAGGCATTCAAAACTCACCTGGACGCATTCCTGTGTAATGAGCTCCAGATAACCCTGCCCTGATAGGGGGATTGGACTGGAGGATCTGCAAAGGTCCTTCCAACCCTAACTATTCTGTGAATGAGGCAACAAGAGGTAATATAAAATGAAGATATTAGGGTTTGAGTAATGTTTTCAACAGGTCATATAAAGAGTGTGACATGCTGATGGAAGAATTTCAGAAACAAATGTGAAAAAGAGTCACTCAGTCTTCAAATCTTATTATGTTGCGAGTGGAAGATGTACAACAGGATCTATGAAACCACATAAAATCGTAGTGTTGTCGAGTGCTAAAGACGAAAAAGCAAACTACAATAGATGTGTACTTCAGCTTCATGTGTCAAGAAAGACATCTGGCAGCAGGATTCCCCTGCAGATTAGGGGGTGGTATGACTTTTGAGGATTCTATTTAATTCTATTCCAAAGTTAAGTTAGCCATTTGCTTTCCTAAATAAAGCTGTATCTGTGTTGTGTGTTTCTTCCTCATAACAGAAAACAAAGATGTACTTTCTAGGTGTGTTTGACTTGTTTAAATTTAAATTTAACCATTTATTCAGTGATCAGTTTTCTGCAGCTTTTGCTAAAGCAATGTAGTGAGAAAGGCTGCCAGCGATTAAAGTACTTCATCAATAATAGTTGGTTTGAAATTAATAAGCACAGGAATAAGATGTCAATGCAAGTAAATGCCCAGGGCTGGACACAATCTCAAAGTGAATTGGAAAAATTATTTCAGGAAACTGTCCATTAATGATACCTTGACAGTATGCATGTGGATATTTGCTATATATGTAATTAAAATGACTTTTCACTTGTCACCCGTTCTATGAAGCAGATGACTTAGGTTGAAAGACTGAAGATTATGTCAGTCAAAATAAAATGACTGGTTACCTGCAACTATGTTCCTATCTTTTGTAAAATAATTTTTTTTGCCTAGAACGCAAGTAGAAAAATATAATATTTTTTAATATTATGCTTAATTAGTGCAAGGTCTTGAATTGCTATTTGAGACAGCAGACATCAGGAATATTTGAGCCAAACAAATTGCCCCAACAGAGAACTTCAGGAGTTTAATCCCTTAATGAAAAAGTGTACAAAGGATTAAAGAAAAATTTTTACCTAGTTTCTCTCTGGGTTTTAACATCTATGACTGCTGAATGCTCATTCAGTTTATTTCAGAAAGTTCATGACAAAAGACTAATTCAGTTCTTACAGGCACTTTTGATAGTTGAATATGTTTTACTCTAACAGAGACATTAAAATTAGCTTCGAAAATTGCAAAAAGAATGCTTTTGACTGTCATATAGACAGTCGTTCTCTGATGGCTCCAATTCCAACTGAAAAACTTCCTTATTGCAGATATTCAGTTTCCTTACTATTTTATTTTGAAGATTAATTAATAAACACAAATAATAAATACATAATTAACAAATGCATTGGCTTTTATGTTACTGCAGGTACAAAACTGGAGGAGAAAACTAAGTTTATTGTAAATGTTATGGAACAACAGAGTAAGCACACACTTAAAAGTCAAAAATTATTCTCAGTGTGTCTCAAGGCAGTTTTAAATGCTTTCTTTTTGTTAACATGATTAATATGCTACCTTTGAAAAATATTCACAGGCAAAAAGTGTGGCAATAAATTCAGTCACCAGTAACTAGAAATATTTCAGAGTTTGTTCTCAATTTTCATTAAAATAAAAAGTAGTTTCCATAAACTCTGTCTACAATACCTAACAAAATATGTACTTTGAAATTTCCAGAATGCAGATTCTGGTTTTTTCTCAATATTTAAATTGGGTAATTTTCATATTGTAAAATAAATCTCCACTTTCTGAAATTAAACCCCACACAGTCTGCATACAAAAAACATGGACAATGGTTTTGTTCACATCTAGTACTCACGATTGTACCTTAACATGCTTGCACTGTGTTACAGGGGCATTTCCTTAAAGGAGCATTAAAAGAGCAACCTTCTGGACACTCTCTCCCTGGTGTTTACCTACTTTACATTGCAGGTGAAAGCAATTCTGCCAAGACTATACAAGAAGGAACTCTATCAAAAAGCAGAAACAGGTACATCCTGTGCCATTGAGACAGCAGTCCTATTTATATATCCTGAGAATAATGACAACTAACTTTTGCAATCACGGGTGCAAAAAAAGACTTCAGTGTGCTCTAACAGTTCTTCTGGAGGGAGATTGGGACTACAAAATGAACTGAGAAGTTACACTACCAAACAGCTCAAAAGCAGTCACAGACTGCATTCATTTATGCATTTCGTTTTTATAATTTCAAGACAGAATTATGAAATACCAGCCAAGTTTGTCTGCATTTAATAGTTTCAGATGTTTCCAAGATGACTGCAGTGCTCCTCTCTGGTTACAGCGAAGAGAAGAAGACTGCAGGAGCACCAGCCCATAGTATGATTATCATCAAGAACTGAAAAACTTACTACAATTTATTGTGGTAAGAGCAGATATTTACCAGTAATTTAGGTGACAAGTCCTAATATAAAAGCTTGAGTACAGGTTTTCACCCCAACAAGAAAGGCTTAGGCTTTACCTGGACTGTACATTTACTGTATTATAGACAGTAATATGTAGTTATTCCTGAGAGAAGCAGTCAGGGAGCTTGGAAACACGCTCTTCCACTGTGTGAAAATTAATTCATCTGGAGTCTTGTCTGAATTGATGTGTAGTTTTTTTCTGAGTACTGCTGATACTGACTGCTTCGACTTGTTCTAAGGAAAAGACAAAGGACCATTTTTAGGTAACCACTTATGGAAAAAACCATTGTGAAATCATTTCATTTCTCAGATTTCAACAGCATGTTCTCTTCAAGCTACCATGAGGTATGTAAGAATTTGTAGCTATCATCAACAGATCTTATTCCCATATAAAAGGCAAAACTATTTCCCATTATGATTTCCTCCTGGAAATACTCCCTGAAGGAAGATAAACATATGGTAAATGTGAAAAAGTTAATTGGCTATATATTGGCTGTAAAAGTTAATTAGCTGCATAGTCTTCCATATATTGGTATTTTAGCAATTTACCTTCAGATGTCAAAACTGATTTTTTCATTTTCCCAGGTCTGTTACCTCAAAATTAGCTTTCAAGAAAGTTTGATGCAATAAACAAATCTTTCTGTCCAGAGACTGCATGCACCTTACAGAGCAGTGTTATACTCTTTTGCTAACTTATTCCTTCATGTCTGTTACGGTCTGCTCCAGCTAGCTGTTTCCAAGGCAAAACTGTAGAGACAGAATCAAGCAGTCTGCATACAAGACAGTCTTCATCACTTGGATTTGAGATCGTTTTTAAATATTGTGATAATTTATTACAGCAGTGTGATAATCACCTGTTTCTCTTTTACTTACTGGAGCCTCTGGACCTGTCTTGGATGGATAGCCTTGAGGAAGCCTGGTAAAATTAGATCTATGGGAATGTTCTAGTCTCTCTTTTGGGAAAAGGAAAGGTAGAAAGAGGACTATGCTGAAAAAAGATGAAATTATTTTGCATTTACAGAGTTCTTTTCTGCAAGAACTTTACCATAATTACATATTTCATGTACTCACACGGCTTCCACATGGAAGCCCTTAGTTCCCCTTGTGACTAAGGGCTTAGAAGACATCTTGTCAGTGGCAGAATATGTGCTAGATCACCAGACACTCTCCCTGATACCAGTTATTTCAGAAGGAAAAAACACTGGAAGGTACAAGTTCTTAATTCAGATTTGATCTCAACTTTCGTCAAAGATGAAACTTCATCTGTAATAAAATATGCAATACTTAATGCAATACTTAGTAGAAATTCCCCTCATGAGTCTTGAATTCTTCTTCACCTGTGTGATTTCTTACACTATCCATAGATGCTTCTGCTGTTGCATCCTCCCATCAGGATCAGAAGCCTTAAAGACTGAGCATCCTCTTCATTTTGTTAGATGCCTTAGTTCTGAAACTGAGAAAAAATAAATGATTACCAGTAAACAACTACTCAGCTCTTAACACTTCTGCCTCTAGTCTGACTTAGCTGGTTAGCAATTTCATGATGAACACTTTTTGCAGATTTTAATCCTTTTTCTACACAGATTATTCCCAAAGAAATAGTAAAATTTTCTAAAGCATGTGAACTCTTTTTATTCCTGCGTATTTGAAACAATTCTCCTCGGATCTTATATACAATTCCAGTGAGCTTTTAAATCAGAATTTACACAACCTAGAAAATCTTCCTTTTCTATTGGCAAAACTGGAGTAGTGTAAAATAATCTTGTGGTAGCCAAACAAAGCATTGGCCTGCCTGTTCAACCTATGTTTGTCTTTGACAAAGAGCTGAAGTACTGGACTAGAAACAGTTCAATAAAAAGGCAAGTCTGGACCAGCATCAAGAAAAGCATCTTAACTCAGTATAAGGCAAATTCTTAACTCAATATAAGGCAAATTTTAAATGCCCAGATGTGAAATTAAAAGCTGGCCACCTCTACAAGCATTTACAGCTGGGCACTTCTCTGTCTACATCAGACTGTTTTACCATCAAGTTAGCTTTGCAGCAACAGCTGTTTAGATCTCTGCAAGCCGAATAAAGTCGGTGTGCTTTACACACATGTAGTACACAGATCTTATTAAAGGCATATTATTTTCTTTTTAAAATGCTAAGAATAGATACATCCATTATCTCATCAAGTAGGTGTAGATGATCTAGATTCCTGTCCCTCCTCAGACTAAGGAGCCATAAATTCACAATGTAAAGCTATTACAGCATCAAGATAGAAACTAGTTTCCTTTCTATGCAATGAGGCTCTGGCAGCATGTGTTGAAGAATATAAAATTCCAGGGGCCAGAAAACTACTTAATCAATGTGTCCACTGTGAGGTGATGATCCAATTGCTTTCACCTGGAATAGAATTCCTGGAAGGGAATATAAACAAGGCTTTTTATTATGTGGTTGAATGCTTTTTAATTTTGTAAACAGATCCTGAAAAGTGGAAAGTGTGTCCCTGCTATATTCTCCTCATCCTTCATCAGCTCACTGGAGTCTTTCAGTGCAAGTCATATATGTGGTTTCCAGAATCTGGATCTTAAGTGGTGAATGTGTTTGTATTTGTTTTTTTCTCTTAATCTTGGTTTCCTAGAAAACAGGTAACTCTAAAATAATTGGGATTTCAGCTATTGGTCCTCTTTAGACCCACCCTATTCATTAAACATTGAACTTTTAATTTTTTTCTTTTTAATAGGGTGGTTATATTAGGATTCCCCTTCTGAGTTCCTGTCCGGCAGAGGAGAGAACAGGCTGTCATGGCATTTGGCTCTATCTCTGGGAAAGATGAACTCAAGGAGTACTCCATGGTAATACAGTGCCTGAAGGTGTGACTAATAGTCTTTCTGAATAGAAGCCTGCCTCTGTAACCAAAGGACATGTTAAAATCAGCAGGTCTCTCCATCTGTCCAACATCTGTCTTGGGCTCAGTTTTTGACATTTGGTACCTCTTCCTGGTCCCACCCAGCTACACTCTGAGCCCATTTCAGATGGTACATGCCACTTTTTTTGATGGGAAGAAGGAGTTCAACTGCATTCAGGTGAGTTCCTTAGTCTGGACAAAAGGATCAAACCAATGATGTTCTCAGGAAAGGCATCTGTCTCACCTTGACACAGACACAAGGCCTGCTTACAAGGAACCTAGTTAGGATCTTTAAAAAGTAATTATTAAAAAAAAGAAACTCAAAAAACCCAAACAGCAACTAATAATGCAAGTACCTATACCTCGAGAATGTATGCAATGCTATGTGCAAACACAAAACCCCTGACTTTGAATACAAGCTACAAGGTACACTTATGGATGGGCTGAGAGATCCTGTGCATCATTCTTTTATGAATCACTTCTATCAGTTATATAGATTTGTGACTAATGTCACAATGTCAGAGGTCCAAGAGAAGCTTTTTAACACTTCACATGCAATGATAGATTTTATCAGTCTCTCCACAGCTGGTACACCTTTCCAGAGGACAACTGACCCTCATCAGCAAATCAGGCAGGCAGACAGGGCAGGTAGCCTCCAAATTATCTAAAAAGCCCACTGTCAAAAACCATGGAGAATATTAGTCTGGGCAGTAAGGGAGAAAGATACAGATCAGAAATGTTGCCTGAAGAAACAAGAAGATGTGTCATGAGGGAGTTATTAGTAAACATTTGTACATTTTTTTGTTTTCCTGGAACATGACTGAAGTTAGTAATGTTAGATACAGCTGGTCTAGTGCTTGGAGACTTTGATAATGAACTTCAGAAAACTGCCAGTGGACTCTGTGTCTGCTATTTATTTCCATGCCTCTGAGTCCAAGTATAATGGAGCTATTGATCCTTGCTGGTTTTGCATATTATGAATAAATACGATCTTGTTATAAACTGCAGTTTATTTGGCTTAGCTTAGTCTTTCCAGAGTGGAAGCTGATCTTTGCTATCCTTTTGCCATTTATACTTTTATATTATGTGCATTGGACAGTACAAATGCAGAGTACTTGAGTTACTGAAAAGCAGGCAAATAGTCTCATCTCAAGTCATGCAGGTGTAAATCTGAAAAAAAAAAAACCTTTTATTTGCATTGAGAAACACTTGCATATTCTTACATCTGAGAACTTTATTTGTTGGAGTATTACACAACAACAAATTTAACTCCTGTTTCATTGTTTTATTGGTAGACAGCAATGAAATGGTTAGCAGCATTGAACAGAGGTTCCTAAAGCTTATATCCCATAATCACTCAAAGAACGGTATTTAGATCTAAATCTTCTTTACTGTCTTTTTCCCTCACATGTCTTTCAAAGCAGTCACATTTTCCAAAGACATATGTAAATATAATGGCAGTCATATTGATTCTCTGTTCGACTGCTTAAGTCCCATAATCATTCTAAGAAACATATTTAGATAGGAATAGATCTCCACCACCTCTGATTTGATTTGGGGCAGGTATTCTGGGATTGTTTCCCAGTTCAAGATGAAAGAAAATATCTGAAATATTAACATTTCACTGATGCCTAAATAAAACACTTTAATTCTAAAAAAAGCATACGTGTATGCAGACTGCAGAAAAATGAAGGGAAACATGATTTCAAATTCTTGTTAGCTTGACAAACTGAAAATAAATCATTCCTAAGTTAAAATTGTTTATGTATTAGTTAAGGGTAAAATCAATGCTGGACTGTGAGTAGCCAAAACCCAGAAACAAATTTCTTTTCCTGAGTTGAGGAAAATGAAAAACTGAAATAGGGTGTATCTTATCATAGGGACAAATTTTGTTTTAATTTTTTCTATTATTTCTCTTTTACTGAGTTACACAATTCTTCCATTCTATTTTAAACCTGCTGACCTTAGAAGCTGACAGAATTATTACAACAGACTACTTTTTTTTACTAAAACTTTTGGAAATAACTTTTTGGGCAAGAAAGTGGTATACACTGATACCACTAGGGCTCTGCTTGGAAACGTAAAACTGTCAGATATTGGAAGGAAAAACTTCCTTGTTGGTGTAGTGGTTTATCATTCTTTTTACTCATAGAATTTTGAAAAACTCATTCTGTTTGCTCATACAAAAATAAAAATAAAATTCCTAGGCTACATCTATGAGACAACATATCTGAGATGAAGGGGATCAAACTGTGCCTTGTGTTTTTCTTGTTTAAGGGTTTTGGCAGTTCTCAGAGTTGGAATCAACAATTTTTTCAGAAACTGATCCTGGAACTAAAACTGAATTTTGTAAGTAGTTGTGGCACACTGCTGACACAAGTTTGGGTAGCACATTGTTTCTATGTTACACATACTTGCCCATGCTGATTTTTTCCCAGCTCTTTCAAATCATGATGTGATGCATGTATTCCTGTATATTTAATATTTTTCTTTATGAATTATGATGAATAGGGAATTTATAAAGCTAAATTAATAGACATAAGGGAGCAGGATAGTAAGTTTGATTTTGAAGGTCACTCATATGGTTATTTCAAGTTTCATTAATGTGTCTTGATTTTGAAGTTTTGATCCACATTTTCAAGGGAATGAAGATTTTGTGCTGATTTCATACTTTCTGAAGGGCAGTCAGTTTATAGTCTAAGATTCAGCAACCAAAATCATTGCTCTTTACACAATTTAACACATACACATTCATAGTTGATTTAATTGTACTCTTCTAGTTTTTCTGCACTTCCAACTAAAGGTGATGCATGAGTAAACAAGCTGACAAAGTTCCATGAATATTCTCTGAGAAATTTGTTCTGTTAAGGCATGGAATTACTTCAATATTATTTTTTTCCATACATTTCGTCAGGATTGAGTATATTACTATATACCAAACTCAGAATTCTGAAGAGTTCTAGCTGCTGTAAAGATTTAGTTTATTTTATTTAAAGAGTAAACTGTACTCATTGCTTTGGAAGATGGGTTTTGTCAAGGAACTTGCAAGGATTCAAAATAATTTCCAAAAGGGAGAAAAATGAAGATTTAAGGTGAAGTTAAGATTAATTTCCTGTGTCTAGTATTCCTGTACATTACCAAAGAAAAATAAAATGTTTTCTCATTTTTTTCATATAGAGTCAGTGTTTTTAATGAAGTTTTCTGCTTTCTAAAGATAGACTCAGGCTAATCAGTTTGCTGAAGTTTAATTTATAATCTGGTGATGTCCATTTTGCATATTTGGACACTATTTGCATAAACAATGCAGGTCCTATTATCAGCTTTTCCCAAAAGATAACAAAAATACTAATTAATCTAATTTACATGAGGATAAAGACAGCTACTTCATCTTATTTTCTTTTTTTTTTTTTAATCCACTATGTACCCTTACAGAACTGTGTTCTAATAAATATTGTTGTTTGAAGTTCTCAAAGATAGGGCTCAATTCCCTCAAAATGGATTATTCTGTGATTATATTCCCTGGATATTAACTGATACCATGCATCCATTCAGCTGAAAATGAAATCTTGGAGTCTCAAGCACTTTCAGCACTATAAATAGCCTTATATTCTCACATGTGTGCTCATAAATGAGAAATTTGTGGAACAGGTTGACTCCACTGCTCTGTTTTCCTTTGAAGACTGAATTCCTCCCTTTTTTTATTTCTTTGTTTGTTGTTGTTTTTTTTTTTTTAAAACTTTTGTGCTTCTGGATATCTCTATATTCATGCTTTCTTTTCCATAAAAGGAAATGCAAGCCTGTATTAAAATTTCTGTAAGGGAAAAATCAGTGTTCAATAGATTTAAATCCCTAGGTGATTGACAGGTACATTCTTTGCATTCAGCATCACTGTAGTCAGTGAGTTAAAGGGTTTCAGACAGACGGAAAACAAAGATCATACCCAAAAGATTGCTTCTTCCAGTACTAGCAATAATAACCCTGGTTTTTATCCTTAGGCAATGCACATGGGGAAACAAAAAAAAGGGCATAAATTATTTGTACCTATTAAACATCAAATGAGAAAAGGTGTGTTTTGTTGTTTGTTTTTTTTTCCCAGACAATATGATGTGTCAATAAAATAACAAAAAAAGGAATAACAGCATATTTGCTGTACTCTCCTACTGGCATCCAAAATGAAGGGAAAGTAGCAAAGAGAGAAATTCCATAGATTGCCTGTAAGTAGTTACTTGAGTTACAAATATGGGCATAAATTAATATAACTCAATTCTTCTGTTACATAGGGTACCACTTTTTTCCATTGTCACATTGTCCTGATTTTTAGCTATTGCTGCATCTCATAGATATGAAGCAATTAGCAAGTTTTATTGTGATGTAGAGATGCAATGGTTAGTTGCACAGGGCTAGCCACATCCAGTGCTATTTGTGGTAGCACCAACTGCATGTCCCTTAGTCTCAAGTTTCCTGCTTTTGTCTACCAGGACAAGATCTCACAGTTCCCTTACTTTTGGGTCAGACCTTGTGTACAGTCTCTTGTACTGTACTGTACACCCTCATGGTTACTGTGATGGTCCAGATCTGGCACCTGGGATTCTGCAAGGATGCTGGAGCAGACTGATGAGACAATGTTCCTAATGCCAACAGAAAGAAGGTTTTCTAAGGACATAAAAAAAAAAAAAAGGCAAAAAACCATGGCTATCTTACCCTTCCTTAAAGATGAACCTAATCTTTAGACAATGTTCTTTTTTTAGCCCAAACTAGTTCATGTGGCATTCCAGGCAATTAAGCATGAATCACCTCAGTCTTTGATTTTTTCCTTGCCATTAAGTACATCAAAATGTTTTCTTGTACTTCAACCTGCAGTTTATAACTCCTGTTGTTTTCTTGAATTTTCTGTGGACTTGCCCCAATACCATGTGCAGCACTATGACATGGTACTGCAGAGGTGCTGCAGTCTTCTACCTGTTTCCATCTTCCTCTTCTCCAAATCTTCCCAGACTGCTTCCTTTTGCTGGTGTTATTTCAGAAGGAAAGTGAGGAAGCAAGTTTTCAGCAGGAACAAGTCCCTGAATAAATAAATACACTACATTGTTTCTGACAGACTAATACTCAAAGAGGTAGGAGGTGATGAAAGAATGATCAGGTTTTGGCAATTAGGTTGCAAATAAACTAGTTTTCTAGTTGATTTTTCCTATGGCATTGTGGAATAGCTCCATGCTTATCAAGAAACTATTTACTTATCGGCAAAAATTACTAATGATTTTTCGTTTAGTTTAATGTCGAATGAAAACAGCTAAAATTTCTTTGTTCTGGAATAAATAGAGATTGTTTTATTAGAATAAAAAGGCAGCAAGGATTTTGAGATGTTCTAAAATCAGCTTTATCTATAAGCAATGCCTTTGCATGCAGCAGATATGTTTTAACATTCATGTGTTATATAAAGACTTATCTGTGAAATGTTGTCTCAGCTTGCTTATTGGTCTGTCACTTTTGTTTTGTGTTTTGAAAACCTCTGTGAAGTTTCAGCCTGGACTATGTGAGGAAAAACAAAGCATCTGTAGCCAGAATGAGAAGGTGAATAATATACTGTCTAATAACAACAGGGCAGAATAAAATTCAGCTCCAATAAGATTAATTTTTTCCTGCTATTTTTAACCATGGTTTTAGTCATACTTAATTAATGAGAAATTTAAACTTCTGGTCTTTTTCTACATTATATGGTAAAATGAAAGTGCCAAAAGGAAGAATCATACATTTTTCATGACTTTTAAATAGTATTATTTGAAAAATAAAGCACCAAAACCAAAACCAAAAAAAAAAACAAACACCAACCAACATCAACAAAAATACCCCCACCAAATCACATCTCTGTGACTTCTTGGAGGAACTACAAATGTCTTAGTCTTGTAGTCTAAGTTTATTCCTTAATGCTAAATTATAATGTTCTCAAAGTTTTGTTTCATTTTGAGCCTTAAGGCTGCTGCAGGACAGTGCAGAGCAGCACAGTAAGCCAGACCTTCAGTCTGTTCTCTAAAACTCTCCTTGACAATCCTGATGTTGTCACACATTCCTGGGAACTTGTCATTATCTATGTCAGTTGGGCTGCAAATGCTCTCAAGAATGTAAATCCATTATGCTAGCAAATAATGCTCTGGTTTTGGGTGTGAGCAGCACAGGCATGACTGTCCCTGAGTAGCAGCTGGAAGGAGAATTACTAGAAAGCTTTGAAATACTGAAATTTCCAGAGATGAAACAGGAACTATGTAGTCTGAATTCCAGAAAAAAATGCTTTGGTCCCTGAATGAGACATGGTCAAAACTAATAAAGCAAAACAACAGTGTTAATTTTACATTTTATACTGCCTTCATTTTAATTTCCTTTGCTTAAAAGAACGAAAAAAGAACAAGTGAGAATAGGTCAGGAAATTTCAGATTCAAATTAATTATGTAAAACTTGAAGGCTGCTTAAATCATGAGAAATAAGGTGCATGTAAGCTTTCCAAATGTATCTATTAAGTACTCTTTTAAGAGAAAAAGACAAAAAAAAATACGAAACTCATTTTATGAACAGTCTTCTCCAGTCTTGGAAGCATGAGACACCTGTTAGTGCCTTGTTTACTGATTTCAGTATGATAATTTCATACACATGCATTTGCTGGGAAATCAGGCAGAAACCACACTGTCAACTCGTTGACAAGTGATTTCTTATGACTTGGTGCAGACTGAGGTGGCTGCAAGTGTAGCAGCCAGAGTGAACCTTGAGCTTTAGAAAATCATTGGTGTGTTTAATTTACAAAGTTTGAGAGGCTTTACATTTAGTAATGTGTGTTTGCAATTATAAGCATGAAAAACATAGATCTTTGTTTCCAGGTTTCCTACCTGTCCCAAAGAAACATCAAGCCTTTGGTCATTACAGATCCTGTGTGTTTTTACAGAATTTGCACTATGCATGTAGGTCACCAATAACCTCAAAGTTTCTGCACTGTTTGAATGCTGTTGTATTAATGCAAAATGGAAATTCATTTGAAGATATGCAATTTCCTAATGGGATTTGTAGAAAAAAACAAAATTATACCAAACTATTTGCTATACTGCATGGGTTTTTAGTCTTCCTCTCCATTAGTGAAATAAGCTTGAATGGTCAGCATGGTAAATTATCTGAATCAGCTGATATTACATTTCTGCTAATTAAGCTACTTCATAACTTCACCTACTGTCTTTTATTAAGGTCAGCTCATAGCTTTTCAGTGTTGCTTGACTAATAATCTATCTCCCTGTTGATTACTAAATCAACACTGAACTGTTAGTAAAAAGAAGTATTTCAAAGTATCCTTGCTATATCTTTTAAATCCCTCTGGTCTATTCAACCGAATCCACAACATATTTTATGTCAATAAGTGGCAGTCTTTACAACCTCACAATACAGTCAAAGATAAAAAGTTGCATGGATATGAAGTAAATTGATTTGAAATACTGTTCTGCTATGGCAAGAATGAGTTACTGGTGTTTCTCTGAAGGGTTTGCTTCTGTGTGTTGTCTTAAGCTACTGATGTATTTTTACATTACGTACTGCCCAGTGAGTTGTATTCTGCTATCTTTTTATTACTGACTGAAACATAGCAAGTGTTGAGTTAAAATTTTATCATATCAGACTGCATCAGGTGAGTGAATAGTCTCTGTTGTTTTGCTGTACTGGCCATATATTTGAATGCAAAATTGTAAGAATAGAATAAAGAAATTCCAGTCTCAAAGAGTATTGAATATTGTCTGAAAAAGTGTTGTCTCAAAAAGCAGAGAACCTGAGGCTGACTGGGTGGTTCAAGTCTGTTTCTTCTGGACAAACAAAAGGGAAGTGGTGCTGTTTAGAAGAATGAGGAGTAGACACGGAAAGATGCATATCAAATGTTCTGCTTTGGGACTATTTGATCACTCAAAAAAATCTTTCCTATACATTTTTAATGCACTGATTATCACACTTCTGTTCAGCTACTGGATTGCTTTGTAAAACTATATTCCATGAACTGATCGATCTGACAAAATCTGTCTTGTAAAGTAAAAGTACTGTCTCTTTTAACCTATTATTTTTAGCTATTATCTTTCACTCTGAGAAGGTAACATTAACACGGGACACATTAATACAACCTGATAGTGCAAGCTACAGCAGGGACAGATGCTGCCTTGTGGGGGAAAAGATTAGGGAAACAGGGATGTGTCAAGAGGATGTTCCCTTGGCCAGACCACCCAGGGCAGGAGAAGATAATATGTAGTACAGAGATTTGACTGAGAAGAGGAATTTTTCCCTCTTCAGTTATAATAGCTACAGTCTATCATGTTTTCATTCTACTTGGCATTTTGTGACAAAAGAGGAGCTTGGATCACTTGATGGCTATATGTGAAAATCCATCTTACATAAATTATGATGCAACTACTACAGTGGGGAGTATTCATGAACCCATATTTTCATCCAAGGTTTCCTGGGTAGAAAAACATGATGCAGATCCCCCATTTGCTATCTTAGCCCTTTTCCTTGTTGGGTTGCCACCGTTTCTTTTTCCAAAGCATGATCAAAGTTTGGGTCATTTTACTTTTGAATTGGGAATAGACATTTTTGAATTGAGGATAGACATCCATTGGTATGGCAAGCTATGCTAGTGACCCACAGAGTGGAAAGAGCATGAAAACACATGAGGTGAAAGTAGTGAAAAATCCCTATGTTAATCTTCAGCTTGAGACAGAGGGAGACATCCTCAGGAAAGTTGAAAAGAGATACTTAAGAAAGACTAAAATATCTAAAAAGCCATGTCTACCAGAATTTGTCCAAGTTCACTAAAGGGTACACAATATGAAGAAAATAAAAACTACTTCTTGTAAAAGACACTAAAAAGTGGGACATCTCCCAGAATAGACCATATTATGTCTGCCAGGCAAAAGCCCAAGAAAGGATGTTGAACAGGGGTTTTTTTAGTAACAATCACTTTGCAACATGCTGGATTGCAGAGGTACAAAAAATAATGCCAAGAGCCTTCTGCTCCTGGAGTCATATTTTCAGTCACTGATGCTCCCACCTGCTCACTCTAAGCATGTCAGAGGACTTCACTGCCAGGTTGTAAATGCATTAGGGAAAGACAGCGGTCTTACGTTCACCCTAATAA
Organism: Dendrocincla tyrannina; assembly: GCA_035047865.1. Classification (NCBI taxonomy): domain Eukaryota; kingdom Metazoa; phylum Chordata; class Aves; order Passeriformes; family Dendrocolaptidae; genus Dendrocincla; species Dendrocincla tyrannina. The sequence continues at coordinate 75,784,170 of JAWWMP010000001.1, forward strand.
GTCATATGTATACAAACAACTCTGTTTTCTGTCTGTAAATAGGACTAATAGGTTCACTGACAGTTTCTGCTCCAGCTCAGTTATACGCAAATGAATTATTAAAAAAGTAAAAGCAGGAAGAGTGATGACGCTAAAATTTACCTTCTGTATCTCCTGTATCACAGAGATGGGATGTAATCATTGAGACTTGTTCCTGTACTGGAACTCTGAATGATTTGTAAGCTTGGATTCAGTATACTAAACCACCCCAGATAAGTAATAAAATTGAGATGATTAAATACTATGTACTATTGTTGACTTCTTTAAATAGGCAAATATTTGTCAGTAAAACTTTGTCCTTTTCCAGCATCTGCAGAATTATTCTGTGACACAAATGGCATTATTCTACCACCCACAGAGATAGAGATGATAAAAACATATTCTAGCAAAGAATATGTTAGAGGAACATTTCTATTGCAAGGATGCTAAAAGTTGAATCAAAAGAACAGCCACCTTAAACAGTTTTTTTCAAAGAAGATTATCTCCTTTCTTGTTTTCTATAAAGGTCTAATAAAGAAAAGTATTTACTCATCCTGTGTACTATTATTTTTGAAAAACAAATATTTTTTTTCTATTTTCATCCTGTTATCCAAGGGTTTGATCTCTTGCTGTGATTATTCATTTAACATATTTTCAATTGCAGTATTAAAATGAATATTGTTATTAGTCTGTCAGCATTGCATTTAATCACCGTATTCCTTAATGAGAAATAGTATCTTGAGTTAATTTAAACAAGTTAGTTTTACAAGGTTTTTTTTCTTCCTAAAACCAGCGGCTATCTTTATTTCTTTAAGCTGATGTGGATGAAATTTGTATAGGTGTGCTCTGTACCTTATGGTTTGTGGCATTCATAGAATACCATATATAGGAAAATCAGAAAGGAGATAACTCTAATATGATGAGGGGTGGTGCCCAGGAGAATATTAATTCCACACACATTACATGGAGTTTTTTTCCTTCCAAAGTGCAAGACATGATAACACATACTGGGTGCTTTATATGCTGAAAGAGTTGTCAGTTTTATATTTTGTGGAGCATTTTAGCTTCACTCATCGGCCAGAATCACTAACATTCTGGATCTGTCCTTTTGGAAATTAAGACGTGATTTGTGGCTTAATAGATAAGGTAAAGCAGAAAAATATGAGGTCACAGAATGGGGTCACAGAATAGGTCACTAATGTTTTGTAAACAATCATTTAAGCTGAGGTCACCGTCTTCCTATTTAGAGACTTTGTAAACATCATGTTCCCCTGTTGAGCTTAAATATTCTAGTTCCTTTGGAAAGTAGCTATCTTGTAAAATTCTCAGGTTCTAATTCTTTAGCCAAGGTTTGCTAGCTGCAGAACATCTCACCTACTGCTAAACTAATACCTTCATAAATACTTTCCTGGTACAGGGCTGGTGGTTATTTTACACTGAGAATATTTTTGCAGTGATCACTGTCAGGAGAGATAGGGTCTGATTAACACTGGTCACCTTTGCCAGCTGGATCTTTAATCACAGGCTCTGCAATAAACAGAGAAATGAAATCAATGAAATTGTAGATACAATGAAGAAATATAGGTGAGAACTAAAAGTCTATTGATAAAATCTGGCAATTATTTCTCATCAAGACTTTAGGCTGTTATCTGCTTTACCTGTAGCACTACCTGATAGAATACAACGAATTATTAATAAGCATTGCAAAGAAAAAAAGCACTGAAATAGTTCCTCTAAGCCACATTTCTTAAAACTTACTTTTGTTTACTTGGTGTATCTTTTTTCTTTACATATTTCTTCTGTTCCTTACTATAGGATCATTTAGTAGACAAATGATGTATGCACATTAATTTCAAGTTTGCCTCATTCCTCATCATAATTTTATACATTTCAGGTAACCATATAACTTGAAACCTTTCTAGAAAGTGATCAAGTACTTTTACTTAGCAAAAAGATCACATATTTGTTTTGCTTTCCAATTAATAGAAAAAAATATTATTTTGACTCTTACGTAAAATTTTTATAAAACTACAATTCTCCTATGTTTTCTTAAGCTTAAATTTTCTGGTTTCTCCCTCTTTTTTTTTTTTTTTTAAATTTTGGAGAAACAAAACCCCCAAACAACAATAAAATCAAACAAAACTCCCAAGTATTGAAGGTAATAAATGACAATTTGAGTTACAACTCTTTTTTAAAATTATTTTTTATTGTTTTGTTTTGGTTTTTTGTTTGTTTGGTTTTTTTAATAGAAGTTGCATGCAATAGTCAAAGATTTTCAGGAAAAGGAAAAAAGGATATTTGTCTTAGGTTTGAGTTCTTTGTTAGCCAAAAATTTAGTAATAAATCTCTCCATGTAAAAAATGCCTTTACTCAGGTCATAATACGAAGTATATGTGCATCATATATAAAATACATGCTTGAAAACTCTAAAACTAAAGCATCTAAAACTAAAGTAAAGAAGTAAGTTAAATTAAAGTAATTAAACTGCCTTTGAAATCAAGGAATAGTACCATTGCACTTGATGGTCTCGAACACATACAATATCTTCTTGAATTTTTTTAATCAAATAGGATAAAAATATTATAAATATGCCCACAATCTCATAAATTCTTTATAAACCATCATTCTGTCCCAAAAACAATTTATCATTTATAAAGCTAAGCTAGCAACTTGATCATAAACTTCTTGGGGATGAACATAGCTTCTATAAAGACACAGGCATATTTGCAGTATTCAATACGTTCTCATTAATTATCTTTAAAACAATATCCCATATATTTTAATGTTTAAAAACTTCATGCAAAGTAGAATTATTTCTCATGTTTTCTGTGCTTACTTCTACATACACTTTGAAAAATATGAAATAAGTTACAGTTTTCAAATTCAGATGATCTGCTACTTTTATGAGAGCACATAAGCATATTTCTAGAAGCTTTGCAAAGGTATTTCAGGGATGAATTCAGGATGACAATGGAGGTAGTGAGTGAAATCTTTCTTACCTACCGCAGCAGAAAATGTGCACTGCACAGTATTCATCATGCTCTCTTTCACTCCAGTAATCACACTGTATTTCAAAATGCCAGTGTAACTTTGTTAAAAACTCATGAAAATGAGAATATCATGTGATGGACAGATTGCATAAGGGGTATGGAAATGTGTTCTTCTGCTAAATATTTGCATGTGCCTTACATGTCCCCTGTGTGAAGACTTAAATTATTGAGTCTCCTGCTTAATCCTTGCATTTTTTACAAGAAGTGCATGGTTTAGTATTCAAGTGGTGTTCAGACTAGTAGATTACAGATATGATGCAGCAAAGCTCTGCCCCAAGCTTCTCTGACAAGATGGTATGAAGTTTTTAGCTTGCATGCAGATTTATTCCTTGGGTAGATGTACACAGAGGAATCACTAGAATGCAGACAAACGCAACTTGAGGGGCTTCTTGAAGCTCTTGGGCTGTAGCATGGGGGATTAGGGGCATGGCTTTTTCCCTACCTGAAACAAGGACTGCCTGTTGGACTGGTTTGAAATACTAGTCTCAAATAATCTGAAAGAGTGCACTGATTTAGTAAGAGAAATGTGCAAATTCTAGCAATAGCAAGGAATCTTTTTGCAATTTCCTTCTTCACTTATTTTATTCTATGGTCTGGTTAGACATCTAAGGTGCACTAATCCATTCTATACATGTCAATTTTTCTAGTTGTTACTATCCATTGTTTGGCAATATGTTTTTTGCCTGTTATTACTTCCCTGAGTTTTTTCTGCGTATTGATCTGGAATTTTTCAGCACCTAGAGTCATAAGACATCAGTAAATCTAACCTGAAAACCTGACAAAAGGACCCTGCACATGGATAGTCTATGTGTATCTAAATGCAATCTACTGCACATGGCTGGACTGATTATGCAACATTTAGCATATTCAATTAAACATGTGCAATTTGCATACATCTAGTAAATTACAAGCAGAAACAGTATCTATGAGGAAATCAATTGCAATAGTTCTGCTGAGATCAGAGTAGTTTTATAGCTTTTTTTTTAACTCATGTTTTTCGGAAGAGCTTTGCTTGTGTTTTGGAGCTTTGCATTTAAAAATAAGTACATGACGTAGGAAAAGCATCATGAGATTATTCTGTAGCTCTTCCCTTGAAATAAAGGCAAAACCAGATTTACAAAAGGATCTGTACAGCATACGTTCCAAGATATCAAGGCTCACTTAAACTGATATTAAGATACATGTGGTTTCTAAGAAGGTCTCCAAAGGCACCCTAAGAATTTTGAGTTTTATCAGCTGTGTATTTTGCAAATATTTATTGTGATAGGATTTATATGTATTTAACTTGAAAACAAGCAGCAGGAAGCCATGATAGGTAGACAGAAAAATGTGCTTATTAAAGAAACATACAAAGGGTATGAGCTAATGATTTCCTTGAGCTGAGACAAGTCCAGTCAGTACATATGCACTGAAAGGCAACAGGAGATAATCAAACTATCCAGAAAGAAAGAAAGAAAGCCTGCATTCTAGGTATAGACATCGCGGTTCCGTTCTGCTCAGGCTCAAGAATCAGTATTATCACATTGAGGACTCAGAGTTCTAGAATAATTTATGTTAGAAGGGATCTCAAAAAGTCATCTGATCCCATCACTACTGAAAATAGAAATACTAAAGTGTACGAATTCCAAGGGGCTTTTTTCTAGTGATCACAGAAAACAGTACAAATAGGCTTAATGACCTTCTGCATATTCAACAATCTTCATATACAAAACTCCCACTGGAATTGCAGATAACAGAGAAAAATATCTTTTACATTTTTTTCTGTTTATTCTACAGGAGTTGATACCTGACTTTCTGACTCTGTAGAGAAACTTATCTTCAAAGATTTGAGACTGAAAGTGACTCTCCAGCCACTGGCTTCCAGGTTCTTTTTTCAGCATCATCTCTTTTCTAGGGAAAGCAGGGAACAATCCTGCTGTCTCCACCCTAAGATTTTATCAGATAACTGAAATGTGTTAGTCAATAATCTGTGCCTTGTCGGGTTAGGCAAATGGTCTTTCAAAGGCTGACTGGAGACAACTGGCCACCTGCCATGCTGCCTTACATGCCCATGGGGTCTTATGCTCCTTAGGTATCACTGGGGATCAAGCCATCCCTAAGGAGCAGGTAGGCTGATGGACCCTATACAAATATGTACCCTTTTATCTGCTGAGTTCCCACAATCTTTTGACTGTGTTTTATCTGCTTTGGAACTGATTAATTTTTAAGGACCACAATTTTGTATTTGCTGCAGAGCAAACTGCAGTAGGAAAACAGTGTCCTTCCTTACTTGCTTTCTGCAAATAAACTCCTGCCCTTCCCACCCTCAGCACTTTTTTGAAATCTTAACATTAAGACTCTGAGCTTCTGGGGGCGGGGAGGGAGGAAGAAAGGTAGTGATATGGTTATACTAATGATACTTTTGCTGACAGAGGTGAAAATTATCAAAAGAAGATAACTGTATCATTTTCCTGAAGGGTTCAGGTGGGGCTAATGAAAATAATCTCTAGAGAAAAAGGTGTTCTTCTGAAACCTGTGAGTTTGGAAATAAAAATAAAATATCTGAGTTGTTTAACAAAGACCCATTTTATAATTAAAACCAGCTACTGTCTGAAGATTGGAGGGCAGCTGAATACAGTATCTAACTTTCACAGAAGAGTTAAAGGTAATGCTGGGAACTACAAAGCAGCGCTGAAGCAGTACAGGAAAAGCTAGCTGCCACTAAATTAACCAACAAAAAATTGAAAAAGGAAAGATCAATACCCATAACTGATTTTTCTGTATCAAAATTGTAAATCAAGAGAACTCCCTGAACATGAGTGTTGTTAAAAGAATACAGTCCTTTACTTCGTAAATTCTGCAAAAACTTTTGTGAAGAAAGTGGGGTTAACTTCTCAGGATATTTTTTTTTCCCCCCTAAACTTGGTTTTCTTAGCTTGCTGAACAGGAACATAAGGTTATTTATCTGAATAGTGTGCAGGTAGATATAGAAGAGAGGTTCTGTGATCTTTCCTTAGGAAAAGAGATCTTTTATTTCAATTAATTAGGTGGAATTTAGTGTCTTGAGGATAGAAAAAACCCCAAACCAAACCAAAAGAAAATTAAGTCTTTTACACTGAAATTAATTAATTAAAACTGAATTTTGCCATTTAAAGGTCAAATGGACATAAGCTGTCTTTAATCAAACTAGAAAATACTACTGAGACTTAGGAGAGTTTGCCTTCCATGGAATACCAGTCAGTAACAAGTCAGGGGGACTTACTGAAAAGGAGGGATGGAAGGGAGGAACAATGCTTTTCCATGAAGAAAAACATACATTTAGAAGGAAGTGATGGTATTTGTCCAGACAGTGATCTTGTAAAATATGGCAATTCCCATGAACCTCCCTGACAGGGCAGTGAGAAGTGGAAAAAAAAGAGGTTTTGAGAACCTCTGTAACACTTACAAGGTGTGGTTGGTAGACTGAAGGTTTATGATAGATATACAAGGATAAGTACTGCATCCTGCTGAAGATCTGAATTCATTGAAGGCTCTTTAAAAACTGGTACATTTTTCCAGACTCAAAGAGATAAGCCTTTACTTTATATTTAGGTTATCTTCTGTCCTAACCTAATTAAGAATATAACATGTGGTCATATTGGCCTTGCCCAAAGGGTAGATCTTACAGGGTAGACGTTCTCCAACAGTGGCCCAAAACACATGCTAATGGAAAGTACAAAAAAGGACAAATTTCTAGAGATAATATGTCATCTTGAGCATTTGGTTACTCAGGTTATTCCCGAGTCAGAAGTTGACTGTGTATTTAGCAATTCTCATATAATTTCTTTTCCATTAGTTTGTCTAGTCTTTCCATGAACCCATCTGTATTAAATATCCAGAGGAAAGAGACTGTTCAGTCTCTGTATCAGTTCTTTTACATGCTACACAGTATTTTATTTTGATTATTAGGTATGCCATGCCCACCCCATGACAAGAAGGTGAAGACATAATTCTATTCAGAGTACCAAGAAAAATGAAATTACATAACTGTGTCTGAGGTGTATCTTCCTTTAATCTTCACATGATGTTTCTTTCCGGTCTTTACCTAAGAATGTGCCTTTTCCTCTCTCACAGTCGTCCAGTACGACTGTGTGTACAGGAACAAATGCTCCATTGCAACCTCCTCCCACACTTCATTCACTGGTATTCCTAAAAGACAGTTTGTTTCAGAAAACTGAAAAACCCAAGAAAGCTGACAAGGTAAGCATGCCAAGAAATAAAAAGAAAATTTATTCTCCAATAAAGTCACAACTATTATCATAATGCATACTCCAAGTCAAGTCTGAGATGTCCTGTATTTTTGCTGAATGTATAAGCTTGTGTGACTCGTTAGGCTCCCATTCATTATGGAAATAGACCAGTAAATTACAGCTTTTGCAAATGCAATCATTATAGCTGTAATTTACAAAATATATTAAGCCCTTTGATCTTTGTCAGAGAACATATCATATACTTTTAAACACATTACTCGGAAATGGTAATTTAAAAACTATAAACCTTACATTCACAGCCTTAATGCATATATTATGCTGTACTTTTCTACCAGAAATAATGTCCATGTTCTGTCTATTGCATAACATTGCCTCAAATACCAGCTGAACAGAAAAAAAAAAATATGATACTGCAATTTTACAAGATATGAATGAAAATTGTCACCAATGGACACCTGTGGGTTTTTGGATTACTCAGGACTATGGTATAAATAAAAATGATTTTCTTCCAGTGATAATGTATTGCATACTGAGTAATATCAACTCTAATATTGCTTCAGTATACCGATACTTCAGTATCTTCTGCATCTATGTTTAAAACTAAGTAATGTTTCTCAAAATTATCAATCTACACTGTAAATGCTGTTTGAAAATTAACACTTTGTATATCAAGTAGGATTTTTTTACTTCAATTGTTACTATGTAGTGATAAGTGGTGCAGGAAAGCAAGGATAAAAAGATGCTTAGCAATTTTTAGGGATCTTTAAGGTAATATTCTTGTATAGTTTATAATCAGAACAGACTTGGCATCTTATTTATGGAATAACTAGAGAGGAAGAGATACAAACAAGTACATGTTTGAAAATGAAACTTATCTTGTACATATTTGTTCTTATGAAAAATGGCATTTGCTCTTGAAAGATCTAGTATAATGTCAAAATGCTGTCTGAGCTGGAGACCAGTCCCTTAGAAGGATAGCATCATAATGGCCAAAAAAAGCAGTACTTAATATTTAAAATGCTATTCTTTGGTAACTGCAAGGTCTACACAAATACATAAATAGTTGAATTTTGAAACATTCCCAACATTTACTCAAGTTTTAAAAGTGGTTTGTACTCAGTGAAATTGAGCATAAGTATAGAATTTGTCTATAGTGTCTAGTGTGCACCATAGTCTGATGGTTTCACTGTTTATTGTATTATTATTATTATTACTATTATTATTAAACTTTCACCCTGTTTTATTGAATTGGCATTTTCCAAGGAAATACAAACTGTAGATAACTCATTTAAGAGATAATGTTGCTGTGGCCCATTGTTTTTTATTTTAAATGGGCAGATTAAATTAGATGACTTTAAATAAAGAGATAGAAAAAAAACTGTTTTAAAAAATTATTATCATGAACAGCAGCCCTGGATTGTTTGCCGTAATCCTCACCTAAAAGGAGAAATGGTTCTGTCCAGCTTTCATGCAGTGCTGCTGCAAAGCCCAGGCATTTCAACTTACCCATTCAGTTGCTATACATAAACTTCTAGCTTTTGTTCACAAAAGGTTTCATAAAATGAACAGCTAAGATAAAAAGCTGCTATTTTCCCAAAATAGCATAGCCTGCAGATTTCAAGAGCAACCACTACTGCTTATAATTAATATGACATCACTGATTACCACTTATAAACCTTTTTAGGGGAGCCTAAGCATCCTATATTATGCCTAAATGAGCATATGGAATCTTAGATCATTTTTTTTTACCTTCTGTCTCTGAAAATTTTCAGAGGAAAGAAAGCTAGTTGTATTTCATTATTCTGTATATTTAGCCAGTCTGTTTTCTTGGCCATGAGTCTGAAAACCTTTTCTAAGAGGACTTATCTAACAGCTGTGTTGACAATTCTATTTTTGAGTGCAACTTCAAGAGCAAGATGAGTTCTTCACACCTGTGCCTCTAGAGCTCACTTTTTGGAAAGAACTGGGCTTTGCATTAATTTTGCAGCAAATACCATTCAGTACAAAGAAAAAAATGCAGTTTCCCCTTGTAGCATAGAATGATAAGGAAGAGTAGTCTGTGCTGTGTGAGGAAGGTTTTTCTAAGAAGGCTCTGGACAGAATATGAAAAAAAACCAGTTAAAAGACACCTTTTGATGCTGCAATGTATATGTTCATTGAACTTCTCTCTGGAAAGTTTCATTGGGACAAACTCATAGCTCGATTTCATTCAGAGCGCTACCTCATCACCATGTAATTAACCATTTCTGGGCTGTTAAAGAACAATGTCCCCAAGAAATAGACACTGTAAACCTTGAAAAAGAACAATTTATTCATGTAGTGTCTTCATATCTGCCCACATGGTTTTAGAGTAAAAGGAGCATTTCAGATTTCCCTTTTGGTGTGTACAGCCTGGAACATGGGTGACTTGGTCCTCAATATCAAGGATGTGTTCTGCACTCTAAATACTTTGGCAACCTGAGTGGGGATGGAATTTCCCCTAAAATGAAGGCAGGATCTTACCAGCCCTTCCACTTTCAGAGCAACAGGTTCTTCAGGGCTTCAGGGTCCGGTAGTATGTACAGGGGCTAATTGCACTGAAGCAGTCCTCTGTCTCCAGAAATAGCTGGAATATCAGAGCCACTTCATCACCAATAATTCTGTTGGACATCTGAGAATCTCACAGATTATTTCCTCAACCCATGAAACAGTCTGGCTAGAAATCCATTATATGAAAGCTGTGAATCTATGGAGTGCATAGGTTTAACAGAGAATTGAGAAATCAGCTTCCTATTTTTTTTTTGTCTGTGAAGTTGAGTTACAGAGTATTTTGACATTTGTTAAAGCTTTACTGTCAAGTCATGTGAAAGATGCTTTTGTCTATGCAGTCCCCTTAATACCTATGACAACAAGGAGAGTTTTTTGATAACACCTGAAAATAAATCAGTGTATCTTTCAAAGTAACATCATATATTCTGTTTCTAAAGTGAAATAACTCAAAAACATGGAAAAAAATGAGTGAAATTTCCTTGTACAATCTCAATCTCATGCCTATATACTATACACTATAATGGTTAAGATCTGTAATCATGGTTTTTTCTCCTGTGTCCTTGAATTTTTCAGAGCTCAAGATGATGGCTGCTTGGCAAATGATGTTGCAATTCAATATTTTTTTTGTCCTTATTTTTTAGAGATTCTCTAGGTCCTTTACTGAACACTGTCTCAGCCAGAGAGGTGCAGTGTTCCAATGGTTGGAGAAATTAACACTGGCTGCTGTTCCACTTTCTATTGATGCTTTTTTTTTTTTTTTTTAATGATTGGGCATGAATGATTACTTTTAATTTATTTTTATACAAGTATTTGGAAACAAAGGCTAAAAATATTTGTCTTCCACCTTTTTGGCAGATATTTAAGAAAAAGTTTGCAAAAAAATAGAAAAAAAATCAGTAGAACTTGATATGAACGAATTCCTATTTGGAATAACTTGGGTGAAAAAGGCCACTTGTGGTAAACTTGGCCTGCAAGTTTGCATTGCAAAATCTTCTTTCTAAGTAATCATCTATGTTACTATATTGAATGTGTTTGATGAAGGGGGCTCTCCAAGAGGGTAAATGGTTGATTTTCAGTCTGACTGCCAAGTAAGAAAAACATTAAAAATTTATTTTTAAGTGCTATTATATCTTTCCACAGAAATACAAAAGACAGAAAAACTTACCCTGGTGATTAAAATTTTCTGTATAACTAAAATAAAAAAAAAAAAGATTTTGTGCTTATGCAAACAAATCGAGTTGTTGAAAAGTGTTCCTTCCCAAAAATGATGTAGGAAAAACCAGCCTTTTACTCAAGAACTTAGAGGTTTTAGTCCTCACTGATGTGTAGCAACTCAGAATCAAGTCCATCTCTACCAGAGAACACTATACCCCAGGAGAAAATGATCATCATGCCAAGGAGGAGGAAGGAGGACTTAAAAAAAAAAAAAAAAAAAAAAAAAGGTCTTTCCATGAGTTGGGAAACAAATCAGTTTTATACATTTTTTTAATCAGGTCCTGCTGGAAAAGGATGGGCACGGTGTGACCACCTCAAATAGCCTCATGGTGTGAGCCCTGAAATAGGAGAGCTTTTATCTCAAGCCTATGATGTGCCTGGCAGAAGGTGTTATGTTTCTAAGGGATTGTGAAAGCCACCAGCTTAGAATGAGTTCCGACCTGGGCTTTCTTTGGAGCTCTTCCACTTTGTAGAAAATTAATTGCATATGTCCTGAGAGCACAAAATGATTCTCCCATGTGATGAGTAGGAAATTTGTTGAAGCCTAGAAATACCTGTGTTTAAAAGTGAGCTCTTGGGAGAGTCAGACATTCCTTCCACATACAGGACTACAACACAACTGGCTCTCTAGACCATTTACATCTGAGGCAGGATTCAAGAGTGGAAATGAGCCTGACTTTCCCATAGCAAGTTTCCCATGTTATATAAAGGTTATATCATGCTGTCATTGTCTTATGTAAGAGTGCTAATCATACTAACATTATGAATTCAACTGGTATTTGCTAAAAAAGCAGGGGTGAATAAGACCTATTTTTTTCTCACAAATTTACATTTTTCTAAAAAAACAATTACCTAGAGGCACTCCTGAATTAATCACAGAATCTCCTTTGCTATTTTATGATGATTTTTGCACTTCAAACCAGTTTGCTGATTTTCATATTTGCACATTGAATCTGTATCAACTAACTTTCCTGTGGGCTGAAGAAACGTTGAAGAAGATTGGGTTGTGGGGGAGTCTGTCATATTTGATATGTGGTAAGCTAACACTCTGCTTCGACCATGAAGTAGAGGAAAGTTGGAGCAATTCAGAAGAAATGAGGTATGTGTAACATTTGTAACACTTCTGATGCTGTCTTGGGGTGAACTGTGTATATCTCACATGTATCTTACACACAGTGAGATCTTACATACAGTGAGATCTTACATACAAATCTGTCAAAACTTTTCCACACAGTAAAATATACAAACCTTGTCTAACTTTTCACTAATAAAGGGCACTAACATGTACTAACAGCTTGGTTTTTGTAGTGGGCTGGTAAGATAGTAAGTTCTCTATTTGTGGGTTGCTAAAGCAGGGTCTTCTTCCATCCTGTCCTCTGGAAAAAGAGGGTTGGTGATAGCACTTGACACTGTTAGAATACCGATCCACCAGGCCCACCACTCCCCCAAAACTACTCCTAGGAAGAACTGTGGTATATAATCATGCCTTTCAAGCTAGCCAGTCCATGGAGCTTTAAATGCCTTGTGGAAGCGGGGAAAAGAAAGAGATCTTCTTTCACCAACCTCCCTGCTAAACTGATCTCACTGGGGAGTCTGGCACCTCTCCCCTAGACATCTCACTGTAGGGAAGGTTGGAAGGACCAGGTTGCAGGACTCTAATAAGGCCCATTGCTCACTCACCCCTTCCTTCCATTCACCACCTCCCTCACCCAACCAACTCTCTACATATGGAAACTTTGCTAGGAAAAGGGAGAACAAGAGCTGCACATGCAAACATTGTTTACCCACTGTGTAAATAAGCAGTGTCAGAGCATCATCACTCAGTTGGGTGGGGGAAAAGGGAGGGAAGAAGAAGGAATGACAATGTGGGAGAGGTAAAACAGGAAGGGAGGCTAGAGGAACACACAGCGTCAGGTGGGACCAGGCTGCATACACTGGCCGAGACTCATAACTAATACTGCAGTAGATGTCAGACTGCAGCAGTATTGGCACCTAATAAATTCAGCCTAATTTGAATACATCTTGAATTATGATAGTGTCATGATATTGCTCTGTGGCTTCTCACTGATAAGTGAGTCTTCAAGTTCATGGTCTTTTATTTCCTCTGTTGGTCTTCTTCGCTTCATCCTGGGTCTGACATCCCTCTCTGCATACTTTGGACAAGATATCGTACTTCTCTACAGTACTCATAAAAGCTACTGCAATCAATCTTATAGAACTATAAATTTGGATTTTGCTATGAAATACTTAACAGAATATTTTTCACACTCCCTGAGCAGAGACTGAATTTACCTTGCAGGAACTTTCTTCACTTCTCCCATTCAGTTCTTTGCAGATGTTCATTTGCAGAAAGGAAATTTATGGTTTTGTTCCCATGCTCTCCTCTCCTAGGTTGGCAGGAATTATCCAGGTCAAGGGCTGTCTTTCTTGTTTCCTCTTCTTTGTGCGATGCACAGAAACATCTTTCTCTCTCTCTCCTTTAGGCAATGGACTAATCCTCATTCTATCTCATCAGCTCAGGTATTTATGTGTGCAACAAATAATAATTAGTGTGAGAAAAAAAGGTATTTGAGGTGCCCGGTCGTACCCTGGCACAGCAAAGAGCAATACCGCCGAGGAGTATCTTTTTTTCACTTCACACTAGGAGGCAATTTGTAATTTTGCGGCTAGGAGCAGCTGGATTTGGATTCCTGGTGAAGAGGAAGTTTTCGGAGCTTGAGGGTGCTTTTCCTTCCTTCTGCCAGCAAACAGCGATCCACGCCAGGATTTGCGTTCTGCTCCTGTATTTCGGCGATGCAATGTGTAGCACGTTTCTCTGTGTATGTGAGAGTGTATGTGTGTGTGTGTGTGTGTGTGTGTGCGCGTGTATGTGTGTGTGTGTGTGTGTGTGTGTGTGTGTGCGTGTATGTGTGTGCGTGTGTGCGTGTGTGTGTGTGTGTGCGGCGCGGCTCTCCCTCGCTGTGTCTTGTCTCCAGGATTTCTCCCTGCCTGGCTCCGGAGGCTGTTCCAGCGCTGCGCGGAGCAGAGGTTTCCCGGGCTCCCGTAAATACAGGCACACGTATCCAGTGCACCACACGCACGCACACCACACACACACACACACACACATACAGACACACACACACACACAGAGGCACACAGGCACGCTCCGAGCCGCTGTCCAGTCCATCCCCACGCCGGCTGCCTTTCCCACCACCTCCATCCAGCCCGGCAGAGGCAGCAGGCACAGCTCCGCGGCGGATCTCGGTGCCGCTGCCCCGGGACTCCGCTCGCAGCAACGCGCCCGCGGTTCCAATCTTCACATCCTACAGCCAGATTTTTGCCCTCGGTTTTCCATTTTTTTCCTTTTTTTTTTTTTAATTTTGATTTTGGGGTTAGGTTTTTTTTTGTTGTTGTTTTGTTGTTGTTTGTATTTTATTTTATTTTTTTTTTGGCGTGGGGCGAGCTCTTTGCGTTTGGAGAAGGAGCCGGGGCGGCGGGGTGGGGGGCGGACAAGGCTACCGCTATCCTGCCCCCGCCGTGCGCGCATGTGTGTGTGTGCGCGCCCACCTCCTCCCCACCTCGCAAAGGTTTGCCTGGGCGGCCGGGGGGCTCCCGGGCGGCCGCCCCCGCAGCCGGGGGGCGCTGGAGGCGTCGGCGGCGCGGGACT
>JAWWMP010000001.1:75799010-75888642 GCA_035047865.1 Dendrocincla tyrannina
ACACGAAGCTCTTCCGATCTGGCCGAGGGCAAGGCGCGGAGCTGCGGCGAGGTGCGGCAGGCGTACAGCGCCAAGGGCTTCAGCCTGGCCAGCGTGCCCTACCAGGAGATCGCAGGTAAGGAAGGGGCCGCGGTCGCGGGGCGCGGGCGGGGGGCGCGGAGCGGGGACAGCGCTACGGCCGCCGCCGGGATGCGCGCACACCCCTCGGGAGCGGGGCCGGGGGTGCCGCGGGGTGTGCCCGGCGCGGAGGGGCTCGGCAGGACACACCCGGTGGTGTGTGAATAAGGGTGGAATACACATAGAAACTGAAGGTGTGGGGCGAAAAAAAAAAAAGAAAAAAGAGGAGGGCGCGGGCAGGCTCAGCCGCGGTTCTGTTCGCCGGCAGAAACTTCTTGAGAGTTGCAGTCGGGCGGAGAGAGGCAGCAGGCGGGTCCGCAGTGGCCCTGTGCCGGGAAATAACTTTGCCCTCTGCCCGCGGGCTCAGGGCGTGAAGGAGGCTGAGGGGGCTGAGGAGAGCGAGGAAGGCAGTGCTGCTCCCCGCCCGCACCCCGGCGCGTCCCCTGACCGGGCGGGTCGCCCCTTGGAGGCGCCGCCGCCGCAGCCCGAATGAAGCAGAGGCACCGGCTGCCGGGGAGAGGCACCCATTCGCGGGGATACACACACCCGCTCCGCCGCCCGGCAGCCCGGGCAGCCTGTTAACGTGGCTCTTCCCGTCTGCTGAAACATGCCCACAACAGGTTATATCTCAGTCCGCCTACGAAGGTGTTGGGAATGGTTTTTGTTGTGATTTTATTTCCCTGCTTTCCTCTACAACCTTACCACTATTGCATGACTCAATGAATAAAAATACGTCCGGGGCTGGTAATTCTTTAGCAATCAGAGGGAACCACAAAAACAGAGAGAAATTATATGGCAAGGCATGAGCTGGGGCTGCTGAAATCGGAATGCTTGAGCCTTCAAGAAATGTTTATGCTTTGCACTAGCACTTTGGACTGTTAGGTCCTGCTATTTGTAGAGTGAATTAGATGCTCCTCGGCTTACTTGCTTCCTTTTTAAAGTTGGAAGCAGTAGATTTATCTTCCTTGAGGTGAAATAGCACCACAGTTATTCACTGTGCAGTATTTAGCACTTTACATGAGGAATGATAAATGTGGAAAATCTCAGGACAGTGAGGCTGTAGTTCACAAATATACGGGGAAGGTTGTTCTGTATTGGCAGTGCAGAACAGACCACACCTCTGCACAGCCAGACTGGGACCCACTAATATGCTTTAGGACATGGCGGGAGGGTAAAGGGCCTGTGGGCGTAAGTATTCCACAGGTACCTTCATCCCTCAGGCTTAGCACTTCTCTGGTCTTTCTGTGCTTTTTCCTTTAATTTATTTTCACATTCCTCATCAGTTATATGAAATCAAGAAAACTCCTGTGAGCCACAAATCCTTTGAATATGCAGTCATGCCTTGCCTTTGCTCACTCTTACACCAGCTGCTTTGAGACAGGGTAGAAGGATATGTTCTCTCCTATTGAAAAAAAAGAATCTGGTGAATTTCAGACTTCTAATAACTTTGGGTAAACACTTGTTGCTTTCAGTTCACAGAGAAGTTTTATTGTCTCCTATATTTTCTGTATGTACAGTGCAAAGCTGACATACGATTTTTAAGTAAGCCCAGCATTTGCAAGTTTCTGTTGACATACATCAGTACAGAAGGACTCAGAGTAATTAAATATTTAGTAGTAGTTCGATCCAAAATTACTCCATGGTTTCCTGCTACGTTTCGTAACTAAATCTACCTTTATGATTAAGAAACACGTGATTTATGCAGGCATGAATTATTTTTTTCTGAGCTTCCTACTGAAGTTTGCTTCCTTCGTGCTTTATCTGCTTTGTTACTAGTTGGTGTATCAACTGTGCAGTTCTGTTTGTAGCTATTCAGGTTACTCAGTTGTTGGAAGACTAGGATTGCAAAGTGTGTTTCGGAATATGCTCTTCACAGTACGGTACTGTGAGGTTGTGTAATAACTGTTCATGCAAGATGGGCTCTTGTTAATGTGAAAGTTATTTGTTTGCGAACCAGTGCAATATTGGAAGTTTAGTTAAAGCAGTTAATGTGCAGGTTTCAGATTATTTTTTTTAATTTTATTTTAATAATCTTGTCTTTTTCTACCATACTGACTTGGTTAAGGAAGCAATTTGTTACTCTTACAAAACAAGTGTAGTCTGTCAAAGGCGTCATGCTTTAAGGAGTTCAAAGATCTTTAATTAAGAGTCATATTTCTGAAAAAAACATTGTGTTTTCAAAAGATTTTGCATTGATGGTTTGATAACATAATGACAAATAGTAATGTGCTATAATAGTGTGGTTTATGTGTTTAGATTTAAGAGTCAAATGTTTTCAGTTGCCGTTTTGTTTAAAAACTTCTTTCTAGGTAGGACTTTTGAAATGGATAAACTGAAGGTGTACTGTGTATGTACTGATGTAAATAGCTGAAGAATATGTTTAAATTAGAGAAGTTACGGATGCAGAGGTATCTGTTGAATAAATCTGCAAGGCAAGACTTGTTAGATAACTTCTGTGACATTATTTGTACTGTCACTTTTGAACAGAGAAGGCAGAAGTTAAAGGTTAAAGTATCAGTTAAAGCTAAAGCTGTCAGTTTTTGCCTCTTAAGACAAGGTTTTCCTGCAGTATTTTGTTGCATGTGGAATATGTTGAAGTCGGTAGTAATGTGACTAGAGTTGTTCGCTGTACTTTTGCAACAATGCTTAATTGTTCAATGTATTTGTATAGAACTTATTTGTAATCAACCTGCTGTGTCTGACGTCTTGTCAGATCACCAAATTCTGATGCTGTGACCTGTGTTGGATAGGTTGTCAAAGTAAATCCTCAATAAAGGGGCTTTGCCTGGGACTGGGGGGAGGAAGAAGATTTGAAGTATACATAATATGCCGCTGTGGGCTTGATTGTGTGCATCAGTCACATGCAGGGTCAGTAGCAGGAGCTTGCAGTGTATGCTGGGCTGTCCTTGTAAAATCTGCCCTCTCTGAATGCTGCTGTGGAGTGTCCTGCCTGGGAAGAAGAGTTCCACTGTGAGTGAGACTCAGGCTGCCTTGACCCAGTATTCATGAGCATTAGTGAATCTCTTGTGGACTTTGAAGGAAATGTTTTGCTGTAGGAAAATCTGTCATTTGAAAGTCAACACAAAAGAGAAAAGTCATAGTATATATCTGTTAGCAATAGTTGTTTAACTCCAAGGATGATTTCAGTAACTTACATCATCTTAGGGGAAGCCATGAAATTGAAATGTCAAAGTTGGAGTGTGCCTCAAAGTTTTTTGAATGAAAATGAATGTCTGACTGTTTAAAGTATTATATGTGTCTGTTTTGTGCCTTTCTACTTCCAGTTGTTCTAGAGATTCTGAAGGGTGAAGGGTGTGGGGGTTTTGAGTGTTGTGGTTTTGTTTGGGATTTGGTTTTTGTTGGTTTTGTTTGCTTGTTTGTTTTGGGGATTTTTACTACATACTGACTAGTAGTTTATTTAGAGAAAAACTAGAAGTGTTCTAGTAAAACGTTCAACTGTAAAGATGTTGAATTGTAAATGCTGCATAAGAAGTATGTGGGCTTTGTTCTCCTGCACAGATGATGAACGAGGTGAGATTCTGGCAACACAGAGACGCTGTAGTCAAAGTAACTGAAATGAAAGCAGAAGCAAACCCTTCATTTTGAAGGTCAGGAGTCACTTGAAATTGTGCTTTGATGAATGGGCTTCATACTGGCATAATACAGAGGCGTTGACTGAAGTGAACTAGTGAACATATTACAGTTGCTTGTAGCCCTAAGGTGGTAGTAGTAATAATAATAATAACAATAATAATAACGGTTATGATAATTATTATAATAATTATAGCAATAATAATAGTAACAAAAAATAGTTTGGTAGTCACTGCAATTGAGCTGTTAGTCCATGTCAGATGTTCCCAAGATACTCCTTCTGAAATTTTGATTTCCTTTAAGTAGATGTAAAATGTAATAATAGATTGACAGAATAGCAGAAAATTCTCCTGACTGAGTCTATATCTAAGCATTTGTTCATTAGTACCTTCTTTTACTGTTTCTCTACTGCTGTCACTGAGAGCTTTGTGAGGAAAGTACCTGTAGTCCAGGAGGCAGATTGGAATTCACAGGCACCTTGTATGGTTGCTCCAGCAGTGTTAAAAAAAAAAGAAAAAGAAAAAAGAATAGCTTTACTAAAATCAAGCACAATTTGTGAAATCTGTGTTCGGCTGTTAGAGATTAAATCAGTCCTGATTTCCCTGATGACAATGAAACCAGGCATAGAATTTCATGCAAACTTTGTACTTTTGTTTGTTTGTTTGTTTTGTTTTAGTGGTGTTGTAGTTGTAACCTCCAAATTGTGTGCGACCACCTATTGTCTCAGTTTGCAATTTCAGTAACTGCAGCATCAAGAGTTGCTCTGGTCACCTCCCCTTATGGCCTCCTTTATTTTCCTATTGTGGGTGCATGGTGCATGCTGGTAAATTGGTGCGTGCATTTAGCTAGGAGGAAATGAAGCTTTCCTAAGACCTGGCTTTGCTGTCACTTCTGTATGTATTACTGGTTTGCGTGTGACTGATGCCATTAAAAGGAATACAACTTATGTATGCACATCTAAACCTGAAGGTACTGTTTGTAAGATCAGGGCCTTTAAGAAGAAATAGCGTGTTTTTAATGCCTATGAATAATTCATTTTTGAATGAGAATTTTAAATCTCAGCAGCTGGAGTTTCCCAGTGTGACTTTATGCTAGAGTATCTTGGAAAGAGGGCCTTTAAAGTAGAAAAGGCAATGCTTTAATAATTAGTGTAATGATGAATTTCACTGTATTATCTCTAATCATCTTTTTTCTTTCTGTTGTCAGTCTGATTTATAATCAAAAAGCATACCTAAAGCTATAGCATTTTCTACACTTCTAAGTGGTAATGTGTTAAGCTGTTCTAATGCTGTATTAGTACTTATTTCATCATATGCTGTTGTGAAATACTCCTGAAATTAGGTGGTGTTCAGACACCAGAGAGGTCAAGCACTATGTTAAAAGCTCAGGCCATTCTTTTTATATTACTGCAATAAAGAATATATTCATTTCATTTATATTACCACTTGGCTCTCATAAAAGGTCAGTTTCAGCTGAATGTACAATTACTTGCAAATGGCAAATCTTATAACAAGTGATCAACAATAAAAGCTTTTCTGGGTAATTTGTCTTTAAAACTACCACCTGCCATTTCTTTTGAATGACTGGAGCATCTTGCAATATCACTTGGAGATCTCTGTCTTATTCCACACTATACGTGTAAGAAAAGAAAACTATGCATACTAATCTTCCTTTCTGCTTAGTAAAGTAAAAATGCATAATTACATTAAAATTTCTAGTTGAAATAACAGGCTTGGTGCTTAAAACTCCATTATGGTATCAAAGTATCAGCATTCCCATTACTAGCAAAATGAAATTACTTTTCCAGTGAACTATGACTGTATGCCCCCTTTCATACCTGGTTAATGGGTGCTATCTCCCTGGGAAGAGAACCCTCATTGTGGTTTTGACTGTTCATGCTACCAGGCATAATTATTTTAGCAGCTTAAATATGTGTAAAAGAATTAACACTTCTCTACAAATTCTTAAGAATGGTGTATAAAGGTTGATGTTTAAAGGCAGAATAGTTATTGCACTAAACATTACTAGATGCAAAAGGAATTTAAAATGTGTTGCAGAAGGGAGGAAAACATATGCCTGGTAAAATTCTTAGCACTTTATTCTTCTGTATGTAAAAAAGGCCTAAAGCCTACTGAAACTAAAGTTTGTTTTCTTCACTACTTATTGCTCTAGAGCTCCTGCTCACAGCCAAAAAATAAGCTTCCTTAATAAGAACATTTTTAGCTCTTGTTATAGGAGGCTGTCACAAAGACCACCAGTTCTCACCGACAAGCTTCTTTAAGCTAACATGACCTTTTCCTTCCAGCAAAGTGAAACAGTGGCACTTTATTCTGTTAAGCGATAGTGGAACACGGAAGACACGCAGCATTTGGAAGCAGGTGCTGCCAAAGAGGCACTGGAAGAGGTTCCCTCTGACTGCACAGTTGACAGCAATTTGGGTCCTACTGTGATGTCTGCTGGCAGAGACAGTCTTCCTGGGCAAAGTCAGGGATTATGGATAATGCATTGAGGATTCCTGCCTCCCAACCCGCTGTGAAACTTGAGTGCCCATGGAGAGGCTCCACAGCACAGCCCCAGCCCTGGGATGGAGACCTGCTGGCCACCTGTCCTGGCCCTGATTTTCAAGGATGGGGACAGGAACTGCTTTCAGTCCATCAAAAAGAAGCAGCCAGGGCTGATAGTCCTAATGCAAACAGCAAATTGCTCTTCAGCTCGCCTAGCCTCTGAGGTCTGTCACCTTGTGCTTCTAATGGCCTTTTAACTGTGTCTCCAACTGAGCAGCAGATATAAAGAGTACAAAGCATCGTGAGATGTTGGGTTTTTCTCCTGAAAGGAGCATTTCTGCAGATGCTTGACAACAATGGAGCCTTGGACCTGCTCGCTGACCTGTTGGGATTAAAATAGCAGGGCCAATATCCCAAAATAAGTGCAAGTTTCGACTACTTGTAAGAGGTGCTGTGTAGGGCTGTGGCCTTAAATTAGGTATGCTTATGGAATGACACATCGTTTCATTATATGTGTATGTGTGTGCACACAGAAGTAAAGTCATAGGTTTTGCCTGGAGTGGCTTCAAAGTCGCATTTAAGGACTGAAAGAGCTAGAGAAGTTGCATGTTACTCTAATAGATGTTTGTAAACTACACTGAAATTGTTTTACGGGCCCCATCTGAACAATACGTGCAAAAACATGAATGAAAACACATGCACAATAAAAAACTACACAGCACTCAGTTCATATATGTCAGAAAGATCAAAGGCTAAGTCAGCCATGCTAATCCTACTGTTTGGGAAGTCCAATTAGGTGAAAGCTGATGCTTGACTAAGCAGTAGGTCATATTACCTGCCCTGTAAGTCAAAAACTAGACTTCTCTGTTGCTGGAGACAGTTGTTTTGTCAGTCTCCGCAGCTCTTGCCATGTCTGTAATGGCAGCAGTTAACTTTTGTGGTATTTTAGCCATGTCCCTCTGATTTGGATGTTCAGTTTCTAACATACTTGGAGGACCTTTCTGGCATTCCTGTGAATTGTCTTGAAAGGAAGTCAGTGCATGAAATGAGGCTTTCACACATCTGGGTATCAAGACTGTGGTGTGGTATAGTGTGAGGATGTACATGGATAATGCTGTGGTTGGAGAGCTGTGGAGGTATGTGGAAGTACTCCAGGTCTGGAAAAATGTATTCTGTGAATGAATGCCTCATTATGGCTCTTGTCTGTGGATGGCTTTTGAGTTACGGTATCCCTTATGACCTTGGACTTTATCTTTGAGAGCAGTAATTAATAATTACAAAACTAAAATGGCTTTCTTAAACAGAATTATTGTTTTAAGAAGTGAAGCATAACATTAGCAAATGGATCTTTATACACGGTTGTCCTACCAAAAGTACAGCGGTGGTAGCTTATGGTCATGCAGCCAGGGAGGCTCCTTTCAGATCCCATGTACATCTCCTCTAAGTTATTTGCAGTTCAGGATTCAGTTTCCTGTCTTCAGGAAATATTTCTCTTAGAGCTGCTTTTTTTTTTCTTTATTTTTTTTGTGATATCAATCATTAGAGAGTGGAGGGCAATGGAGATGGTGAAGGGCCTTGAGGGGAAGCCGTATGGGGAGCGGCTGAGGGCACTTGGTCTGTTCCGCGTGGAGAAGAGGAGACTGAGAGGAGACCTCATTGCAGTTAAAACTTCCTCATTAGGGGAAGAAGAGGGGCAGCCATTGATCACTTCTCTGTGATGACCAGTGACAGAACCCGTGGGAATGGCCCGAAGTTGTGTCAGGTGAGGTTTAGATTGGATATTAGAAAAAGGCTCTTCACCCAGAGGGTGGTTGGGCACTGGAACAGGCTCCCCAGGGCAGTGGTCACAGCACCAAGCCTGACAGAGTTCAAGAAATGATACTCTCAGGCACCTGGTGTGGCCCTTGGGGATGGTCCTGTGCAGGACTAAGAGTTGGACTCGATGATCCTTGTGGGTCCTGTCCAACTCAGCATATTCTGTGAGTATGTGAGCCTGTAAGTCTGTGAAGGAGCAAAGGTTACATTTTGGATGAAGCGTTGGTGTTTGTGGTTGCAGCATTTAAATCTGGAACAACTATTTCTCTTGCCCAGTAAGTAGATGCCACATTGATCTGTGCTTTGGTTTTGGATCGTCTTTTGTGAGGGTAGCAATTTGTGGCTTTGGGGGTCAGATATGCATCTCTGGATAGAGGTAGTGAGTCTAGAAAAACCTGACTCAGAACCAGGGACACAATGAAGGGTAAGATGAATTGTTGGAGAGGGGACTGTTACTGGAAGCTGAATGAAACACGAGTGGGTGTATTTCTGTTTCTCATTGCTTGCATGGGTTTTCATTCGTTGTGTTAGGTACTAAGACCTTTCATGCAGTTAAAGGCTTGGGAGATGGCGAAAAGACTGGAAAAGTGCTATCATACAAAGATTTTGATGAATAGAATGCAAAGAAGGAGGAAAAGAGCAGAAGTGCTACATTTTTTCTTTTTTTCTTTTGAAGTCCCTACTTGTTCTTGGTTTGTAAAATCTGTAGATTTATCCTTTTTCTCACCATCTAAGTAATTGAGCATCAATCTCATCTCAGGTGACAACCTGAGTGACCAAGCTCCAAAATGGAAAAAGCTCTAACCAAGATGCATTGGTGTTTCTATTGTTGAACTGTTCCTCCAGAGCTTGTTGCTCTCCTAAGTGGGTAGTTCTCAATAATTCAAGCTCAGTATCTAATACATAATTGTCTCATTGCAGAGGCAACAACACTACAACTTTTCCATGGTTTTGTCTCTCATTATAATTTTATGTAACTGTGCTCCATACATTGAGAGAACAGACTATCAGTTTCTGGCTTATACCTCTTTTAAACCTAAAAAAAAGTTTTAAAAGACTTGGGCCCAAACTATTGAAGTATTTTTTTATTTACGTCCCACCCACTGTGTGGGAGCTGGCTGTCAGCAAAGTTGTTTGTTCCTTGTTCCCTGCCCTGACTGCTTCCCTTGCATCAGGTCTGACATGCTCACCTGGTCTAACTAAATGATCTGATAGCTAACCCACCAAAAAGATCTTGCAGTTACTTAAGAGTGTATGTGGGAATGTGTGCCTGAAGTCATGATGAGAACATGGGGCTTACAGTCGGATGGTGTATTTCAGGTAGATTATGATTATCTTGAAACTGCCAAAGGAAGACTGTCCATCTTTTCTCATGTGGCGATGAAATGCAGTGTGGCCATACTGTAGTGCTCTTAAAGGCATAGTTGAGAAGAAACTATTCAGTAGCTGAGTATTCTTGGCTATTATCACCACTTCTGTGCCTGGCTTTCTAGCTGCATCAACAAAATTTTACAAGCCATACTAGCAAAGTCATCTGTTCTTCAAAGTCATTGAAGCTGAAGGAGTTTGCTGGGATGAGGGATTGAACTGAAAGTGTTTCACAATGTTAGGGAAACTCTTGTTTGTTACCATGTCAATGTGTAATGCTGTGGTCAGTTTACTGGGTGTCCTGTGGTTTTATGGTAAGCTGAAATTTGGGGTTTAGGGGGCAAATGGATGGGATTATTAGGCCTTAGGTTTATATAGTGCTATTTATTACTGTTTTCATGTTTCAAATATTATCACCTTTGATACTACTATTGTGCTCATAGTAGTGCTGATATAAATGGTTATAAATATAAATTGTTAAAAGCAGTGGCAGAATGCTTCACTGCATGTCCTAAGTATCCAATTGTCAACCAGCAGACTTCAGAAGCTGTTGCACAATTTCTAATTATCTTCTAATTTCTAAGTACTCTCCTTTTTAAATGAGTACTTGTCCTTAAGAAGCTTAAACAATGCAAAGGCAAATCAAAGGCAAGGGCTTATGAACACCTAGTGTCCAGTGGCTAAACCTGATCTGTTTTCCATCTTTTCTCTTAAAATGGTGCGATGTTTCATAGGGAAAGAAGCTGTAAATACAGTGACTGCATCTTCTTTAGTTACACAGAATTGATTCACAGCATAAACACATAATATAAATATTTATTTCTCTTTAACATATAAGTTAACATAACTTTAAGTTTTAACATAACTATAAGTTTAACATAACTTTAACATATAAGATAATACTGTGTATGAGCAATTTAGGGTCCATGGAGGAGAATAGCTACATATCATTTCATCTGTTAGCATTATCTTTGTTGTATAGAAATAGGGAAAATATCTCTTGAATGTTTTTTCACTCAGGCCATATTCTTATTAACCAGTAAGAATCATTGCAAGTTACAGTATTCTTAACTGGTCCAAACTTTGCATAGCATGCATGTATTTAAAGCTGTCTCAAAAACGTAAAAGAAGATGCCAAAGCTGACCTTCTTTAATGAAATAGTTTTTATTTTGTGAAGTAGTCTATCCTTGACTAGCAGTCCTGTTGCCAAAGATAAAACAGGAAGGACAGATAAAGCAAGTCAAAATTGCAAAATAAATTTCGTTGGCTCAACAGAGGTTTAGGTGTTTCTGAACAGAAAATCAAAATCTAATTTAAAAATTAAGATATTTAAAAGAATGGCGCAGTGGACATTTATTTATTGAATTGGTGACAATCCAGGAGCAATATTCTTTTACCATTGCTGTTCCAAGAAATGGTCTGTCGTGCTGACTATGGGCTGGCAATGAGTGCTGTTAATTGAACACCTGGAACATAACTAAAATGCATTGATTAAGTACAAATACCTGTCTTTGCCATGTAGCATGGCTGATGAAGTGGAAAGACTCCCGAAAAGGAATTCCTGAAACTGAATGCTGAAACAGTGATTAGCTTGTTCTTAAAGCTAATCTTCAGAAGTCCTGTACTGGTTGTTTTTTGAATGAGAACTCCAAAGCCTCTTTCTTCTGTAACTACTGAGACAGCCAGTATTTCTTCATGAGACTTACACAGTCTTAACACTATAGTTTTGTACATACTGTTTAAACCTTTATTACATAAACATCAAATGTAATGCAAGTAAATATGCTGCTTAATTTTTTATTTTGTCCTTTTGAAAAACGTCAGCTTCATATCCTGGTGAGATTCAACAATAGTTGATGGATTGTTTGTGGATATATCTCTGTTAATTAGTAATTTAAAGTTTGAGTTTGCTTTCTAAAGCAGCTTCAGCTGGACACTGTAAATCATTGTCTAGAGCAATGCCACAATCCCTGCTCAGTACAAAAAACTGGCCAAACCACAAACTCTTTCCACCTAGTATACCAAAATCTGGTTGCTGGCAAGTACTTAAAAACATAAATACAGATCTTTGCTAATGTAAAGCTTTTCTATATCTCATGAATGGATTTAAATTGTGCTTCTCTCATGATTTGCCCAACAGATTAAGGCCATCTCTTCAACTGAGAAGAATGCACAGAAGTATTACATCCACAGTGTGTGGACATATGTATGTACATATACTCAAGTACCCAAACAACCCCCTATGTTCAAAAAGTCTTCTGAGACCGTACCATAATACTGGAAACTTTTTTTCAAGGTTATTACAACACTGTGGATAGCTTTTGGATTATAAGTGAGGTCCAATTGTCTTTTTAAAAGTTGCATAGTTTTCTTGTCA
Source organism: Dendrocincla tyrannina (assembly GCA_035047865.1). Taxonomy (NCBI): domain Eukaryota; kingdom Metazoa; phylum Chordata; class Aves; order Passeriformes; family Dendrocolaptidae; genus Dendrocincla; species Dendrocincla tyrannina. The sequence continues at coordinate 75,810,784 of JAWWMP010000001.1, forward strand.
TTGTTAGTTTTTTCTTCTTTGGTATTTTAGAGCAATTTTCATTTTCTGGTGACAGGATGGTCACAGCCATTATTTCCATGCCTAATGAACCTCAAACTAAATATGCTTTTGATTGAAGAGGAAATGCTACAGAAGTTCCCTGTCCTTTTCAGCTGAAAGAACAGCAAAAATCAAACTCAAGCAAATTCTATGGTTAAGAATGGATTCATCCAGATTTTAGTCTGTAATGCTGAACAAATCTGATGTCGGTCCATAAACTTCACTTGGGTTAAAGAATCATGCATGTCACTTTGCTATTGATTTATATACTTTCAGGTTATTTTTTATAGTCCTTTCACTGTCATTATTACACTTATTGTACAGCACAGACAATAAACCTTTCCAGAAAGACTAATGGCATTGGCAAATTAGGGTCATCATCGTAATGGCTGATACCTAAGTGCTCATCTTTTTGTTCCATTCTGTGGCTTGCCTGATGTTCGAAGGCGATCATCGTGTTGCATGCAATGACTGTTCAGCTGAGTCATGTGGAAAAGGACTGATGTGGCACAATAAAACTTCTCAAAATGGAACTTACAGTTTCTATACCTATTTCCAATATAGAGGTACAGAGGTATAATCTTAATTAGTTTAAATGGGTGAATATGAGATGAGCTCTTTAAAATTTTCAACAATAAGCATTTTGTGAAGTTGATAGTAACAGCTAGGAGCTACATTTTTTGATTAATACATATTTGTATTTTTGACACTCTATTATGAAAGGCAAATTTGTAAACATTACTAATAATTATTCCACAAATATTTGTCTCATTTTTATCTCACCCTGCTAATCATGGGGACCCCTTTGGAACAAAAGAATTTATTAAGTTTTGTTAGTTATAGCAGGAACACAGTATTCAAACAAATTTTTGCAGAAAATATGTCTTGGTTGGTCTAATTTTAAAAGTGAGCTGCAGGCGTGCCTTGCAACAATAAGGAGTCAATTTGCAAAGGCAAGCTAAAGAATATGTTCTGAACATTTTCTCAGTTCCTTCATTTGGGACTCCTCTTTTGTAAATAATTCTTTTCCATTCTGTCCAGAGTATTTCATGTTTATGCTCCACAGACACATACATGCATCCCTATTTCTAAAGAAGAAAACAAAATAACAGATAGTTCCTTTTTTAACATTACTTGTCATTCTTGGAATACTTCTTGTTTCCACAAAGTTAGGCGAAATTGCATTATTTACCAATACAGTCTCTTATTTTTAGGCAGCTTCCTGCCTTGCTGGATAAAGTTTTCATATCGGTGCTTAAGGCTACAGGATACAGTGCATGAGAGAATTTAATCAAAACAAATGAGTGACCAGCCAGTGAATGTTATCTAGGAGAGAAAGCCTGTGTGTGATGCTGGTGAGGGAGTTGAGTCCGTATGCTTCACCTTCTGAGAGAACACCTTCAAGGCCCTTTTTGAAAGGATGTATGTTATCTTTCATTTTGAAGCAATTCCATTCTGCATAAAGAGTATCATGTAATAATAAAAATTAACAGGAAAGTGAAGAGGGACTTTTTACAAAGGCATGTAGTGGTAGGATGAGGGGGAATGGCTTTAAGCTGGGAGAAGGTCGGTTTAGACCAGATATTAGAAAGAAATTCTTTACTGTGAGGGTGGTGAGGCACTGGAAAAGGTTATCTGGAAGTGTTCATGGCCAGGCTGGATAGGACTAGACAGCCTGGTCTAGTGGAAGGTGTCCCTGCCCGTGGGAGGGCTTGCAACTAGATGATCCTCAAGGTCCCTTCCAACCCAAATAATTCCATGATTCTATGATTCTAAGCCAGAGAAGGTGTTTGCTTTTGTGTCTCTTAGCATATGAGAGGACACTGTTTTGAAGAAGTTGAAACATTCTCACCAGTCCAACAAATGCATAAATATTTTTGTGAAAGATAGCTACTGCAAACCAGATGGGAAACAGCATCCTGGATCTGCAACCCCTCTGTGAGATGAGAACACATTCCACTCAGCTAGATGGTTTCTTCACTCAGTTTCTGTCCCAGAAATAGCTATTGCACTTAAAGCAAAAGTATTCTAGTAGAAAAGATTGAGAGGAGGCTGTCAAAACTGTTTTTCTTTGCCAAGGAGAATCTTGTCTATAGTAAATCTATTTAAACATAACGTGGCTTTGAAGTATGCTGGCATTGCTACTTGGATCTTGAAGCTTCTCATAATAATAATAATAAAAAAAAAAATTATTAACTTGAAAATTGGTCAGCATAGAAGGGGATGTGTTTTTGCCTTATTTTTTCCCTCTTGAGGAATATCAAAACAATTCCAATTTTCTTCCTGTGTTGATAATTTTATTTAAGTTATTAGTAATCAAATACTAGTTTACAAGCAGTCAGAAATTATCTAAAAGTTGTTTGAAAAATGCTTTGATTTATGGCATAATCTTACATGGGGTGTGATGAGAAACTTATTGCTTGGGCCACTATATCATAAGTTAGACAATGTACAAGGTATTACGAGTTTCTGTGACCTTCTTATGATTTGTCAATACTAGTAACAGGATATTTTTCTTAAAAGTTCTCTAAAAGAGGAAACCAAAGTGAAAATGAAAATCTACACCTTGAAATGTGAAGTTCTGTAGGGGCTGGTCTGGATTAGCACAGTTCCTGGTGTAGGTGGCTGCTGGCCCTCTGACTTACAGATTCCCAGGCAGCCCAGTCCTTTTTGGTATATTGGGTTTGGTCCAAACAAGCGCATGTCCTCAGAAGATGCATATTGCCTGCTCTGGTGGGGCAGCAAACTTAAGAAGTGATACCAAGTTGGCAGGAGAGCCTAGTCAGAATTATTTTCTATTTTCCTCAAGATTGAGTCTTTTTTGGAAAAAAGGTTAACTATTGGAAGTGCACATGATTAGTGTTAAAGGTGAGTTTCAGGTAGGCTGTAGTTCCAAAAATGAGTTTATTATTTCTCAAACGTGCGTGAAACAGAAGGCATTCTTGGAAGGTGTTCTTATTCTCCTGTTAGTGGGAGCAGGTTGTGGCGCGTAATAGTTCTTCATAGACCCCTGCTGAAGGGTTTAACATTTTGCATTATATAAATAGTTTTTTAAAGAATAACAGTATTTTAAGAGTAATACTGTAAAAGCAAACAAAAATATTCCACAGAGAGTCAGCAGCAGAAATATGAAGTGTTCCCTATCGAAGATGAAGCTATTCTCCTAAGATGTTCCACTAAGATTAAAGTGTAAGAGAGAGGTCTTAAGCATCCCGTGGGTTCTGTCTGTTTCCACTACAAGTTTTATTTGCTTTCTGAGCCTAATACAAACTCAGCACTGGGAATAGCAGCAGCTTTATAATTTTCTCCTGGGGTAATTGTTTGACTTTAGAAGCACCTTAGAAGGTTGCAAAGGTATTGCTGGCCAACAGGCACAAAATAATTTGATACAAAACTGAGCTCCAGGTTGCTGTTGGAAACCACCAGGATAATGAGTCAGTTTTAGAAAAAAACAGGTTCATTATTTTTTAATTGGGATGCTTTTCAAGAAGTCCAGGGGCTCCTCATCAAAATGCAAGAGGTGTTCCCAATATCATACAGTTTAAGGAAATTAAGTTCTGATGAATTCCATATATCTAATGTGATGAATCTATCAATAGTACGCTCTGACTCTCACAAATGAGTTCTCCTACCTCTTCAAATGTCTTCTCAGGTGAAAAAAAACACAAACATCAATTTAAGCAGTATATAAATATGAACTAAGTACTTAAAATGAGACTTTAACAAGACCAAAAGCATTTTGGCAAGATTATTTCAGGGAACAGTTAAAATAAATGAGAACAGCTTTCCTTTCTGATTAACACCATTATGTTCTCATCCATTCATGACATTATATTCATTCAGGATATTATATTCATTCAGGACTTATACAGCAATTTTCAGAGGAGCTGTATAACAACAAAATGAGAAAAGCAATAAAAGGTATAGAACTAATAATACATTTGATATTGAGAGAAAGTGGGATGCAGAGTGGGCTGGGAGGATTGGGGCACGTCTACATTCAGCTTACTGCAGAACTGTGATGTAGGTACATACAAGAACTAAAGAAGCATTTCTCGTGCAGTTGCATAGATACAACCATGAAAGAGAAGGTATTTGGCGGAATGCTGATGAGTGGCCTTAGAAGGCTTTCTGAGATTGTTTTTTTGCTTTCACTTTCAGTATGAATTCTCTCCTTGTCTCCATCAATCCCAGATAAAACCAGGATCAAAACGCCCTTACAAAGAATTTTGTGGTCATTTGTTAGAGGCTTATTTAATACTGAACTGAAAAGTGAGTGTGACACTTCTGTCACATATCTTACTATGAGTTCCTGAGTGACTAACAACTGCATCAGCCCAGAATGATGCCCTTCTGAAAGTCCCTCCCCTTAGCGTCTTCCCTTTTTCTCTCTTTGGTCCTTCCCTAAACATCCTAAAAATTTCCAACATCTCCACAGTCCTCTTAGCATTTCTCAAATAATTTTAGAGTCTCAAAATGCTTTTCCCTCTGCACCCATCAGCAGTCCTTTACTTCTGTACACAATTACCCTGTTTCATATGGACAACATGCTGGGGAAAGAGTTTCTTTCTTTGACTTATTTTTTGTGTCATATCAGACATAACAATCTCATCAAGAAATCGTTCCCCTTGGGCAGTCAGGAGAAGATGACTCAGTGTCCTCTGGTTTTCAATTACTATGTTACTAGAATTCCTCCACCTTTATTGTTTCCTTGGCCCTTGCAGGAGTTAGTATTTAATTTGTGTTGTCTATATTATAAAGATAACCTGAAAGTAAATAACCAGCAGCTTAAGTCCATGTCACTTTTTTTCCCCCAGTTGCTTGATGTTTTACTAGTTGGGTTAGTTAGTTAGTTGGGTTTTTTTGGTGTGTGTCCTGTCCCTGCCTCTCTTCTCCCCGCCCCCCACCTTTTTTAAACTGCCCTAGTATTTTGCTTCTGCAAATCCAAACTGTAGTTTTATCTGCCAGTTACTAAAAAGAAGATATCATTTAGTGTGGTCTTCTTACATTTATGATTTAGCCTTCTTTCAGTGCACTTTCTGTCAGCCTCTTCTTGGAGCATTTCTTACCTTGTCAGGCACAATCTCCATTTTATCTTTATATCAGAAAATCATATCAGGTCTATCATTGCAGCTCCTCTGGACTGGTGGATACATTGCTGATTTTTACCAAAGTCTGTCAAAACTTGGATTTTAGAAGGGCCAGGACATGTTTCTTTAATGAGAATTTTATTTTCTGAACTATTCATTTTGGAAGATTATTTTCTCAAAAGTTAAACCATATGTAAAAAACTATCTGGCCTTGGGGATATGGAGAGGAGTCCAGTCAGTTCAGTCTTCGAGATGGAACAAAGCACTGGGGAGCAAAAGCATGAGGCACACAAGTTCGCTTCTGCAAAGCTGTGTAAAAACAGAGAAATACAGACTGAGTCTAGCAATATCTGCTGGAACAAAAGAAGTAATAACTAAAGTAATCTTTTGAAATTTTAGTGTGTATGTTACTACAGCAATTTTGCTTATATTTGGACAGCACCAGAATCTTGCTTACAAACTCTGATTTTATGGCCCATTTTAATGCCTGTATTTTATTCTCAGACTATGACACAAACCCATTGGAGTTCCCATCCTTTTTAAAAAGGGATATGAAAGCCATTAGCTGTCCCTTCATGTTCCTGCCACAGTAGAGGTTCCAGTAGTTTTCTGCTAAAATTCTCGTATACACACAAAAACTGCAGAGGCAGCTTTCCTGAGCCAGGAGAAAGGGCATTTCTGTGAGGGCTACAGGTAGGAGATGACAATGGCTTCAGAGTAGTCCCCTCACTCTGCTGTGAGGTGAGTCATCATAGAATCATGGAATGGTTTGTGTTGAAAGGGACATTAAAGATCACCTAGTTCCAGGCCCTCTCTCTTCCACTAGACCATGTTGCTCAAAGCCTCATCCAACCTGGCCTTGAACATCCACAGCTTCTCTGGGCAACCTGTTCCAGTACGTCACCACCCTCAAAATAAAGAATTTCTTCCTAGTATCTAATCTGATCCTATCCTCTTTCAGTTTAAAGGTATTCCCCCTTGTCCTATCTCTACATGTCCTTGTAAAAACTCCCTCTCCTGCTCTTCTGGTAGCCCCCTTTTAAGTATAGGAAGGCTTCTATAAGTTTTTCCTGAAGCCTCCTCTTATCCAGGCTGAACAACCCCAGCTCTCTCAGCCTGTGAGAGGTGCTCCAGCCCTTTGATCTTCAGTGCCTTCCTCTGGACTTGGCCCCGCACATACATGTCCTTATGAGTTGCAGCTGTAATGAGTTTTTCTGGCATCTCCAGTCTGGGTGACTGTACTCCAGGTGCCACAGCACTACAGCCCACTTGCAAAGGATGTGGTGTGGCCCAGGTAGGTGTGGATGCCCCACCTGACCTGATGTACACTGAGTAACTGCACCTCTTACCTTATGAAGTACTTTGATACTGTGTGGAGGATAATGCTGTGTAGAATAGGGTGTTAGGGTTGCTCTGAATTTGGGTAGGACATGACTTCAAATAAAGATGTTAGGAATGAGAGTTTTACTACTTTTTTTTTCCCTCACATTTGAAGGAGGGAGAAGTATTAATAGCAAACATCAGTACAGGTGTATATTTTTGCCTCTCAATCATCAGCACTTTGGGAAGAATACAGACAAAAGAAAAAAAAACCAGCAGCAAGACAGAAGGGCCAGGATGTGCTGAAAAGCACTGCCTTTGTCATTCTGTTACATTCAGAAAAGTCAAAATCAACTTCAGATACAGGAATGAAAAATGACAGTCTGCTAGACTGAAGCCTGACAAAACTGTGGTGAAAATAAACTAGCTCTAACCAAAATACTGCTCATCTACCATTTACCATGATGTTGACTCTTAAGATAAAAAACATGATACTGTATTTGAGGAGTGAAAAATTAAATTTTTTCATTAGGCAATTTTTAGTGCCGTTATTTCATAATTACTCCACCAAGTTTGGCGTAGAGACATCTAGTATTGCCAGGAGCTCTTTTATCCCTTTGAATGATACTGAAAAGTGATCAGCATAATAAAATCCAAATATAAAATTAATATGAAATTGTCAAAGCTTTGGCTTTTGTTTTGTTTTGTTCTGTTTTAAACAGATACATAGGTTTTAGAAAAAAGTTTGAGTTTGTTTTTGTTTTTTTTAAGAAACGCAAATTCTCTCTTTTTATTACCAAAAGGAAAAAGTGGAGGTTTTGACCCAAAGGAGGCAGTTTCAGAATAATGTATGGAATAAGCTGTTGCTACCTAAAAGTGGGAAACACCAGAGGCAAATGCAACTTCAGTCTAAATCAGGACCGTGCAGGCACATAGTGTGTGGCACCACAGGGCTGACTGATCTGTTTACTGCCACTTTAATCTCTTTTGCTGGCCTGCATGTGGCCAACAGGCACGAACTTTATTTGTTGACATTTTCTATGCTGTGTGCTTTTGGTAGCAGCAAATAAATGCAAATTTTAGGAGTGAAACACCAAAACAGTTTCTTTAATAGTGTAAATAAAATGTAGCATATTTTGATTATTCTTAGGTTATATACTGGGATTAACATTAAATAGTTGTAGTATTCCTCCCCACCTTTTTTATCCGTGACTAATTTGCCTTTATAATCATTATATTAAAAAGCACATGGTCAAGATAGAACTATTTTAGTTATCAGGTAGGCAGAACCATCTTGAATTTTGCTTTTTGGCATCCTGCTGTATATCTGTAGAGCAAAGAAACAATTTATTTAAAAGGAATTTCCTTGCAGGAAGTTGGTAGTTACTACTGATGCAGGTTCTGGACACAAAATGATACAAACACAGATAATGAACCGTGATGACTGTTGTTTAAAACTTACTTCTTACACTACAATTTATCAGCAGATAGTGGTAGAAAAAGCTTTGCTTTGAACAGAGCTAGAGCAGAAATGAATTCAAAAATAAATGTACTTGGAGGCCCATTGGTGATAGGATCAAAAGAAAAGCAAATAGGAAATAAAGAGGAGAGTGAGGGAGAAGAGGCACTCCATAACAATGTGCACCAGACCTTGGAGGCAAGTGGATGTGTAGGAAATGTCAGGTGGCAACTTCTCTTTGGATGTGAGTCTTTAGTCTGTTTTTTGCTTTTTTTTTTTTTTGCACATGAATTTGGTAGAATTCTATTTGCTTTCAAAATCTCATCAGGCACAAGTGCTTGTTGGAGTATTCCTGACAGTATTCCTAGTGTTTGAATTTTTTGGCTATGATTGACTCCTTCAACAAATATTCCATGCGGTTGTTTTGATTTTCATAATTATTCGCTCTCAATCAAGTACATTTCTCAAAGACTGAAATTGTGAAATATAGATTGTTCATGATCCTGTAATGAAAAGGCAGTTTAAATGTTTTGATTCTCAATATATGTTCCAGCTATGAAGAGAATGTGACCATGTGAAAAACAACAAAGAGCCATGTTCCAAGGTACTTTCCATTTAATGATAGGTTATGGAATATTTTGTATACCTTCTTAATGTATTAAGATGCCAGTCAGTTTCCAAATATGCAGACCTCCAAAACTGGAACCTAGAAGGACTTTGTTAGTAATGTAAATGCTAAAATCTTAGAGAACAGTTGAAGCAGCATCTTCTTAAGAACCCCAAGACCAAAAACTGTAAAAAACAGGCGCGCCACCCCCCCCCACCCACCCCCCGCCAAAGAAACAGTTGCTTTGGCTGTTTCGGGGCAGAAACTTCAACTTGCTAGCCATGAGGCTACTGAGATGGAGGAGTGCTATTCTCCTGTGTATGTATATCACCCAAAAAAAAGTGTTTGGCACTTTAAATCCAGCTGAATGTATGCATCTACTTAATCAGATTTATAAGTACTCCTTTGCCTGGTATTCTGGTGTATAGATACCCTGCAGTTTCCCTTGGAGGTATATAGGTTTCTATGATCTTTATGTTTTCTTTTCTTTTGTTATAACACATGAAAAGAAAATGCAAAATATGTGTCTTTTTTCCATTGCAGTTATTTGTAGTCAGTGGAGAAGGGAAGACTTCTAATGAATATGTTCCATATCATTCCCTGGAAGCATTTAAATGTTATACCTGTATTAACATTTTGGTATAAATTAGGAATGTGCTTTTGAAGCAAAGCTCTGCATTGTCTCTACTTGCTGTGCTTGGATTCACATCATAGAGTGGTCTTAGAGAACTGAAGATGGACTCTTTTTTGGCTAACCAGAAGATGTGCGCCAACCGTTACCAGATAATCAAATTCCCAGGCCCAGATCAGAATAAATCCAAAGCTTTTAGTATGTTTAGTGTGGATGTCTGGCTCTCATCACCCATGCTTTATCCTAAGGAGTTGCTTCTATTGAACTGCACTGCTTTCTGCTGTAGGTGCAAACACAAATTTCTTCAAAGCTTTCTCTCTTTTAGCTACAGGGTGAGTCTGAATCCTCAGCATAGGCAGTTGGAATCATTCTGCTGCGGGAAGGTGCCTAAATTTGAGGCACTGAAATGTTCTCATTAGTTGTCTAAAAGTAGCTGATATAAATACAGTTCATGGAGTTTATATCATAAAATAGAGCAAAGCAGTGCAGGCAGCTGCAGTTCCTCCTTCAGTCTCCTTTAGTGAGTTATTCTCCCTTGGAAAGAACGTGATGGGGATCTCACCTCATCTGTGCTAATCCAGCTCTTGAGTGTTTGTTGTGTTAGAGAGACACAATAATATTACAGGAAAATACAAACCAATAGAAAACAGGTAAACCCTGCCTTTTTTTTTTTTTTACTTTTGAACATAGCCTTCTCCACACTTGCATTCAGCTGCTTTTAATCATTAGGTTAGTGAGAAACAAATACTTTGATCTTGTACTAGGACTATTAAGTAAATCATCTGAATTGTTACTAGCATTAACTCCTGTTTTTGAGCTTGTTCTCTTGAAAGCTATTTGGTAAATCTTGTTTCATTGTCAATTTAGATATTGTTACTACCTCCCAGAAAACAGACTTCTCAGTTCATTCAAAGAATAGTTTACCAGTACACATTTCTCACGTCAGGACCATAATAAATCAAGTATGGAATGGTGCAGGCTTTAGTGATGTACTTTCCAATAACTTACTGATTCTCATAGCATTTGTAGCATATATTTCTACTTAAAACACTAAAATACTAGCTTGTAGGTAAGACCAAGGGGGAAAAAAGGACAATGTAATAGTGCATTATTAGAAATTTAGAATTCAGTAAGAAGCATTAAAAATTTTAAATAATTAGGATTGTTACAGGACCTTTGTTTAGCTTCCTTGTATCTATGAATAAAGATAGTTCTAACAGTATAATCATGCATAAATCCTCATACATAATCAATGGTACTTATACAATTAATTATTTTCTCTGTCTTATACTAGATCATATTCCAGTTTTGTTCTGAAGATGTTATAAATATTCTTCTCATAGCCTTTTCTTTTAAAACTACTATTTCTGGAAAATTAATTAAATACTTTTATTTTCACAGTGCTTTCTGAGATATTACTTTCCTTTTAAAGGTGAGAAAGGAACACATTTTTAAAGATTCAGATGCTCAGCTTGTGTTGTAAGAGTACTTAGCACTTTATATTTTCAGAGCATCACCAACACTTTTTTCAGCTGCAGTCTCTGAGCAGATCTTCTGCATATCCATTGTGTCTGGTTTTGGACACAAGAAAGAGATTAATGTAAATGGAGAATCATTTGTGAAAGTTTGGCTAAGATGCAGAAAACTGTAGGAAGAAGAATAACACAAAATGAAAATCTCCATGAAAATGCTCTTGCCATAACACTCATGAGATTATCCCTTCTCTAGCTGCAACTCCTGTCTCCATTCACTAAATGGCTTTCAAGTTTAGCAAAAAACAAACTAAAGAAAAGGCTTTTGTCCTACAGACTTCGTACTACCCAATCTTGCTCATTCTAAACCTACTTTAGTCCTATACCATTCACCATTGTGATGCATATGCATTCAGGACAGTAGGTATGATTTTATTGTATGAATGTGTCATTTCTAACTTTCTCCATGATCTTTAAAGAGGACTCCTTTGATGTGCATAAAAGTTACAGTGAAGGTGCCTGAATTTAGACTTTCTTATTGCCATGTCATCTTTCTATATAAAATTCACTCCACATCTGTTTCCCTGTGATCTTTGTTCTGCCTAAATCACATCTTGGTTCATTTAAAAAAAGGACCTTTTGTACTGTGATGAATTTTCCTGGTATTCATATATTCATAGTAGATTAGTGAGAATTGTATTATAATGAACAGGGAATATGATGACATTCATTGAAAAATGTGAGATCAGCTGCACACTTAAGTGTTCTGCGGCTTTGACTGGTTGATCAAATTGGAAGATATGCTTCCACCGGTACCCAAACAAGCACCACTGCATACACCATGGCACTCTTGCCCTACCACAGAAGGACATTTACGGGGGGAAAAAAATAGTGGTGTTCAGTTTGATTCTTTTGAGTATCTGAGACGAATTCAGGTCCATACATGCATGAAGAGGGGGGTTTGGGATATAACTCACTGGTCCACTTCTGTTTGAAGCCTGTTCTGCTCCAGGACTGTCACTGTCAGTCTAAGAGACAACTAACGTGAAAATAGAGTTTACAAATACAGTGGAATTGTCAGCAGAAAGACTAGGGAAAGCACAGTTGAAGAAGAAATGTTTGGTTTATATCTGAGCTCTTCCAGAGAGAGGAAAACCACAGTTTGTTCATATCAAGTGACAGCTGCTGAAGTACTGCTGTAAGTGTATTGCTGGGTTCATATGGGACACAGACTTACTTTAAACACTCCATGAAAATGAGAACAATTCTTCAAAGTTGAAAGCTAAAGCATTCATTTATTTCAAATGTTTCTCTTGGAATGATTTAATAGATTAGACTCTTCATTTACTATTGAATAGTTTATTATTGTTTCCTTCTGAGAGTTGCTTTGGATATTGTACCACGAAGTTCAGAACCTCCCTGAAAAGTCCAAGAGCTAGAGAGGCCTGGCTTGTCATCTCTTCCTCACTGCCTAGTGAGGTTACAGCTATGACTGAATTACATGAGATGAGCAAGTGGCAAGGTTTAGGAGACATGCCATATTGATGTATCCCTCATTTAATTCCTTTCACTGGGTACAAAACTCTCCTGTTACTGGTTACCACTTTCCCATTTCACATATCTACTTAAGAAGATTCTATTCCTATTATTATTTCAGTCTTGTAAAGTTTTTGTTTTCATAGGTTCAGGAACATTTTTCATTATACTGAAGTTTGCAGCAGGTAATGCAACTTCTATCCAGAGTGCTATGACTTTGTACCAACCAGCAATGTGCAGTGTGGTGTTGGTAAGACGTGTCACCCACTAGCAAAAAATGCTCCTTCTTCACCATAACTTTACCTGTCTCCACAGGTACTGGCAGCTCAGATGGATTTCCCAGCAGCAGAGATTTTGTGTTGAAGGCTTAATTTCTAATTCGAATTCTAAAATGTACTCACTGCCCATGTCTAATTCCATTTGTGCCTTCCCTGTGTGCTGAAAAAATTTTATCTTCTCTCTTCTCCCTCCGCTGCCTTCTGACATAATTGTAGTAGCTGCTGCCCCAGTAGATTTCAAGGAGCATACTACAGGTAAAAACTCAAAACAAACAAACAGAGCACAACAAAATAAAGAAAACACTCTAATACGTTTTTCTCCTTTAACTTCCATCCTTTATAATCGCATACAACTGAATATAGGCAGAGACTTCCCACAAAAGGCAGGACGGAATCAGAACTAGATGGTGTACTCCAAGACATGCATACAGCAGACAGTATTCCTGAAATAAAATATAAATCTATCTGGTTTATTTTAATTAAAGTTTCTTAACCTATTTAATCTTTTCAGAGGTTAAGTTCAGTCATTGTGGTCTTCTCTATACCATTGCTAAATATACCATCCTGATGAAATTGGTGTGCAGATGTTGTGCATTGCAAGATTTTACAGAAAATAATTTTCTTTTTCGATCTTGTTTCTTGCTACTTAGTAATTCCTAAAATTGCTTTTTGTTTTGAGCTGCTACTGGGCATGAAGAGCAGTAATCAAAGGGTTTAAATTGACTATTAATACTAGTGAAAGATACAGCAGTCCATGGCTGTTTATCTGTGGTTAGGGCTGTCCCTTCTTGCCTTGCATATGCAGTACTTTACAAGTAGCTACTTTGAATTTCTTCTGTCATTTCTTTGCCAACATGATTGAATATTATGAGATTCTTATGTAGCTCTTCAAAGGCAGCTTTAATTACTCCTGTTCTGGTTAATTCTTTACCATCAAACTTTCTCTTCACTCATAATCCTCATTTCTCAGATTCTAAAAGAGGAACTTCAGTGTCACAAGAACCTGAGCGAGGTTGTTTGGAATACTTCCTTCTCTTTTGTGAATATTGACCTTTTCTTTTTCCTAATATGCTGTCTTCTAACCAATTATTAAGCCAGAAGACACTCTTGCCTCTCCTCCCATGACAGACAGGTCTAAGGCCCTTTGAAGTATATTATCTGCAAGAAGACTTTTGGAAATCCATTTGCTTTTTGTAAAAGCATTGCATCTTATACATACTTTATTTACTCTTTCAGAGAACTAATAATTTGTGAGGCAGGGCTTGTCTCCTTATCATGCATTCAGCAATTTGCTATTAATTTGGTTCGTTAGGCAAACTTCTGTTGGTACATCTGATACAGACATTGGGATTCCTCTTTTCAGTGTTTATTAAATCCTGAGGGAGATAAAAATACCCTCTGTTAGATATATAGCCTACCTCTTTCACAGAGCTTGATTTAATTGACAAAGCCAGTTGTGTTATGTGCCTTCATATATTCTAGTCTAGTCTGGAGTGCAAGTTATAGGAAAGAGAGAATCAGAGATGTCTGAAGAATTAGGAAACCACTGTTTTGTGGACTAACTGAGCATTGTTAGAGGTCTCATTCTTCATTCAGAGCCATCTTATATCAAAGAGGAAGCTGAACTTGTCTTAATGGTGATTTCTAGAAAAAAGGCATAAGCAGTGCAACTCTTTATAGAAAAGCCAGAATTGTGCACTAATCACCACAAAAAATAAACAGAAACATCAGTGGGAAGAACTTCTTGTAGCACTGTGAGTTAGTACAAAAGCAGTAAGTGAAGTTGCTATCCTGTTTCTAGCATATTCAAAGAAAAGCTTTTTTTCCTTGGAAATGGCAGTGTTTAGTCTTAGGGTTGCTTCTTTTATTTCAGAGCAGAAAAGTTAAGAACTTGGAACATTATTCTTACAGACCCATGAAGATCAGAGAGAATGAGCTTTCCAGAAATACCACTGCAAAGAGGTCTGTTTGTCTAGAGAAGTAAAGCCACAATCTTCAAACAAACATCTTTTTTTTTTTTTTTTGGAAGCTAGAAGCACTTATCAAAAAAGATATGGGATCACATTATTAATTCAGATGAATACTTGTTATAACTAACATCACATTCATTTTCAAAGTAAATCCAAATAGCATTCTCCCTTTCAGTGACAGAGCTTTTGTAATGGCACTGTAAATCTGAGTCAGAGAAGTCTATTTGACTTCTATTTGGAGATCAGTGAGAGTGAATGCGTGGCTGTCAGTACAGCAATTTACTGTTTCTGCTATTGGTCATACCAAGTAGAGGAAAATTTTATATAGTATATAAGATTTAGCTTGAATTTTCATACTAGAGTAGGATCCCTCTTTCCAATCAAGACATGTCTTTCCAAGCTCATAACTGTGAAAAATTGCACTACAGTTGATTTATGGACATTAGTGTGATGGAAGGTAGAAAAGTGTAACCATGCCTACTTGGAGGTTTCCTTTCTTCAGCAACAGAAGTCCTCAGTTCAGAATATTCTAGAAACACTGTTTAGAAATATGGAGATTTTTGTTCTGAAGTATTAGAATTTTTTTCCCTTTTTTCCTCAGTTTGTTTATTTGAAACAGTCTGTTACTTACTAACACTGAATTAGCTTAGCTGTGAAAGTGCTGATACCCAGTGAAACTTCAGGAAATGAGATAGGGTATCAGTTAAGTGATTTTGCCATCTTGTTGCAGGGAAAAAATCTGTGTCAGTCTTGTGATTTTTTTAAGAGAAATTTCATCAGTTTGCCGTGACTTAAGGTTTGCATTCTTTAACCTGGTTATTAAAAAAAAATCTGCAGGTGTCTGAGGCCCGTTGAATACCCTAGAACATTCAAATTCTTTTTAAGCATCTGAAATGTTGCATAGAAGACATATGTAACTTTCAAATATACGAAACTTTTAGATCTACTTTCTAGATCTAAATGGTATTTTATTACAAAATCCAACTATAGTGTGTTTGCTTTTTTGAAGTTTTTATTATATGGTTTGCATTTATGGTATTTTTTTCGCTGAACTTCCACCTTCCATCCTTTTTCTATAATGCAATATGTTAATCTATGGATTTTGTTAGCCAACATTAATGGTAGTCTGCTCTCAGTGTGTTTTTATGTGGTCATATTTGCAGTGCCAATAAAAAGTAACGGGTTCCACAAGATGAGGACATAAAAGATGCAAAGTTCAATCCTCTGTCTCCTAGTCTTTTAACCACAATATTATCTGAATCAAGGACACTATTATTATGTGTGATAAACCCTAGTATTTTTAAAGAGTGTTTCCCAAAGCAATTCTGACAGAATTGACAGATGGATTCTTTTTTTTTTTAACCTGGTCATCACCTACCAAGGGTTTTTAAATACTTATGTATATCATAAGAAAATAGTAAAAAGAGATCTTTCCAGCACTGTAGATACTAGAAGAACTAATGTAGTGATCTGGGCTCTAGATGAGCCTTCCTTAGGAGTATTTCAGCACAAACCAGTTAAAAGGCTACCATGCTTACCAGAGACTACTGAAAAGCACTAGCTGTGCCTTGCCTATATCCTAGTACAATAGGCAGGGATGTGTCTTAAGCTAACCCAGAAAGGTTTGTCTTGAAGGAGTCTAGTTAAGGCAGTTTAAAATAGTCTTGGAGCAAGATGCTATTTAAGTACTGCAGAATTGGTGTTTTACTTCATTACACAGCCCTCAATAATTTTATTTTATTTATTTTATTATTTTATTTTATTTTATTTTTATTTTATTTTATTTTATTTTATTTCATTTATTTTATTTTATTTTATTTTATTTTATTTTATTTTATTTTATTTTATTTTATTTTATTTTACTTTATTTTATTTTATTTTACTTTATTTTATTTTATTTTATTTTATTTTATTTTATTTTATTTTAATTTTATTTTATTTTATTTTACTTTATTTTATTTATTTTTATCTTATTTTATTAGTTCAATATAAATGCTAAATATCAAATATATAGAGAACACTGTTTAGTGATTTAGCGGTCCTAAATCCTTTCCCCTAGCACTAGCACTGAAATTTATCCTCCTTGCTCAACATTGTGATAGTGATCCCCCTCTCCCCACCTCTGACAGTCAGCTGTACACTCGCTCCCTCCTGGAGAGGAAATCTGTCTCCTTGGTGTTTCTTTTTCCTGTGAGTATTAATTTTCTCCCTTGCAGTCTCTTCTCTCTTGGGCTTCTTTTCTGCCCTTCAGTAAATATAACCTTGATCAGCATCTGGCCAGTTCATGTCCAAAGAGACTTCTCTCAACTTAGTTTTCAGCAACTTCTTTAACACTAGCTCCTGAACACAGCTCATTGTGCCTTGTTCATAGTCTAAAATTAGTCTAAAATCACTCTTCAGGCACTGTAGAAAACCTTCATTCTCCTCATATTTGTGAGGGTAAAAAGGGCCATGAATTGGGACCAGATATCCCT
Source organism: Dendrocincla tyrannina (assembly GCA_035047865.1). Lineage (NCBI taxonomy): Eukaryota > Metazoa > Chordata > Aves > Passeriformes > Dendrocolaptidae > Dendrocincla > Dendrocincla tyrannina. The sequence goes on from JAWWMP010000001.1 coordinate 75,827,660, forward strand.
AGTGAGTAGAATCTTCACACTCATCCCCAACTTGTAGGGTCATGGGACCACAGCCCATGTATAAACACTTGTTTTGGACCAAAATATCCTATCCTGAACCAAAAGGACGTGTAACTCTGTGGTTAAGATGTTCCCCACCACTCCCTGAAACTTAGAAATAGATATCTGTATGTTTGCATATGAATATCTATATCTACATATACCTATATATCCAAATATGTATAGAATAATAGAATCGTACCTCTTCTATGAAGACAGTCTGAGAGAGTTGGGGTTGTTCAACCTGAAGAAGTGAAGGCTCCCTAGAGAAGCCTTCCAGCACCTAAAGGGGGCCTGCAAGAAAACTGGAGAGGGACTTTTTTCAAGCACTTGTAGTGATAAGAGAAAGGGGGGATGGCCTTAAGCTGAAAGTGGGTACGTTTAGATCTGATATCAGGAAGAAATTAATTCCTCTGAGGGTAGTGAGACACTGGAAACAGTTGCCCAGGGAAATTGTGGATGCCCCATACTTTGGGTGTTCATGATCAGTCTGGATGGGGCTTTGAGCAATCTGGTCTTGTGGAAGGTATCTCAGGCCAAGGCAGGGGGAGTTTGAACTAGATGTTCCTTTGGGTTACTTCCAACCCAAACCATTCTACATTTCTATGATATGTACTTCATTAGAGGATAGCATTTGCACCTGGGATGCCTCTGGCCACAGTTCAAACATGGTAGGAAGGATCCCGTTCACCAGGCTGAGAAAATAAATGGCTAAAATCCCTTTTTTTTAAGGTTCTTTCCTGGACCTTCTTTCCTCTAACAAAACTTTTTTTTACGTAGGAAGCTAGTCTACCTCTTTCTCTGATGCAGGTCCCTTGCAGCCCTTTTAGCAGGCAGCCACAGTTCCTTGCTGATTTCTGAAAGCAGCAGAGGGTTTGTTGTAGGACCAAACTTCCAAACTTTCCCAAACTTCTTTAAGGGATGCATGTGTAGTGCGTCACTGACCATTACTGGAAGCAGGTTAACTGTGGAGACTGGATCTTCTTTAGTAATGAAATTACCAATTTTCAAGTACATAAATTCTTTGAGAAAAAATGCTTTTAAGCTGCAGTGAGCAGCATAATGCATACCTGTGATAGGGACTGCGCAGGCAGAGCAAGTAAAGCTGATGTGTTGTGTTCTCAATGTAACAGTATTTCATACAGTGGTCCAGCATGGATGCTACAGCTGCTGACTGCAGAAGAGTGTGAGGTTTAAAACAGTGATATGTCAGAGGTCAGGTAATGGGACTGAGGTCAGAAAAATTAATTCTAGTTAGACCAGTTGCTTGCTAAAAGGCTGGACAGGATTTAAAATTCATGATGGAGGGGGCAAACAAAAATTGTGCATATCTCAGAATTTTATTAGTTTGTTTTAATCCTTCTGTCACTTTAAGTAACTTAGTTTTCAAGTATGTTCTCGATTTCTATGCAATGTGCCAGAGAGATTTTCCTTGCTGTTGGCAGGAAACTGTTGGAAAATGCTGTTTCTTTCTTTCCTGTTGTTTGTTGTGCTTATTCTTAAAATATTGCTTCCTGAAGAAATATATTTGTTATTCCCTGGATGCCCTAGAAATAGTTGCATTGCAGGGCTGGGCACTTTTAAGCGATTCTGTACCTGTGTACCATGTACTTTCATCAGGAATTTCTTCTTGTTTGTCAGGTCATCCAGACAGCATTTCCTCTTTAAGAACTAAGTAGAATGTTTTTAAAATACAAATTTGCAGTGATGAGACCTAAATACAGAATGATAATTAATTATATAGAGAATTAAGACTATGCTTAATAAGAGCAATTTTCCTTGGCTGCTACAGCCTCTCTGAAGGTTTCATTGCTCTTGCATTTCTGCTAAGGCAAATTCTACCTCTATTAACTGAAGCTTTTCTGCAGACCCTTTATAGTTTTCTTACGCTAAAGAAATTGTCTCCAGGTAAAAGCTAGTGCTTTCCTCCTTTGCCATCTCCAGCCTTGAATGTTCCTGTCTGTTTACGCATTGTGTGAAAAATGCTCTTTCTTTTTCTTCTCTTTGCTGAGACCCCTGGTGATGACTAACCCAGGCTCTGAGGAAGAGGTGAAGGGATTACTTTACTTCTCCCCAAGGTTCTTGAAGTAATGCTTCAGTGGCTACTTACTTCAGAGTTCTGAACAGAGCAGTTCATCACAGAGATATGTGTGCTTAATTCGTATGAGAACCATTTCTAAGACAAGTTTTAAGGATTTGTCTGGGATCAATGGATGTGATAATATGCCTCTCATTCACAGAAAAGTGCATTTTGTGCCTTTACTTTTGTATTAAAAATGAAATGAGTAGACAGATGTTCCAAGTGTTGGGTGTAATATGTGATTTATTTTTTTTTTTTTAGGTCATTTAGAATATCTATCTTTAGGTTTTATTGCACCTTAGACAACAAAATGTTAAAGCAAGTGCAAAATCTCAGACTGGAAAAACAAAACAGAATACTGTAACATCAAAGTCAAAGAAGTCTGAAGGTGTAAAGACTTGTGCAATGTATATAAATGCAGAAAAAAATTTTAATCTTTTTTAACTATCAGTGAGGCAGGTGGTGTAACTGCCGTTTTCCAATTCTTGTTTCTGAATAACGATAAATCATTCTAGCTATTGGGAACCCTCACCTTCAGCCACTGTTTTGTTTCTGTGTGTTGCTTGGAAGAGGTTCAGTAAATGAGGTTGTAAAAAATCATCCATTTTTGTCTGGCAACTCTTCAGAAACAGCAAGTCCACAGTCACAAAAAAATGTGTGGAAGTCCCTGCTCATTGATTCTACCGATTTAGTGTATGACATAATAAGCCACTTAGGAAATTCACTTTGCATCTCCTCCATATTTATTTAGGTTGGGCAGATGCTGGCACAGAACAGCTGATCATGGTAGATTGAGAAGGATTGCATGACTACTGGCAGGGTTTTGATTTCAGCCAGTGGGTCGCTAAATGGAAATGTCACCAGACAAGCAACATTAAAACAGGACAAAGCAAACTTCCTTGTCCACCAACAAAAAGAACATTTAGGAACACAGATTTCTAAAAAAGAAAGGTAAAAATGAAGTGATGATCTAATGGTAGTTTTTGCAACAAGACGGGATAAAATATACCCTAGACCTACGTCCAGATCCCTTTCGAAACTGCTAGAGAATATATGTAATTTCAGCAGTATTTTCTATGATTGCTTGCTGTGAGAAGACTGCACTCCTTTTAAATGGGAACAAACTGTCCCTCCATATACATGTGCAGTTCCCAAAGAAAACAATGACTCTATATAAAGTGGTTTCTTGAAAAGGTTTTCAGGCACTGAGAGCCTTAGAAAGAAATGGTTGATGAAGCATTACTGTGACCCAAGAGCTGTGCTTTCAGGATGGAGTTTTCAAAAGCTCTTATTAAGGACCTCCACAAAACTCATGGGAACAAAGGTAATTCTGTTTTGAAAATCTGCCCTAAACATGTGAGCTTTCCAGGTGCTATGAGAGAATGTGAATTGGGTTGTCTTTTGCTCAGGAAAGCCCATGTGATCACTACTTGTCCTTACTCTACCATGGGGGCATTTCTGCATTCTGCAAGCTGTGCAGAAATGGGAGTTGTCACAGCATCCAAGGACTGTCATAAAATTAGAAACTAGCAATCAAACTCATGTGGAATAAACTCAATTTTCCTTTTTTTAGTTCAGTTGCCTGCGTCTGTCTGACAAGCCAAACGTGTTATTCCTTCACAAGAATGAATTTCTACTGTAATTCTTTTAATTAAATGGTACTAGATAGGTAATGATAGAGGATAAAAACACTGCCAGATTGGACATTCAGGGACACACAGACATTCCAAAGAGCCCTGAGCAAAAGCTAAAGTTGTGGTCTTTTCTAAATTGGGTTTTGTTATTAGCATTATCACACAAAACTCAAAATGTTGCAAACTGTCATTCGTGCTTCCTCAGCCTCATCTCTTGGGCAGCCTTGGGCTGTGTTATTTGATGATAATTTTTTTTCTCTTTTGGCTGTTTTTGTTTGTTTTCAATTTTGTTGTTGTGGGTTTGGTTTTTTGTTTTTATTTTTGTTTTTTTCCCCCTAATTTGAGCTTCTCAGTATCCTGTTTCAGACTTGAAGTATGGTCATTGCTATAGAGTCAGTGGAGTACATGGTGGAGTGGTCACTTGTGGTTGGATTTAATAATAACTGTGAGGACAATGTGAGGGTCCATTTATAAATTATAACAGCATGAAAAGCTTTTGGTATAATAGCGTGGGAAATACAACAGATGTATTGCCCAAGTTCAAGAGCAATTGATTAAAATACAATCAAGAGAGACACGAGTGTGCAGTAATTCTTGAGTCAGTGCTTAAATTTTTTTCCTCACTGCTGGATCCAACTGTTGTCTCTCATTTTCTGTATGCATCATAGAAGCTATATCAATGCATTACTGTTTCTCCCAGCCTGATGAAGCCTTCTCCCCTGATCAGTGGCAGTGGGTTTAGATTTCATTAAGTTCCAGATAATAAATGTATCACACAATGAAGGGATCAATCAGTACCTGTTGCATAGACTTTGTAGTGGGGGTATCACTTTTGGTGAGGATCAGCTCATTCCTCTCGTTGCTGCACTATGCTTCCTGCTTATCATTTAATTCCTTTTCACACTATCTGAAGTATTTTATCTCCTGCATTATATATTGGGTTTAAAATACTATATTACTAGGTATTTAAATATTTTATAAACATATGAGCTTTTTAGTTAATATTGTTCCTGTTCTTTCTGCTAGTTGACATAGAATGCTTGCTTTTTCTAGACTGGACTAGTCTAACCCTTAGGATTAGACACACAGGCTCCAATGCCCAAATGGGATCCAAAAATCACAGAGGAAGTTCCATGGTCCTTAGTAAACCTGTTGCTTAACAGGGGAAATAGTACTGGCTGTGGACTGCCCATTAGCACCCATCTCTCACCTATCCTTCCTTTCTAAGTAAGGTCAAATGAAGTGTGCATTAAGTACAGTATCTACAGACCTCAGTTTCTGGAAAAACACTGTCCTGCAGATTCCTCTTTCAAGTGCCACTGTCAATGTCACTGCTTTTGTATCCAGCAAATATATATTTCATTCCAAGCCTTCTGTACTTTTTATGACTGCTAATTTTGTCTCTTTTATAATGTTATCTCATCTATTTCCTTGAATGGCCTTTTTAAGGAGGGTGGAAATAAAGTTGCCTTTGCAGTCATGAGAAGAATTAAAAAAAAAAAAAAACAAATCCCCAAAAACCCATGAATAAAAATAAGATTTAGCTACTGAATGTTTGGCATAGCCAGTGACTAATATTTAAATGCTAAGATTGGATATTATGTTAACAGCTCTTTATCTTATGCTTGAGAATAGTATAGGCTACAAGGGTGAGAACTGAGTATGAGGCAGCATAGCTGCAAGGGGCAAACAGGGAATCAAGGTCTTCAAACCTGCCTCTGGGAGGGGTCTAGTTCTTTATGTTAACCAATTGCTGATTAAATTTCATAAATAATTATCACAGAAGGAACTGGAACGTACGTCTCTCTCACCTAGCTGCTCTGCCCTTGGAATTACAGAATCATGCTCTTTGCTTTTTCTTTCTCCTTATGACTAAGGAAAGGCTAGAGGGGGCTCTTTCTCAGCCAGAATGACGTGCAACCCATTTGTGAAGACACTTTCCAGGGAAATTAGCTGTTGCAGATAAAGCTTCAACTCTCCTACCTCAAAGAAGCACTGAATCCATTAGACAAGTGTATATAGGGGACCTGAAAACATCTGATGTATTTTTACCAGTGCTGCCTGAAGGAAAAGAGTTTTCCCAAGCACACTTTTAAAAGAAGGGGTTTCTTCTTCTTGGGAAAGTTGTTTACCTTTTATATCTCTGCAGAGATCTAGAGAGGGATAGCACTTAAGATACATATGGGTCTGCTTTGCTAATTGCTGGCTACTTCGAGGCTAGTTTCAACACTATTCTTTGAGGTTAATTGGATCCTCCATAAGCCTGGATTGAGTATCTACTTCTGTCATAATATTGTGCAGTGTAAAGAGCTGTGCCTCCCATTCCTGATTTCTTACTCAAGTCACATAGCCTGGTGCTTTGCATAACCTGCAGAGTAGTAGGAGACAGGGACTTGAATTGCAGTAGCCAAAGAAAGAAGCTGAACTGTTATCTCTGAAAACATCCTGAGTATATCCTTGAATCAGAATATATCCACTGAATTAAGAATTTGAAATCTTGCTTTTTTAATGTTATTCTGGCTGAGATGTGTATTCACCCATAGCAAACTTAAGTCTTATTGATGATAGGTATGCTTTTAGTTATTCTTTATGGATTACACTGAGACAGTCTGTTCTGGTATAATATCTGCAGACTACAAATTGAAAATAGGCTCAGCTACATTTAGCTACTGAAAAAGAGGGAAAGCTAGCACTTTGTGTTACATTGTAAAAGTGTTGGTTAACACTGTACTTCAGATATGCTTGAGCATGATCCAGTGTGTCATAAGAACATCTAATGAATTCAGTTCTTCAAGGAAGGTAGGCAGAAGATTATCAACTTGAATTTTATGTTTTATTTTTGCTACATGCTGACTTCTTAGTATTTGCAAACCCGGAAAAAAAAATCTGTGTTTGTATTAAAGGAAAATTTTAGGCACCTGGAAACTTTTCAAATAGTAAAATTAGATTTCTTGAGTAAACTTGCATCTGAGTTCAGGTCCTCAGAATTACTTGCTTGAATAGAGGCAAACTTTGTTTTGTTGTGTTTTTTTTTTGTTTGTTTGGGTTTTTTTATTTATTTTTTTTTAACTGAGCCTACTTTAAGTGCCTGATATCCTTCTTTGCTTCTTTTAGTTTTTTTCCATTTGGACAGACATGAATTAACCTTACAGTGTGCCTACAAATGAGTGTATTAATACCTTGGATATGCTGCTAATGGTGTTGTATTTACTGCTGAACTAGGAAGGAGAATTAGCTACCTTAGCGTCTGGCTGTCTGTGATCTGGCACCAAGCTTAATTGGACAGCAGCAGCTCCTTGAATTAACAAGTCCTGCTGGCAGCACGCACCTGATTCCCAGCATGAGCAGAGAGAATGCAAGGGAAAAGATATACGACAGAAAAAAGGAGGGAGAGAAGAGAGATGTTGCTGCAAAAATAGGTGAAAGTGAAGCTCATCTTTGTACTTTCTTTACTATTTTTTTTCCTTGATAATTAACAGGTCAAACATCAATTACATTTCAGGAACTGCTAGTTGTGAAATACTTCCTAGATTTTGAAAATTTTTGGCAGGGAGTTTGGAATTTATATCTGCCTTGTGAAATCTTGGAACAGAACAGTCTTATTTATAGTAAATACTGACAGAACATTGGATGCATAATGAAGAATCATGCTACTTTGTGTAACAAATAATTTTTCATACCACTTTCTCTAGTCAATGCATGCATTTTGATAATGAATTACTGAGTATTTGGTGATGCTTTTCAAAGTATTTTTGACACAGGCAAAGAGAAATTATGGCATAGATAATTGTGATAGACCATCTCAAACTAATCACCCAACAGCTGTAAAAATGGTTTTGGTAGAGGAACCCCTGTTCTTTAACCATTACGTGGTTGCTTAGCTGTGGAATATAGGAAATTAAAATGATTTTTAGCTTTATGTCATGTATCTGCATGAAAAAGTTGAATCATTCAATATGTTTAGTTTGTTGCTGCTAAAATATGATGCTCACAATCTCCTCTTGTATCTGTCTTTGTATGTGTAGGACTTCTGTACCTGTCAAAATTGTAAATGGATTTAAATGGACTTTAGGACATAACCTTAAAAGCTGTCCATCCTTATAACATAGTAGCTGATAAACTCCTTATCCCACTTATTTACTCTTCTCTTTTGCTACAGTGTGGATTTTCTACGATTTTGATTCGTCCTTTTAAATTTTTTCCATTCATCAGCCTGTTATCTTGGCTGTCTGGTTAAAGAAAAAAAAAGACTAAAAGAACCAGAATTGAAGAGGAACAGTTTCTTATGTATTTATGTCTCTTGATTAATAATTGAATTATAGAGGTCTTCTTTTATCTCTGAATATGCATACATTCTGGTAATAGTATGCAGCCTGCCACACTTGACAGCAGAAATGGTCTGATAAGATTGTTAGCACCCTGCATGTTAATGCTAGTATCCTGGTCTCTCTTCTCTCCAGCAGCTGCCGCTTTCAAAATTTATAAGAGCATAACTATCTTTGAGGTTTCTATCTTCTCAGTCACATTTAGTTGAAATTGGGCTACTTAGTTCAAAAATTACAAGGAGAGGACACACAGACTGTATTATACTGTTGCACTGCCTTGTTTCCATAGGAAACCAGGCTAAAAACAGCCTGAAAGAAGTCAGCTTTATGTTCTGCCAAAAAAAAATCCCCTCCCAATCTGTATGCTATAGATCATAAGATAGTGAGGATACTCTGAAGCAAGAAGGAAGATTGTATGTCAAAGCACACATGTGGCTATGCCAAATACTCATCTTCTGTGAGAAAGAAGCATCTCACCTGAGCAGAAATAGATAGGAGTCATCTAGCTATGCCCAAACCTTTCCATGCTGTCTCCATGCAGATGAAGGGAGAGGAGGACTGCAGAAAGGTAAAATATTTTTTTCTTCTCTACCTCCTGTTGGAAGATCCAGATAAGTCTTTTCTTCTTCTTGCACTCTGCCTCTCTGTTCAAAGCTCTATTTCTCTACAGGTGTGAAGGTAACATTATGAAACTAATTGGAAGTACATTATGAAAGAAATTGGAGGTGCAGCCTTTCAGTTTTATATTGCAACAAGAAGAAGCCTTGCTTGTAGTATTTAACTGATGTATACCAAAGTGAAAGAAGGAATATTTGGCTCAATCAAAAAAACTTTCAAAACCAGCATCCCATAAAGATATATGATTCCATAAATAGGAACTTTTAAGAATAGTTTCAGGTGAAAATACTATTATATACAAAACAGTGTTGAATTGTTTAATGTGACTTCAAACATCTCAGAAAATACTGTCAGGAAAAACAATCACCACTATTTCAATGATAAAAATGAAAGTGAAATAAAAAAGCAGTCAAATTCTATTTACCAAGTACAGCTAAATCAATAAATTAGAATAGCTTAACTTAACTTGAAAATTTGAAGAATTTTGGCTTGACAGGCTTGTCAGAAAGTCGACTAAGTGCTAATTTGTTCTGTATTTTTTTCTGTGAAAAATGTCAGCTCTGGTCTAGTAATGAGTTGTTTAGCCTTTGGGGTAAGTATTGGTCACTCAAGTCTCACAAAAATAACACGTTTTATGTCCAGTACATGTAACGGGCAAGGTGTATATGTAGACCAGCTTGCTACCTTCACAAATATGTGCAAACTAAAGGCTTACTCAACAGACTATTTTTTTTAGACATTCAAATAACAATTGTTTATATAGTAATACATTTGGATGTGTAAAGTTCTGGAAATTACCTTGTATATGTAGGTGAAAACTCAAACTGAATGAAGCCATAGATAATCCATCTCATTTGTATTAGATGGACAGAATGCAATAAGTTTTTTAAGGGTCAAGCATTAAGTTAGTTACTTCAACTCCTTCCATAGGCAGTGGAGAGGAAGGGGCATCTCCAGAGCGTGGTTCATCGTGCACCAAGTGTATGACTGGCATAAAAGTGGGGAAAAGCGAAGGAAAGAGATACTCTCATTCTGAAGACAAGGAGTATTTTAAAAATTTGTCACTGATCTTAAAACGTCTTTCACCTTCAGAGCAGGACTTCAGATGTGTGGAGTTTTGTTGCAACATTTGCAGAATATAGCATACAAGCCTGTTAAGATGTATTTAGGCAGTGGCGTAGGAACTGTGCCAGGTGAGGAGTTTTCTTTCTACAGCATTTTGGAAATGGACCAAGGTTATGACAAGATGCAGGTAGGATATATCCTTCTCTCCAGTTTGCTCAGAGATAGTGTGATTGGCTTTTTGAATTCTAAAAAGCCTTTTTTTCTATTACTATTTTATCAGGCTTAGTACTAGTATATTTGATAGCAGTTTTGCCACCTGACAAGCAGACTCTGATTGCAGATTCCCAGAGTAATGTATCCAAGAGATGATGTTATGACAGTTGCCATTTTTATTTCATTGATTGAGGACAGTAATGAGGTCAAAATCATACATCTAAAACTGGTTCATTTAAGCCTCTAATGAGCTGTGTGATATGAAAGCTTTTTCCATGTCTTACAGTATAGACACATACTGGGCAGTAGGAAAAATAAAGATAAGCAAAACATCTGAAAGAAGTACATAATTTCTAAAGGCAACAGAAATAGATGATCATAGTAATATGTTTTAAATTTATTTTTCCAATAAAGGAAATCTATGGTTGATCAAGGACTTGCAATGTAGTAACATGAGGCTGCAATGCCACACTGCCTTGCAGCCAGAAGTTATTTCCCATTGTCCCAGGAGGAAAGTATGTGTACTGAAACATGTGTTTATAGAGTTTGTTGCTGCCCACAGGTATGGTCAAGGGTCCACTGTGTGGAGACCTGGAAGATGCTGACCGGGAGAGCAATGCTATTTAGAGTTGCAGTCTTTTAATTAAAGATGTGATTGAAGAAGTAGGAAATGCTCCTAGGAGAACAACTGAGGGCAAGAGGCTTCCAGTACTGGTGGAACAAAGCCATGGAAGGCTCTGTGTGACAGTCTTACATGCATGTTTTTATGAATTCTTATGCTATTTTTAACTTTTTCAGAATTTACTGTAAAATTATAGGCACTTACATTTTTGTATCCATTAAGAGACAAATGTGTCACCTACTAAATCAATACATATGTAAATTTTCAGGTATATTACTCATCTCATAGGATTGCATTCCGATGATTTGCAGTTTCTAATGGGCTGGCATACCAGCTATCGATACTAAACTGAAATACATAAACTTTAGTAGATTGCGGTAGAACTGCAGGTGTGTGTTACTGTCTTAAGATCTTATCTTAAAACAACCCTTCTCTGGTATCTTGCTTCAAACCACTGAATTTATGGGGTGTAAAACAGTCTGTGGAATTCATCACAGGTAAAAGAATTTTGATTCAGTTTTATTTTGTAGGCTAAACCCTGCATTTATTCATGCCATATGATGGCTACCCGGGAAGTTTGGTCTGCTAACAGCTGTGAGGGGGAGTTGGCTCCTCTACTGTCCCATGGCCTCTCGGGGTCTGGAGGGGATTGCGAAATCCCCACGTGGTCAGTAGTGAAGAGATGTAGCAACCTGAGATTGAGTGGTCATAGAAAAGCCTTTAATTAGCGGTGTCCAGGGTATTTAAGCCCTTCGAGTGGGGTTTGGGAGGTAGGATGTGATTGGGTAAGGGTTCAGGCGGAGTGGTGTGGTTTGGGGGCACAGGGGCCAATAAGGGAACAAAGGACCAAAACCCAGTGGAACCCAGGAATAGGGAATGACATGTGAGGCATCCAATGAGGTCGGGAGGGGGGCAGGGCTGGATACCCGGTTAAAAGGAACGCTCTTTTCATATGTGTGCTGGAGGTTCTAGGAGTTACAATCTAAACAGGAGAAAACCCGTGCACAAAAGATGCAGGTAATGTTGAATTATAAAGTCTCTGGTCCTTTGGAAGTTGTCACAGTGCTAGTCCTGTCTCCAGGGGCTTCCTTCTCCACGATGTGCCGTCTGGATAATTCTCTGTCTCTGCTCCGCATATGCTATGGCAGAAGTCTTTCCCAACAGTCTGCTAGTCCCAACATAGTGATGGTTTCATTCACATGTTTTAAATCCAATGCAGAACAAGAACAGAAATTAATTTTATTTAGTTAACAGTATTTTATCTTGTCTGTAAAATAATTTCCTATGATTTGAAACATAGTATTTTATTCTTTATTACCTTCTCTTCCTCTTACTGTTTCTCCTTGTCTTTTAAGGAGATTTCAATCTCCTTATGCAAAGGTTTTTTTCATCAACTAGACCTGACATTTTTCTTTCTCCATAACTCATCTTTATATTTTTTTCCTTAAAATGTGTTTCAGGTGGATATTTTTGACATGTTGTTTCCCTCTCAAATGCCAGTTGTAGTGTGGAGAACAAACTAAAAACCATTTAAATTTGTGTTGACAAATGAAGGTCAACAACTGTTTCCCTCACCTATTTTCTTTGAATGATATACTGTAATGCAGAATATGTTAAATGTTTCAGCACGGGGATTCAAAACAGTTGCATTATGTTGCAATTCTGAAACCTGTTTTTTACAGTTAGAAAAATTCACATTGATTCAATGCCAAGTTGACTGTATTTAAATCTTCAAAGATGTCTTCTGAAAGACTGTCTTGCAGCGTAGAGTCAGGCTGTCACTGCTGTTTGTGTTACACATGCCTCATTGATTTTTGTGGGACCACAAGTAAGGCTGGGGAAGATTTCTGTCCTTAAGAAGCATGCCAGCCATTATTAAAGGATCATTCTGTGTATTTCAGCCTCTTCCGGCATTTTCTGTGTCAAATTTACCAGCCTGACCTGCCACAGATGCCAAACAGCAGTTATTCCCTTCTCCTCAGGAGCTTCTGGATACAGGGCAAAGGAAAGGGAAGCAGCCGGTCCCATTGTGACAGAAAGCAGCTACAAGACCAGAAAAAGCCTTGTAATTTTGATGGTGACTGTCTTTCCCCATGACAATTTTTTCTTGAAAACTTGTTAATATTTTAAGTCTATTCGCATCTTTTTCCTTGGCTCTGCATGCCTGGAAATGGAGAGGGAAAATTAAGATCGTTTTGAGCTGTCCTCCCTTAGACCTGAGAAGAGGCCCAGGATAGCTATGGATGAAGGTGGATGTGGTGGGTATGGATACAGATGGCTTGAATGTAGCCAGGTATGGAGCATTCACCACTTCTCTGGGCAACCTGTTTCAAGTTTCACCTCCTCATTGTAAAGAGGTTTTTTTCTTCTATTTATTCTGAATCATCTCTCTTTTAATTTAAAACTGTTACTACTTGTCCTATTGTTACAGGCCCTACTAATGTCTTGATTAACCACAGTAGCTTTGAACCAGGGCACATGAAGGCACTGAGGGACTTCTTGGAGCATCTAGTTGTCAAATTCATTTCCACGGTGTTTGTCAGAAGAGACGTCTTCCAGAAGAGTTTGTGTTTTGTTCAGAGGCAGTACTTTTTTCCTAGGGACCACAAAAAGGAGCTTTTTTGACACATTTTGGTTTGCTGCTCCAGAGTGTGAAGTGACAAGTTTTCTGACAGGACTGGAAAAGGAATTCATAAAGCTATTGCATAGCAAATCTTTTCCTGCATTTCCCTGTCTAATTTCAATCTGGAATGGAATATCTGAACAATTTTTGCATACTTAAATGACAAACCTCAAAGAGATAACAGGTTAAAGATTTTTTTTTGTTGAAAATTTATTAGCAAAATTTGAAATCCCTGAAAATAAGGAATGTCATAGAAAATTCTGAGCAATACAAGGTCTGAAACTTCCCATCTCTCATAAATAGCTCCAAGAATTTGCTTTTAGCAGTGACTCTAGAAATAATGAGAAATAACACAGAAGATTAATGATAGTGCCATTATCATAGTGCTGATTATAATTGGATACACATTAGAATAGCGTCACACTATGATTAGCTGTTCAGATTAGGATTATTATAGGTTTAGAATTTTTGAATTTTAGAAGGGTTTACCATGGTAGTTAGTTGCTTTTTATGACATACTTTTTATAAGTTTAAGAAGATTTAACAGAGGAGTAAAACAGAAAGACCACTATTTCACTTTCTGTTTCTACTCTTATAATAATGTCAGATTAGTAGAGCAGCAAAAAATCTTTTGTATTTTACATGTTAAAGACATTTGTAAAATTACTGCATGACAGATCACTCTTGATAACAATATGTACCAGGTGTGACAAGGCTTCTGTTAGCAGTCCTCTTTCCAGCTCCTTTGAACTTGCTTTTAAGAGGTGGATATGCATCTATAAATTGGTATTAGTAAAATCTTTCTTGGTTTCTAAGAATTGCTGGAGAGAGATGGAATGAGAGACAGACAGGTGGCTCTAATATTGCACAGTTAATTGATAGTGACATGTCCTCCAGCTTGGATCTAGGATATATTTTTTTAATGTATTCAGGATAATACAGGGTAGATTCTTTTTAATAAACACGGAAATGCTTTTTATATACTTTCCACGGATGTTTTCTTGCAGAATTTTAAATAAGTTACTAATAATTCCCTGAATCCTTTAGAAACCAGTACTTTTTAGCATGAGTCATGCAAACCTTAGTTTTTTTACCATTAATCTCTACCAGCTTGTCTTCAGATTTCTGTGTTTTTCTAGGGGAGCTCAGAAGCCCAGCAGACAGTTTAACAGCCTCATTCAAAAACTAGTACTATACAGTACAATTAATTTTACCTATTTCCACCAAAGTGATACTTCATATGAGAAAGTATAATAACTCTTTAGTGAGAACACACCATTTTCTCATGCAAACCCGCTTTTAAATGGAAATTCTTTCTTTCAAAGTAATTTTTTTGTTAAGAGTTTTTTGTTATTTAGAGAAATATAGGGAATGCATATAAGCAAAGAGAATTTTAATAATTTGTTAAAAACACTGTATTACTAGATCTTACCTCCTGAATAATCATGTTCCACAGTTGGAACAGTTTGCTTTTGTAAATATACTCAGTTATTTACAAATAATGAGCACATATTTCCCACTTGTGGTTTTCTATCCTTCTTGTTTACTTAATTCACCCATGCGTTGGTCCATTCTCACTTCATCTGAGTATCATGCCAAAGTATTCCAGACAGGGTACATTATGAAAGAGCACAGGTTCTTTTTGGTTTGATTTCTGCTCCATATACTCCTGAGATAGTAGAGGTGGCTTCATCATCATGTTGGCATCTCCTAATCCTCTGGACTGGATTTCATAATGAGTAACCTAAAAGGTAAACATCCACTCTAAATTAGTCATTAAAGTGGAGAGAAAAAGACAGACATCTAGTGTGTGTGATTCATCACACCTAAGATTTCAGTTTTACTTCAGTATGAATCATGAGCTAAAGATACTTTCCACTAACTGCTGAGAAATCCTCGATGACTAGCTTTCGATAGACAGATAAGATAGTCTGAGCTGGGTCACTTGAATATGATACTCTGGGATCACTTGTACACAAAGACTTTTTCTTGGTTCTGCTTATCACAAAGAGAGTTCTCTTGCCCAAGAAGGCAATAAAGACTCCTGTGTAAAGTATTCTGCCAAGTAAAAAATATGGAAGAGCCAGAGCATCATTGCCTTTATTCTTACAGCTCTCTTCCCTGTTCACCAGGCCATGCAACACCAGCAATGCTGGAATTGTGTCAGTCCACTGAAAACATGATTACTGTCAGATTTTGAAACAACACATGACTGCTCTAATAAAATGAATTCTTCTCTATATAGAGTTTCACTCCAAAATTAGTCTTGGGATAAAGTGGTGAATTTAACCTAAAATGACAGCCTGCAAAGAGCTACATGGGAAGACAGAATACTGGTGTCTCAGCAAAACTGAGGTAGAGACTCCTTCCTAGAGGAGTTGTGAAGAAATATCAGAAAAAATAGTTGTGTTTGTAAAATTGAAAGCAAAGTTAGAACTCTTCTTGGTATGTGCATTCTGAATAGCTGAATTTAATGTGAAGAATCTGCTTCTAGAACTCTCCAATGCTTTTCACAGTTTTAAAAACTTTCAATCTTAGTGACTTAGTTCTTATGTTGCAGAAACATCGATGAAGTAAAAGCCTAATTTTCCCTAATGATTTACATATTATTACCAACCTCAAATATAGTCTTTTAAACTTTAATAATTGTTAGATTGTGTAAAATAAAGTTCTAAGATTGGTGACTAGTGAATAAGTTACTGACAATTTTATTTTTTTTAACTCTTGGAGAGATCGTTCTTGTCTTTGTGAGCCGGGTAGCTCGTTTAAACATTGTCAGATGATTAACTAGCTTCCCAATTAAAAATCAACATTTGATAGTTAAATGCTGATACTACACTGATAACCAGGTATAATGTGAAATGACCTTGCAGTTTTTATAGATAAAACAGACTTTGTACCTGAGTATGGCATTATAAAGTATTGCTATTAGAAGCTGAAATATTTTAGAATTTGGGATGAAATAAAAGTTTTCGTCTTAATATTTGAAGTGTTCCTTAGATACAAGAAGAATTTCCTTTAGAATAATCTTCAACCCTAAGCTTTATTCATAATATTTAAAGTGTGAAGACTTCACATACTTGACCAACAGGAATTACAAAGTTGAAGTCAGTGCCTGCTTTTGTGTCTTGGGATGTAATGTTATGGTTTAAACCTGTAAGTACTGTAACATTTGAATATAGAATATCATTCTTTTGGGCAACTTTATGTATGGGTTATCTGAAAGTTGTACATACAAAAATGAGTACATCTTAAATATCAGCTGTAGAGAATCTTGTGATAAGGTAACTTCAGAAATCAGTAGAAATCTAGTTATTAGCTTGTTTTCCTGCCATTTTATTTGTTATCAGTTTTAGCGCTTACAAGAGGCATGTTATTTCTTGCACAGCATCCAAAAATAAGTCCTATTTATCTTATAGTAGCAAGAGATAATCATTTGCTGGTGTTTCCCGTTAATGTGGAAAATGCTGTCATTCCTAGATTAAAATGGATCAAAGCTTCATAACTACTGCCTCTCAAGCGAACTATGGGAACTGATGATGTCTCTGTAACCATACTCATCTGCACTTGTGAAGTAAAATACACAAGCTTAAACTAGGGGCACTCAACCTTTCTATTTGGGTGGTCATTGCTTATTATGTGGCCCTAGTGACTTCTGTCAAGAAGCACCCATTAGGTGACCAACATTATCAGAAACTAAGAAGAAGGTTGAAGTGCTGGAGATGTTCTGATGACTATAAAATATAGTAATCTTTTTTATTATGGCAGTCTTTGCTTGACCTGTTTGAAGAAGGTGGTGTCAGTTTTAGATTTTAAGTTTGATACTCGAGTATCAACTTTTTCTCTGAATTTCCATCACTTTGCAGGTGCCAGCTTCTGCTGCTAGACATTTTTATGTGGTGTCTTTTGCTGTTCACTCATAGAATCATAGAATATCCTGAGTTAGAAGGGACCCATAAGGATCATCAAAGTCCTGAATAGGACCACCCCAAGAGTCACACCATGTTCCTCAGAGAAACACTTCCTGAACTGTCAGGCTTGGTGCTGTAACCACTTGCCCGGGGAGCCTGTTACAGTGTCCAACCACTGGTAGAAGAGCCTTCTCCCAATATTCAACCTAAACCTCCTCTGACACAATTTCAGGCCATTCCCTCAGGTCCTGTCACTGGTCACCACAGAGAAGACATCTTTGCCTGCACCTCCGCTTCCCCTCACAGGGAAGTTGTAACTGCAGTGAGGTCTCCCCTCAGTCTCCTCTTCTCCAGGCTGAACAGACCAAGTAGTCTCAGCTGGTCCTCATACAGCTTCCCCTCAAGGCCCTTCACCATCTTCCTTGCCCTTCTTTGGACACTCTCTAGTCGCTTATTGTGTTTCCTATATTGCTGTGCCCAAAAGTGCACACAATACCCAAGGTGAGGGTGCCCCAGTGCAGAGCAGAGAGGGACAATTCCATCCCTCACCCAGCTGGTGATGTTTTGCCTGATGTCCCCCAGGACACGGTTGGCCCTCCTGGCTGTCAGGGCACTGCTGACTCATATTCAACTTGCCATCAACCAGGACTGCCAGGTCCCTTGCTATGGTGATGAGCCCCAATATGTTGTTTCCCAAATAGATAGTGAAAAGAGTCTTGTAAACCTTGGTCTTTTTAACATACGTAAAATATGGTGGCATGAGTGTGCTGTGTGAGGCCAGTGCCATCTTTACCTGCTGGGATTTCCCACCGGTGCTGATCTCATGGTTGCCATTTCTTTACTAGTATTGCTACAGGTCACATGGATTAAAGGTAATGTGAGCATTCCTGATTGCAAGTAGAGCTGTGTACACTGTGTATAAATTCTCTGTTCCCAGTCATGGGTCATCAGCTTGTCTTTCATAATACTGTGGTGGGGTGCACTGTTTTAGTACATAAATAGTTGATATTCATAGGAGACTGTTCTCCAGTTTCTGCATTAGAATTTTTTTTTTTAAATTTTTCACAAGTTTAGAATTTTTCTTGTAACTGACCTCTGTGAATTACAAGCTGTGCCTGTACCCAGGGTATGCTTTTTTAAAAAATTTTCTTTTCATAGTCCTAATTCCTTAGAAAAAAGACTAGTATGTTCTAAGTACTAGTGAATTTTTTAATCCTTATAATTTTAGTTTTACACCATGTCTTTAACATTTATTATTCTATATTGCTGTTTCATGGAAACGTGAGTACTTGGAACAATCAGCTACTCAGTCATCACTCATGTTATGCACAGTAAAATAACTTCATGCATTTGCCTCTGGGTTTTTTTTCTCTCAGTCCATGTGGCCCTCAGGGTGAGCGTGAATATGAACATATCCATAAGGATATGTTGCATGTCATTTTAGAAAGAATATTTAAGTTCTGTTTGGACTTCTTTTTTAAGAAAGAAAAATGTCACTATAGCCATTCAAATAGAAACACAAATTTGTTTGCTTAAAAAAGACAAAGTATTGCATGTTTTGGGTAGAGTGTCTGTCCAGGTGACTGAAAGTATTCCCAAGAGACCTGTTGGAAATAGTTTAAAACCTGACAAAAGTGAAGATGAATACTGTACTGAAACAGAAAATTACAGAAAAAAAACCCTCTAAAAGAAAGCTCTGGGCACTGATACAGGTGAAATTGCAGAGAGTACTTGTTTGTGCTTTGCTACAAATGGATAAGTAGGCATATTACTGGAAAAATATATACTAGTGGGGATCAGTCAGCATTACTTTTGTGGAAGGAAATTATGTCACAGTACTCTAAAAGTCTTCTGAAAGAAGTAAAGGAGTATTATGAACAAGTTTCTGTAACATTAGTACAGAAAAATGAGAAGTCTTGTGTCACCTACAGGCAGCCCATGGATTTCACTACAAGCTCTTCCAGAGCAAAGTAACTAGATGATGCAAATTAAGCACTGAAAAAATGCAGCAATGTCTTTCATTACTCTGGATGGCAATAAAGTGATGCAGGACTGTTGTCATACTAAGGTTTACCTCAGCAATAACAGGAATTGCAGGAGTAGAATACAAATTGCTTAACTGTCTTCGTGAAAAGAAATATTTGGAAATTGTTTTATTTTTGCAGTTGCTTCTAGTAGTACAATTGTTATGATTTGAGATGTAAAATGCATGTACAAGTTGGTGGAGATAAGGGTTGAAGTAGTGTTCTCTTCTGTCTTTTACTTCTGTTTATTCCTCAGCCATGGTTTCAGATTTTAGTGAGGTTCAAGTATAGCAGGTATTTTTGGTCCCATAGGAAAAAAGGCAACAGCTTCCAGAGCAGCTGAAGAAGAAATTGATGAAGGAGGTCACAGAGGTCTAAGTGCAGGTTTCTTATCCTTCTTCATATAGGTGCCATATGGAGAAGGTTACTGAATTTCATTCTTCTTCAATCCATGTCAGAGAAGCTCCAGCTTGTTGAAACAAATGCTAGCAAATGTAGGCCATAAATTCAGTGTTTCTCAATGTTATGCTCTATAGCTCTATATTATTGTCAAAGGTTGGACTTGATGATCTTGGAGTCTATAATGATTCTATGATTATATGATTCTATGATCAGGTCTTACAACATACCTGATCTGGGATTAATCTTGGCCAGCCTGAAGGATTGTTCATGTATTTCCACTGCTTAATTGTACTAACCTTTATGCAAAAGTAGTATTATTTCCTTATGGCTTTGTGTCTTCAGAACAGTATCTAGCAGGAAAAAAATTGCTTTGCATCCTTTGCACTTCAAAGTATTGTCTTCAAATTTGTTACAAAATTAATAACATTCTTCATTGCAACATTAATCCTTTCATGGTTTCTCCTTTCTGATCTGTTCTTTTTACATATTTTGTATTTTCTTAGATTGTAGGGTTTGGGATAATATAATATAAGCAAAAATTATAAATCAGAATGTTCTAGTCATGAATGTGTATTAAAACTATTTTTTTTAATGTTTATACTAGGGTTTTTTTAATACATGCCTCTTAACATTTTGAGTTCTTTTTTTCTTATAATAAGACTGGTTCTTTTTTCTGCTGAAGGTTGAGTATTGAATAATTATATTTAAATGGATACCTAAGGAAAATACTAAATAATTTAAGATTTTTGATGACACTATATAACCTTAAACCGCTGATGATATTTCATGATCTGTTTGAAGTATATTCTATATTCCCACTCTGCAATTGGTCTGAATATAAGAATAATATATTGTAACAGAATAAAATTAATGGATACAATAAGAAGTTTAAGGTTTGCAGATATCAATGCTCTCTTAATCAAGACCTTTTAAGTGTGGATATTCATAATAATTCAGATAATGTAAAGATA
The DNA here is from genome assembly GCA_035047865.1 of Dendrocincla tyrannina. Lineage (NCBI taxonomy): Eukaryota > Metazoa > Chordata > Aves > Passeriformes > Dendrocolaptidae > Dendrocincla > Dendrocincla tyrannina. Next base: position 75,848,187 of record JAWWMP010000001.1, read on the forward strand.
TTCAGTCACCTGAACAATGAACAAAGGGAAAGACTGGACTTCTGTTCAGTTGTCTTCAGAGCACGTTTCCTGATTGACTTAAAATGCTGCTTGTGCTTTTCATTTTTGTCCTATGAGGAGAAACAACTTTTATTTTATATAAAATGTAGTGGAAGAAAGAACACATTTTTATCAGCTAAGGAAAGGGTTAAAGATCTGTCATCACCAAAGGCCAGGGTTTTCTTAAATGCTCCTTAAATGCTTCATATGTGTACTTTTACAGGAGTTAACTTTTGATATTATAAGGGCAAAATGCTAATGTAAACTTGAAAATTTTTAGTTGGTTATTTTGTGGCATGCCATCATCAATTTAGTTTCAAGAAATTGCTGGAACATTTTTATATAAGCATAGTATACTTGCTAAAAATGTACTTTTATTATATACTGGTATAGATTTTGCTGTGATTTTTTTCATAAATAATACTATTTATAAAAATTGTGTTACTGTATTGCTGTAAAATTAAACTATTTTAATTTCCATTTGATTTACTTTATTTACTCAAACTAACTAGGTGCTTTAAAACATGTAATTAAACAGTATCTTTTAATGTGTGCAATTTAAGAAAAAAAAAAAGAAAAAGAATTATTCCCAATCTTCTTTGGTAAATGTGTGCATATATTACTTTTCAAAGAATAAATTGCAGCCCTGAAAAACATATTTTTTCAAGAGATTTCAAGCCTGATATTATGCAGGTGTTACTGTTTTAAATTATGCTATCTGTGAAAGGTGAAAAAATAAAATGCAGGAAATCTAGTTTCAAGACTGATTGATGCCTATATTTATCTTTTTGTGATACTTTCTATTCAATTATATCAAGCCCAAACTTTTCTTTGAGATTGTACTGATTTTCCAGGAATTTAGCTTGCATTCTTTAAGAACCAATTACTCTTAAATTATCAACCTGTTGCACTGGCCCATCACATGCTGACCCTTCTACTTATTTTTATATCTGACTCAATTTTACCTGAACAACACAAAACAGATTTTATAACATGATTAAGAGGAAATGACATTGGGGGAGGATTGTGTTACCTGGAGTGGTAGAAAGGTAAATAAACACACTTCTGATATTTTTTCCTTTTTTTATCTCCTATTAGCTTTGACTGCTTCATGATTTGTGTCTTACAGTTTAAAAAAAAAAAAAAAAGGAATAAAAAATAAAGACACAAAAAAGACCCTAACAAGAACAATTAAAAAGCCTATAACTGCAAGTTCAGTTCTTTCATTGTGTGGTACAATAACAGGAGTTGTTGATTACGGTATTACAGTTAGTGCTCTTAGGCAGAAAAACACTGATCTGCCAGCATCCCTGTTACTTCAAGTAAATGGAGGGAAATTAAAAAAGTCCCTTTCATAATTTCAGTTACTGTGAACTAAACAGAAGGAATTTAACCTCTAAAATCCCCCTTTTTTGAATTGGTTATAAAAAAATAAATTAAACATTTATGTTCTTGAATTGCTTAGGGTTGTTGCAGCTTTTCCTCATTTCCCAACTGCAATGTAACATATTTGTTGAAATGGACATATTGACTCGTGCACAGGATTTCAAGCCATCACATCTAGCAAAACGATACACCAAAATGCAGGGCCAAGATGATTCTTGATGGCTGGTCCATAAGGTTGGTATGGCTTTGGCTTATGGAAGATACTGAAGTCCACTAGAGGGCTCACAAAGTGTTGGAAGACTCCCAGCTTTCCTGTAAAATGTGGGGCTTTCCTATACTTTCATGCAGAACCTGACAGTGAGCCTGAAAAGCACCTGCTAGCATCTGGAGTATAAACGTACTGAGTACAAGCCGACATGTCTCAAGTTGTTTTAGGGGTTACTATCAACCACAAATTCCCAGTACTTTAGTGTGTGTACCAAGCCTGTGTAGTACCCTTGTACTAATGGTGCTCCCTAAGAGTTGGATTCTGCACAAACTTATGCATATGACATTTTCTTTCCCTTGCCAGAAGTAGTTCAGTTTTCTGCTCTGGTTCCTAGCACATGATTGAAAAATTGATATTTTATTCATCTTCAAAACCAATATCTAAACATCTGAGTGTGAGCCACTTCTGCAGGGCCAGAAGCACTAACTGGCCCACAGTAAATTTAACACAGTGAATATGATTCGGTTGGCTGTAATGGTCCCATTTGAGATGTCCTGTTGATTTACAGATGCTAGTGCAGAAGGTTACAGGTGTCCTACCTGCATCAGCCCCGTTGGAGTGGTTTGGATTGCTATACAACCTCAGATGGAGCAACGCTTCTGAAGAGGAAGCTAAAGTAATCACCTTTGGTTAGCTGAGTAATTCTCACCCTAGGGTGGGTTCCAAATTTCTACACATTATGACTGATAGAATATCTGCATACAGTTTTTAACTAAAGGAATTTCTCATAATTTATTTGTACCCCCCTACTGCTTTTCACAGATAATACACATTAATTCATGAATGTGTTTGGTATAATTCAGTGTTTGTGTATTATCAAAGCAAAAATTACTGCTGGTACAGTGAGATGACTGGAGGTCTTATCCCACCTATGCTGGGCTGTCTTCTCCACAGGATCAGGATGAAAATAAGCAGTTCTTTGGAGAAGATTTCATATTTTATTAATGATGGCTATGTGCTATACTAATGACTCATCAGGACTAATACCCTACTACCTTTACATTGTAGATCAGCACAATTTGGCTCTCTTGACAAAGAGCATCTTCTGTAACCAGGAAAGCCCTGTATATCCTTTGAATAACATTATTTTAAAACAAGTGTCACCAGAAGAACTCAAGGTCATCAATAATCCTCTGTTTCTATCTGGAAATTTAAATACAAGTGTTTGGAAAAACTAGAAATGTTTTTATAAACCTCGCTATATATAGCATCTCATACGGAAAGGAACTTCAATTCAAATATCAAAGTAAGACACAAAGAGCCATCATTATTTTGTTCCAATTGATACTAATGATACTATTTTCATTTTTAATGCCTTTTTTTTTTATTAGTGTCTGCTGTGTACTTAGAAGGAAACACAACCTATCTTAAATATCTTCTAAACAATTTTGACTTGAGGAAGAAGAGAATTTCTAAGCCCTCAGAAAAGCATTTGGAAGCACATGATTGAAGAACTGGAATAAAGTCAGGGTAATCCTCTGTCCTTTATTATGCCACAGGTCAGATTAGAGGATCACTGAGATCTTTATGGCTTTATAATCTATGATTAACATATTAATTTTTAACTGTGTGCTTTGAATCAGTTCTTTACAACAATGCATATAAGCATGTCTTTATTTGGAGCAGGTGGAGCTGAAGCAAGAGGTTAAATTTAGGCAGATACTGAAGTGCTTCACAGGCTGGAGCTTGACTCCAGGCATCCTGACTTCTCTTTATCTTTCAGAATGGTTGCAGTGAAGTATCTTTTTTCAATGTAGTGGTCTTCATGCCTTAAACTAAATTTAGAAAAATGAAAAGAAGAAAAGGATTAAGATTTTAGTACTTTTTCTTTGCCCAAAGAAAAAAAATAATGAAGAAATGCATTAAATAAGTTTTATTGAGGTGGAATAAATTTTTCTCTCTAGTTTTGTTTCATTTTTAAAATTTTACGTTTTCACAGAATTGTAGAATAATAGAATACAGGTTGGAAGAGACCTCAAGGGTCATCTGGTCCAACTGTTCTTGGCAAAAGCATGATCTAGACCACGTGGCCCAGCATTCCATTCATCTGAATCTTGGAAATGTTCAGTGTTGGGGAATACACCACTTCCCTGGGGACAGTATTCCAGTGTCTGATTGTTCTAACTGTGAAACTGTTGAACACTATTGTCAGGGCCCAACAATTTGCAGGGATCAAGCTCCCATAACTGTTCACAAACCAACTCTCCCTTCACTGATGCTGAGTCTGTGTTTGCGTCAATCTTGATTTTTGTTTCCAAAGCCTGGGTCACAACAGAGCTGGCAATGACAGAGGTGAAGAAAGTGTTGAGAACCTCTGATTTTTTAGCACTGTTGTTGGCTAATTCACCTCTCTTGTTTTACAGTGGGCCAATATTTCCCTTTTGTTTCCTTCATTTTCAGAAAAAAATACACGCTCAGAGAAATATTCTGAAAGTTCATTTTTTTCTTGTAGAGATGCATTAAGAGAATGTAAATCATGGAAAATTAATTAAACATTCACAGTAACATTGAACATAAGTATACTGACCCCTGAAGAATATACCTTTGATTTGAGTAACATGAAGTAGCTGGCTTAGAAAGTGTGACTTTTAAATAACTCCCTGGAGGTATTAAAAGACATGTAGATGTGGCACTTAGGGATATAGTTTAGTGATAGACTCGGCAGTACTGGGTTAACAGTTGGATTCAGTGATCTTAAAGGTGTTTTCAAAAGTAAATTATTCTATAATTCTATTACTAATTCTCCGAATGTGTATTGGGGTCATTACTTCCACTACAAAGTGCCTGTGCCAGCTAAAATCAATACATTCATAACACTGTGCTGCTTCATGAAATGTAGCAAGGAAAGAAATAATAAATACATTTGTCTATTGTATAAAGGACATACATCTTCCTGTAGAAAGGATTCATCTTTCCATCTCTCATCCCTTCTCCCTTTGGTACTGTAGTTTGCATCTCTCGGAATGTTTCTATTAAAGTTGTAAATGTAATTCATAGACAATGATATGATCAACAAATTGCTTTGCATTTGCAAAGTTTCTGTCAAGGTTTCTTGTATTGATTTGTTATTCATACACCAATGTTATTCCAATAACATTTTTGCATGCTGTTGTCATCCCTTTTCAAGAGTCTCAGATGTGTTTGGTTTATTGGGTTCTCAGCCATTTTTCGGCTGCCATTCTAGCCACTGTCAGTTTTAAAGCTATCCAGATGCTATGAGTAGGATAACTGCATCTGTTCTGGTGAAACACACACGTTCTGCAGAAATTTTTAATTTCTACCATTGCAGAATTCCCTCACGGTTTTCTTTTGTCTCCATTGGTTGCCTTTCCTGCCATGTCTTATCTTGCTCCCATGCTCACTCCATGGCATCCCTTTTGTCTGCACTACCACTTGCCATAGTCTTTTTTCCTGAAACTTCATTTTTCTGCTTGCTTGTTGGATAGTTTAGAGTCTGTGTATAATTTTGCTCTCTTCATAGTTCTCAAGGTTTAAATTGTTTTGCTACAGATAGCTCTACCTGTTGACCAAAAACCTGTTGACTAAAAACTAAACAAGCAAGAGAATGATCAGAATTTATATATAAGTGTGAGTGATTCCAGATGGCTGATTTGGAAAACCACCCTGGGAGTGTCTTAAGACTTTATGGTAATGAATAGTTTATGAGGTCCTGTTTCTCCTTCTGGGTTTTGAGCTGGTGCGCTGTATGGTTGTAAGCTGAGATGCTATTTAGGACTGTGTGCAGACAGTGGTGGGAAAATGGAAGCATAGAAGGAGCAAGAGAGTTTGTCTTGCTCACTGCATGCCTCTGCCTTTTGGCAAAATTGCATTTTTATAGTGGTGGTGCTGATTTGTGATTCTTAGCAAGTGTGCATTAGCAGTCCAAAAGTCTACTCCAGAGTTAAGGTTGCCAAGGGCGCTTTCAGCTCCTGTGTTCAATTACTTTGAATTCTCATACAATATAGTAGTGTCCTTTATAACACCAGAAAATGATGACTTAAAGTAATGCTGACTTCAGCTTATGAAAAACACTTGCCGGTATGCCACAAAATAATCTAAGACTGAACTCCTGAATAAACTGGTAGCTACAGGGAACAGTAGTAGTTGTACAATAGTACACCTAAGTAGTAGTGGGATTACTTGTGTTGTATGTCAAGTTTTTGAGTTTGCAGCATATGCCTTGTTGGTTCTCCATCTTCCATTCACAATATTAAGTGCAAATGTACTGAATAGTGGGACTTGATTGAAGGAGCTTGTCAGTGTTGTGAATTACGTATTAAGACCATAGTGGAAGCCTGAGGCCTCAAGTAATTGTCACCTAAATATGAGTTTCTGCAATTGTGAGCAAGGGTGGAACCGAACTCAGTTGCTTCAGTTTAGATGTCTAATGCTATTTGATATGCTATATTTGATAATGCTATTTGATATGCTCCTGGCATATCTGAGGCAGGCACACAGGGCTAGTGAATGTGATGAGGCCCAGATGGAGATTGGAGCAATGAAGCCAGTGTCTTCAAGAACATCTGGGGCAGAATTTTTATCCTGAGTGCTAGCTGAGATAGCCTAGTACATCTCACTGATAGGAAACTAATAAATACCAATGAAACTTACAGGTCTTTAGGTTGTATCATTCCATGCGTGTGTGAAGGGTACTGCACAGCTGCTTAAGATACTTCAGATTGAAGTAATCAAGTCAGTAAATAACTCTGTTTATACTACTGGAAACTTGTTCATATTTAGACACCTAAATATATATTAGTGAAGAACAGCACATCTCGCTTTCAGTTATAAGATTCCATATCACTGATAAAAATAGGGTTGCATTTTTAAATTGTGATGGAAAACAAAATATTAATTATGAGTCATTCAGATCGGTGCAATAACTACATGTAATAAAAAGCAGTTTAGGAAAACTATTCTTGTACAAAACAGAAGTGATGAAGTTTGCAAGAGCTTTTTGATGAGTATTAGATTCAAAGAGAGAGTGAAAACCATATTTAAATGGTTTTGTTTTAGCGTGTATCTTATATACTCCTCTTGATTTCACATAATTATTTCTTTTCCCATGATTTTTCTATACTGTTCGGCAACATCTGTAGTGGAAATGTTCTGGCCCTATTACTACAGAGGGCAGAATTGAGGTTAACATTGTTAAATCTTCTTTCTTTGATTTTTTTAGAGGCTTCCGGATATTTTAGTTCAGATTGTGACATTAGCAGGTGACCCTGACTACACATGAGCTGGTGGGTTAATCTTAGCCAGCAGCCAGATGCCAACCCTGTCCTCTTGCCAAAGAGGCCAGCCCTGCAGCCTCTCATATCTGCCCAAACCTTGGGACCTACACCCACTGCAGTCAGTAGTAGTATTTTCCTTCTTGTGCCAAAGAAAGAATTATCCATTCATCCCTCCATTCCCTTTAGTTGTTTGAGAATTGTTCTACTCGCAAGAATTAACCCCTTTTCTACTTTTTCTTATTCTTTTATCTGTACTTAATTTTTTACCTTCTTCTTTTGAGGTGAGGAAATGGCATGAGTAAGTAGGGTTTGATAGTCCAAAGAAAAGAGGGAAATTACTGAGATGAATGGTGATATAGTATGTGCAAGAATGAAGAGAATGGAATGAGAAATCATGTACATCCTACATGTGTGCAGACTTACTTTCCTCTTTATACTCACCTGTGTTGCACTGCCCATCCCCGTATTCCTAGAAGCGTGCTCATTAGCAATTAGGAAGAGAAAGGGAAATTTAGAGTTCTTTCCCTCTAGTCACAGAACAACAAGGGATTCTCAGATGAAATACTGAAACAGATGTTGAAATTAAGAAAAAAAGAGAATTACAAACAAATAGTATTTGTAAATTTTTATTTCATCCCTTAAGAAAGCCTCTTGTCTGTTTCTTAATATTAGTAGTTCTCCGTCCTAGTTAAAGGGGCCAGGACCAGTGTGGACCCACTGTGTGGGTATAACCAAAACTCTGTATTCTACACCCTCTTAAGTCATTTCTCATGAACTGTTAATAGTGGTCCATTTGCAGCAGCTGCCCAGGGCACCCCTGACCCCTCAGACTACAAGCTGGGTATTGAAGAGCTCCGTGAGATACAGAAGTGTTCCTGTATTCACACCAATGACTCAGCTGTGATAACTCCCCTCCAGAGAGTCATTAGCACCTTCACACCAAGCCTGAGGGGTCATGTCTGCTAATGGGCTGTCAAAGATTCCAAAAATATCTCATGACTCACAGAGTAAATCACCCATTGTGAAACTGCTCACCCTGGGGGAGGTACTGGGCACTCCCACTGGAACATATATAATTTTTGGGTTTTGAGACTTTGAGTACCACTCTTCAGATCCAGAGGAGGACCAGAACCTGTGACTGTCACTCTTGACAGACTGTGACCATCATCCTCACCAACAGGTTTTTCTTTCCTTTTACTTTGTACTCAGGGGGACCACATGGTGCTCAGCATAGCGGCTAATGAACTCCTTTCTGTTCGTGCCCCATAGTACTGGATAATACATCTAGGTTTTGTGGATTGAAACCAATTTTTTTCTCAGTATCATGGTATTTATTGTAATCTTTTATTAAATTGTAACTCTGATTTGTAATCTCTTTTTGAGTTGGGTTCATTTCTCCTGCTGGTTTACCTTTAAACCAGCACATTCTCCTCTGCCACAATTACCAGAAGGCAGAGGCCAGTTCAGACCTCTATTCATTGATGGGCCTTAGAAATGCAGTATTTTTGAAAACCTACTACTTAATTAAGGCAATAACCACATTAGATTCCGAAAAACATAACAGGGCATATCACTAATACTGGTACTCTTGTGCCCTGCCTCACAGGTTTGGGGGCAGTCATAAGTCAGGGGCACATTGATAGAAGAATATGATGTTGCTTTTTCAGTATTTTTATCCATTTGGGGGTGGGAAATTATTATTAATTATCTCTTTCAACAGTGCTTTAAACATTTGAATTTCAAATCTGGACTGCAATCTTTTGAATTAAAAAAAAAAAAAAAAAAAAACCAAACACCATCAAAACCCTCCAAAATTTGACTTACTTTCAAAAATTTGAATACCAGAATTAATGTAACATATCAGTAATGTTGTAAATGTTTGAATACATGCTGAAGTCATATTTGCTGTCTTAGATGCAGCATCATGCTTGAAGTACATGTTTACTTGGTCATCTAAGCTTAAATTTAAGTCATCCTCAATTTCATTGAATTACACTGAAATTCTTGCTCTGTGTGAGTATAATCTGAAATTTCTGGTTTGAGCTGCAGTCTTGAATTAAAACTTCTGACATTCACATTTCACTAGATATACCGTATTACCAGGGAATCTAAGTTTTCTTTTTAGTTGATCCATTTCTTCATTGCTTTATGTCTCCAACAACCTTGGATTATCTACAGATGTTTCCAGTAGTGAGTTTTTAAACCAGTAAACATTTGTTCTTATCCAGAATTTACTGTGATGATGTCTGATAATGCACTGTCATAAATATCCAGAAAAACATCCAAGTTCCGGAAAACCAAAATAAAATACGGAGACATAGAATATTTTTTCCCAAATAAATAGATTTTGTCTATTTATGGCATATTATTTATGTGTGTTTCTTTAAAAATATTCCGGTTTTTGTGCAGTTTGTCTGTGGAATGATTTCGTATTTACAAAATACCTTTGGAGGAAAAAAGTAAAAATCCTAAAACAAATCTAGATTTTTTTAATCATCTATTTAAAATTTGAAATTTCAGAGACTTGAATATGTATACAGTACTGAGTACTAGAATGTTTAGTCATCTTCTTTGCTGCATGAAGTTGACTTGCTGAGAACAATAGTTTGTTTATACACATGTGAGAAAAGGGATGAAAACCTTTAATTTGAATCTAGAGGGAAAAAGATCCCAACCATGTGAGTACAGCTATAGCATATTTGCTGGTTGTGCCTTAAAATACTTATTTTCAATTACATCTTGCACTTAGGTATTTCAACATCAGTAAGTTAGTTATTCATACTAGGATATAGCCTATGGTCTCAGATGATAGCTGGCATTTTCTTCATACTCTCAAGAGATAATAGAGGGAACTTTGGTCATTTACTTTTCACACAAGCAGAATTTTCCCATCAGTAGCTTTATAAGGTTATCTGTTTATAATCTCTCCTCACTTGAACATAATTTTGCTCTTAATGCTAATGCTGAATCTTGTTGTAAGGATTGTCTTCATCTTTTGTTACAGAGGTTTTAAGTAGGGTAATAAAATCTAGTGATGTGGTCATTGCCATACACTAAAAGCCTATAGTCAGGCAACTTCTGCCAGAAGTGAAATTGGAAGCATTATCAATGATCATATTTTGTTGGATAAGATGGGTTTAATTATGTTTCATAAGCACAGATGAGAAAAAAAGTGTACTGGTTAACTACCATTTCATCCCATTTATTCACTACAGTTCCTCCAGTGTCCTGTATATATTTCACAGGAGGCTCTCCAAAGACAATATTTTGAAATTAATTACTGTTATGACTTAGTCTTTTTGCTTCTTGGACTTCCCAAAGGTGCTGCACTGTGAGGTCCTTTGCTGCAGGGAGCTTCTCAGGGCAATAAGAATGCAGCATATGCTTTTCCCTGTTTACAGGCCCTGTAGAAAGAAGAGGATAGGTGAAACTATTATTTAGCATTTGTTTGCTGGTCTGCCTAAATTGTATCCCATGAGGGTAATTCCTATGCCTCCTTGTCCGCAAAGATCTATTTTCTGGAATTTGATTTTTGTAAATTGGTGATACACTTCTTGCTTTATCTGTTTTACTTTTGCCACTGAAAATGCAGGGTCCATTAACTGTTGTTTGGTGAATGCTTTTGTTACCCAGTTTATGATCTACATTATAAACTTGCAAGAAAAGGTCTAAAATCCTCAGACAGTCTAAACATTTTTATCAGGGATAAAAATCTACTGGGGATTAACCTAAGTCAAAGCCTTGTTTTTTCTTCTTATAGCTTGATAAGTGGAATAAATTTTAAATTCTATCTTAACGAAATATTCCCAGTGTATTAGTTTATACAGTGCTCTTCAGAAGAACCTTGCCTTTGCCAGAAACTCAGCTTCTCTTGGCTAAGGAATAATGATGACAAAGGAGCAGAGACCCAAAAAGAACTCTTCTCACCTGACTTTAGATGGCTGCATCACAGATGAACAGTGTAGTAACTGTAAATGACATTTAATGGAAACAAATAAACACCTCTCAAACACTGTTAATCTGGTCAGCATTAGGATGAGATTCCTACTTCTGTGATTATAAAAAGTGTCTAGGATGAATTTCTTAGAGGTATATGTCTATGGTATAAACATTGGGACAGATAAATTCCCATTCAGAATTTCTGTCATTTTACACTGATGAAAACACAACACTTCCTTAATATTATATTATATTTTGCATAAATGCATAACCTACATTTCTGTGTAATTTAAGGAGATATTTTTCTTCTTACTAAAAATTCTATTTAAAGATGAATGCTTCTGAAAGTCAGTTTTCAGCTTGTTTATGGGAGGATTGATTGAGTTGAGCAGATTCTGCATTTAATGACAGAATAACATAAAGTTGCAATATTTTAATGTAAACCTACTCAGTAAAATATTTTAAATATTATTGGAATGCAAAGAGAAGTTATTAAATGGAAATATTTTAGTGACGCAAAAGCATGAGTTAGTCAGTGACAGAGTATGGTTAGGAAACTAAACCAAGATCCAAGCTGTTTTCCAGAATATGTAAAACATTACAAGCTACTGATTTTCAAGCATTTATATATCAAGTTAAATGCAGTATGAATTTAAACAAATTAGCAGAGTTTGTATAATTTGCATCTTCTGAAAACTTATGGCCGTGTAGTCAAGTATATGCAGAAAAAATGATATTTAACTTTAAATTTCAAAATTTAATTTTTTTTAAAATCAATTTTCTTTTCCCATACTTTTTCTGAGACAAAGAAGTAGTTTTAATATGGAGTTATTTGTAATAGAATGTTTGAATCAAATGTAACAAATTAAATTTTGTGATACTGTCTGAGATTAGAGAAGGTAGTAATCATAATCTTCAAGCAGGGACTGTGAACTGAACTGTGTTTTAGTAAACCTATTACTTAGTGGCAAATTGACATGTAGATACCAAAGGGGTCATGTTTTTAAAGTTAGTTTACTTTAGTAGACATGTCCAACAAGTTTAAATTTCTTCAACAGTGTGTTGAGTTTAATTTTGTGTTCTAAGTCGACAAAGACATTTTCAAAATGTCTTCTTGCTAAGTATGACGTTATGATAAAGCCTCACATACATATATCAATGATCAAGTGCTATTTATAGAATATTTCTAATCAATCAAGAATAGTGAGAACCCCTTCTGCAGGGAAAAAAATGCAGAAAATAGCTTTTCCCAGGCCTTCCTGGTTGCTCAGGACAAGCAGGGTATGAACCAAAAGTCATGTAGCTTATCAGAAGAGTTCCCCTATACCTCAGGACCTTGGATTTGGCTCGCTGCCCCTTGACTCATCAAAACTAGCTGCATGTTTTAATTAAGGTTTATTTAGTGGCAAGAGGACTTTCTGTGCAATAGAAAGTAACAGAATTACTTCTTCTGCATGGCCTACTTTGCTTTCCAAAGCGCGCTGAGCAATTCATCTTTTAGAAGCTATTTCCAAGCCAACCAAAATGGTTGTAGTGCTGACAGAGGCATTGGTTTTCTTCCCAGACTGCGATGTGTCAGCTTTTAGGAGAAGAGGGTAATAGATTAATGTGGAGTCTTACTTTTCTACTCACTTTGGACATTCCTTGGCTTTCTGGTTGGCATATGACAACCTTTCTCTTGGGAAGGAGCTTAGGTATCTAATTCAAACTTGTATTAATGGTTCGTGTGTGATTTTTTTTTCTCTTTAAAATCACAGAATAGTATAGCAGCACAGGTTGGAAGGGACCTCAAAGGATCATCTGGTCCAACATTTTTAGTATATTCCCAGGTTGCTGCACTTGATCTCTGTAGACCTGTAACAGTGATCCTCACCAAAAGCACTGCTACTGACTGATTTTTGACTACCACTTGTTGAAAAGACCAAGGCTGCTTTCTGGGGCAGCATTGAGGATTTTTTCACAGTCACAGAATCACAGAGTGGCGATTTGCGACACCAAACTGTACCCATGCTCATCCAGCATGAGTTGGTAGCATCGTAAAAGACTGTGTAGCAGCATACCACCATGAATCCAAAGTCTTCATTGGGTCAGTTTTGTGCCCCAGCTCATAAGCCTTAGTTCTTCATTGCTGGTGTCCCCATGTAGATTGTTGCAGTTGCAGCACTATGGTGGAAAACCGTTCTACTTCTGGCACTGCACTTTGTGTGACTACTATGGCAGCTGATTGCACTGGCTATTGCATTTTTCTTGATACTGGCACCTTTAGCTCATGTCTGTCTACAGCCTGTAAGAGCTTGAGGTACACTCAAGCATCTGTCTATCTGTCTGTCTATCGGTATATCTATCTCTTTACCTCTTTGCATGTTGCTTTCAATGCCGGTGGATTTATAAAATCTTCTGAGCCACTATTATTTTCATTAACAATTATGCACTGTAAACTGGCCATTTCACATAAATGATATACATACATTTATATACATAAATTATGACACTGCAGATCTTTGACAGACCTATATCTAGGATCAGTTCAAATAAAAGACCAGAGAAAAACTAACAAATTTGAGGTCCCTTGCAAAATATATATATTTGAAAGTAGATATAAAAGCAGATTGTAGCTAACTATTCCTTTAAAACAAACGAACATTGAAAGAGGAAATAACATGCTAGTCACAGACAGAAAGCTGTACAAGAGAAAACTGATTATTAAGCTTATATTTGCAACAAAAGTGTAGGGTCATGATACAGTCTAAAGGGTAAACAATGGTATCTAATAGTGGTTTCATTCATACGATTAATGTGACATTCTGGTGGCTGTAATAACTGCGTATGCTTTGTACATTGTTTTGAGGAATGTTTGCATAGAATATGTATAAAGCAAAACAATATTGTATGAAAGTGGGTTTTAGAGGTTATTCACATCTTCCTTACATATTTTATTTTTATATGCTTTTATTAATTGCATAAGAATAAATTTGATCACATTTCAGAGTATAGTATATCATTATATAATCCAAATATTTCTGCTAAATGGATTACAGAATAATAACCAAAATGTAAATAAATATTTTTGAGGTGACTAATCTATGAATAAGAAAGGTGGATTTATTGAATTAAGTTGCAAATTGAACAATTATCTTAGATTATGAAAAGTATCACGTTTTATCAGTATTGTTTACATAGAAATCATTGTGTAACACTTATGCTTGCTAAATGGTCCATTGCCTAAATCCTTAATGGAAAAAAAAATATGCAGCCAATTCTATGGGAACTGGAATTAAAAGGCTGGTGCTTTCTGATGGAGAAGACATTTATAGGCTGTTAAATACATGTTTACTTGTCATTTTATTTCTTGTTCATTAATGAACAAGATACAAGCAGTATTTTCTTCATGCAGTCTCAGCTAGTGAATGAAAAATGTACCTCCTTAGGAATCATTCTCACCCCTTCCCACAAAACCAATCAAAGACTAAACAATTTTTATAGAATCAGATGTACTTCCTAATAATCATTTGCATGTAGTGCATTTCCTCACTTGGTTTCTGTGAAGGGTCAGGGATGGATCTTGTTTATTGGTTTAAGAATTGAAAGGGGCATCTGATCTCATTGATAAAAGCTTGTTGGTTTTATTAACAGCTGAATACTTCCGCTGCTTCGGATGAATGCTGACTTAATTCTCAGGCCATTTTACTGAAATGAATAGCCTTTCGTCCTGAAAGAAGATGACGAATATGTTAGAAGGTAGACCTTAATTTTGCGTGATAAGATGAAAATATATAATTTGTTTTATACTTATTACTCTAATTCTCCAAATGTTTTGGGAAATAGCAATAAAGCATACATCTTTTAACAGATTTTACTGGTGCGTGTATATGCTTTGCATGTATACTTGTGCAATTAGCTGCTGGCAGTGGGCAGTAAAATGGCTATTACGTAGTCTCCTTTCCATATGGGTATGAATTTCAGAATTAAATTTAGCTTATTGCAGAGGAAATATGCTGATCCACTGGCAGAAGGGTGTCATCTATACCAATGACTGTCTGCTTCTCAGGAGAGCAGGGGCAGTGCTAGTGCTGGCACTGGTGCTCAGCAGGTGCTTATGTGGTGGCCAGCAGCAACACCTGGGAAGCACAAAAACACTGGCAGGAGAAAAAGGGGGGCCAGGCAACAGAGAAACAGTATTTATTTCCAGCAAGACAGAGAGAGATTTTAGCACAGATGTTTTTTCTTTGTTTTTTTTTTTTTTTTTTCATTATTGCTATTATTAATGTTTCTCTTCTGAGACCACAAATGAGAAGAAGAGTTAAAACATACTTGACCCCAAACAGAAAGGAGAATAGAGTCCACTTAGCTGACAGCAATTTATAAAGGGACTAGAAAATGGATTTTAAGAACAGAGAGAAAAACCTGCTGGCATATATGCATCCAGTCTCAGGTACAGTACAGTCTCTAGTTCAGTGGCACTTACCTTAATATTGTGTTAGCCTAGACTGTGTAAGTCTTGGCTTTCAAAAGCTTATTGTGTTGTTTGTTTTTTTTTTAGCTTGAGATTATTCCGCTCTGTTTTGTCAAAAAACATGTCAGTCAAAAACACGCATAATTTATGCCAGTAAGTCCTAAAAGACTTTACTGATTTCAAGAAACTGCATTGCTCTAAATCCTCCATCTTCTTTCTCCTAGCAGAATACGAAAATGTATGGGATTTATTTGATGCTGTTCTAATGTTTAAGATACTTCTGCAGAAATCCTGCATGGAAAAAACCCCTCATTGCAGTAATAAACAAATTACAGAAAACATATTAGAAATTATGTGCAGCTCCAATGATGGGGTAACCATAGTTTGTTAGCTTTCCATAATAAATTTTATAGTAATGTTATTTTTTTAAAATCATGAGTTGAGCATTTGTGATGACAGTACTGACAATTGTCACAGAAATTCTGCTTTGATGCATCCAGACAGGTATAAGGCTGAATGGGATAAAGAATAGTAAGCTTTGCATTTGTAATTCAGGAACATTTCATTTTGTTATTAATATGTATTAATTGGTATTGTACAATTTACTTTTACAGCTAATTTGAAGTAGAAGCAATTGTTTATAAGCAAAGATTCATATAACAACTTATAAGTTTTTCAGATGGCTGAGATCATTAAATCACAGAAATGCAAAGCTCAAACTGTCTTGAAGAGATCATCTAATTCATCACCTATACTGAAAGCAGGATCAAGAACATCCTTATGTGACAGATGCTGGTGTATATTCTGTTCTTAAAGTGAGAAAGCTTTTCCTGAGATCAAACATAAATCTGCTTTGGTGCAAATTAAGATAATCCCTTCTTATCTGCTGTGGCCACAAGGAACACAAGGATCATTGTGTTTTCTACTCCAGCTTCTGCCTACACTAGTCAAACGCCTCTCCCCTCGTTCCATCCCACTGACACTTCCTCTTGACTGCACCTCATGGGCTCCTTTTGGCTTTCTTTCATTAAAATTGTATGTTTTGTTCTTTTAATGCCTTTTTCTTTTCATTTGGGCTCCTCAGTTTGTCTAGACTAACTTGCCCCAAAACACTGGAAAAGGTCCACTAGTGCTAAGTAGAAGAAAATGAATATTTCCAGTGTCTCATATGAAATATTTGTCGGTTAACAAATCCAAAGTGCGAAGTGATACTGCTTTTGTTCTGCAGCAGTGGCATGTACAGGTAATGATGACTCATGCATTTAGGGAGCCATTATAAATCCCCAGACCCTTTCTATCATATCAAGTTTTCAGTTTCTTGTCATTTGATCATTCAGTATTATATTTGACACCCTGCCCAACATCCCCTCTCCTTTCAACTCCTTTTTTTTTTTTTTTTTTCCCCCAAGTATCACACTTAGGATTATGCCAGAAGATTTATTTGGCTCACCAGGTTCACATGGCATTCTTATTCTCTGCACAATTTTTTAAAACTTCCCCAGAGTCATGCTGTGCCCTGTGAGCACTGCAAGCAAAGTGTCTTCTGTACTACCCTGCTGAGTGGAACTGCATCCAGGGCAAACTTCTGTAGTTATGGTTGCCCATTGTCCACAAGTCATTAAAGGCACATCAGCAACATTTCATGTGTTGTTTTTCAATGTGTTTTGCTCTATCTGGGTCAACATTCACTTGTTCCCTGTAGACATTGGATCTGTTTGAGATGTCCTGTGTTTTCTTCTGGCTTCCTGATGCTAGGTCTGATGGCTGAGCAGGGTAGCCTGCTCCCAATAGGTCCGTGTCATATTTACGAATCTTGTATCTGGAGATTTGTATGTGTCTGGATACCCTTCTCTCTCTCTCTCTGTGACTTTTCAGATGTTACCATAGACTATTGCCTTATTCTTCCTTTTACCTCTGACTCTATTTAAAAAGAATTAATATTTGCTGTGAACAGACTTTTGATTTCTCACAGTGTCAAAATATGCATATGTATAATTCAAGAGCTTTGGCTTGTTTTCTTCTTCCCTCAAAAGTGGACAGAGAAAAAATCCTTTATTCCAGATTTCTTTTCTTACACATTTTATTAAGATCCACCAGTAAAGATTTTCCAATGACACTATTCCATTAATTTCTTAGAGTCATATTAATCAAAAAAAAAAATATTTGGTCTGGAAATTAGAAATACACTTTATATTTTATCTCTTCAGTTGTATAGGGAAATCATTGTGTACAAAACACATCCGTAACTTAATATTATTATAACTGAAATATTGTTAGACTGCAGTGTCAATATATGTCCCACATAAGTAAAAGATTGAAATAATAGGATATAAATTTCTGTTTTTCTAATTTTAATTATTCTTTACCTTTACAAAGGATCAAGTGCTTTCAGAAGAAATCCTTTCAAACTACATATAAGCCCTGTGTAAAGACATTCAGCAAAGTTGATAAGAATAATTTTAGAAATGAAGCTGAGTGGCTCATTTTTTGCTATGAAAGAGACATAACTTCAATAAATGAGTACATTTATATGTGGCTTGTGGGAGGAGTCTTTTGATTTAGTTAAGGAAGTTGTTGCTGATCCTACAGTTTCATTTCTAATATAAATTGAAACATTTCTAGTAATTACATATATGTTGATATTAAACCTTTCACAGAAGATAGTAATCATATTGATATAAATACATTGCACAAGGATAGTAATAAGTAATACTTGAAGTAGCTTATTTTATGTTAATCCAAAATGAATAGCTAGAAATAAGTTGAAAATCGTTCTTGGGTATCCTTTTTCAACATTATTTGAAATAATGGGCATTGTTTGAACCTTTTTTATCAGTATGGCTCCAGAATACATGCATTAATTTTAATTCTCTTTGAAGATGATTGCCACAGGAAATTAGCCTTTATTAGTGCATTGGTCTTATGCAGCTGAATAAAACTTGAAAAAACAAAGATCAAAAAGAGAAAAAAGTACTTTGCCTACTACACCTTCATTTTTTTCCCCATTTTTTTATTTTCAATGGAAATAATTTCTTAAGTTCTGGTGAAATTGCTTCCTTCTCACTTAGCAGTGTTTCTAAAGTATG
This sequence comes from Dendrocincla tyrannina, assembly GCA_035047865.1. NCBI lineage: Eukaryota > Metazoa > Chordata > Aves > Passeriformes > Dendrocolaptidae > Dendrocincla > Dendrocincla tyrannina. Next base: position 75,866,592 of record JAWWMP010000001.1, read on the forward strand.
TTTGGGATTAAATGAGCTAGCTATAGATTGGTTAGATACTGCTGAGACTTAAAATGGATATGGATTCTTTTAAACATTTGAATAAACTCCTGTTACTGAACCTGAGAAAGCTTTGTCAGGAATCAGGAGTTACCATGTACATAAAGAAATTTTTACTTTCCCAAATCACTTTTTTTTGCATTCAAGAGTTAAACCTCCATGAGAGGTAAACTAAGAAAAAAAAAAAAAGAGAGGAACATCTGAAGGTAAATGCATACCATACTTCTTGATATGTTTTAAGTCATGGCTGAATTTTATTTGCAGTGTCATTATTGTTTCTACTGAGAAATTAATGTTTACAGACATTTTAAAGCCTGGTACAACAGACAAAAGGTAAAACATCTAAATTGTCATTTAGCAAATTTTGAGGTCTCTCTCCTGGGGAAGTTTTCAAGAAAAAAGAGTAAGAGACCAGATGTAGTTCAAGGAACAATTTCTAGCTGTTGGTGGGCTCCAGTCCTCATTTGAACTTTCTGAGCTGTAGCAGAAACGTGTGACTGTAGCAGTATCTAGAGGTTTCCAACAATTACTTTGTCTGTGGAGATACTGGGTTGCACAGTCCAGCAGTTGCTGGTGATAGGGTAGAGAGCCTCCAGGATGCATCATGTCCAGACAGAGTTAAGCAGCCTCACAAGCTGTCTTCAAATCGCTGGGTCCACTCTCACCTCCTTTCATTTATTTTGACATTTCCAGTGATGGGCAAAATCCCTGCAAAATACCTACAGTTGTACTTGGGTAAGGAAAAAAATAACTTCACATGATGCTTCCTAAAAAAAAACCCCTTCCAGAGGTCCCTCTCAGCCTCAGTCTCTCTGTGGTTCTCTGAAGGCAGCTAGCAGGAAGCCCCTAGGAAAAAAAAGGTAGTTGAAAACATGAAAGGGGTTTACTCTCACTTTCTTTAACATTCTTAGTGAGGATGTAACATGATTTATTGCACCAAGAAACAGAAAGTGCAGATCATAATAAAACCAATAAATTATTAGAGAACAAACTAGTAGGACTGATGAGTCAGATCTCACTGAAAATAAGTCTAAGGGAAGAACACTTATAAGCAATGGCAGTTCCCACTAGAAATTATATTTAAGGAAGAAGCACAAACCATCTCAATACGTGTGAAGCTTAGGGAGTAGTTCCCTTAAGTAAACCTTGACTTCAGTGCCTAAGGCCCAGGAAAAAAAAAAGGAATCCCTCAGAAAGTGGAAACTAGGTCAAATCACCAAATTAGTATACATGAAATAACACTAATAGGAATGGGGACAAAACTGGCAAGGCCGAGACACGGAATTTTGCACGACATTAAAAAAAAAAAGACATAAAGAGAAACTAAAAGTCATTTTATGAACACACTGATAATCAGAGCAAGGAAAATAAAAAGCTTGATGTCCTATCAAACAGGGAAGGAAATAAACTGAAAAATGGTATTAAACCTGCAAAAATGTTTAATATCTTTTTCAGTTTTTATTATCTGGAGTTACTGTGCATTAATACAACTATTTAGCCTAAGAATGGGCTAAGATGTTAGACTGGAATGAAAAGAGCTTCTGAAAGAGTACATTGAACCTATTACATATTTGAAAATAATGTGTATTTAATGAAGTTTATTGTAGAGTACTTAAGTAACTAGATGAAGTCTTCTCAAGATCTGTTAGCAGTTCTCTGTTGTGAAGAATGGAGAAAGTTTCAGAAAATTCATAAAAAGCTGACTCAGTCCCTGCCTTTATAAAGGAATGAAAGGGAGAGCTGGGGAATTACAGACGCATCAGCATAATTTAAATATCATTACCTCCCCCCCCCCAACAACTGGAACAAATAAATCAAATGAACTGTAAGCACCTGCGGTGGGGAGATGAGTAATACCCAACATTAATTTATTAAGGAGAAATTGTGTGATACTAGTGCAACATCCTTTTGTGACAGAATAACAGTTCTTGAGAAGGTGAGGAACCAGGAGATGTCATCTGTCTTGACAAATAGATCTTCTGACATTATTTCACATGACATTTTCATAAGAAAGCGTAAAAAAAAAAGAAATTACACTACCATTATGTGATTGTGTAATTAATAGGGAAACTATGCAGAGTGTATTGTTTCCTGTCAAGCTGACATGTGTTCTGTAGGAATACGTCCTCAATCTTGTATATTTGCACATTTTAGCAATGACACGGACAATGTAATAAAGACTAGCCTAATAAAATTTCCACCAAAATGGGTAGGAGAGAATGAGCTGAATCAGCATGCAAGATGAGAATTCAAAAATTTATAAGTAAAAAAAAAATCAAAACCGAACCACCAGAGACCACAATTCTGTGATGACAAAGGCAAGTTTTTATTCTAGGTGAAAAAAAAATCCTGATACAAATACAAAGAGGAAAATATTTAGAATCGAACCTTAGATGACCTGGGTTTGTCCTTTAGCATCATTGATGTTATCTCCATGAATGTAGTGATAATTTTTGGTCTTATTTTTTTTAAGAAGAATTTCAAATAATGTAAGTGAGATAATTTTACAGTACATAATCAGTTATGAAGATAATTATGGGAAAATTACATATAAATCTTCCAATGTCCTTAACTTTGATCCGATTGCAAAGTTGCTACAAAGTTACAAAGAAAGGTAGAGCTTACACTTCTGAATTTTAGGGAAATATACTTTGTCCTTTTCCAAAACTTAGAATCCAGTACATTTTCATTTTATCTTCATAACTTCTTGGTTTCTAGATAATAAGTATAATTTTTCCCATGCTCCTCCAGAACAATTGTACCTGGTTTATAGTCCATGACTTTAGCCTAGGCCATCATAATATTTTTGGTAACTAACAAAATGTTTCAGCTTTCATAATGTTTTCAGCCAAGAAAATATATTTCTAAAATATATTCCTGAGAAATATAAAGGGCCCAGCATTTGTATCATATCCTCACAGATGTCTTAGAAATTCTCTCTAGTGGATGTAAATCCAAATTTTAGGGTATGGATTTTCACCATTAGGAAACCACTGTAATGATCTTCTGTATCATTAGTCCTTTACTAATGGACTCAGTATTAATGCAGTTAAAATGATATTTCTATAGGTGAGGTAAACTCTATTGTTTGTATTTTTTCACTTCTACACATATAATCTCATTGCATTTATTTTTTCTCATTTTCATACTATAGCCACCCTGACCATATGTTAACAAGGTGTAATTCAAATAGATATCCCATATAAAATACAAAAGGGTAAGCAAAACTTTCATATTTTCACCTAGACTAAAAAAGGTGCATCAAATAAAATGATACAATTTGTTGGTGCTCTTAGATTTTATTGAGGCTTAGGTAACCTCACTGTAAGATAAGTAAACTAAGAAAATTTTCAGACTTAAAATTTTGCAATCTCTTTTTAAAATACAAATGACCTAATGATAAATTTAGGGAAGAGGCATTATCTCTGGTTCATATTTGTTAGTTAAATACCACCTTGTTCTTTAAGAGGTGACAAAGCATTCAGCTCTAAATGCTCTATATTCAAAGCTGGAGGAGGGGTGAGGTGGGGTTGGGACTCAAGACACTTGCCTCTTAATTTCCTATTCCAGAACTTATATACATACAGACAGACAGTTTAACAAATTTCCTATTCCAGAACATATATACATACAGCCAGTTTAACATTTTTAAAAATATTTGAGAAGGATTTACAGAGAACCGGGAGCGGAAACAAGAAGCTCTCTGCTACGGTCAAGAAGAATTTTGCTAGATTAATGACATTCAGCTAACACTCTGGGGCCTGGATTTACATCACCTAATTTGAGATATCTAGGTATCACACTTATTTAAGTCAGGCTGGGCCAGTGTCACTGAAAAATACTTTGAAAGATATAGCATAGACAGAAGGCAAACCCCACACAAATACATAAAAATAATAGTAATGTTCTACAATAACAACTTAATCATTACCATTTCCTTTGGAATTTGTTTTAATAAAATTAATCATGAGGTATTCATTGGGGATTAATGTGGATGAAGTACTTAAAGGATTTAAGTGTTAATTGACCATTATATTGCAATGTTCCTACACGAATTTTGAGCTCGGGAGCATCGTGCAGCGAAGATGACTTGGTTGTAAGGTAGCTCCTGAGCTACAGAAGTATCTTCTGTATGACCATATGCTTTAGGTTTGAGGATGGTTCTACATCCTTATTGCACATACTGAAATCTGCATGTAGTGTCCTTTGTGGTTTCATTTTGAACTTAACTGAAGTTGTTGAATCAATTAGTTTAGATCTATTTAAGTCAGTGAGTACCTATGCATAAAAAGATGGTAAGTTTAACCATCAGGAACGAAACATTTACAGCTAAATTGCCTACATTTTGTGTTAGTTATCAACCACTGGCTTTTGAATGTTGCTTTGCTTTTGTCTTGAAACTAAACTACATAGGGTCAATATATATATTTGAAGTGTTAAAATTGTGCTTTTAATTCAGGACCAGCTTCTTTCATACTGAGCAGTATAATTCTGAAAACAAAAGGAACAGTGGTGGTAGTAGCTGCAAGTGGTTATCTTTATGGCTGCAGATTGGTTTTCCATCTACCTCCTTTTATTTATCTTATTCTCACATCTTATGGGAGCTATCATCTTTTGGACTGTGCAAATGTAGGTCTTTGTGAATATATGTTTTCAATTTCTATTTTGGAAAATCTTCAATGAAATATGAGGTCTTCCTGTGAAGTGACACCTTTTACTCTAAGGTTATAATACATCTTTTGTTTTTGACAATTTCTAGTGAATTGGGAAAGGCTTTTATCTGAATTCAATCCATTTTTATAGACTAGCTAAAGGTAGATCTACTCGATGCAACAGAATACAGAACAAAGGTTGCTAACCTTAGCCTGACTTCCATCTACCATGTGTCACAGTGCAGTACTTTACAGAGACACTAGCTGGTCTCCCAAAATGCATATTAAGTGAAACAGTTAAATTGACATAATTTCTAACAGGGGTATTGAAAGAAAAATGTGTTTCCCACAAAATGTGTTTCCCATGTTGAAAAGGGAGGGGGAATATAAAAATAGTCAACGACAAAACCGTGCCTGGAAAGTCGTTCAGGGGTTTGCTGGAGGGTACTAGAGAAGCAAACAGAAGAGGTTATCCACCATGCTGCCCACAAGTCAGAAAGATAATGTGTTTTCTTTCTCCAGTGTCTGAAAGGAAGTATACAGTTTGTGTGTGGGCAAGAATATGTATGGGTCATATGTATGGATCATGTTCCGGGGCTGAAATAATGGAATCTTGCTTTCATAAGTGAGAAAGTTGGAAAGCAGACTAAAACCATAAAGCACTAGTGTTGCTTTGTTTTAAAATCTCATGGTTTAAATCATATCCTTTGTGATTAACAGCTGAGCAAAAAAAAAAAACTTGAGCAAAATTCAGCACTTGAAATGTTGCAATTAAAAACAAAATCAGAATTTCAAGATTTCACTTCCTAAAGTTTTTCTCAGTTGTCAAAGTCCACAGGCAGAGCAGACTGAGCTATTTCATCAATCGATAATAAATGCAAATCTTGTCTAGAGTGACTAACTCAAGTTTAGAAATTTTAGACAAATAATTCGGGTCAGATCTGGTATTAAAACAAAAATTTCATTAGAGTGTGAAATATTATTTAGAAAAGCAGAGACCATTATTTAAAGTTTTGCAGATTATCTACTTCACTCATTTTGCTGACCTCCTTCTCTACTGTAACATGGAGCAGTAAATGTTTCAGGGTAGACTTTATGAAGAAATGAAGCGGTAAATTGCATTATGTTTTGTATTATCACTGTCTGCCACTAAACAATGCAGCATCAAATTGAGCTCATATGTACAACAGCTTTTACTAGAAAAAACATCAGTTCTGATAAACTCATTCTGTAAATAGCAAGTTTTCTCCCTCATGCAATCTCCAGTTATTTTTCTCTGAACTTTTTCAGTGTGTTGCACAGGATTGTGAGCCCAGGTTCATTAGTTTTTCAGGTCTGTGAAGACATTTCATTTAGTCCATCAAACCAGTCATGTCCAGTTCCTGGGAACTGTTTGAGGTGAGGAGGGAGGATGCTGTGGTCTGGCTGAGAAGTGCTGGCTGTGGCATCCCACTGAATGCCTTCTTACATATGGGCCCCTCATTGCCTGTATGTGCTGTGGGTAGCATTCATATGTATACTCAGTCAGGCATCAGTGCTAACAGCTCCAGTACTGGATGTCTCCTGCAGCCTTCATCATGTGTCAGGAAAGGGTCTATAATTCACCATTCTTAGCTCATAAGGAGATACCTGGTTCTGAAAGTCAAAGCATCTGAACCAAGAGTAAGAATTTAGAACACATTAGTTGAGACATGCTAAGTCCCTGTCCGGATATTTTGGTAAATTAACTGGTCTTTCTTCATAAGAAACTGGTCTACGTCTGTCTGGTTGCATGCAGATGTGTTTAATATGTATTAAAGGTACATCCTTGGTCAGCTGGCTTCATGTCTCATCTAGAAAAAGATTATTTGCTGTGGAAAAGAAATGGTATAGAGATCAGAGTGCTCAGTAATTCCACTAAGCCCCTGCAAAGGTCAGAGCAATCATAAAGGTATTGTTTGGAGTTACTCATTTATCTGCCTCTGAGCAGGTCAGTCTCCTCTGGAATTAAACTACAGTGGTCATATTGATGGCGGGAAAACCTGAAGAAGGCCAGGACATACTCTAGGCAACTAAATAAATAAATAAGAGGAGATAGAATTAAACACCTGACTGTGATGAACATGTATTAATATACACTCTGTTCACGGTGAGTCACAAGTTAGAGATGACCAATTCCAGTCATCACAGAGTACATTATTCTTCATTACCACCTATTTAAAGATCATTATAGTATAAGTAAAAATCACTTCTGGAAAGAAAAAGAGATGAATGAAACTTAAAATGGTAAGCACCCAGAGGCTTTTATGTTTCCCTGCTGTGTGTCACTTTTTAGTGGCCCTTGTGACACTTTTTCTTCCATTAAGCAAATCACTTCTAAAAATTTCCTACATCATTCACCTCTGAAAATGAGGATGGTTTGTATCTCAGCTCACAAAAAAAGGACCTTGTAAGCTTTTTCTTGACCAAGTCCCTTTCAGCCTGTGGGAGAGAAACGGTATGAGATGAAAATAAATGCCATCGGTCTTGGAAGAAGAATTTTCATTTTCATATGTCCTTTTGCTGGTCACTTTGTTTCCACAACTTTTTATGCATTAGAAAATTTTCTTTTATTGTTTTCAGATATTTCAAAAATTCTTAGTAAAGAAGCCTGAGAATAGGAAAAAAAAAAAAAAGAAGCAAGTTTGTAGCAAAATCATACTCCAAAAGTTACAGTACTTGTGTAGAAAAACCTCTACTGATGGAAGCAGTTTAACTATAAAACATCTGTGTGCACTGATGGCTGAAGAAATTACCATTTTAGTGTAATGGCTCATATTGTTGCAAAACTCCACTAAAGATGATGAAAAAAAAGAACAGTAAATGTTTTTTATTATAAAATATTATTAACTTCTTACATGATTGAGCCATATGAAAGAGATGGAAGAGGAAAAGGTAATTTAAAAAATAATTAAAATTGATATTTGCAAAAGGGTTATTACCTTGATTTTTAATAAGGTTTTCTGCTAGCTGCTTTACTCCCTGCTGTTCCAGATTTTTCTGCTAGAAATCAGTCATAGATTTTAACAGTAATTTGCCTGTCACCAGGAATTTTAATTGTCAGTGTGATCATTTATTAAAAACCAGAGGTTGATCTGCCTTCTGCTATGCAGCAATTATTTCCATAGATTCAAAAAAAGTAATTGTGCAAGCATGTGCTCTACAATAGAAATAATATAGCAGGAAGTAAATCTGCTGTGTATAGGCAGTTCTCTAGTGCTAATAATTCTGGAGGTGTAGATACAATGGGGGGTCTAGTGCTATGGGCTATGGTATACACTGCCTTGGAGGAAATTCTTTTGTATCACTCAAGATATTTGAAAGTCTTTTCACCAAAGGAGTCTGTGGACTAAGAAAAAAAAAGGACTTTTAAAGTAACTGTCCTTTATGGTAGCTGTGCTCAAGGCAGCAATGGGGCAGGAGCAGGATGGAAACAGCTGCTGCTCTCCTGGAGTAATAAATGCTTGGGGTTGGGATTTGAAATGCATGATCCTTTCTAACAGACCATGTGGTTAAATGTACATAGATCCTCATTGATAAAGGAAGGAACAAAGTTATTTTTTGCTATGAGGAAACAAAAAGAAGGCCCATAATGAATAGTAAATCAAGAAAATATGTCATAGTAAATACCAATTTACTGTTTAATAAATAATAAATTACTGTTTAGTAATTTATTAATTAGTAAATTGAATAGCAAACAGTAAATCAAGATTTTACATAAGGTTTCTAGTCTTGTTCTCTAACCATGGGAAAGTACTGTTTCATCTTTGTCTATATGAATTAATATTTACAATATAATTTTGGCACCAAACCAACATGTATAAACAAACATGAACTCTTAACTGTTTGGAACACAGGCCGTTCTCATACTTTACTATAGGCACTTGATTGAATCACTGCAGCTGGAAGGGTAGTTGGCTATTAGCCCTCTACTATTAGAAGAGAAAATTAAGGCTTAAGATGCTCTGTGGAAAACTGTGTATATCCATCTTCAATGGCTCTAGAAGGAACTTTTCTAAATTCAAACTTACCTCAGATTTCATAAATGTTGGTCCTTGTAGCCACATATAGGGTACTGGACTCTGTGCCACACATTGAAAATTAGTATTCTCTGTGCTCTCCACCTCTTTTCTTTAAGTGTTCTTCTATGATGACAGGAAGAAGGAAGAGAGAATACAAGAATATATAGGTGAAATTTTATTTATGAGGCTCAGGACTATACATCTTTATACACAGTGATGAATTAATGAAAACTGTGCAAGGAGTCTTGAGTGCAAAGTATCACTTTGTGCATATATGAAGAGAGAAATCTGTATGAACATCCAGACATGTAAAGACTGAGACTGATTCTGAAACTTGTTGTGTAGATTGCTGGTCCCTCTTTCAGAACAACCTTACACTGGTCTGATTCTGTTAAATCAAGTGGAATCACTGAAGGGAAACTGCATCAGCATGGGTGCAATCCAACACAGTACTTCAAAATTGTACAAAGGTACTTATTAAAACAGATCCCTTTGTGTTAAACTTGAAAATTATCAGGCATCATTATTTAGTTACCAAGAATGGCTTATTTTTTAGCTTTATTCTCTGTACCTATGGATGTTGTAGCTTTCTGTGGACATTCCTTTCATTGTGGAATTGATGGAGTCTTTTCTATGAGCCAGACATCTGTACTGTGATAGAAGGAGGATGTTGGATTTAATAGATTAAAGCACTCCTGACAAGTTCTCAAGAGACGTGTATGCGAAGGACAAATAATCTAGACCAGAATTCAGTGCAATGCCTCCTTTGTAATATTTGAAGGTAGGAAATTATGGGGACAATGCAGTGTTAAAGGAGAGATCTCTTTCAGATCTTCTAGGTATGGGAGAGGGCAAAACTGCAGCCATGCCATCATCTAGGATAAGCGAGTATTTAAGGTCTTCCATCAGGCTGATAATAAAGGAATTCCAGCAGGAACTTTTTTGAGAGGCTTGCTTTTATCAGAGATCTCCCATCTCTTGCAAAGGGGATTATCAAGCACTAAAATACAACTGTCCCTGTGAAATAGAATAAAACATGTCCTGAATGTACCAGGTTTTGGCTAGCAGGGTATTTAAACTGGAGAGTTTCAAACATCCCTCTGACAGGGTTTGATGATAGACTGGCAACACTGATACCCAAATAAAAAATACCACTCTGCAGCATGATGTCTGGAGTCTGCAGAATGCAGAATGAATTCAAATAAACAATTCTCCCTTCTCCTCTGGACATTAATCAGGTTTACATTTCTCTCTGTTAGTGGACACTTTTTTTCTGTTGTTCTTTTTTTATTCTTCAATGCCTCAATAAGTTTTCCTTGCAATATATACTGAGTCGAGGTTCCCACACACTTGGGTGGCTGCCAGGAACTGAGAATTTCACTTAGCTCGAAAAATTAATCTAGTTCTGATCAGGAAAAATATTTTATTTATGGAAGTGGTAGTTTGGTAAATTCTAAAAGATAGCATTTATTAAATTCTCTCCTTTTCAAAGCCTGGTTTTAAATTAAAACCAAAGGATTGTGTAATCTACTTTATTATGTCTCTGGAACATCATTTCAGTTAAAATTAAAAAGAAATGCCGTTAAACTAAGCAGCAGTCTAAGTAATTTTTTTTATGACTCCTAGCTCTTAATAAAAACATAGCTGTTTGTGTAATTCACGATAATGTTGGATAGCAATAAAATGTCTTCTTCATTACAATCAATACCTATGAATAGCAAAGACCTGCAGCGTGTCATGGCCTTTCTCAACAGGCAGCCTCCCTTGGTGGTAAGGAAAATTGCTATCGTCTTATATGAAACCATTTTAGCATCACCCTGAGCTTAATAGGGCAGTCTTTCATTGCCTGTTAACAAGCTGAGCTATTGCCAGGAAGTGTTTAAACTGACAAATGTTGTCAACGCTCTTTCCTTGCAAAGATTAATCTTTTTGGTGTATGTAGTGTGTTAACATTAGTTTGATTTCTATCAAAACATATGTTGATTATTCAATTTGACAAACCAATCAGTCTGTTACCAGTGGTAAGTGGGAATCCCTATGTTTTTGCTTAATTTCATCATCATTTCAGGTGCATTAAAATACGAAGCAGATACAAACATTAAGGGCTGTGTCATGTAGCCCAGCCTTGTGCTCAGTAGTTACTAGTTGTTCCTATTCAATATACAAGACATTGCTATTATAGTGACAACCCACATATATCAAATGTGATGGAATGACAAGCATCTCGTAAAGGCCAGACGTGCTGACATTATACAGGCATTTATAGTCCTATATGTACTGGCAGCTGCATATAATGCATACTGATAATAACATACATAAAATAGGACAAATGAAGGTACACAATATTTGTAGAAGTTTTGTGTGAGGTGAATGGTCACATAAAGAAATTCAAGAAATTCCATTACTCTGTATTTTGGAAAGGAAAAAATCATTCCTAAAAAAAATATTTCTTAACAGGTGAAAAACAGAACATTTAGGCTTTTTGGGAACAGACATCAATTTTTATGATTTCATCCGTTTGGGTATGATAAGGATGCATTCTTTGTGCTGCACCATCTTCTGAATTACAGAAATGGTCAAGCAGATGTTGGCCATCAGTCCTCCATTTTTGTAAAGCTTTCACAGGCAGTAAAGAGGCATGAAGAAGCAAGAAGAAACACTGAAGAAAATGGGCTGGTGTGTGCAGCTGTAGGCACTTTGCTTTATTTTATTGCAACCTCAATTCTGTAATTTATCACAAGGTAACCCCCTTGAACCCTCATGGCACAGAGCTGTGCTGTCCTTATCCTCCTGCCTGTTTTGTTGAGTGCTCTTCAGCTAGAGCAGGTGGATGATATGTATTCTTTTTTGAGTGTCATAGAACTAGTAGTGATTTTACTTTTCAGTAAGCCTGATAAAAGAAGACATGGTTTTTATTTTATAGTAGAAATGTACTGCATTTTATTCTCTGCCTAGTCTCAGAAGCCTTTCACTTCATCACGTTTTGTAGATTATGAAGTTGCTGAGGAATGCATTTGTTGCAGGTAGCTCAGTTTGCAAGCTCGAGGTCGAGCTGCAGGTCGAGCTGTGGGTGGCCTGAGACAAGAAGCCCTGAATTGCCGAGCCTTTGCTTAACAAAGGGCACCGGGACCTGCGGAGCAGCCAGGAGAATGGACACTGGGAGACACAGCAGGATCCGAAGACTCGGAGAGACAGCGAAATTTTTCACGCTTGGACTGTGAGGATATAAAGCCCAAGGGGTGCTTGGTTGGGGATCCCTCCTCAGCAGCACCAGCCCGAGCTGTTTGTGTATTACTGCGTTGTGAATAAATTGCTTTATGGAACGAGACATCTGAGACTCTGCTATGGGAAACCTGGTCCGACTGTGTGAGTGGGGTATGCGGGGAGTCAAGCGGGGCACTGTGGGCTCACTGGAGCTGCCTGCTTGGGAAGGCGCTTCAGTCCCAGCAGTGAAAGTGTCTGGCCTTGAGAGTGTGACTGACAGTCCCGTGAATGGTCAGACTGCGAAGTTTCCTTAACAAAGTGGAGTTGGATATGAACGGGAAGGAAGACGCACTTGTTAGTCTGGACCTTCTAATTTGGACTGGTTTTCATGAAATAATTAGCAATTTCGTTATGTCTCGATTTGAGCCGGAACAGTTATTAGGCTCTTTAGAGCTTCTATTTTATGAAGTCCAGAAGCAACCAAAAATCTGCTTTCAGATTAAGTAAGGATCTTTACTTGAGAGTTATTTTTTCATTTCCCTGTGTAATATAAACGTAAGTTTTATCCTTTCTGTGACATGTGGTTAATGTGCAGAGAAAAGTGACTTTTTAAAGAATTTTTTTTTGTTATGCTCTCAGGAATGTTTGGAATATTATAGTGACTAAAAAGGAAGAAAAAGAATTAATTAATAACTTTCTTATGCCAGCTGTGGGTTCAAATCCATATTTTTTGCTACTTTTCTCAAGATATGCAGACCTAGAAATAGGGTTTCAGAGCAAAGCAAAAGAGCTGAAATATAAAGAGATGCAGAATCTCACAAAGGGGGGGATTGTCTTCTTTTTTTATTTGAAAATTCTCAACGGAATCAAAAGGAGGACAGAGCAGTGCTATACAGTTCCCTGAAAAACAGTCCTCCTCTATATCCTGCAGAATGAGGATTTTGCATCAAAATCAGGCTCATGCTACAGCAAGTCTCAATACAAGCACTGTATTAGTTGAGACAGGGGGGAGCTGAGAGGAGGGGTAATCAAAAGGGAAACATACAGGAAACTCCCACTTCTTTTAAAACACTCCAAATCTCTAAGTTCCTGAAATAATGTTTGAGGCAACTCTGAAATTTCATGCATTCTAATTATATACAGCAAAGTAAGATACAGGTTTTTCAAGAATCTGTTCTCCATTTCTCCTTTCCATATCTGTGAAATGCCAGTGCTGGTTGAATTTACAGCCCTCTAGATCAAGAGACCAAGTTAAATTGAGTGCTGTCACTGCATAATAACAATGTTCTTCTTCATAAAATAATTGTTATATTGTGGACCAAAGGTTTCCTGTTTCCCTGAGCTGTGGGATTTAGCACAGTTATGACAGTGCTGAAAACTTTATGCAAAAGCTAGTAGTTATGCGTCTGATATTATAGGGATACCAGAAGTTTTAACTAGCTACCCATTGTGCAGCTTGTGAGAAAAATCTGGGCACACATAATTTAATTTCTAGTTCTTTTTAAGCAGAGTTTGAAAGGCACTTTGTAAAATGCTGAACAGATTTGGTTTTTTGTAAATAAAATACATTTTTGTCAGCTTATTTATAACTTTTTACCTGACAAACCTTATTTTGAATGTGTAAATGAGAAATGATCAAAAATAGTGCCTTTGGGTACATCAGGTAGATAGAACATAGAAGGTTACCATACTGAAATAAGTTTGCATACCACTGGGGATGAGATCAATGTTTTTGTCATCTGGTCCTCAGACTATTTAAGAAAAATGCAGAAAGCATTTCTATATAATGTACCATAAAACAGTTTGGAAGCAGAAATCTCTTTCTTCATAATCACGTAATTGTACTTCTGTTCCAAAATATGTTTATCCATACTGAGAAACTTTGGAGTCTAGTTTGTTATAAGTTCTGGACTTCTAAACATTTACACTTACTTTGAGCAGATTTTAATTTTTGGAGAAGATTCTCAGTTCTAAACAGAAACATTTTCACTGAAGATTGTATCTGCTGTAAAGGAACAGCAAATTGGTGTTAATATCAGCGAAGACATGGAGGGTTTTCTTGGTCTTTTTGTGAATTTTTCATAAAGTCTCTGCAACATTTCTCCCCTTATCTTTCTGCACCAGTACATTAAAGCCTTTCCAGAACACCAGGGATGCTTTATTAGCATTTGCGTTGTATTCATAAAATTATCATCATATTCCTTTTGTTCAAGTAGATCTCATATGATCTTTCTGAATAGCTGCAGAAATAAAATTAGCTTACTGCCTGCAAAAGGAAAGGATTTGCTGGGAATAGAGGCTGGCCCTAGCAAAAGAATAATGCTAGGGAGTTTGAATCCAGATCAAGTAACAATCTCAAAAGTGTGGGGAACATGGGCAAACATTGGAACTCTGTCTTCTCAGAATTGGATTGAATCCCTTTATTAAAGTCTATCATGCTAATTGCTTAAGAAATCTTTCTAAGATTGCTTTTGGCTGAATGCAGGTGAAACTTTGTTATTAAAAAACCCCAACCAACCAAAAAACCAACAACAACAACAAAAAAGCCCATTGTAGTTTCAAGGACTTTGTGGTCGGTCTGTGGCTTTTGCTGCTTTATGCATTAAACTGTAAGCATTTCAGTTGGCTGAAGAGAGGGATATGCAAACAATCCTCTAGTTTGGAAGCAGGTAGCTGAAACAATACACATTTTACTTTCCTGTTTCTGTCATTTAGTATATCTTTGAGAAATAGTTTAACAGTGTGATTACAAGAAAATATATGCACTGTTTAACATGTGCAACCAAGGTAATACTGAGGTCTGCTATGAAGGGTGAGTATTTATTTAGGAACCTGTTTATAAAACCTATGTATTAATCGGTATCTCAGGATTGTGTCTGGAATTTAGTTTCCTGTTTTGACTTCCAGTTTCACAGGATCTGCCTGTGCGAGAGCTGAATCTCTCAGAAGTGCTGACGTTAATTTTTAGGCTTTGAATCCAATTTTGAGGGAAGCTTTTACAGCAGGGAGTTGAATTAGGGTCTATAAACTCTATAGACTGTGATGACACACCAAAAAGACGTGGTAGCTTGTTACAATAAGGGCTTGTGGTTTCAAATACTTGACACTTTTTGAAACTTTATAAATGCAGTTTTTCTTTTTAATTGCCCTCTGAATTCTTGCTGCCCAATGCAAACCTTGTCTGGACAAAAAAATTAAAAAAAAATAATTAAAAAAATCTCTGATCCTCTCTCTTCTTCTGGAAATACTGAGTGGAAACATAATAAAGCTCATAAAATAAAGCTCCGGGCTTTCAAAACAGGTAGCAGGGAGAAGCCTAAGGTGTAGCCTTGTACTGACAGCTTGAATTCAGTGCTGTTAAAAAGCATGCTGTCTTACTGCCTTGCATTTAGCAAGGGGGTTTTACTACGTCGTCCCAAAATCTCTGCTGCTTTTCTGTTCAGTTAGTTTCATGGATTGTGTTTCTTGGCTGCCTCAAAATCTGTACCTTTTGGATCTCAAGCAGGTTTTTGCTGTTCTGTCTGCTGTTTAGCTCTGATAGTATATGTATTAATTTATTAATATGAATAAAATTTTGAGCAATGATCATGTTGGAAATCCTTGGTGGAACTGTGTAACTATGGGGCCTCTGAATTTGCTGTCTAAAATCAAAAATTCACATCTGGTAGCTTCAAGGTGTGAAGCTACCATCTGAAGTACTTACAGGGTTTTGATGAAATATTGCATTAGTAGTATATAAATGTTGATTAAGTGTTATTGACAGTCATTGGTAAATTACTGGCTTTTGCTGCTGCTGCTAGAAAACAGAATTCTGCAGACTTCTTACAGCACAGGTAGGAAAATTCAGTGATCACATAGGGAGCTGCTTACAAATATGTTAACTAATGATTTAATTTGGTCTCATAAAATATGAGAAAGCATTCTTTTTGTGTTGTGAGAGTAATCTTTTTTTTATTAGGGATTTGTGAAAATGAATCCACAATACTATCAGATAATTCACTAAGCATACCAACAAATACATAATATTATTTTAAGCACAAAATAAGCTGTTCATTGTCTTAGAAAACTGCTTAGTCCAAAGCCTGTTAAATTCAATGAGAGTCATTGAGACTAACTCTTAAAAACCTGGATTTTTGCGTTATGCCTTTTCATCTTTCCTCTTTAAACTTTCTGCTTTCCAGACACTCTCTACCTACCATAAATGCACGGCATTTTCCATGATTATGAACAGATTCACATACTAAGTAGTATAGCAAAATATTCTCTATGCCTCTTCTGACTTTCATCCAGACTGTTTTCACTCATGCAGTCTCCCAGAATTCTGTTTTCTGGTATTTTCTAGGTAGAACATATTTGTTATGACAGATGTGCCAGATTTCTGCTACAAGTTGCTGTGTTGAATACCTTGCATGATTTGCAATGTTTCTTATGTGTAGTTTTGAGAGTGCCGATGGTAGCAGGAGAGTTAAGCAATCAGAACAGAAAGCCTTCATCCCTGGGATCCTCAGCCTAAGAAGAACATGGACCTGCTGGAGTGAGTCCAGAGGATAGACTTGAAGCTGATCAGAGGGCTGGAGCATCTCTCTTGTGAAGACAGACTGAAGGAGTTGGGGTTGTTCAGCCTTGATGAGTGAAGGCTCCAGGGAGACCTTCTTAACAGCCTTTAATTACCTAAAGACGCTACAGGAAAGCTGGAGAGGGAGGTTTTACAAGGACATGTAGAGAGAGGAGAAGGGGGGAATGGCTTTAAAGTGAAAGAGGGTAGGTCTAGATTAGAGACCAGGAAGAAGTTCATTATGGTGAGGGTGGTGAGCCACTGGAACAAGTAGCCCAGAGAAGCTGTGGATACCCCATCCCTGTGTTCAAGGCCAATGGATGGGGTTTTCAGCAACCTGCTCCGGTGGGTGTTGTCCCTTCCAGCCCAAACCATTCATGATCATAGAAATGCAGTGATCAGATCTTTATCCATTTGTCAAGAAAGTTCTAAAACCAGCTCGTTGGAATGCTTTGGGTTCCCCAATGTAAATCTGTGTTTTATAGTCGCTGAAAGGCACATCTTCATCCCTCAATCCTGTTGTTGCAAGCTCTGAAGCTCATCTAGGTATTTACTGAGGAGAAAATGGTTTACCGTACTTTGGATATTCTGAAATTATGTTGAGATAAAACACTTGTTAGCATGTCCAATACCCATTTATAAATCTGCTAAGCAGTAATGGATGAAAAATCCTGGCAAGCATGCTTAGCTTAGATCTGTGTAAATTAAAAATGAAAAAAAAACTAGCTACCATTCTGTCTATTTTACATGGTGTGTTACCTTAAAACTGATCAGTAAATGAAAGAAAAAAATGCTTTGTTTTCTGACATCAGCATTAAAATTAAAAGGTGCCTGTGTATGCATTACATAGAGGATTATATTTTCTAAATGCCATTCAGGTTTCTTGTGGAGAAAACTGCTTTTTGGCAGAAGTGTTAGCTTCATAGTTAATCTCCTTTTTTGAATGTCAGTAGGCATCTGGATAGATTTACTTGTTCTCCTTCAGTTCTTTCTGCCTTATTAACTTCTACTTTTGTTAGGACTTCATTTTACTGTTCCTCCAGCTGAAACAGACATTTCCTTATGGGTGCAAACATAATTCTGATGAGTCAGGTATCAGTTCCTGCATTTGATGGTCACCTCTGAATAAATGAGGTGGGCTTTCACATTGCCTTCCTACATGGTAACCTGCTGAGAAGTGTGTCCATCCAACCAACTTACGCCTTCTATGTCCACTTATGTCTTCTATGTACTAAGAATACAATTGATGCAAACATATGTAGGAACTAATGTGTGTAGTCATTACTGACTCATGATGGTTCCTAGACACAGTGGTAACCCACCAGTTTTAGAGCACAAGAAATTTATATATTGTTGATCTCCACCCAATTTTTTTCTAAATATACCATTCTGAATCCCGTAAGTCAGTAATGAATCGAAAGCCTAGGAAATAGGTATAAGGTTCATAACACTGAAATGTGCATCAGCACAACATATTGAAGTTTTCATACTGCTGATGTGAACTGTCATTCATTCTTAAGGTGTTACAAATGTATAGATATGAAATAAAGCCATAGTTTAACTTAACCAGTAAAAGCATGAAGAAAAGGTCTCAACAAGGCAAATGAGGTAGAGTAATGCTGAATGACAGCACTAAATTCAATAAGATTCATCTGGAAAGTGAAAGATAAATTGTTTCTACTGTATCTTCTTTCCTTTTTCCCTTTTTCTCAGCCAGTTGGGTAAAATGGGAGGATCCATGTACTGCACTGTGAAGCCCTGGGGCCCACCCAGTGCCCCCACCCGTCCCTCCCCAGCCAGTCCTCTCACAGGGTATGTTCTGCCCTCTGTACTTGTTATTTCATGATCTGTTATATGGGAAACACTGAATTTCAGCTAGTAAGACATAAAATTCTAATTAATGATTTTACTCTTGGTGTTGACAGAATTACCCTCAGATTAATATTACTTTCAGTAGGATAAAAGCTTTACCAAGGCAAAATGAGATTTTTTTATGCTCTCGAACTCTGAAAATGAAGACTACTATTAAGAAGATTTTTTGCTGGGATGATCGTTAAATTTGTTAGGGATAAAATATTCTCAACTTTTCCATCTTCTTCCTATTCTTTAATTTTTTTTTGTTGTTGTGGTTGACCAAGGGACTGTAATTAATGACCTTATGTATTGTTCTGAATCTTTGTAATGAGCAGATGATAACTGATGGTTATGTCTGGTAGTAAATGAAGAATCTCACTTTATGCAATTTATAGGAGAGAAAGTTTTTGGAACCAAAGTCTACTTAGAACTGATTTTGGTTGTTTCTCTGTGTGATGGATCTGAACCTTGGAATCTTGCAGTCAAAATATTTTAAATGTTCTATCTTAACTATGTTACTTGAGATGATTCTTCTATGAGTGGTATAAAAGTGTTAGATCCAGTATTATTTCCAAAGCGGGGTTTTGTGTGTGCATATTTTTTTGTTGTTGTTACTACTGATAATTTCTCCAGACTTGAAGTAAGAATGTTAAGATAGATTTAATTTTCTTTCACTATTGTGATACCTAAAGGTTTGGTGTGTATTTTGTAAATTTTAGAGTTTTAGAAGTATAAGTTTTCTTGCTTACATATTAAGGGGTGTTTGAAGTTACTAAAGTGATTTTCTCACATATTCTCAGGCTTTCTGAAGGTCATGATGTTTTTCAGAGTCACCTGCAAGATAACTTGAAGTCAAAACAATAGAATAGCTCAGAAACCCTTGGAAGTGGTCCAGCGGGCATAGCTCAGGACACTGATGGGTGGACCACTGAGAGAATTAGAAATGATGATTGGTTATGGATATCTAATATGTTAATTGTTAGGAAGAGTATAAAAACTGTAACCTTTCGGAGGACAGGGTTCTTCGGGGATTTTTGGATGTAGAGATCCTTGTTGAAACAACGCACGTTTTGTAGGCCCAGCAGAGGCCCAAAGCCTCCGATCTCCCAATAAAGATATTGTCTATCTTTCTCTATTAGTGTTTTCTCTGAGTGTCTTATCTTCCAGGATTTTAGGCATCAATTGTTCCATTTTCAAGACACCGTATTTGATGTAAGGATGGTAGTTGGCTTTAAAGGTGTTGAAGAACACATACAGAAGTGATATATCATAAAAAATACAAAAATGTAATTAATAGAAATGTCAAAAGTTGAGTTAAAATAATTAGACTGATTTTTGGGACAGATCTAATGCTTCAATTTAACATATCTCAGTTGGAAAAACAGGTGTGTTTACATAACATAGTCGTGTAAAAATACTTTCCCAAAAAATTGTGCAGCATCATTTTTCAGATGCCGTAGTAGTATAATTGTATGGGTATAAGGACTAAAGCGACCAAAGTATACCTAAGAATAAAGCTCCATTGACATTGAAAAGGAGATGCTACCTCAGCAAGGTGACTGAAGAAAGCTAAGTCTTCCTTCTGGAGAATGGAAAAGCACAGGAGCTTGACATGTGTATAGATTCTTTGAAGGGATATTCATCCTAATTGAAAAGTTAGGTTACAAATGTAATTACTTTTTTTTCCAAAGAATGCTATCACATACCTGTTCCTAAGTAGCAGATGAAATTTTACTTTGGGTTTGCTGACGAAAATTTGGTTATTACCTGTGGGAACTGCAGACAAAGATCATGTCTGATTACAAGTTTGGGAAGGTAGTCTTTGTTCTTTGCTATGCTTGCATAACCTGGGAAGCTGGAAAATGATTGAGCTAACCTAGAACTACTTGGAAACATGATTGCTTCAAATTTATACATGAAAAGAGAAAGGAAAGAATAACCCTTCTGGTGATGTGAGGGGGAAAAAGTTCACTAAATTCTTAAAGTTACTTTGAAGTCTCATGAATGCCATCAGGTGCCCAAGTTTTTAAATTGGATGCTTTAGGAAGCCAGTCAATCATTCCAGCAGTGCTTTCTATCTGTACTTTTCACTTTATGCTCTAAGTATAGGAATGAATTTGTACTTAAAGGAAGACTATAAACATTCTGATTGCCTGTAACGGGAGTGATAGATTTTATGTTGTACATCTTTTCAGGAGAATTTTCTCAGGGACGCTTACCCTCCACAGTATTTTAGAATTTTATGGATTGATTACTAAAGCTAAAAAAAAAAAAAAAATTAAAAAAAGAAATCTGTTTCATAACCATTTTTGCTGCATCTTGCCCTTCTGTCAAATTGATATATGGACTGGAGTAAAAGGAACTTTTGAGATAGATGAAAATGGACTGTTCAAACTCTTCCTTCCCTAGAGTAAAGTGCATATAATTATTTTAATAAATCTTTCCTTATTACGGAGAAGAGAGTTCTTTTTTAGAGAAGAGAATAAGCAGGTGAAACGGCACTTATAAGGGATGAAAAATAAGATGTTGCACAAATGAAGACGCAGGATCAGAACCTGGGGAATTTGCAAGTTGTGTGTTTGAATAGGAAAGGCTGTGTTTCTTAAAAGGTTTACTGGAAGACTCTGCAAGGTGGAGATATGTCCTGAGTATAAGAGACAAAACATATCACTTGAGATAAGTCAATAGGTTTTATATCTGAGGAGGTTGGAATTATTCACAGACATATAGAAAAGAACTTATAAAGATCTCTCAGGCTGAACAGTAAAATAAGAGTAAAATGAGCCATTATTATCTTAAGCCAATAGTTAAGAACTTCTTGAAATATATCAGTGTTATAGTAAAGCAAAATTAGAGAAGTAGGAATAAAAGCAGAAAAGAGTGAGCCCAGAACCTGCAAGATTACTGTAGTTTAAGAAAAAAACTTCTTTCAAAAGCAATTGAAGATTAGGAGGGTGAAAAATTAGCGCTGATTCTGCTTTTGGCTAAGAAAAAGCATAGAGAATCTTTCTGTGAAAGTTGTGTCCATGGAATACAAGGACGCAAGTCTTGCTGAAGTACAGGAATTTTATAGACACAAAGTACAATTAGAGAAACATACTCACTCAGAGATAACTGTAAGGAAATATTTAGGATGGTGGCGTCAGGGTGTGTAGGTGGTTGATTATGACTTGTTTCTGTTGTGGTTTTTATTACACCAAAATGGATGACGGTTTGGGCAGATATGCTCTGCCTAAAGAAGTTACCATACCTTTCTTTTGTCTTGCTTAGAACACTATAAGAAGGACTCAAAAATTGCTTATGCAATTCTAAGTTTTCGTCATATTAGTATTGCAACTCCAGGATTCAGAGCGCCATTAAATACATTATTGTTATTATGGTTATTATTTTCATCATCAACAATGATAACAGTATCAGCAACAACAGCAACCACTTTGTCTTCAATAAGAACATATGAGTGATAGCACTGGATAAATTGAGGAGATATGTACTATAATCCTGCATATCCAAGAGCCACTGCTGTCAGATGCTGAAGCAAGAGTAGAAGATCAAGGGAACATACTGTGATGTCCCAGAGTACTTGCCCAGACTCCAGAGATTTATAGGTTTGGGATTTTTAGGGTTGGTTTGTTTTTTTTTTTTTTTTTTTTTTTTTTTTTTTTTTTTTTTTTTTGTTTTTTTTTTTTTTTTTTTTTTTTTTTTTTTTT
>JAWWMP010000001.1:75888742-75969045 GCA_035047865.1 Dendrocincla tyrannina
GGGTTGTTTTTTTTTTTTTTTTTTTTTTTTTTTTTTTTTTTTTTTTTTTGTTTGTGGTTTTTTTTGTTTTGTTTTGTTTTGTTTTTTTTAATAATTCTTGAATTATTTTTCTTCAATGATTTAGGCAACATTGCATTTCAGATTTGAGCAAATTTGATGATGAGCATAACCTGACTTTGACAGTCATTTTTCTGTGGAAACGATAGCTACAGGTATGTACTTCACTCAGGGTCCTACTGCTTGTTGCAGCAGTTTCTTTTGAAAATGTTGACTCAGTCTATTTCTTTTTGCATGATTTCCTTGTATAAAGTAGTATTCTTATTCACTTTCTATGATATGCCATGTTCATAAAAGGAAGGAGGAATGACAAGATTTCAAATAGTAACAAAAGATTAAGGTATTGTGCCTTTGTTTTTGTAAAGATGAGAACATAAAGAGTAATTCTTTTGGAAAAGATTGTATCACCACGTGTTCTTTTTTTTATATCTTCATAGCTCTGAGCTTTAATAAGATATGTGTGAATAAAATATGTGGTTACACAGCTAAATACCTGTCAGATTTCAAGGATTTGGTTTGAGAATCAATATTTTAGTGTTGGACTTTCAAGCCTATTCCTCAAATCTCAGGTCTTAGAATAAAACCCCTAAACAGCTGAATGATGTAAGACACATCATATTGCTCCTGTGGTATGAATCTGTTTTGTTTGGGTTTTTTTTTTAGAGGGATATAGAGTGTGTCATTGTAATTTGTTTTAGTCTTAGTCAGTTTTATATTTGAAAAATCTGTTAAACCTTAAGCTGAGGCATTTCTCACAAGTGACTGAGTGTTTGTTTTTCAAAAACAAACCCATTACTTTTTCTTTGAGTCTATTGTACTCATAAAATTCTACTATGTGAAGCATCTAATGTGCCTTCAGAACACATGGTGCTTTAATATCATCTAACAGCAAGTTCTTCCTTCTATCTTATGTTTTTATTAGGTTTGTTTTTGTTTTGCTTTATTTTTTTTGACAGGGAAATTCAATTTAATGTATTGAAATTACCATATAGTAAAGACTCAAAAGAGGTGAAGAGTAATGTGTGCTTTTGGAAGTCTGCCATGTCATCTTTCCTTAATCATAACAAATATGTGTCCAGTTCTCCCAAAGTCAGGATTTACTGACAGTCCAACATAATATCTTAAGGATTGCTTAGGATCTTCTGCATTTTATCTGTTAATGTTGTAGTGAGATAAATTAAAAAAAAAAAAACCCAAACCAAAACAAAACATTCAATCCCTATTGAACAAGATGTGACAGAAACAGCACTAATCCCTGTAATTGATAGCAGATAGGCCTGTACTTGAGTGAAGTTAGGCATTCACTTTAGTATTGATAAACCTGGTTACATCAATTATCAAATATTTTTGAAACCATACACTTGCAATTTTGACTTTGTTCCCACTACTTCAAAGAAGCAATATGGCTAATGCAGTCAGAAGAAGATTGATTTGGTTTGGTTTCATTTGAACGCCCATAAATACTAATTCGGTCATGGAATAAGAGGGCTGACTTTAGCTGAGTTATATCCACATATACAATATCTGACCCCAGTGAACTGATGCAGGAAAACAGTGTGTTGAACCGTAAATCTGTTCAAAAAATATATCTTCCAACTGCCAAGGGCCAGACTGCTGACTTTAATATGTTGCTGGGAATCTGAGAGACACAAATATTAGCATGACAGAAAAATCTTAAAATGCTCTGGGATTCATTCTTTCTTAAAAAAGCCCAAATGCCTCTTTCTGTAACTTCAGTGTATGAATCTTTATTTTTGATACAAATAGTTCTTAACAGTAGAAGTAAGGAGAAAGCAAGCATAGTGAGATGTGCACATTCCTTAGGGACTAAAGATTACTATGTGACTAACATCACTTTCTTTAAGTGATCATGAAAAATGTGACTCCTGAATTTTGCGCTCAGTAGGATGCAAAACAGGCTGTGGAGCTGGAAAAATACATTACCAATATCAGAAGTAAAAATCAGTGGTGCAGTGTAACAGGCATTGAAAAATAATTTTTGAAGCTGTCACAAAGAAAGATAATTTCTGCCACATGTGTAAGTTGTTTGAAGGGCCTTTAGTAAATATTTGTACATACATGAAAAATGGTATTTGGGTCTATTTATTTCCATGTATCTTAAGGTCATTTTTTGGTGATACTGAATAATTTTGTAGTTTCACTGTGTTCAGCCTTTTTAGGGAATTATTATGTCAACTGCTAGACAACACTCAAAATTAGTTTATGCAAGTTAGTAATATTTGTGTTTCATTTACAGAATATGTTTGACTTATAACTAACCTTTTCATGAACACCATGGCAGTCTGTTTGGTTGGCGATTTTTTGCATTATATAAACCACTTATTTAATTTTGCTATATACTGAATTTGTAAAACTATTAACCTACAATTTGACAAAATCCTGAAAACAAAACTCCTTACTGGCAGCAGAGAACCTGTCAAAGCCAGTGAAGATTCTTACCACAGCTGGAAATCTTTTCCTCAAGACAAGCAGCTTTCCATTTTTGTGAAATGATCTGAAATTGCAACTCTGTTTTGTTTTTTAGGTTTTTTTGTTTGTTTGCTCGCTTATGCCCTTTTGCATTATTTTATAACTCTTGGAAGCCAAAATCATGCACTGTTAGGAGGATATCAAGTCCCCTGGCTCATGATATATAAACAGAGATATTTGCAGGATGGCTTAAAAAGTTCTTTATTTTCTCCTTTGCTGCCATACTTAACACTTGGCTTTACTAATGTAAAGTGCTGGTACTGACATGGTACTGACAGTCAAATGATCAACAATTTGATGATTTCAGAACCTGAATGTCCAGCTAACAGTTATTATCAATGATTTCTACACTTTAGCTTTTCTTTGTATATTGCATCAGTATACTACTAGAGTAGAAGAAATACACCCTATCACCTATTGCATAGCGGAGAGTCATTTGTTGTGCACTGAGAGGTGGCTTTAAAAGTTGAAACGCTTGTAAGGGTGAAGTGTTGTTGTCTATCACATTTTTCAGTCACTAGGAATGATCTTGCTTTGTTTTCTTTCTTCCTTTTCTTTTTTTCCCTCCCTTTCACTGACAGCCTTTAGAGAAAAATTAGTTTATTTAAATATATATTTGGAGGAACTATTGAAAGAATAAAAGCCAGAAACAAAACAAGCTACACACAAAAGACATAACAATAAAATCTTTCCTTGGTTTATTTCAGGGTCTTGACAGATAACAGACTAAATAACACTCTACTACCTTCTCCAGAGTCTCTGACTCGAGAGTTTTTAAGAGATATTTTATCTATTTCAGGTACTAAAATTGATCTTGAACTGCTGAGTGATGCTCTAGTATCTAGGTCTCTTGCTATTTTCTAAGTAAGAGCATTTGCTTCCTTCCTGCCTGCCTTCCCTTCCTCTCTCCCTCCCTTCATCCATCCATCTGTCACTCCCTCCCTTCCTCCCTTTTTTCCCCTTCTCTTGTCCTTTCACTTCCTATGAGAAATAGGGAACACTGTTTTTAATTTTAATATATATGTGTATTTTATACAAATGCAAGTATACAAGTGATTTTTCATATGTTTATATATGTATATGAACTAGAAGCATATACACATATAAAAAGCATTATACATATGAAATAGTAAGATATATACACAAAAATGTCCTGACTTCAGGCATCTTTCCCCTATAATTCGTCTTCTAAAAATAAAATCAAGAACATTTCATATACTGTAACATGAGGAATATAGAATACTGGAGCTAATTCCTTTGGTTAGGTGCCATGTTTCATCTATAGGCAGGAGCCAGGGTAGGTAGGAAAGAGCAGTTAGGTAAGCAATGAGAAGACACCCTCATCATGTGCTGTCATTTTGGGAGCTCTTTCTGGGGACACTGTAGGAACTGGAGCTATCAGGCAGACTGGATGAAGACTGCTGATTATAAACTGAAGGATAAAATGCAGGACTAGGTGGAATCTCCTCTGTACCATATGCTCAGACCACTACAAAGAGAAGTTTTGAGGTACCAGGAGTTCTTCTCCATTTTCTGTAATTCTTGGAAAACTCACATCAAATTCTCTCTCTCTCTCATAAAAGTACTTAGTACAAACTTTTTAGAGTTCATGCCACCATAATGCCTTTCATAAACAACACTCTCTTTCAATTCATTAATGAAATTTAGCTTTTACAGTACAAAAAATCATGTAAGTGGTGAGTTTAGTTGCTTCCGCAAATTTCCTGAAAAGTGTAAAAATAACATTATTAAAGGGTTACCCATTATTTTATTATCTGCCATCTTCTTGTTTCTGTTTGAAATTTTAAGATGTGGTTTAAATATGTGGCAATAACAAGGGTGAAGCATTTAAAACATTGAAAAAGGATCTAGACAAGATGAATTAATTTGTCTTGCAGTGACAAAAACTATCAAGTGCTATTAAAACCAATGATCTGAAAAAAATTAAAAAGTATGGATATGGGGCAGGAGATCAGGCAGTGAAATTATCTTCTGAGGTAACTTATTTGCATGCTAATTTCCATTAAAAAACCTGAATGATCATTACATTTATACATATTCAGAAGTTAGTAAATACAGTAACATATTTTTTCCTAGTGCCATGAAAGAATTCCCATTTTAATAGCATTTTATGCATACTTCCCTGTATGATTTCCTAAGATTATTTTTTGTCCGGATTGATGCTCTTAAGTAAAGTTAATCAGAACTTAGAATGAAAAGCAAAATAGTTCTGCATTGGATTTTGTGGTTTAATGACAAGAATAGAAAAAGAAGTTATTTTATTCTACTCTGGCTGTGCTAAAATAAAAGTTCAGTTCTACAATATCTGCATATATACAGCTTGTCTGAATATTTAAAATCTATATATGTTTCTTGGAATTACTCTATCGTTCAATACAAGAAGATGTTTCAAAATGAAAAGTACTGGTGTAAATATTTTCATGGGAGGTGAGGATAGGTAAGGCGCTGACATTGTCTCAAAACATTATGGTATCTACAATTTATTTTCATGTTTAGAATCATTTTAGGGACATTGTTCGACATGTGCTTAAATTTTCTTTCTATTATTGCTGCTTTCTGATCTGACACATGCAACACAATCTTAAAAACACTGATAAGATACATATCTACATGAAAGCATGTTTAATACTATTGCACATACTGTGTGAAGGAGATGGTATTTTCAGTAAGTTATTCATGAAAGATATGCTTTGCATTGCCACTTGAAGTAATTAAGTATCTTGTTTGCTAGTCATATCTTCTTAGAATTTTTTTTCACTCTTTTGTTCTTGACATCAAGTTTCCAATAGGGTAAAATTAATCCACTCAACCATATGTGTTATACAGCTCAGAGATCATAGTATGATTTTTTTATTATTATTTTTTTCAGTGTAAGTTTTTTCTTTATATAATTCATAATTTAGTGAGTGTATGATAGTTAAATTCCTACAACTTTTCTCATCGAATAGTTTTAAAATAATGTCATCCTTTTGATGATAAGAGAGATTGTGAGAGAGATTTGAAAATAACTTGTTCCTTAGCAGTGTTTAAAAAATACTATAAATTAATTTCACATCTTCTAAACATATTGTTCAAATGAGTAATATGAGAAAGTAAGCTTTATTGCTAATCTTGATTTATGTTTTTTTAGCTGAAAAGGCAGCAGTCTGTCTCGTGAGTAGCTAAAACATCAAAGGATATGCATTAGGGTGATTTGAGAAAGGGACACTGTCTGGGTGGTTTATCTCAATATGAACTTATTGAGCTAAAGTACTTGTAAGAAAATCTTAGGAAGTGTAGGTTAGTGTCCTGGCCAGGCTGTGCTCTGGTTGTGAAGTCCATTAGCTTACCTCCCACTCCATGAATGAACCCATGGGCCAGAGTGGTTTGCTACCTGCAGATCTCTGCCAGAAAGGCATCTCAACCTGCAGGATGTATTACCTACAAAAATAATGTAGCATTGTTGTTACCATTTCCAAGTTGAAGTAACAGGCCTTTTCCAGCTGTTTTATTTGGAATTACAGGTTTCAAGCGCAGTGCCATCCTCCCTAATTAGGAGGCCTTGAAGATCTTAGCCTGAGGGTTGTTCAAGCAAAAGGTGCTATCTAGCACAAACGTATTTTATCTCCAAAACAAGTCTGCTTTCAGGGTCTAACTGCAGTTAGTTATTATAGTCATACACATTTAGCTTTGGGCAAACACCGTGAGCAGCATTTGTATTCAAGACAATAGGCACTCATCAGTGTACATTCCTGTCTAAGAATGCAAGTTCCATCTTTTGATCTTTTAGAAAGAGCTGGAAAATTGGATGGCATTTGCAAAAGTCTTTCAGCAGAGCAATGTCAATAAAATAATCATGTTGAGACCAGTACATGGAATTGACTTCTTGGAGGGGCCACAGGGATGGTTACAGGTGCAGAAATGAATTGTGTTGCTTTTGATTACATAGACTGAAGTTCATAGATGAGAAATTGTGTACCGGCTCCAGGCTGAACCAGTCTCTCATTTGACATGGTGAATTGAAGTTTTTCCCACTTCCTTTTTTTTTAAGCAGTGTGTATAGAAACACTGTGTAAATACTTTGCCTTCAGCACACTAGTAAATACATAAAGGCAACCATGAAGTGCAGTTGCACTGCTATGGCTTGTCCATGTTAACAAATGGGAGTGAATGCGTAGCATAATTTCTTACTGAAACATTCTTTCACAGTCTGGCTCCCCACAAACACTCTTCCTGTGCGAATTTTTGCAAATCTGCAGTGTTTAATGTATTTCTCTGCAGGTCACTGCTCCCCAGCTGCACTACTTCCATAAATAAATAGAAATAATTGCTATTGGTTTAAAATTATTATTATTCATCTATTGCATCTGTTAGCTATTAATCCATTAACTTGAAAACATTACTATTGGTTTAAAATTATTATTATTCATCTATTGCATTTGTTAGCTATTAATCCATTAACTTGAAAACATTACTATTGGTTTGTTTATTTATTTGTTTGTTTATTATACATCTGGAAGAAGCACTCTGAGTACACATAAGTCTTTTCTCCTTCTTAGACATCACTATTTTGAATGCAGCATTCTTTACAGTTTATTCTTCTAAGAACCCCATAAAAATGTCAGGATGTTTGTGAAGAACAAATGCAAGTGCTGTACTCAGAGCAGTATTGCAGGATTGCCAGGGTAAGTTGATGGTTCTTTAAAAATCTGTTTTTAAGATAGGAGAGGAGTAATCAAGAATTGGAAATGAGAAAATATCGAAATTTAAATACAGGGTGAGGGGTTGGAAAAAAAGACTTAAGGGAACATATAATATCAGTGCTTCCTTGTCAGAAGGTGAGCGTACCATATGTAGGAAGAAGAAAGTGGTAGGTTTTTCTGACATCAGATTACGATCTGCAGGTTTACTGATTAATATACTGATGCTGTTCCTTGTGTAGCCAGCAGCATGTAGGAATTTAACAATGCTTACTTAAGCTGCAGAGGAGCACTTTAAAATAAACCCTTTGTTGTTTGCATATGAATATATTTCTATAATTTTCAGTAAAGTATTTTTCAGTAAAGGCGTCTTGTTCAGTGGCCAGAAAAGAGAGAAGCTTGCAATACTGCTGAAGATAGATATTTAACAGCTGCTGAAGATAGATATTTAACAGCTGCTGAAGATAGATATTTAAAAAGATGACACCTAATGCTTGAAATTGATTTTTTTTTGTCAATACAGGGTATTTTTTTGCTATAGGATGTACCCATTATCTCTTTGAGATTTTCATATGTGAGTTCTGAAATAGAAAAAGTTCATATTTAATGATTCCAAACCAGGCTTTTCTTCCATTAATTTTTCCTGTCAATTTTGGAACCTTTGTAAAAATTTACAAGGAGCTCCTTACCTTTATTTGTTGTATGAGACAAATTAAGTTTGTTTTCCTTCCTTTTTCTTGGGTTGAGTTTTTTGGTGGCTGTTCTTTATTTTGGTAGTGAGTTATTCCCTTACTCGCTATATTAGAAAAGATAATGAACAGTCTGTATGCAGCTTCTTCAAACTACTGATAATTTAATAGACCTCTGTTATATGGTTCTCCTCTATTTATCTCTCATCCAGGCTGAAGCATCCTTGAGTGTTCTGTAGTTCCAGGTAGAGAACACCTGTAAAGAAGACTAGTATGTTAGGTAAAGTTTAATAATTCAAAAAGGCAAGAGTGCATATTTTAAGCAGCTGAATCAAAAGAGATTTCTGTTGCCTTCTAGAGTTCTCCCAAGCATTAGCTGATATTGCTCACTGGAGGTTTACTCAATACTTCATTGCTCATTTATGTAGTGTACACATCTTTGAGTCTTTATAGTTCTTCCTAGAAATATAGCTTTTATAAAAAGAAGCAGCAGATCTGAACGATTTAATTGTGGTGTTTGTGGTAATTCAAAATTTTTAAAAAAATTAGTGTCCCATAACTTTTCTCTTTGACATGTACATACCTAAAGAGGGCAGGATCACCTTACATGCACTGGAGTTTTATTAATGGACATTGTATGCTATTAACAGTGATGCTTCCAAACTTCATGTTACTTACAGGGCCTTTATTACTTAATTCAATTGTTCAGACTTGATTTTTTTGAAACATTTGTCTGCTGGTTTGTGTGAAAATGTAGATGTAAATTAACAATGAGAGTAGAAGGACTAAAAAGAAAGAGCTTTACTGGATTTTAAGGTTTGGGGGTTTTTAACAATACAGAATAAAGCAGAATGAGAGAGATTACATTTGTTGGCAGATGTCATGCAGGATTTGCCACTTCGCAACTCCAAGCTTTGTGCTGAATCTTGTTAAACAAATACTACTAAGCTCTCAGTTTGCAATTTTGAGCTGGATTTTAAATACATTGTTGCCTACTCTTTCTATATATAATCTTACAGTTTTATGAATTCTGTGGAAACACAAACTACGGGAAGGTGAGAAACAGAGTTAGTCATTCCACAGTTCCCATCTTGCTGTGATTCCTTGCCACAACACATCCTCCTTGGGTGTGCGGTGTGAGAAATACTAACACCCTCCCCCAGTTCTGTGGAGAGCTTAGCCAGATCTACACCTTCTCTGAATGACTCTGCTTTCATGGTAAGTATCATGACATAGATAATTATGGGCAGAATACTCTTTTGAAAAAAAAACCACCAAAACAAAACACCAAACTTTGGACCTTGGCATATGGTAATACTTGTGTTGGGAATGAGATCATCCATGATGGATGAAAATAGGAGTCTTCCTTGCAGGGGTCTTTGCAATTGTTAACTTGAATTGGACTCCCCAAACCACTCTTCTACTGGCTTGTGGTACTACTTGACAACCCCAGTGCATGCATTGTGCATTTTCAGGAACTGTCTTAAATGACATAAAAACAAGTTTCTAATTGTTGCAAAAGTGCATGATGAAGACTGCCCTAAAGGAACACTTCTGCATCTCCAGCACGTTTCTATGGGCTATTTTCAAGTAGCTTGCCTACATATTATTTGATTACTTCCCCAGTAGGATCTGACTGGGACACTCTACTCAGGATGTTAATCAAGACATTTAAGCTCACAAATTGAATGAGGCACTGAAGGAGCTGCCTGGGGGAATCTCCACAACACTCTGAAATTCCCACCTGGAGAGCTCCTGTATCTGTAGCTCCTCAGTCAAATAATTAATTGTGACAGAAGGTGTCTCAAAGTTCAGTCAGTCGCTTAGCTTAAAGTCAGTCCCTTGTCTCCAGCCAGTCCATTAGCTCATCAGTGTAGAAGTGTGGCCTTGGAAGTCCTGGGCCTAACCGGGAATACACTGCTGGGTGCAAATGCGGGCACAGCTGTGATAGCCAGCTGCACCACTGTTGCAGCTGTGGACAAACCTCAGCTTCATATGTGGAGTTTAACTTCCATAGCTTGTGCCTCAGGAGAACAACAAGGGGAGGTGCTCAGCTGGAAGGGGCATGGAAATAAAACAGTCATGGGCTTTCCTACTTCAAATCCCCTGGAAACTGTTACTTAGTATCTGCAACCAAATGGCCAGTCCACCTGCAAACCTAAAATACTTTGTTTTTCACTTACTAATGTGATAGTGTTTCTATTCTTAGTGGCTGTAAAAAGTCTCAATATCCAATCAAATTTTTTCTTCAGGACCCTGTAGCATAAGGAAAAATTCTGGATTCCTGTTAAACACAGAACATAGCCTGTGCTGGAAGGAACTCTTAAGAATCATCTAATTCCAATCTCTTACCATGGACACCTTTCCTAATATTTGCACTGGCATTACCAGAGGTCTACTTTCAGGTTTAGGGGATTAGTTAGATAACAGCCGGGAGTTCTTTTTGCCAAGTTCTGTGAGTTCTGCCAGTTATCATTACTAGGACTGGGCCTAGTGCGTACAGAAAACTGTGAGTATGAGTGAAGTCTTTTACTGCTCTTATGTCATTGAGAGCATACCTCCTTGTTTGTCTTTAAAATAAACTTTGGAATAAAATATCCACACTCTCATTTAGTACACCTTGTAGTATATCCACAGTATATGTCTCCTACTAGTGAGAGCTGACAGTGAAACAGTTCTTGGGTCTGTCACCAGTCTATCTGGATTGCTTTCATAAATTTAAAAAACACCCAAAGAGCCATGCAACAGTTAGACCTACTCTTCTGTGCCCTCATGTGCTAGTGGGGGTTCTTCAAGCAACAAACAAAAACTTCATTTTGAATCGTCTGCTTGGACTGACAGCTTGACAGCTAAAATGAAAAGTTCTCCCATCAGAATAAATATTTTAAAAATATATTCTTAAGTTTTCTAATGTCATGATTTTAAAATTTAAGTATAGTGTCAAGAGTGTTTCAGAAAGCTCTTTTTTTTCTTTGATTTTGACTAGCCCAGATAGGTTGACACATCATTATTATTATACTCTAGCAATACCACAACATGTTTCTTCCCTACTTCTACCATTTCTGCAAATAAAAAATATTTTTTTTAAAAAAGTGAACTTTATTGAAGTGTTATACATTACTTTGCATTTGCCTGCCACTCTTCTTTTAATGCACAAAAAAACCAATGTGGCTCCTTTAAAGCTCTTGCAGTGATGGTGCACTTTGGAATACATTCTTTATGCTGATTTTGGCTGGGGTAGAGTTAATTTTCTTCACAGCAACCTATGGCATGGGTCTGTGTTTTGGATTTGTGGCCAAAACAACGCCAATAATACAGGGATGTTTCAGCTATTGCTGAGCAGGACTTACACAAAGCAAAGGCCTTTTCTGCCTCTCCCACCCCACCAGTGAGCAGGCTGGGCGTGTGCAAGGAACTGAAGGGGGACACAGCTGGGACAGCTGATCCCAACTGACAGAGGGGATATTCCAAACCATGTGGCATTATCTCAGTCTATAAAGCTGGGGAAAGAAGGAAGGGCCTTGAAGTGATGGCTTTTTCTTATCCCAATAAACTGTTACATGTGCTGGAGCCCTGCTTTTCTGGAGATGGCCAGACACCTGCCTGGCCATGGAAAGTGGTGAAAGAATTAATAGTTTCTCTTTGTTCCCATGCGTGGCTTTTGCGTCACCTCTTAAAGTGTGTTTTCTCAAACTGTATTTTCTCAGTTTTACCCTTTCAGTTCTCTCTCCCATCCTGACATGATGGCTGTGTGGTGCTTAGTTGCCGTCTGGGGTTAAACCATGACATTATTTCAGACAGTTTTTCTCTCTACTGAAATTTGACACCCCATTTTATCTGGGATTTTATAAAAACCTAGGAATTCCCATTTGCTCGAGGTTTCTACTTAAAATTAGAGTTCTTTAACTGTTGATTGGTGACAAGATGCCACAAGTGGAATATTTGTTATCTCGAAAAATACTCTGCAGATCTTCTATCCCTCTGGGAATGTGGGGTCCTATTTACTGCACTGAGCTTCAGAAACAGGTTAGTAACATGCCACAGCTGAATTATTCTATGAATGCTGGTTAAGTGCATGCCTTGCTGTCAACCATTTTGGTTGACACAGTGGTTTTTTTTTTTTTTTTTTTTTTTAATCTGAGCAAAATTTAAGTTTAACATAACCTGGAAAGTTGACCCCTTCCTAATTGGCCGATAGGTGAATGTGAAATGCTGTAGCTTGTATGCTGGAGAAAGAACACAAAGATTTCCAGTGAATAGGAGTATAAATTGATAAGAACTACCACATATGTTTGCCTAAATTAAGAGTATGTCTGTGATATATTTAAGCAATTAACTGTGTCTCTGTTTCTGGTCCAAAGGCCTTTATAAATTTGTCTTTTTTAAGTTGTTTTGTTTTTCTTTGTGTTGTTTTATCTGACCAGTCTCCTTGTATTTTTTTTTTATTTTTCTTTTTTAATAGATGATCCCAGTCTTGCTGCTGTGTCAGTAATTGGCTTTGTTGCTGAAGTAGCATGATCTAAGAGTAAAACATTCTGTACTTGAAACAAGGGCCTTTCACATATGCTTCACTATTGCTAGGGACACACTACCTTACTTTTTTAAAACATGTACAAACTTTTCCTTTAATTGCCAAAATCTCTTGAATTAGTGCAGAATATATTCACTGGTCTGTGCAGCTTTTTCCGTGATTGATTTTATCTGTAAAGGTACTTCTAATGACTTGTGGTAAATCTTGGTGGCCCAGTTATGCAACATTTTACACAAAATGTTTCTAGAGTGTCCCCCGTTTCATAACTTGGATAATAACTTCTCATAAGCAGGTTCAAGCTCACTGCCCCCAGCCAGAACTCCTTGCATTGATTTTTTTCCCCTCCTCCTCTCCTACTCCCTATGTTTGGGGCCCTCATGTGTCATCCCTCTAACTCATTGCCAGATTTTATCCTGCTGAAGTGCAGCATCTCCTTATTTCCCACCTCTCCCTCCTCTATTACCACCTCTCCCTGCCATGGTGTTCCTTCACCTAGGCAAGCAGCTACCTGTTTAAACCCCTTTGCTTCTATTTTCACCCTTCCCACCTCTTATCAGAGGTCTTCTTTGCTACCCTATTGGGATGTTCAAAAACTCAAATGTGCCTTCTTATGGCAGCTTTCCCTGACACAGATTCTTGAGTCTCCCTTACCCAGGGCATGTGGAAATTTCCTATTCACTTCCTTAGTGATGCATGCAGGATGGTCCTTTCTGTGTTCCTTCAATAAAAGTACAAAGGGTTTTCTTTGGACAACCTCTGTCACGCTACCCCCATTTGTCCGTTGAGAAAGGGAGACCAAAGTCAGTTTTATGCCTTCTAGTTTTAACTAAGATGCAGTTTTCCTTACTGAACCTTTGTCTCTGAGCAAACATCATTGACAAGGCTCACATGATAGGCACAAGATTTAACTGATGAGTCTATACAGTAATTTCTTAACAGTCATGAAAATATCAGAAATATGAGCAAAAATAAGTGTGTTATTTTCTGGCTATGCATACTTTGGTTAAGCTGTTTTCACTGAGTGACATCATGTGAGTAATAATATTTGAATGAAATGCAGTAGATTTTCATAAAGAAATGGAGGAAATCTGGTCTGGTACTTAACAGCTAGAAGGAGAGATGGAGTAGATTAAAACCGTGTGAAGCAGAAATCCATATAGGGTGATAGGAATTGATCAGACAGTTATTGTCAGAAACATAAACATGAAAATGCCTCCCACAAACACATCTATACTTGCAAATATGCCAGCATATAGTACAGAACAAACTTTTTTTTTTTTTTTTTTTTTTTAATTGATGGTAGGACAGTTGCTCAGGATACAGATTATCTCAAAGTGCAATAAAGACATTTTCCCAAGCCTAATCTAAGCTTGCATTGACAGCACTGAATAACTATACTGCATAATCGTAGCCACTGCAGGAATGCTGAAGCTGGCAATGTCTCACACCATCATTGAAATCATGAGATATAACATACAATTAAGTAATTCAAAAGCAATGCAACTGCATTTGCATGATGCCATATCCAAACTCTCTTCCTGCTGAGAAATGTTCTGTCTTAGGTGTAATGTTACATTTTTGTTAGGACACGTGCATCATGCTGAGCTGCCTCGTGCAGACGTAGGAGCTTGGTCAGCATTAGCTTCAGAACGTCTACAGTGCAGTGGAAGGATGCCCTGTGCAGTCCCTTACTTATACATTAGAGTGCTTTCTCTGACTCTTTAAAGATGTGTCTATCAAGTGTGCCACTGAGAAGTCTGTGCAATAATTACTTCGCTTTACTTTCATGTTGATGATGAATTATAAGATATCAATATTCTCAACAGTTAATTGCTGTTAAAAATCTCTGAGTCATCTAAATCTGAAAAGAAACTTATTTTCTATGCTCCAGTAGAACACTCATTTTTGCTCAGCTGCATTTGGGCAAGACCTCTTGAAAACTGCAGTATTTTTTACTTTCAGAGGTGATGTATCCCACTGGGAGACATCAGCAACATAAATACTGTACTGGGAAAAAAAAAAACAAACTTAACTGTTACTTCTTAAGTTGATATTAAGCTTTGCATTTGTCTTCTTCCCTCTAACTCTCTGATTCAAATTTCTGTGCTTGTCATCAAGCATATGATGTACAGAATCTTGTAACACAGTGAACTGGTATGTGAACTGAGTTGTGCACTAAGCCACACTGTGACGGGAGGGTGGTTCCTGAAGGACACAGTAATTTGTGTATTGTTTTGTATGTAATTCTGCCGTGAGTAGACAGATGGGTGGTTGTAAATGAAGTATCTTCCTATTCCCACTGAGACGTATGTGGTAATGTCCTTCTTTAGATGTTCTGTCATGGCAGTGCACACAATTAGCTACAGAATATTAGTTACTCTGCAGGATGCAAATCAACATCTTTCTCTAAGTGTAGTAAAGGCACAAACCTATCAAATGGTATCAAGATACCAGATTTTCAAGTATACCCAGCTTGTATTAGTGATTTGGTTGCACACCAGCTGAGTCAGGGGAAGAGAGTATAACAAATGGACAGTCTTATGTTTGTTTGTAATGAACCACAATTTAATGTTTTCATCTCCTTGCCCATTTAAATGCAAAAGAGCACATTTCACTTTGTAATGAACCACATACACTGACGTACAACTTCAATGAAATATCAATTTCTTCCAAAGCTTCTCATTGAGATGTAATAGCTTCACAGTGGAGAATGACATTGTGGTTAAACACCAGTAAGGATCTAAGTCAAAAGTAAACTCTTTAACATCCTTTTGTATAGAAAAGAGAAATACATCCTCCTGTTAATATTTTTTTCAATCAGAAGGATTCTCTTGACATTCTTTATAACCTTAGCTACACCAATAGGTGTCTGGCTATCTGTTATGAGCTATCTGGGCAGATTATTTTAATTGAAAAATCGATGGGTTTGATTAAACACCTTAATTTGATGTGCACATATAAAAGACCTGATTTCTGCCAAAGTTCATCAACAGACTGTGGATCTGTCATTTTGTGTTAGACTTGAAGTCTTAACTCATTTATCTTCCAAAACTGGAATCTGAATTTGAATCTGAATGCTCAGTGGCATTGCACCTCTGAGAAGGAAACTCTCAACTGGGACCTGAAACCCCAGAACATGACCTAATTTTGAAAGCATGGAAAGTCCTTTGATACCCTCAGTAAAATGCCTACTTCTCTCACTCACTGTGAAAATTTAGCAATTCTGTTCCTGCTTGTTATATTGTGAGCCATGTTGTGGAAAGATCTAGATTGCTCTTCTTGCATCAGTTCTGTCTTGAGGAGTTATGTCATCTCACATTTCTCAGGCAGAATAAAAATAATAACCCTCTGGAGGAGCTAATTTATCTCTATTGATTATAAGGTAACATAGGGATGACAGACTAGACAAAAGTGTCTGAAAGCTTGTTGTGTAAATTAGTGTTTAATAATCTTAACCTCGAATGCAGCAAAATCTTTTAATGATAACAGTCTGTGTCTTCATAATCTACTTTCTGTTAGCTTTTCATGCAACAGAAAAATGTGTTTATTCGAAAACTTGAGTATGGCTTTTGGAATGACTAAGTCAGCAGCAATTTTTAAATCATAATACAAATTCATGACTTTCCTCGTTCACGCAGTTTTTTCTTTTCATGTGGCAGTACCCATAGACCTAAACAGAGCTTTCTCTCACCTACTCTTAGGTAACACTTCTGTATGTTTAGTTTTGCTTTAAGCTGTGTCCTGATATGTTATGAAGCATAAGAAATTTGCAGCCAAATCTTCCAATTTATTGCATGTTAAGACCTTAGAGAAGACAGGCAATATTATGTTGTTGACAATCCACTTCTTCCCTGTTTCTTCAAGAACTTGCTGATAAGCCTTACGACATTGTAAAAGTAGGAGGGAGAAAATATATCCATAGCATTTAAAGTGAAAAGGCCTTTGAGAAAGTGGGTCTTCAGCATGAAATGCCAGGACTGATCTTGAGTGCTAGCTCAGTATTTCTGGAAAGCCAAAAAGCTAGTCTCCATATCAAAGTCAGATAGAGACCTTTCAGAGCAAGTCAAGCCACATTTTAAGACACTTCAGGGAGTCTGAGAGTGGATTAAACAGTTCACTTAGAGTTCCCCAGTACACTCTTCTGTCAGCCTGTCACTGTTGGAAATGTTTGATTGTGTTACTCCTGGTAGATTTTAGAATGAATGTGTTTTCCAAGTTCCAAGGCGGGGGGGGGTGTTGCCTTTTTTTTTTTTTTTTAGCTTTGTACTAACAGATCTGTTAGAGTTGTGGGGGCGTTTCTTTGTTTGGTGGGTTTGGTTTATTTGTTGAACACTTGCATTCCATTTGGAAGAAAATTCTTTCCTGTGATTGTTGAGACAAGTAGCCTTGTCTTCTGGAGTAGAAGTGTTTCTTTCAACAGTGAATTATTTGTTCTTCTGCTTAGGGCAGTATTTGTGGTTGCCCAGTGGGGAAACCATTGAAGGGTTAAAGGTTTAGCATTACCCCATTTGAACTTGTTGCATTACTGCAACACAGTAAAATTTCACAGGATATGTTAAGTTCCTTCTAAGATTCCTGACTCAAGAGAGTTCTTGAAAGGGAATAGAGCTCACCTGGGCCCCAAGCTTCTTCCAACATGGATAACACTGAAAGCAGTGTTACTTAAGCATTACCAACTTATGTTGGGTTTTCTTCTAAAAAAAACCCAAACAAAAATGAAAAAAAACACCCTAAATATCCCCAAACAAAACAAAACAGGTTTTTTTGTTTGTTTTTAAAAAAAAGGCAAAAAGCACTCATGCTGAAATCCACTCTTTTCTTGTAAAGAACCATTGCCTTTTTGTGCTCTTTTTCAGTCTTGTGCTGCCTTCCCTAGAAGATTTGTTCAGCTCTAGAAAGGTCTCAAAAGCAGAAATGCTAAACTGGAAGAACATACAAGAGTTCTCTTCAGGAATGACTTTGGTGATAACAGAAGTGGTTTCTCATGCAGTCTGTGCAGAGATTTATATAAGAATGGCAAACCTAAATCTGCACTGCTAACACTAGAATCATAAAGCTCTTCATTTCTGCAAGGATCTACTGACTCTAGTAATTTTGTACTACCTCAGTATTCATTTTGTAAGGGTGAAGTCAGTGTGAATCACTACTTTGAAATAAATTATGTCTATTTCTATTCAGTTTGAAGGTGGGTAAAGAGTCTCACATAATTTTTGAATATGTTTCTTGTAGTAGAGCCTGTGTACATTAGTTTTGTCTAGGCATACTAACCAGGCTAAAAGTAGCAAGTCATCCAGTAATTCCTCATTTAATTCTTTGAATGCACATAGGCTGGTAGTGGCTATACCATGCTGAATTTGTCAGTACAGCCTTTGCATTCATTTCTCTTGCCTAACAGCAGTTTCATTCTCTTGCTTGGGCTTTGGCCAACTCAAATTAACTACTTAGACTGAAGCAAGGATTTTGCCAGATCTGCATAGTATTGGCAAGTTTTTGGAGGCAGCCTTGTGCCCCAGAGGTCTAACATGTTTGGCTGATTAGGAGTGGCTGTTAGGAATCCCATTCCTGTTCCCTACAACCAACCACTCATTCTAGCTGAAATTCAAAGAAAGCTCATCCGCTGGAAAAAGAACAAAAAAATAAAAAAAAAAAGTTTCAGTTGGAACAACCTGATGTCTCTTCCTTTGAGGGTCACTATATTAAGAATAGATGTCTTTTATAAATATACAATCTGTTAAAGAATTATGACAAGCTCAATTTTGTATCCAGATGACTGACTTGCCCTGTATTTGTGAAACATGGTTTCTGAGCTTTGAAGTTCAAGCTATAGGTCGCTTCCATCAGCAAATTCAGAACAAAAGTTTGACTAGCATTGGTTATTTCACGGAAAACTTTTAAGTTATGACAGGCAGGCTGCTGGTCACTTCATCAGTTCCTGTGAAGCTTTTCTACTGAAGCCTTTGTTAACAGCTAATCCAACAAAGGTTTAACGTTGTTTTTAAAGTCATCTTCTCTTTTTCTCAGAAACCACCAGATGCTGCTTTGATCCCCTTTTGCACCTCTTGTCTTTTAGTCTGTGTCTGTTTTGGAGTTTTTTAAACATGCTTGCATCTGCTCTTTTGTGTTTCATCAGAAAAACCTGCTCACAGTTTCATCTTCTTAAAAATAAATTCTCCTACCAGCATTTGCCTTTCTTGATGTGAGAAGCTAGCTAGTAATTAGAGTCCTGAGGATCCTTTGTGTTAGAGAAGAAACTGACAATAAGGTTGAATCTTTCTTTGTACTTCCTTTGTGAAATAAATAGGGTTGTGTCAAAGTACTGTTCCTGAAGCACAGTATGGTAAGGACTTGTGCTTTTATTCACAGATTCCATTCTCCCACCTGACTGCTTTTCTGCCTTTTGCCTTTGCTTCACTCTTCATTTTTTTAAAAACCCTACCTGAGGATTGAAATGCCTTTGTACATCCAGCGGAGCTGTCACACCACCATGCCCACATCTGCCTGGAACCTGGCTTTGCACAGGCTGGGGTTTGTTCTGCCCTGAATCTCCTGTTTCAGCAGCCTCCTTTCCTGGAAAGGCCTTTCCAGGGCCTTTGCCAGTTGTCTGGGAAACACAGAGCTCTCCATTTCCAAGTCATTTAAACAAAGCATGAGAACCTATGTATGAAACATAGTTGGGATTGGAGAAGATGACCTGCAAAAGTCCCTTCCAATCTCAACTGATCTGTGTCTGGCTATGCAATTGTGATCAAACATTGTACAGAAGTTGCTGGGTGGGATATGTTGTGGCCCTCAGCTATCCACATAAAAAAGGGAACCAGATACACAACTCCAGACAATGACCTACTGTAGACCACTGCCTTCCTTGTTGACAATAGTGGAAATGTCCCAACTACATCTCTGTTGGCATTTCATTTAGGTTGTATGACTCTCCCTGGGTCTCTAGGTATAGATCTAGGTATTGGAGTAAAATGGTTTGCGTGAATTTGAAGGGACATCTAATTTTAAGAGACATATGTTTGAAGGACTCTAATTACACTCTGAAACAATGGATGTAGAAACTGTCTGTATTAATTCATCTTCTCATTTGGTCTGATGACTAAATAATTGAGTCTTGTCTCCAGCCCCTCCTTCATGCCTGAACTTTTATCTTTTCTGCTAGAGCATTTGTTTTCTTTTCTGGTGTTCTGCACGCCTTCTGGTATTACAAAATTGTCTTAATCCGTTTAAGTACTGGAACAAAATAAAAAGCAAATACTAAGTAATCTGTAGAATAAAGATATGTTCTATCTTTAATATACAATTTATACTATAACCTTTATAGAGTTTAGATGAACATTCATAGCATGAATTTCTTTTCCACAGTACCCTATCTTGGTAATTCGGGAATAGAAAGCAGATTGTAAGTCATATAAATTTTTCTGTATCTGTGGGCAGTATTTAGGTCTTGAAAGCAAAGAAAGGAAGGAGACAACTTTTGCAGGCCTAAGTCACCTCTGGTATTTCAAAGACTTTCCCAGTACTATACTGGAGTCAAACCAGTATCTTTGGAATGCAAACAAGAGTATAAAGATGAAGTTGTAAGTCTGAATCAGGGAGAATAGCAGTAACAAGCTCTCTCAAACATCACATATGATCTCTGTGACCACCTGCCTACTGGATGTAGGTGTATGTGTGCTCCTTTTCACAGGTGATTCTATCTTTGCTAAAAGCAACACCACGTCTCTGGAAGGCTTTGGTTCTGCAAGCCAAATGAGAACTGACTTTTGATTGAAAATTTCAACTGCCTTCATCTGTAATGTCTTCCTTTGAAATACCAGTTTAATTTATCATAGAAAAATGGAGATTCGTGCTTTTATCTTAAGCTGCTTTTAAATACATTTTAAGTATCAGTTTCACGTTACTACCTGAGAGAAAGACAAAATCAAAAGCTGCTTCTTCAAATTCACTGTTGTAACTTCTCCCCAGTCTTTAACTAGTTTTAGTCTGTTTCCATGGAACCATATGAATTAGTAGACATCTGCATAGGGAAACAAGGAAAAAAGGTACAAAACCAGAGTGCATATCTTATCTGACTTTTTCGGAAGGAAAACACCATGTTTTCTTTCACTATAGGGAATGTAAAAATGGGCAAATTTTGAGTGTTTTGAAAGTTTCACTTACTCTTCAGGCAGAAGGATCATTACCAGAGCACTTCAGCACAGCTCTTTTCTCCCCATTGAATTATAAGCGCTCAGCAGATTATGGCAGCTGCGACAGGGTTTAGATTTCCTTCCTTTTGTTGAGAGCAAAATAATTCCCTTTCAGTTAAAACGGCATTAACAATACTTCTCTATATTTGTGAGGCTTTTAAATCTTTTTGTGGTTGAGGACATTGTCTGTGACACAAGAGTTTCCTTGTGCCTTCAGGTATGTTGCGGCATGATCACAGTGAAAAGGTTCATCAATTAATCAATCAATGAATCAGTCAATCCATCTCTGTATGCCTGTACAATGAATCATCAGTTAATCAGTGTGCTTATTTAATTGCTTTTTGCCCCTTGCCAGCTTGGTAAAGATGCCATTGTGGTCCCCATAAATTAAAAATAGTATTGTGCTAATGTAATAGCAGTTGTGATTAATTATTCATAAATTCTTATTTATGTGATTATTCTTTCGACTGTGATGTAAATGATATTTAAACCCTCGGCTCTATTTCTTGAAAACTTAATGGCAAAGAAAGAACTGCCATTTAATCTGAGGTGAATTGAATCTCCAAAGAATAAAGGGAGAAAAATAAAAGGATCTCTGATCCACATCCTATTATTTTTTTCAAGCCTGTGGACCATTACATAGTGAAAAGGTTAACAATTTACCTCTAGAATAACAAGCTTCAGATTGTTCTGCTTTAAAAATGCATTTTTTATCTTCTCAAGTGCTGGAAACTACCCAGATGACTTTTATATCCTTATAGCTCTCAAATAATACAGAGACATGCACAAAAAGCAAAAGGGTGGGAGTTGTACCTA
This sequence comes from Dendrocincla tyrannina, assembly GCA_035047865.1. Taxonomy (NCBI): domain Eukaryota; kingdom Metazoa; phylum Chordata; class Aves; order Passeriformes; family Dendrocolaptidae; genus Dendrocincla; species Dendrocincla tyrannina. The sequence goes on from JAWWMP010000001.1 coordinate 75,910,215, forward strand.
TTAAAAATAATTCAGGATAGAAACAGCTAACTGGAGGTGAGAAAGTAAGATTCTCTGTAGCCTTTTGTACTTTTCAGTGATTTTCTGCTGATTCTAATAGCTGTATATCTTGTAGCAAGGTAGAGCTCTCCCTGCTACCCCAACACTTTCACCTGGACAGGATTCAAAGAGACTTAGAGGTGTTTCATTGCTGACATATATATAAAGGAGGGACACACGATCTCCCTTCTAGAATTTGGAGTAATACCATATGGAATGCTGGAAGGTATTTTATTCCAGGTGAAAACTGACCAGGATCCTTTGTTCTTGTGGACAGTGTGGATCATTTCTTCAGCAGCGTTAAGGTACCTTTCAGGCCAGGGCATGTCCCTTGATTCTGAATCTAAAGCTATAGTATAGCTCTGCTTTCCAGTTCCTTTCTCCTTATGCTTTATATTCCTCAAGGAAAAATGCCCAAATTTTTACTGAGAAGTGTGTCAGATGCTTGAAGTGGTACATTTTAATTGCACACTCTTCTTTGCTCTCACTAGCTTCTAGAGAATTGTATCAGAAATCCAGGTTGTTGGAAAGTACAAAGTGCTTCAGCAGAAGTGTTGAACGGACACAAGCAGTAAAGCAAAATATCCACTAAATACAGTGGCCCTAAAAGGAGCTGGACAAAGGAAGGTTTCCATTTGCTACTCAAATTTAGTTTTGCCAGCTTTCTTAAGGTGACTATCCACAGCATTTTCATTATATTAACATCAGTGAAGACCTGAACCCCAGGAATATACTTTTTTCTAAGAGCTGGTAAATACTTTAACCAATACAGTAAAATAAAATCTCTACTTGGGGGAATCACCAGACCCGGAGTGGGTGCATTATTTTTATGCAGAATCTGCAAAATTTATTTACTTCTACTGCTTTGGATTGCCATGATAAATACATACTGTTTATGAAAGAAAATGAGTAATATAACTATGTTATAGAAAAAAAGACAGGTTTCATCTTTTTGATTAAAAGCAACACCTTACATTTTTCCAGAACTGCCCCAAAGTGCAATTGCAGCTCCTTCACACAGTCTTTTTTTTGGATGAGAAGCACTAAATCCTTTCCTGCCAGCACCATGAGAAGAGTGGGGTTTGGGTTCTTCTTCTTCTAAGTGTTAAAAATGTGATGCACTCTTTTCCCCAGCTGCAATTTAAGACAAAAAATTTAGGGATATAATGCAATTACCAGCACTGGAGTATCACCAGGATGCTGGACCTTTATTTCCTTGAATTCCCTAAAAAATTGTCATAGGACCCTGTAATTATAATCATTCGAGACCGCAGTTCCATATCTGACATGGAAGACTCTGCCTCTAGCAACACAGAGCATCAGTCTGGGCATTTGCTCAGTACTGACTCAAAAATGCCCTCTAATGACTCATACTTTCTGTTGGTTTTGCTGGCTTGGGGTTTTTTTTGTAAATCTTGCAATGTATCTAGAGCTTGTCAAAATATCTTAATAACCAACATATGTACATTTTACAACACACTGTTTTGCAGCAAGTATAACAAGAGCAGCCAGTACATAAAATCCAGCCTATACTTCTTAACACCATTAACCCTGTTAAGAAGTATATTTACTTATCAGAGGTGTGTGGAAAATTTGGGGCAATACTGTTTTCTTTGTTCATGCAATTGCATGCGATAGAAAGTAGGATGGAAATTGTATCTTAATTGCAAAGAGTCTGAAAAACATTCATGTATGATAAACAGTTACAGAGTCAGCAGAAAAGAACTGTAAATTGGAAAGCAATGTCCCACCATACTATCCTGGCTATAAAATATGTCAGACTCTGTTTTACAATGCAATGAGAAAAGCTATATCCACACTCCAGTGACAAAGTTGATCAGCATCTACCAATGAAAGAAATTGCTCCTGTGAAATTTGAATTTCCTCACAATGTTGATATAACAAGCCCTGTTACTCTTGTGCAAAAAAGACTTGCTAGTATTTTCAAAGAGGAGGGCAATAAAAAAAAAAATTAAAAAAAAAAGGAAAAGAAGTAGAAAAAGGAAATTGAATAGCCTTGTTCTCACAGAATTATTTTAATAACATACATCAAGTAGTTTACAAAGATAGAATAAATAGATCATGTGCCAGGTCAGTGAAATAACTTTGTAAATTACTCGAATTGAGGTGCCTAGATGAAAGGAAGCATATATATGTCAAAATCTTGCCATCCCATACTGTAAACAGCTCTAGTTTTTGCCCTCAAAAGGGAGAACTGGTAATAAAATATTAATTATAGAAAGCCTAGAAAATATCTTTATTCACATACTAATTAGAGGAAAACCACAAAAGTTATTAAATAGAATGAGTACTTATTTTTAATTTCCCTCATTCCCATATATATTCACAGGATGTGGTGAAATCAGTGATCTGCATGGGTAAATGAAATCAACATCAACATGTTCCCTTCATTAACATGAAAACAAAACATCAGCACAGCTTAGAGAAATGGTTGATTTCTCAGCTTGTTTTTTTAATTTTAGAAATCAATTTAGAAATTTCCCTTTTCTAAATTTCCTGTCAAGCTATTAACACTAAAAAATAGAGAAATCCCAGGTAGTGGATGCCTGGAGGGAAAGAGGTGGGCATCTCCATTATTTTCCTGTGTCAAGGAGTGTGCATAAGGGGGTTCGTACCCGCTATCTAAGTATATAAGTATTATACTATATAAGTATTCTACTTCCCTGAATACTGATTTAGCTTAAATTTGAATTGTCTTTGGTTTACAATGAATAAGCTCCCATACACTGTAAGGCAATAACAACATAAATTTTTCTAAAAATCACTTTAAAAAAGAGATACATCACTTTTGGAAAACTGGTTTAAGGCAGCTGAGGCAAAAATACTGTTATGTCCAGTGAGATTAGAGGCTATGTGGTTGCCCTGAATATCTCTTGAGTTTTTGTCTAGTGCTCAGTGCAGTGACAGCCTTTTAGAAATGACGTTGCAGTGCAATGGACATCAGTACCCGTAAAAACTGGTTTAAAATCATCTTTGACTTAAGAATTTAGGAGGATGAGGTATCCAGCTTTGCTACACTCTAAGTATAAAGAAGCTTGCATATGTGAAAATAGAACAGAATAGGATAGCCTTTCCTTTGAATTTAATTGTTATTTTTGGCAGAAATTCAAGTGTAGCAATGTGGTTCTCCAGGCAAATTCTTGTCTGTATCAGCTAACTTAATATTATATTCCTCTTCGTAGTGATGTCAAGCTGAAAGCAGGTCAGAACAAATGTATTCACAGACATAACTCTTAAATTTGCAGGATATACGTAGGTGGCCTCCTATGAGGGAGACCAAAATTTAAAAAGCTATTAATAGATGAATAGGAAAAGTGGCATTCGGCAAAAATGCAATTATAGGTTGTACAAAAATTTTAATAATCTGGAAAAAGTAGCCTGACAGCATGATGTAATAGGGATAGTAATACCAAGTGCCTCAGTATGTAAAACTGAAGTAAGGATTGTTGTTATTAGTACATTGCCAACTTTTAAACAAACTATACCTAAGCTCTGGAGTATTACCACAGTGATGCTTCACAGAATGGTTTAAATAGAATAAAGATATATTAGTCCATTAATTGTTAGTGATTTAGTTGTAGTTGAGCAATATTACTTCACTGGATGAACAAAAGTAAAGGGCAAGAAATGAAAGATGGGCTTTTACTGAGAGGACCCACCTCCTCATTTAGTCAGTCAAGGGTTGTTATCCCTTTATTACCCTGTAATTTGAGGGCAAGTTCAGTGAACAACTGTGAAGGCCATTAGGAGCTGTCATGGAGAATTTATTTGCCTTTGAATAGAAGGTGGATGCAGTATGGCAGAGGCTTTGCTTCAAAGTGGGTAATTCTCCTTTTGCAAGCTTTTTAATACTATGTTTATTGTTTCCTAGCATGTCTCCCTAGACTATTCTTTGTTGCCTTTGCTGCTCTTGTCAGGAATAAAATTTATAGAAGTGTGGCCCAGGAGAACCAATCTTATTTTGTACAGTCACTATGCTAGCAGTCCACAGTGTTTTACTGAAAACTTGCAGAAAACAGTAAAATCCACAGGTCTTCAGAAACTGAAGGTCTGGTGTCAATTTTTGTCTTCACTGCTGTAAAATACAGGTAGTTTTGGTAAAATAGACTCACTCTTACAGTGTTTTAACTCCAGAGGAAATCTCATCAAAGTTTGTTAAAGCAAATTAACAAAAAGCTGGGTTGTTACATCCTAGTTTTACAGTGTAAGCATCTGACTTGGTATGAAAGCTCCTGTTGCTCCTGTATTTCCTGAAGTGTAACAGACATCTTGAACACAAGAGAAGAATTTGGTCCTTACTTTAAATAATGCATTATGTGAGCTTAAACGGCATAAGAAGATATGTTAACTTCGAGAAGAGACTGACAGCAATAAATTCATCCAGTTGCAAATGCAGGGGACATTTTTCCTGAAAGAAATGGTGCTACTCAAAAAGTGCAAACAAGATTTTTGTTCTGTGTTTTGAAGGTAAGGGTGGGAGTGAGAGAGATCCTTTTTTACCAGGCCCTCTATACTGGATGTGAAAGGTATCTGAGAGTAAAGATACAATTTCTAAAACTCATGTCACCAATACTCTATGTAATTCACTTACCCTGTGGATGTGTTGTGTTATGGGAGTGTTTGAAGAATGTATTTTATTTATTCTAAGTGAAATCAATCCTTGAATTTTGATCCACTTTATAGGTATGCAATTTTCTTACCAGTGTTTCTCTTGCAAATGTCTCAGAGAAAGAAAATTAAAAAACATTGATAAATATGAAAGTATCTGAAAAAAAAAATTCAGATACAAAGTCAGACAGTAGTACAAAGGCCTTAAGTTCATGGTCATCTAGGACTAAGTATAAGACCTGTGTATTTCTCTTTCCCAGTTTATGTTGCTTTGGTTACCACTCACTATTCTAAATTTATGGAATCTTATTATGGCATTGATACTGTTTATTCAAATTAACATAAATTGACAGTTGCAGTGCATTTGTGTGCATCTGTGCCAACTAACTTACCTATTCTTCTTAATACTTTATCAAAATGGTGATTTTAAATAAATTCACTATCAGACTTTCTTTCAGAACTTAAACACTGCTTTGTTTCCTGATGTTGTCATTTAAGCCCAGCTGGAAATAAAGCATCACACAGCCGCTCAGCCCTTCCTGTCTCCCTGCCCACTCCAGCAGGATGGGGAGAAAAGTCAAAGTAAAACTTGCATGTTGAGATAAGAACAGTTTAACAATTGAAAATAAAGTAAAATACAGTAATAATGGTGGATGATGATAATGATAATAAAAAGGGAAAAACAAGTGATGCATAGTGCAATTGCTCACTGACGGATGCCAGACCTCCCTTCTCAAAGTCAGATCAGCCCCCCCCGTTATGGGAAACTTCCCCAAGTTCCTATACTGGACATGATGTTCTATGCTTTGGGATATCCCTTTAGTCAGTTCGGGTCATCTGTCCTGGCTGTGGGCCATGCCCTCTCCCGGTTTCTTCCGTGTACCTCCTCACTGGCAGAGAATGAGAGAAGGGCAAAAACGCCAAAAAACAGCAACAACAAAAAAAAAATCCAAACAAAAAGTCCTTGACTAGGGGTAAACATAACTTAGCAAAAACCCCAAAACAACTGTGTATTATCAACACCATTTTCGTTCTGAATCCAAATCACAGCTACTGAGAAGAAAGTAATGCTACTCTAGCTGAAATTAGGACACCTGAAAAGTGCAGTGTTATTGAAATATTGCTGGATGAATCTAAATTGTCTAAACTGTAGCTAAAGTGTCTACTGTCATTCATTTGAAGAAAAAAAAAAAACAAGAAAAAAGTTTCCTGTTACACAAAATAATTCATGTTCATAGAATGTATTTCCTGTCCGACAATGATCTATAATTATAGCATGAACTCATAACAATGTTAATATACAAAATCTTCTAGTCGAGACAGAAGTACACAGTCCTGGGTATTTTATTAAATGATCAGCTACATCCAATCAATTACAATGATTCTGGCACTAATTACTTTTTTTCTGTTGGTTGCTTTATAATTAATATGAATTAATATGAACTTTTCAACTAGATATTCCCACAAGGCATGGACTGATTCTTTTTATACCTAGGCATTATTTAAAACATTTCTTTCAAGACACACATTTCCATTCTGCTTTTCTTCTGGTTTTCCTTTCTTCTTTCATCTACATTGTTTTAAACAATTTCTAGAGCCAGTAGCAGACGTTTCTTGTGATGTTATTGATAGCCTAGAGGGCAGTTTGTGGAACAGCAATAGGAGGTATAGTCAAAGGTAGAAAAAAGCTTGGAACAAAGTTGAAGATGATAAGTATTTTAAAATTTAAATTACATGATCTTTCAAAGGACAAACAACAGTCATTTGCTAACCATCAGTTATGGGTGAAAACGGTATTGTGGTTCTTTTTAATTCTATCCCAAACTCTCTGTAGCAAATAGCTGCAAAAATGTAGCTGTTACTGTTATCCTTTGTGTTTAATTCTGGTGAACAGCAACTTCTCAGCGGGCAGTGTTCTTGCCTAGTGGTAAATGATCAAATCAGTAATGGGAGAAGAAAAAAGAAACCTCTAAACATATGAAAAGCATTATCTGACACTCCCAAGTCATTATGAGTCTGGGCTTACCTTTCATGTATTCATTATTCAGCTGTTGTCATTTGTAGGCTACATGTACCAGGCTGAATGTGTATGTTCCTGAAGCATTCCCAACTCCTCAGGGCAGGGCAGTCTGGCCCATGCCAGTCATGGTTAGTGCCCACTGAAGGGGAGTGATATAGTCATGTGATACAGCCCCACACAATGCCATCAGAGTCCTGCATCATGCCCTTGTAATGCTGCTAATATTACTCATATCTACAAGCACACACGCACGTGAGAGGCAAAAACTCTTTTCACTTTAAAGTCTTATTTTGCAGTATAGTATTTTTATAGCATCATATAGAAGGTACATCATACTCACGTCGTGGCAATCTTCTTGTTTCCCATGTTGAAAGTAGAATGCAGTTGCTCACATGTTACTATGTACTGTGCACATCCTTATTAGAGGCACTGAGTTGCTTTTGATGTACTTATGTTTTAAAATAGATAGCAGTGGACTGTCACTACTGGTATTCATGATCTTATTTCCCAGTTAGGCTACTACCTGATGGGGAGCAGGACTTTACATCCACTCACTCCCATATGGTGCGATTAAGAACAAATGGAGATGACACTTCCACAGTAACAGTGTGAGCAGTCAGAACAGTCAGGTGAAACTCATTTCCATCATTATCAGCGACCTCAGCCTTCACTGCCATGGCACCTTTCCCCTGCTGCTGTCCCTGACCTTAGTTGTGCAACCCTCTGCTTCTACCTTCACATTTTACAGAACTGCTGGCACACCAGATGCTATTACAACCAGTTCCTGCAGCTTTAGGAAAATGGTGCCTTAGATGTGTTGGCAATGTCAAGTAAATAAGATGCTTCTTTACGACGTGGTAGATATGTTACTTAATTCCCAGGCTCTCTCATGAAGCAAACCAAAGTGTTCCCTCCCTCCAAGATGAACCCTGGTGCAGATCAAGAGATGCTTCATACTTAGGACAAATCATTTCTCAGCCAGGACAATATCTGGCTTGGCTTCTTCTGCCCTACACAGTCCTCTACACTATCCCAATGGGCCATGTACTTTGAAACACACCATATGTTCTGATGCCATATCCTTCATTCCCTTAGCAGCATGCCATGTACGCACCACTCTGTTCTGACAGATTGCGCGACAGCTTTCCTGTTATTTCAGGTATTCAAACTGAAACAACTTACAGCCCAAACAATTATTTCTAACAGGCAAAAGACATGGCATGAGCAAATGGTACTGGACTGCAGGCCACTGTACTCCCAGCCCAAACAAGAAGTTTATTCACTGCATGGCCTAGAGTGCAGGGGTGTTTAGCAGAATAGATGTAGTTTTGTCCTTAACTGGCAGATGCAATTAATCTATCTGCTGCAGGATATTTACTTGCAGAGTGTAGCTACGTTAGCAGAATGATGTGAAAAAGTGTATCATGTATCAGAGGCGGAATAATAGCCTTGCAGTGGCTCCTTTTTTTCAGCTGTCCATATTCCAGTGATAGTGACCAGTCTTCTTAGACCTTCTCACCTCCATGTATTGGTGTAAAGAAGTAGGGCTAGCAATCAAGACCTGAAAGAATAGCTACTTTGAAGTCATGCTCACACATTATGCCTTTTAATTGCCTGATTTTCACAGAATGGGTTGCTCTTGCATGTCCACAGGGCATATGAGTGTCACTTTATGGTGCATCACAGCTTCATAGTGCACTCAGAGGGAAAACCACTCATTAAAAAGATGAATAGTTCCTGCTTTTCAGCACCTATTACTATAGAGATGTCTGAAATATGCAATGCACATTCTTAATGGGTACTGACAAAGTACTTTTAAGTACATTGATGCTTTAAATGTATACTTAGACTAATGAACAAGATGTATCAGAAGATTAACCTTTTGAGTCTATCAAATCAGTGGGATAGTCTCCCCTGCCCCTGAATCCCACTGTTTTCTTTCTTAATGTTTTATCCATAGAGTGATACGTTAGGGAGATAGTGAAGCATTCCAGATTATAGAGAGAAAGAGTGGTAATTTACCAGGGTGAAAAAGAACCTGCATAATAGTGACATAAAGGACAGAGCACAGTCAAGATTATTGAAATTATGATTTTGAGCTTGGCAGTGATTTTGCAAGAATGGCATTGTGGACCTCCATATTTAATGTATCTTCCAGATGTTTCAGCTAAAACTTGCTTATCTGGAGAGTGAGGAAATGTTGCTCTTCTAGACCTGCATCCCTCTTGACCTTTTCTCAGATCTAGTGTTGCAGCTGAGCTCTCTCTGGCGTAAACCCCATTAGCAATATGGGTGGTTGTACTTAACACCACCCAGCCATGTGTAAACTTCACCTAAGGAATGTAATTTCTGTAAAAGCCCACTGGAAGGTTATGATCATGCTTTCACTGCATTCGAGGGATGGGCCTGAGGGCAACAGGATTTAGTCCTACCTTGAGTAGGACTAGTAGGCTCTGTGAAGGTATAGATAGAAGGGCAGGTGATATTGATGGCAATGCATGATGTGAGCAATCACTCTGGGATTGTTCTGCCTTTGTGAGCTAGGCTGAGGGCACAGTTTGGTCTGCCTGGCATGGCACCCAGTTAGAACAGAGAACAGAGCTTTGATTACTTTGATTGACACTAGAAGAGAGCCTGTGCAATCTGAAGCAATGTTTAATGTAGCAGTCAGTGTAAAAGTTCAGTGTTAGGGTAATTTTATCTAAACACGGGTTTTGTGGAAGAATGCTCTAGCTTCCTAATTTCTTTCCCCTGTTGTTGAATATTCAATTGTTTATGATAATTTCTAGACCCTACTTTCTGATACAGTTTACACTTACTTGTACTGCTGTGTATTTGTAAAACATGCCATGTTGGGACTTCTAGGCAACAGGTTCTAAGTCCTTGGATCACCTGTCATAAATGCATGATCAACCACCAAGACAACATGATGTGGAGGACTGCCTGGATTGTCAGTGAATATTGGAATACAGACATAAGCCTTGAAAATATGTGACTTGGTTTACTTACCTTTTTTCTCTATTTGTTGTCTTAATAGCAGTTTTCATCACACCTAGCTTTACGAACATTCTTGATATTCTTAAATGAGGAGGTTATCTGTATTAGACTTCCTTAGTAATGGCTGACAGAGACAGATATTTTTAACAGACAGATCTTTGTGCTTAAATGTAAACATTAAATTTTATATTGTCTTTATCACTGCAGAGAAAGAATAAAAGACTTTTTAGAGCAGGAATCTATTAAAACCTGTGCCCCAGAGACTCTGATACTAAGACTCGCTCTGGTGGATCATGTGTGTGTTTGAATTCTCAAAGATACAAAAATATGAGTCTTCTGACCTAGCTAGATCCCTCCGAATATTACTAAAATAACTCACAATATATGAATAGCTGCTTCAACAGTGTGGGGTTTCTACATTCACTGAGATAATAAAATGTGAACGTTCTAATTAAATACTTAAACTCATAAAACTATATATGTGATGTTCTTACCTTTTTTTTAAAAAAAAAAGCATGGGAACAGTAAGGGCTTCAGTAGCCAGGTGTACACTGGATGTTTGAAACTTACATTTGCAATATTGGTGTTTATTTCCAGCCTCTCACATTATTAATAAGTAGTTTTCCTTTATGTAATTTTTTCTCCTAATCAATTTCTGAATAAAATCCAGAAGATACAAGGGATTTTATGTCAAACTCATTTGTCATATCTTACACTTACACTTACATCTTTATATATATATAAGAACCAAAACAAGTTATAGAGAAAAGGGCCTCAGTGAGCATGCAAATTTCATTGCAAAAAAATCCTATTGCAAACAATGTCACTGAAAGACATGTTAACTAGTCAAAAATTAGAACAAAAATCAATATGAAATTTGGATCTTTCAGATTTGTCTCTATTACATCTTTGAAAAATTGCTGAAATCTGAAATTCCACTGAAGTTTGGTAAAACAACCACACCACTACTTCTTAATTCCTCAAAATACACTTTTCTTTTAAGCTTATGCATGTTGCTTACTGGTAAGGTCAATATAATTTCTAGATAAATATCCTATTTCAAACTAGAAGTATTAGGCATTTTGCCCCTGATACAAAAGATCATTTACTTTACCAGAAATTGGTTTTACTTGTTCAGTCTCCTAACTAGTGCAAATCTATGTGAAGTTATTTACAATCTTCCATACTTCATTAGCTGAAATGATCACCTGCAGGCTTCAGCTACTTAGTCCACTTTCTCTTGCAGTACACTAATGAATAGATCTACTTAGCATATTGACATTAACTGTCTCTTTTAGAAGAATAGTCTTTATTATAGTGTCTTGAATTCACATAACATACCACAGGATTTTAATTTATTTTTTTATTTATTTGATAAATGGATCACAAGATTGTGCTTTTTAATGTTCTCTTGCATGGTAGACCATATTTTGTTTGGTTCTTTTCTAAAAAGAAGCAGATGCTCACTATTGACTGTATAGCTTATAGTACTCTATATATTTACTGCAGTGGAAAAAGGCTTTTCCCCTGGTGCTGAATATATAGATAAAAAGGACTTTCAATGAAATATGACCATTAATGCATGGTATTTGCACAAATCAAGAAATGTATTTTTGGTTTGATTTGGTTTTAGGTATTTTGCAACTGTAAATACAAGGACTGGTCTAAGTTGTCCCAATGTCCTGTCTTGGGAACTGTGGACAGTTGTCCTTTATAGTGCTGTTGCTATTATATTTCTTCCATGATTTGTGGCTTCATGGCATAACCGAATTTATACTGAATAACCTTTTTACAGAGCTACCCAAGTATCTGATCTGCACTCAGTGATTTGCTGCACTTAGGATTCTCTCTAGAGATTTTAGTTTCTAAGGATCAGTTCCTGAAAGATGTCTTTAGAAGAGCATGCAATTCCTCTCTCCCTGTGGAAGACTGACAGGAAAAAAGAAAATTAGCCATTGTGCCTGTTAACCAGCTCTTTTAAATAGACATTTCTCCACTTGAATGGCATTTACTGTATTTTCTCAGGTATATTAAAAATACCCCAAACAAAAAAACCCCACAACTTATTTTGCCATTAGTTTTCTCTTATTGGTTGTCATATTAAATACAGTAATGTGTGATGTCCATTTTCTAGTAACTCCATTGCTCTTGATGAATCCATATGTCTATACACTTTTACTTTCTCCTTTCCACTCTAGGGCTCATTAAGAATTTCAGTGTGTGCAGTAATTTTAAGGTGAAGGAGAGAGGAAGAGAGGCTAGTTGTCTCAGTGCTGAGCAGCAATCTCCTTATTAAGGCAAGAAGAAAGTAAGGCAAAAGCAAGCACAGTACTTGCTGTCATCTTACTTCCATCTGGGTTTTTTTAAGTTATCAGTTCATTTCGGCATCTTCTCTCATTGGAACAATACCATCTCATACAATGAAAGCAATGCTGGATATGTGTGGATTTTGTTATTATTAATTTCCTAATGATCACCCAAAACCAGGCATCATCAGAAATCTTTAGCTCTAAATTGCAAGTGAAATGGTCAAATGTTATGAAAGAAATTCACATGTGCTTTATTTTACTCACGGCTCCTTTTTTTAGTATACATTTTCTATTTAATGTGTCCTAGCTGGAATGGATGAGGGAGGAGAACTGTATGAAAAAATATTGGACAGTTTAATGCCTTGATCAGTTATTTGTTTCTTTCTGTCATGCCAGTACATGGCTGATCTGATCTGGTCTGGTTCATGGCATTTGCATATATTGAACTGATGGAAATATTGTAGATTGCATTAATGGTTCTAAGGACCACTTGGAGAGGAACCTTAAAACCAACCTGGGATCCCACAGGGATCTCTCACGTGTAGGGAAGAGGCACTAGGTCGAAGCTTTTCTACCAATTCTGTTTCAGTCTCTTTTGGGGCTTGATTTTGTCAATAGTGGGGCTCCTATGCCTATGCCTGGCAGTTGTTCACTCTCTATGAAAACTTCTGGCAGAGCTCCTGCTGACAGGGGCCTTTGTTCTGCTGTCACTGAGATTGAAACCTGCCTATAAATGTGAGAAATATCTCCCAGGTGTCATTCCCCTGACTTCAGTAGCGTTACACAAGGGATGATTTTGGACAGTTTCAGCAGTACTTTGTGATTTTTAGTATCTTTATGCATACTGTTTGGAGCACGTATTTAATCTGCACAATCAATTTGATAGCTGTCCCAGAAAGATAAGTCACCTTTTGTCAGAATTATTGCTCTGTATATTCCACAGTTAAGAGACTATTAAATCATTTACTCTAAAAGCTTAACATTCTCCAACTTTGAGACTTTGCTGCCTTGAAGGAAATATAATGTCTAGTCCAGCATAATGTAATTTTTTTGTCTTGTTTTCTAATAAATTCTTGAGGAACTAAATAACTAATAATGCTGTGGTTTAGGGCCTATGGCAAATAAAGTTATTAGGCCAAACACCAGAAATGTGAAAGTTCTTTTTTTTCTTGACATGCTGTATTTCAGGGTATTTGTTAGACTGTGGTCTGATATCCACCAGTCTTGTGCCTAAAAGCGTCTGCTTTATCAAGTCCTCTGCATGTGACCAGAGCCAGGAATGAACTAACAATTAAGCAATTAAATGGGTGATGAGAGATGCCATGATTGAGCTTTCTCCTTGCCCTCTCTTACTTTGCAATATGGATGTACTCAATTATTCAATCACAGAAGCTTTTAAGTTAATTGTGTCTGGATACGGGCTGCGTTTTTAGGTCTATGAGGCTGAATCTCAGGTTCAGAAATCATTTTGGAGTCTCCTTCTATTCTTGAATAGCACTGCCTCAGCTCTGAAAAATAATTTCTGATACTTCTTGGTTCTTCTAGGCTTTTGATGCTCTAGAAATGTATCCTGATTTATTTATTTAGAGATGCTAAGTAGTGAAACAAGGCTCAGCAAAGGCTTACTCACTGGTACTTTGCCTTAAAACATTAGACATTACATAATATCCCAAATCCTTCTGTTGCTGGACCTTCAGTGAGCGTGATGATTGGAGTTTGGGCAGAAGAGACCCCTACCAGTTCTTGCTTTCATTGACACCTGTTGGACAGCCAGCAGTGTTTGGACTTGCCTTTGCAGAAGATATCTTTCTTTATTACCAGCAACTTCAAATTTGAGAATGCTCTAAGAAACCCTGCTTATAATATTCCTTCCCCATTACAGCCATTGGTACAGCCACTTTTTGTTTCTGTTTGGGGTTTTGTTTTGGTTTTTTGTTCCTTTTTCCCAGGAAAGTTTTAGTAGGGAAAGAACAGTAGTAGCTATTAGGCTATTCCATAACCTTTACATATGAAGCCCTGATTTCCAGGGAAAAGAAGGCACTTAATGTGTTTTCAGGGTTGTATAGTCCTGTAGATTCAGAGGGTTCCCAAAATTTCCAAACTCAGACCCATGAAATAACACATTTGAGGGAATCTGTTCTGTAAAACCTGTTTCTCATCATATCTGCGTTACAGCCTCTAAAGCACTCTGAGCTGGCTGAAAAATGAATGTGCTTCACCCACGTATAGGTTGTGACAAGTGAAAAAAATATATTTTACTTTTCTTTTAGTGAATTTTTCTTTGAAAACTGCAAAGGAATGTTCCTAGAAACATGAGAAAGAAAGCACTTAATGCATCATATGCACAAGAAAGCAAAGTCGCAGGAGCACAAGTAAGGGTTTCGTTACCATAAACAGCAGCAATGCTGACTATTCATTAGGATTCTCTGGCACACTGATACACTGTATGAGAACACTTTATTTTGTATTCTAGGTTTAATTACCGCGTTAGACCTTAGACCTCTCAGCAGATGAAAGCTTCCTGCCATTCTGACAGCTTATTTGATAGCAATGATTGTTAACCTTGAAGGCACCTTAAATGACATTTGAATGGTGTTATGGATTTATACCGCACATCGTACTGTTTTGCTCACTCTCCATTAAACCAAACAAGACACCTCCAGAAGGCTGTATTGATTCTTGACCACAGATCCTGGCTCTGCAGGATACCAGTCTATTCTTCAGAAAGGTCGTGCTCTCTCAGAAATCTTTTTTGCAGAAAATACACATTGTATTGCAGCCAAGAGCTGTGCAGATGACCACATAACCTAGTTTTAATGAAGGTTACTGTCCTTCTGCTCCTGATACATCAATAGTGCAGTACCTTTTGCAAAATATATGCATACAAGTTATTTTCAAATTCAGCTCTACTAGTCTAAAAAGTAGCAGACATATTTAACCTGTTGTTGTTTTGTGCATACTTTAGTGAGTTCTAGTTGAATTTTAGGAATAGAAACATCTCATTTGCTTTTAACACTTTTTTTTTCCTGTTGCCCTTTACCTCTGCTGTGTAGCACCTCCTTCTATGTCTGTAATCTTTTCCTGTTCTATTTCTTCGCTCTTGAAAGAAAACACTGGGAGAAGCCACTACTCTGATCACTTTTGACTCACTTTACAAAGGAGAAGTGTACCTTTATATCTTCTTTTGTACTTTGGGAAGGTTTGAAAGCTTTTCTGCTTTAAATGTGTCCTATAGGCATTTGCATCTAGACTTTTTTTGCAATTAGAAGCAACTCCATGTTCAATAAGTGGTTTGTAGAACATGTTTTACCATACAGGAACCCATAAAAGCAGACAATTTGCTAATGATTTTATACTCTCAGTGGAATACACTAAAGTAACCATTCAATACTCTCTCAAAACTAAATTTAGTTTGCAAAAGAACATACTAGTCCTTAAATGATTTGTCCCAATTGACTATTCAAGTTGATGATGTCAGTTCATTTGCACATATACTCATTTGCAGTTGCTGGAATATTATCTAGAGGACTGAAATTAGAAGTTATTACAGAAACATGGGGGTTTGATAGCCTCCAAAGACTGATGAAAAGGACTGATTTTTGGTTACAACTCTTTGCTGTTGCTTAAGATAGGATCAGAGAATTAGTAGCAGTAGCCAGGATGCTGAAGTTTGATCTTCAAAACGACTGCTAGCTCTTGACTTCTGCCAATGCTTTTCACTATGCATTATCAGTATTTTAAATTATTATAATATACTTAAATATACTTAGTTATTGATTTTTGAAACACTTTATTTTCTCAGTGATGTGCCAGCAATCTTTCAATTACTATACAGTAGTGAGCTACAAATTGGTCTGCTAAAGTTTTCTGGAAATTGTAGGTAGCCCTTTGCTAAAGGAGTATCTTGAAAAAGCTATTCTATGGACAGTGAAGCATGTTTAATACGGCATTTCAGAACCACCAAGGGCACATGCGTTTGGAGTTCTCTGTGAGTAATCAGGGATCTCTGTGACATTTTAGCTGTGTTTATCAAGCTAGGTCCTGAAGTTTTAGTGTAATGCAGCTATCATGAATGAAGGCAATGAACAGAAGTGTGTGGGTGTTTATACACAGGAAAAAAAATTCTACTAGGCAAAAAGGAAACAGACAAGCATTTTCTAGTTAGTTTTCTTATTTTGATGTTATAGTCAAACAGAAGAACTTAAAAATAGTATGTTTCAACTCTGAATACAGAAGTTCATGAAGCTTGATGGAACACAAAGCAAGAAACTAGAAACTTTCTAAGGTTATTTCTTCTTTAAGAAGTTTTTCCAAAGAAAATTATTTTTGGACTGCTGTCTTTATCTTTTGCATCTGCTATCTATTTAAATATGTGTTCATTTGCTTTGATCCTAATGACATCATTTCCCTATTTATAATAATCTAATGTGATAAGTCTAGTGAATCATGAATTTTATTTCCCTACGCTCTAGAGTCCTTTGTATGTAAACTGAAGCAGTTGCTGATATAAACAGAATAATCAAAGCTACTAATATGAACATCAGGCCTGAATTAAGGCCATTAAGTAAAATAATGGCATTAGAGAGCTGAACTATAATTTACTTTAAATTAAATTAAATTGAAAATGTTAGCTTTATTATACTGTGAGAAATTAAATACTTCTACCTTCTAGACATGCACAAATGGTAGTGAATTTTCCTAATTGGGTTTTATTGTTATTGTTTTAGGAAAACTGCAGTACAACACACATTATTATTTGAATCACTGACTACAGAGGTTTCAAAAAACAGAGTATAAGTGACTTCTTGCAATTGAATAATGCTATTATAAAAAGATGTAAAAAATGGGGAATACTAACAGATAACAAATTATTTAAATCAAATATTCTTAGAGAAAAACGTACTTGACTGCATTCCTTTTCTACACAGTGCTACAAATTATGGCCTACATTTAACCAGAAATTATTAGACAAACCACAGTTTTATTTTTTTTATAAATTGAAAATTTATTTGGAAATTCTGAAGTTACATATGAAAGAAAACTGAGAATTTAATTTAGTCATTCTTTTGTGCTTTGGGAATTAAAATCTTGTCTTCTGCTTTTAAAACATAAAGACATGAAATTATTACATATTATGAAATATAGGAACATATTTCTCTTTTCTCTAGCAGTTATTTTTCTAGTCAAGGATCACAAACGTTTTTCAACTCCATTTCTCAGAATTTTTAAGAAAATTTTTGAAAATTTTAAGGTTTCTCAAATATTTGTTTGGGTTTTTCCACACTTCAGAGTAAAACATCTAATTTTAATTTTAGTGACTGTCTGTTTGGGAAATAAAAAGATTATTTACATGCAGATGCAGAACCAGCTGTTTTACTACTGATTCTTCCCAGGTTGTCCCTAGGGATAATGCCAGTGTAGCCAGCCTTTTCCATCATCACTTCTGTGCTAAGAAAAAAAACAGTGTAACCTCTGTGTCAAGAAGATTGATCCTTCTTTCTGCCTCAGAATTTGTCTGTGCTGCAGACAAACTGTTTAGGTGAGCTGGGGACAAAAATCTGTAAAGATGTTGGGAGAAAGATGCTTTTCAGCTGCTATCATGATCTGCTTCTGATTGTCCTCATGATGTATTTATTTGTTTGAGGCATCCAGTGTTTCAGAAAATTCCTCCGGTTTCTCCTCGACTCTTCACAGTCCTTTCCAAATATGTATGTAGACTCTGGAGAGTATGTACACACTGTATGTATGTATGTATGTACACACTGGAGAGATGTCTGAGAATTACAAAAAATATCCATATCAGGAAAAAACCCACCTCTGTTTATGGTGTCTGTGGTAGCACATTGAGAGAAGGCTTGCATGTGGCTTTGTTGAATGACAGGTTAGATTGACAACACACGTACAGAATTTTCTTCCATTGCTATCTGTACTGCAGTTTACATTGTGAATCTGCTTCCAACATTGCAAATAATGCTGACATCCCCATATTAAAAGACACAGATAATACTTAATTGGAAACACCTCTCAGTTAACGGTTGGACTTGATAATCTTGAATGTCTTTTGCAATCTAAAATGATTCTATAATTCTGTGAGTCTATAACATAAATGTGGTGATTATATCCTGCAAGCAGATAAAGGCAAATTTGCAGAGTTGAGGCTACCACACATCGCATGTAATTAGTAATAGATATAATAGCTAAAATGATATACATAAGGACGAAGGAGTAAGAGACGGACTAAGTGATGAGAATAATTAATAGAAGTATCCTCTTTAATAATTAAATATACAGGTATTGATTATTATGGTATATTATGATTCTCAGAAGAAACTGAATTTTCCTGGCCAGATAGGAATTAGTCTTGTAATGGAAAAAACAACAAAAAACCCAAGTCACCTAACAAAAAGACCCAATAACAACCCCACACCACAAAACACCACACCTTATCTCAAAGAATATTTCATTTATTCATTTTTTCATTGGGCTGTTTATTACTCTTTCAAAGGAGGGAAGCAAGCATCACTTCCATTGTACCTGCTGGCTGAGCATTCACATGCCATTTCTACACATGCCTTGCACATCAAGCAGTCCCATCTTGTTTCCCCTAGAGGCACAACGGTTCACGTGCAGCACTTTGTAGTCCTTCAGATTCAACTTGGGCATTTAGGAAAGTTGCTGGTGACATTTAGGAGATACAGTTCTTCTGGGATCAGCAGCTGGAGGCCGTGAGAGATTGGTTCCCTGGGACATACACCAGACATATACACAAGGAAGTAAATGGAACACTTGATTAATATTGAGGAAAAAGAAAGACCACTGTGGTTCAAGAGTATTCAGCTTGTGGTTGACACTGCTTTGGGCAGGAGGTTGGACAGATCTCTGGTGTCCCTTCCAAACAGAATTATCATGAGATGCTATGAAGAGAAGTTTAATTTCACTTTTGGACTGGTTTCTGATTTACAGAATATCTCGGGTAGAGATGTTCCTGAGATTTGGGTATTAATGTTGAGTTTGGATTCCTAGAGGAGGGTGTCCTTCAGCCTGCCTGTCTTATTTTAGTGCTCATGTTTATGCAAAAGTGAAATTAGTAACTCTGAGATTATGCATGGATTCCAAATTGCTGTCGTCCCCTCTGCTGAGGTACTGTAATAAAGGGTTTGTGCTTTTCCACTGAGATCAGAATTATATGTTACAGTCCTTCCTGTCTCTGTTGGCAATTCCCCCCAGGCAGCACAGAAATCAGGAGAGAGACCCGCCGCTGGTCAGCTGTAATGGTTTCCTCTCACTGCTGCAGAAAGTTATCTCAGATAAGCAGCTTGCTAATTCCATTTAAGTGTCTAGAGGAGGATTGCAGTCATACAGCTGAAAAAACTTCTTGGGAGGAAACGACAATAAACTGAATTGAACTGTGCTCCTATCATGAAAAAACAGCCAATATAAGCAGTCAGATATGCTTGGATAATTAATCACTGCATGATGAATGGCATCCTTCTGTTCATTTCATTTTAGCTGAGCAATAATTTCATCAAGAGTGGATTAATATTTTCAAAATCACACACCTGAATTTTATATTGTCTGCAATTGACTTGCAGCTAAAATATAAACTTATTTCTGTAAAAAAAAAAATATCCCATATCAATGCAAGTAATTGAACCAATAAAAGTGGCAAGAATGCAGCAACTCTGAAAAATTGAAACACGGAGTAGTACATTGTGCAAGAAGGCAATAAAATGTCAGCAGAAACAAATAGTGAATACTTAAATATTTACAGAGTAGAGATATTTCACACTCATGGTCATTTCTGATGTCAGCAATTCTGCCAAGATGTACCCAGAAGGGATTGCCTTACAAAGATCTTGGGAGGCTGAGAAGATGAGCTCGGGTCATTTCAATGCTATGGCTACTGTCTTCAGAGATTCCTTCTCATCACTAGGGAGTGATGGGTTATGAAATAAATAGTTGCCATCACCATTAAAACCCAAATTTTAAAATGGTATTATGGAAATTTGTTACTAGATGTTGATTAATTGTATAGGGTAATGCCAAAAAAAAAAAAAGCTCTAAACTACTGGTTGCCATATTTGACATTATAGACCTTGCTGAAAACATTCTCATAACTCAAGGGAAGCTTAAAGTAGTTATTTATTTAAATAGACTCAGCTTTCAAATATTGTACAAATGAATATTCCTTTTCATTGACAATTTTAAAGGAAATGTTATAAGAATTTTTATTTTCATAATGGTGCCAGAACTGCCTGTCCAGATATGTCCAAACCACATATGGTTTTACTACTGTGTGGTAGAAGTTTAAGATATGAGCACAGTATGATTCTTGTATAAATTTATTTAGGGCTTTAGGCAAATTCATGCAACGGTGTAAGACAGATATAGTTATGAAAGACATTCTTGTTGAACACTCTTACAAAAGTACAGAAAGTAACACACCCATTCCAGTAAATGTTCACAATTCTTACAGACATCGTATTTATCAGATACTTATTTTGAGCTTTTTTTATTTATTCTAACAAATAAGCATTCTCATAGCATTAGTGATAAAAATATGTCTTTTATTAATTTGAAATAATTAATTGTTAATATAAATCTCTTCTGGTGTGCTTCTCAGTTTTGTTATACCATAAAAATATATGGAAATAGAAAACGCTTTTAGAAAAGGTAAATAGTTAATAATATCTGCAACTAAGCCAAACCTTTTTGAGATGCTTAATTTTATTTTTTTTAAAAAAATATGGAATTTTGAGCTCAGTGAAAGAATTCATGAATATGGGTTAAAACCAGTGAGCAGTTTTTCCCAAGATATATATAATAAAATAAAACCCCCTCTAATTATCTAAACACATCTGTAAGTTACATATCAAAATATTTTGAGCCACTAACTAACTAACTAACTAACTAGTTTATTTCATAAAAAAAATCTTTACACAAGTTTTTAGGAAAATCAATTACAGCAGCTGTTTATTGGAAATGAAATATGCAGAAAAGTATTTTACCTGTGAAACTGAAGAAAAACCTATCCCCATGCTGCAATGGAAATTAAGCAATGCTTGTTTTTTCCAAATTTTAGAATCACAATACTTAATACATTAAGCTGTTACCCAGAATGTTCAATTAGCAGATCTCAACACATCTAGAGAGGATTTAATTGCAATTATATTAATTCCACCAAAGACCTCCTAAAATAACCAAGTGTTAAAAATCCAAAAACACAACAGCAATCAAGGCAATGTCTAGCAAGTTTACCTCCTGAGGGAAATTTCTGCCTGGGACAAGTTTTGTGCAGAGGTTTTTTCAGAATTGTGAGAAACAGGGGGAAAGAAAAGAAAGATGTTTTGCCTTTTTAAAACCTATTTTATCAGTGTCTTCAGGCAAAGGCATGCACATGAAAAGATCTATGACCAGGCATTTAGTCTTTAAGGCATTGATCATAAGTTACATGTGTAAAGGTAACTGACTGTGTTGCACTGCTGAACATTCTCGCTTCTTCTCTGCTGGAGATATTGCAGTTTATTTTCCATACTTATTATTCATCCTTTTTACCAATTATGCCTGATGCTTGCAAGTAAAAACTATTGTTTATCTTACGAGTAATACAGGCATTATGTTGGACTGTGATCTATCAGCACACCATGTTGGCACAGGCAGGAGAGCAAAACGATTCCAACGATTACAACACATACAAAATATTGCTGCAGAGCTAAAGAATACTTGTAAATTGTGTTCTACTGTGAGGATAGATCAGTAAAGCAAACCTTATTTCTGCTTGTAAATGTTGTTTCTAGAGATCTTTCATCCAATTTTCATATAAGGGACAGAACAATTAAATCCTGTCTTCTGCTGTCATATTCTGGACTTTGGTAGTGTGTAAAGACTAATCCAAATAAAAGGAATGGGAATAATTCTGTTTATGGCTAATATTTCTTTTTCTTTTAGGCCACTCAAAGGCTAACTTATTCTTACAGTAATTACTTATTCTTAAGTAATACCTACAGTGTACTATTTAGCTGTTCGGGATAACCAATGAAATCACACCTCAGTTAGCTAATTTGTTCCTTTGTTTCACTACAAATAAAAAAATTACAAATCAATATCTAGGTAGATACAATATTTCACAATATTCTTGAAATATTAGCACCAACAGTATTTTTTGTGTATGTTAGAAGTCTCACATAACCCCCTTCAAAAAATCTAACTTGGTGATGCATTTGTTGCTTGTTTGTAAAAAAATCATGGTAGTTTGAAGATAACCTGATTTTAGAGAACTCTGAAAGGAGGTTTATGCAGTTACACAGTTTTCCCCCTTATCTCTGTTTGAAGCTACCGTGCTGATTTCTACATGTGCTTCAGGGACAGTAGACAATGAGAGAGGATTCAGCTTGGCAGTGTCTGGCTCTACAATTGTGCTATCACCACAGCACTGGTCTTCCTTGCCAGTGGACATAGAGAAGGAGATAAAGCTTCCTGTCATGAAGAAGAAAAGGACAAATATTCTTTAGTCCCTACTGCATACAAACAAGGTATTGATCTTCTGTGCTCTTTTTCCACATGTATCACAGAGGTGCACCTGGCTATAGTTTTTATATGGAATCTATCCACTGAAGTGTTAACTAAATGATGGGCATTGAGCAATCCCATTGCAGAAGT
This sequence comes from Dendrocincla tyrannina, assembly GCA_035047865.1. Lineage (NCBI taxonomy): Eukaryota > Metazoa > Chordata > Aves > Passeriformes > Dendrocolaptidae > Dendrocincla > Dendrocincla tyrannina. The sequence continues at coordinate 75,932,868 of JAWWMP010000001.1, forward strand.
TTATTAATTCAGATGCAGGCAATTCAGGTAGAATTCCTGACCACATAATTGTTTGTGGGAGCACCAAAACACTATGCTCAAATACTACTTTTGTTACCATCTGCCAATTTTAACAGCTTATCTGGGGAGTCAACTGAAAGCCTCCTCAAAAATAAGGTATAGGTTACATTCTGTAGGTCTTCCACAGGTGAGCACTAGTTGAAATCAATAGTATGGCCAGAAATACATTTCCTCCAAGTAAAAAAAAATGAATGGCTAATGAAACGAGCAAGAAAATAAATGTGGGAGGTTTTTTTCACAGTGATAGTTTATATTGAATAAAAGCTGTGGAATGATGAAACAACCTTCATACACAAATATATCCACAATTGTTCTGATAGCTAGTTCATGTTATTTAATGTGCCAGAGAAGTAAGAAAACAATGAAAAAATGCCTGTGCATGATCTCAATTAGTTGAGATCTACCTATTGTGCTATTTATAAAGAAATAAAGAGGTAGTTATATCTTAGGGAGCTCATAGCCTGACGACTCGGTGTATAACTGTCATTAAAGTGAATACTAAATGAAGTTCATTCAGCTTAGTTCGTACATGACACCGATGATTGATTTTTACAGTCAGGCTAATAGAACAGTTTTCATCAGTCCTGCTATTACATTAGAGAATGTTAGAGCATTCTCAGATTTTTTTTCTTCTGGTATTATGCTTTTAATACAATTTCTGAGTCTCTTTTGTTACTCATAAACTTAGATTTAATTGGATCATGAGATCTCAATATTGAAAATTTAACCTTTTATTCTTTGGAAGTAGAACTGCTTTTTTGTATTCCTATCCCCTTGACTGACTGAACTCAAAAGGATAATCAATGCTTTCATGGTGGCAGATATTTCAAAACCAGACAATGGCTTAAACTCGGTCATTTATCAATGACCAGATTCCACAGATTCCAACAGATGACCAACAATCGGCAGATTTACATATGCTTTATGAAGATTAAAAAAAATGTCTCTGTCTTTTTAAATGACTTTGGAAGTCTACATGTTTATATCACAACTTATAACGAGAAGATATTTTGTTATTTAAGTGAACCTCAGACACTGAAAAATAATATTATCTTGAAAGTGTAGGAGGTTTTTTTTGTTCATTTTTTGGTTTTTGGTGGGTTTTTTGTTGTTTTTTTTTGTTTGTTTTTTATAGCACAGATGAAACTGGTCTATAGCAGAAAGATGCAAGAGTCCAAAGAAAAATAAAATCATTTCAGACAGATTAAAAAATTAACAAAGGTGCATGTGATGTTGTTCGCTCTGAAAAATCAACAAGGCTGACTGGCCAATCATGTTGTATTATCAGGTTGTATTATCTCAGTTGGAGAAGAACCTGCATATTTGTATACTGAAAAAGTAGCAGGAAAAATTCTGTTATTCCATTGCTGTTTCATATATTGTATTCTTGTTTAGTGTCAGTCAGTGCTGATAACTTTTAAGACAGTATTAAAAGCAAGAACTATCAAAGTGTTTCACAGTAATTAATAAACTGAAATAATATTGAAATAGTATTTTTATTTTTTCCTACTTGAAGAATATTTCTAAATGAAGTAGCAGATGTGTGGGTCAAAGCATAGGCATCATGAAGCAAGAAAGACAGATCTAAAGGTGTTACCTGCAATGTCACCACAATCCAAAGCATAGCTGGTACACCCTGCATGGTAAAAGAACAGTGTCTCCTTTGGAGTCACTTGATATCTGTAGTTTATTAAACATGAAAGCTAAGAAAATGCTGAATGAGAGGAGAATGTGAATATCCATTGAAGAGAAACTCTTCAAAGGGAATACAGTTTATGGAGGGGTTTGTCCAAAAAGTACAAGTAATCACTGAAGAAAAGAATTTCATATACTAAAGCAAAAGTCTTTTGTGCTTTATACTGATGATCCTGGCACAAATAAGAAGATAACAAAACTGAAAGAGATGGTGTTTTACGTGATAATTTTACAAGAGCTGAAAATAGCTCCTGTTTTCAGATGGGTGGAGAGAAATGAATCTCAGTATGACTGTAAGAAGGAGCCATGTAAATACACTGGGGGATAGTTTGTATCATATAAGTTTTGTACCTGGTGCAATAAACTAATAATCAGCTGTACATTTGCCAGAGGAAGCAGTATGATTTTTTCAAAAAGTATTTGGGTCTGCTACCTGGCTGTTGAATCTCCCAAGATTGTCGTCATGTGTATTTACAGATTGTATTTAAAGGTGTTTAAAATTACAAGGAGGTCATTGTTTTGAAAAATAATTAATGCAAAGGAATTTAATCTTTTAATGCAAAAAGTTGCATTTTCATGATGCAGTTTCGGAAGGTGTATTGTGAATGAAAATACCAGAAGCAAAAAAATAAATGCATTTTTTTAGCGATTGTATGTCAAAGCTGGAAATTAATGGGATTCCTTATCAAAAAATAGTTGTGTAAAATGATGAGGAAGGGCACAGGCGTTCATCATGGCTAGACTTTGCGAACGAAGATTTACAAAGGCTCCACCCATGCTTGCTACAAGCACGCTGGTGGCTATAAAGGCCAATGTGAGATAGGCAAGTCTGATTGCAAAAAGCACAGTGGAAAGTCTCCATTGGCGCTACTGGTGAGGCACAGTTCTTCCTGCATTGCCTTTTATCCTCCAGGCTGAAATGGAGACAGGAGTTCAACATGATAGGTAAAAGGGAAACCCTTTATCAGCCTGTCTTTAAAGGGCTCTGACTTGCCCTTTAGCCATTTCTGTAGCTCTCTGCATCAGGAAGAGATCTCTGTTCTCCAGCCAAGTGATACAGGGAGCCTTTGTGTGCCCACTCTGTGTGACCAGAGTACTGTGTCACTGCTGCAGAAGTAGGATCTGTGCACTGGGACCTGTGTCCTTAGATGCATTGACTGTCACACAGGTATTTTTCAATGTCCCTGAAATAAAGTGAAGGCCTAATTGCAGCTCAGCAATGTGGTATTTTCTTAGCAGGATGGTCAGTGTTGCCCTGCCTGTCTTGTGACGGGGCCTGAGAAGTGCACTGTACAGAGAAAGGGAGCTATATTTACAGCCCAATCATCTGTGCTCCAGGTCTGGGGAAAGGGAGATCCCACTGACTTCACTGACAAAAGAGACCTCAGTGAAAGTTAAAGATTAAAAAAATAAATTCAAATAAAACATCAATGTAAACCAAGAAAGTGATTGCTCTTTCTTGATTACTTTGTAAACTGTAAAACTGTTTGCCATGGGCCAGTAGGAATACCAGGACTATGCAGGAGTGCGAGAGGCAATCCCAAAAGTTAATAAAATAAATGCCATCTATAAATGCAGAAGTGTCATCCCTGAACTGGGTAACCTGTATGCTGCAGAAACACAGGGACTGACTGAGTGTTACAAGTATTTCCCTGTGTGCTTACCTTAGTCATATACTTTGCTTTTGGCCATTACTGGAAACAGCTTATAGGTTTAAGTAGAGTGTTTTGTGTTGCTATGCTCGACAGAGCCAAAGGTTCCTTCTGTGTCTTTTGATTCTCCAGGTGGAAGTGCCCTGTGTTACCTGTGTTTGTTTTTTGTTGGCTTTAAGAGGGATCTGCTTATCTGCATCATCAAGAGGAAGATAGCACAGTTATTATTTAGGAACAAGGGCAAGCCTGAGGGATATACTAAAAGGGCTCTACAGAATTCTGAAACTGTATTTCTCAGTTTTCACTGGGAACAGAGGGGTGTTTAAATTAATCAAAATATGTATCTGTGGGGACTTAAATGAGGAACAGAAGCTGGGAAAGCAACAATTGGTCGGTAATGTCCCTAGTAGAGCTTTGGGCTACAAAAGTGAAAGTCTGCTTTTCTGGGAGATAGAGTATTTTAGGAGCACTTTTTTAGGGGAGGAGATTTAAAGGGACAGGAATTTTATAGAATATGGAACAACTAGAAATCTTATTCTTGCTATTGAATTTCAAGAAAGACGTCTCTCTATGTTTTGTTTTAAATCAAGTATTTTAGTTACAATGTGAAAAATAAAGGACATCCATTAACTCAAAATATTTGCTAAGAAACTTATATACATTCATTGTGGTAGCAGTTGTAGATTTAAATAATACTTGCAGTTTTACATAATGATCAGTATTGATTAAAATGTAAAAGTGAAACAAGTTTACAGCAAAGGCCAGCTTGAAATCATGGACCTTTGGAAGGATTTTTTTAAGCCATCCCAAAAGAAATTTAAGATGAAAACAGGATAAGGATAATGATAATGAATTCTCAAATTAATGAATTCTCAAATACCCTAAATAATTATTATTTTTCATAACATTATGGGAATAATATGAGTGTATAGCACACATGAAAATCAAGTGTCTTATTGAGGACATAATTATTTTGTATTTTTTTCAGTTAGAGGACACGTGCCTCTCACTTCAGGGAGATTGGTGAAATAATTCTGTTCAAAGTTTTCTTTATTAGTTAGGCATCTAGATATGTTTTTATAGTTGCCACTGCAGCAACAATAAAATAATCATGGCCATCTTCCTACTTAAGTGCTCTAAAGTACTCTTGAGAGTTCAAGAAGTCATGATGTAAGTGTAAAGTAATCTATATGGTCATGGTACAAATATTTTCAAGAAATTGTGATACTAATTGGTATTTCACGTGCTCACAATGAATATATATGATCTTGCTTGTGGAAAGCCTGATCAAATGTGGTAGTTACGGGAGCAGTAAAAGAAATGGAGGAAAAAGAAACTTTCAGATTATAATTCTAAAGCCATATTTCATGCAATGAAGATTCCTGGGAAAGTTGCTTCATTAGAAACCAAAAGAGGATTGCAATAGATGACAAGATAAATAGATACAATTAGCCATGGATCTAGGAGACAGTAAGGTGAAGGTATATGTGTAGTTTCCAGAACAAAGCAGTAAACACGGAGTAGACTGTCAGGGAGAGTACCTGCTCTGAAAAACATGAACTGAGAAAGACTGGAACTGACTTTAATTTGCTGCCTCACAAAATAAGCTGCTGCTTTGCAGGATGTAGCTATTGCTCACTTTAGTTAATGTAGATATTCAGATAGATTAATAAAATGACAGTGAAGACTTACTAAAATAATAAATTGCCATGCTTTTGAGGTAGCTATTTATTTCTGTATTTAAAAGGAAAACATGGATGTGTAAAGAGCAAGAGATTATCATGTAATTTTAGTATGATTAATATTTATTTATTTTCAAGAAAACCTTAAAAAAAGGAGAAAAAATGGTTTCTGAGAATGCAATTTTGAGTATAGGGCAGGAAGGTTCTTTGCAAGCAACTCTGACAGTGTAGGAGAAGTCGCATTTTTAAAGTTTTAGTATTTTTTTTCCTGTAAATATCAAAAATGTACATTTGAAAAGTAGAAGACAGAGTATGCAAGAAAGGTGCTGTCAGGCAGTAGGGCAGAGAACCAAATCTGGCTGTAGAGTATTTGCTATGCTGTCAAGTTTAACTGGTCACTGAAGCAATTTATCTAATGTTGTTTTCATGTTTCTATTTTACTTTATTTTGAGTAATACAATTTAAAATCCATCCAGATAGTTTTTCTCTGACATCAGAGGAGGAAAGGCTAGATAGACATATCATATCCAGGGGCTGGTATCATAAATTATCAGCTTTAGTAAGGTTCAATAAAACCCCTCATATTCAGACCCTTCTTCTGTGTCTTCCTTCCATCACTGCAATGCTGATGAGTTTGGAAAGTGCCTGCTGAAAAAATGCATAGAAGTCAGCGTATGTGAAACAGCCATTTGTTCTTATATCTTGGTAAATCCTCCGTTGGTGTCTTGTGACACTCAAACTCTGCTTTATGAAGGCTCTGAAGGAGGAAGTTCTCTGTTGGGATGCAAAAGATCTCATAGTGTCAATAGTTTTAAGTGTAAGCTTCACCTATTCCCTTCTACCTTTGCTTTGGAGTTGCCATCTCTCTTAAATCCTGGCAGTTTTAATATTTTAGGTGAAAATGCATTTAGTGTTTTTTAGGATAGCTAGTGAGGTTTCTTTTCTTGTTCAGCAAGTGTTTGTTCAAAAATGTTGTTTTCTAGAAATTGTTACCCACAGGAGTCCAAGAAACCTTTTTTCCTACTTGGAAGCCTATTGGGAAACTTGACTTTCTTCTCTAAGACTATTTAAGACAGTAAATTTTTATCTCTATTTTCATAGTGTTTAATAGCATGAACTGAGCATCATGCTCCAATTTTAATTGGTGCTGTGAAAACACAGACAGAAAAAGAAGGTTCCCAAAATATGCAGAAGATAATTACCAGATGGATAAATTTCACTTGTGGAATACAAGGAAAAAATTAGCCAATGGAAGTATATATTTCTGGCAGAGGTTTCAGTACATCATGCCAAATGAAAGTTTGTTTCCGATCTGGAAGTGCAGTTGGTAGGGTATTCGTGAATCTGAGGGTTAGGCCAGTGAATCTGAATGAAGCTTCACTGTTCAAAGACTGTGCTCCTGTGCAGTTTTTAAATTTCTGCTTTCTAAGTTCCTGTGGTCTTTCTAGTTGTTTAAATGGTTCCCTTGCTCAAATTTTGTATTCAGTTTACTGCATGTCAAGAATTAGTAGAGAAAAGAAGAAAGGTGGAGGTTGCCTGAGGCAAAATGAAGTAGAAAATTAAAGATATTTATCTCCATTATTCTTTTTTAAAACATATTAACAAATCCAAAAGTACAAAGAAATTGATAAATTATTATTCAGATTGTGAGAGCAATATATATTTTAACAGGAGGAAAAAAGTAGCCTGCTACTGTTGTGCTCCTTTCTGCTTTTTTTCTGGAATAAATGAGGGTGCAACTGTTCTGTGGACTTTCCTGCCTTTTCCAAGCAGTTGCTAGATGCTGTGATATGTTTTCATGGCAGATGGTACCAATTGATGCCAGTAGAGCGGTCAGTAGTAACCAAAGCAGATTACCAGAGACAAGGAAACACAAATTGCCTGACAAGTGCAAACTATTAATGGCATTAAGTTAACCTATGAATGTCTAAATATCTGTAAATGTTAGATACATTTTAAAGGAGAAAAAGGCAGAGATACTGTAAAAACTACATGCCTGAATATGCGATGTGTTGGATGATGTTCTTGCATTCAGTTCTGCTTCTCTCATAAGCTTCACTCAGTTGCCAGCTCTTTCTCTGCTTCAGAAAGAAAGTTGCAGACTGCTTCTCTGCTGTTCCAATCTTTAATTCATGCTTGCTGGGTAAGTTTACCCCAACACACCAGACTGTCTCCATGTGCTGATACCTCTGCTGTCCTGGTGTGACCGCAGAGCCTTGGAAAGGCCTCTGGTCCTGCAGAGACCTCAGAGTGACCTGGGAGTTATGGAGTAGCCTCCAAGACATGACATCAGGTCCCAAATCTCCGTTATTTTGCTTGCTGATTCCTGTTATTAACTGGGTGAGTATTTGGTTCTTCACTAATCCCATGTAAAAAAAAATAGAAATGGAGTGGTGGTAGTCACGTGGATTAGAAATGCTTTGAGCCCCCCAACTCTTTCCGGTCTCCCTAGGCTGCACATTGCTCAAAGACAAAAACATGGACCACTGCCATAAATAACTGGAAAGCAGTGTCATGCTTTACCAGTGCAATAGTACTCCATTCTCTTTTTTCCAAAGAATTAGTAGTAGCTATGCTTAAAATAAACCTTGTTATTAATTCAGCCAGCTCAGCCAGCATACTTTTTATCAGTGATCAGTGTAAATCAGCTGCCCAACTGCAAACAATCTTTTGTTTGGTCAAAACAGCTATAGGAGTAACCCCCCAAAATTGTTTCAGCTCATATAATCAATTCCTTAGATTATGGCATATTGTACTTTTGATCATTGTTAACCTCAGTTGTAATGTTCCACATTAATACTTTAAAAATATTCTAACCAAATTGTTCGTTGTCCAGAAACATTGGACTCTCAGGTAATCCTGATGGATTAATGTGTTTGCTGTAAGTGTAACGAAGCATATTTTACCTGAAAAGGTTTTAATTAGGAAAGCATCAGAGGTTTGTATAACACAAAACCATTAATCTGAAAATGAAATTATAACAAAACCATATGAACACACCTCATCAACTAAAACCAAATTTGCTATAATTATAGAAAATTACATAGTCTGTTTAATACATAAATTGCAAGATAATTAAATTAGGGGTCATCTACTTGAATAATAGTGATTGTTTTTGGAAAAAAAAAGCACACTAGCACATAATGGAGTGGAAAAGGGGTTGTGATAAAAGCTAATCAAACAGTCTCCACTGATGCTTGTAAGCTGAAAAAGGCAAACATCTTGAAGAATGTTTCTTGAAAGACAGACAATAAATCAGAATAATTGTAGAATTTTCTGTTGTGCTCACAGTATGCTGTATTTAAGAAGTTTTGGTAATTCAAAGACAAAGTTATTGGAAAGAAAGGTCTCAAAGCTCATATTCTGCAAATGGTTTTGCTTTATTTTATAACTTCTTCCAATCATGAAATGTCATGAAATGAAGGGGAAAAAAATTCCCTGGTGAAAGGAGTAACTTAGTGACAAAAGTAGCTCTGTAAGTAACTGACTTTCAATGAGAAAGGCTAAATGTGTTAATGATAACAGTTGAAAGTGTTTCTGTTCTGTAAACTCAGTATTGTTTACTTATTAAATGAAAACCATGTCTGTGAATATCCAATTAGATCACAAAATAATTACTGTTAGTATAACCAAGAGAGTTGAAAAGACCCAAGATGATTTGTAGCTTCATATTATCTGAGCCTAACTATTCATTGAATTGGTTTTGTAGTTTCCATAACATCTTGCAGTGGTTTTGGAGAAGTTTGGTATTTTTCCCTGCAGCATAGATCTTTGAAAGTAATAAAATGTTTTATCACTTTTGCCCAGGTAAAGTGACCTAGGTAAGACAAATGATTCAGCTGATGGCCTCATACAAGGTTTGGGGACTTTCAGTAATTCCGATGCAGAGCCAGGTTCTGAGTCACTGTTTCCTTTCTGCACTAGCCGAATTGTCAGTCCCCAAGTCCAGATGTTCAACACCTTTGTATCTCTTACATCTCTTATATAAGCAGGCTTTTATTTTATTTTGGAGGATGAGTAAAATATAGCATTTATCCCTATGGACTAGCTATTATCAGCATTGTCTAAATTTGGCAGTTTATTAAAAAGCTTGCCAAAAAGCAAAGACTTTTGAGAGGTTTTGGCCACATTCATGAAAAATTGTGAGTGAAGCTGTATCAGCAGCTGAAATTCAGCTACACAATGAAGAAATGTACTAAATATTTGAGATTATTAAATATGTAATACTGATTATCAGATGCCTTTTATAAGTCAGAAAGTGATAGCATAACTAGATACACAACAAGCAAATCCTTGAAAAGAATGAAAATGTCTTGAAAGGCCTGGGTTTCCTTTCATGTTACAGCAGATTGGTGGGTCACCATCTGAAAGTACATGTTGTTCATCAAAAAGAAAAAGAAGCAATATGGTATCAGAAGTCAATCTTTATACATATTTTTTCCCACTTTAAAAATATGCATATATACACATTTCTTGCACATTATAAATCAATATATGTGTAATACACATTTCTTGTACGCTACATATATATATATATGAATAAAATCACATGTGCTTTCCTAAATTAAGAAGCAAGACCCATTAAGTGGAAGGTGATATGTTTTGTCATTACAAATAATTGATCAGGAAAAATAAAAATATGAAAACAAGAGGCATTAAGAAGTGTTCTAACCTATAACCTATACAGCCTGGTTGTAAAGACATCACAGCAGTTACACAAACATAATTGCATTAAAATGCCCTGACACAAAAATGCCATCTCAGCATATTACTTTATAAAGCCCTCTTGCCTTGTAATATTGTTACAGAACTGCCAGTGCAGTAAGTTCTTTGAAAATATCATCCTTCGATATTTTGTATGCCTCAGTGATTCATACACCAAATGAAATTACCTTACATGCTGTAACACAGCAACAAATATTTTGTTCATTGAACTTTTTGTCACAATAGTGAATGGTACTTCAACTGCTATTTTTTTCTTTCCTTATTCAATTCAAACCAATAATTCAAGCTTTTTTAATTCATATAAAATGACTAATTGAAAAGCAAACTAAAATACTTAGGTATTTTATTACTTATAAAATGTGTACATATTTTAGTAGTTCAAAATGCATACACATATGTATAAAATATGCATATATAATGTGTGTGTGTGTAAGACAGTTTGAATGCTGTGGTAAATATCTCACAACATGCTGGAGTTAGTCAATGTCTAGGGTTTGTTTTTTCAAAAAGGAAGTATAAGTAAAATGGTGCAGTGTTCTTCTGCACACTGGAAACTCACAGACATTTTTTGCCTTTGTCTTTGTGAGAGCCAAAATATGATCCCCAACTTCCGGTGGATAACTATGTCCAGTTCTAATCTGAAAATAAGCAATAACAAAGAACTAAGTACTTTTTCCATGACAAGACAGGAAAAACAAATCTGTGTTATGTGCCTCTTTTGAAAATGCTGCCTTTTTTTTTTTTAATTGGCTGAAATATTTGCAATTAAATTTACTTCTGAAAAAATCCTTTTTAATTTTCAAATGTTTTAACAGTAACAGGTATCAACAATAGAGATCAGTATGAAAAGCGTGTTTTCCAGGTATGTAAGTGAAGATGTGACTCTCAGATACAAGAACCTTAATTTGCAGGCCTGTATCAGTCTTACCACGATAGTCTTTTGAAATCATACTATTACTGTTAGTTGAAACCAATATCTACTTCAAGCTACCATCATAGATCCACTGTTGTTATAATTTGCCTTGGTGTTGTTATATCCATGATACATGTCATGTACATCTCTAAACTTTAGCACATATATGGGATTACTAACATAAGTTGTACCAAAATATTTTTTTGCACGCTGTATTGATAAAACAAGTGCCACTGAGCAGCATTGTGCATTTACAACAAAGCAAAAAAAAGAAATATAACATCCACAAAGAATTCGAGTTTCCAAGCATGTTATTTTCCTCTTTTAGAAATGGGATTCAGAGACAGATTGTAGCTACCCGAGTAGAGTTATCTACTTTGGGGTAATCCAAATAGGTCTCCAGTCTCCTGTGACTGTGTTGGCTAGCCACACAACTACGCAGACAGTCTAATGCCTTTTTGATTTCCTGGGACACCACAGCTGGCCTCCAGCAGCCAGTCCAGAAGGTCTTAGTGCTCACTTTGCACCTCTATCATATCTATTGCTGGCTCAGGTACTCCAGGGTCTCTTGAATGGGACTACATGCCTATATTTGGGCAGAGGAATTCAGCACCAGAATTTGTAAGATGGACCTGAATTGCACCTGAGATGGCATTATTTTGACACACATTGCATTAGTCTTTACCAGGAACAGATCTGTGGTCAGGCTTTCTGCCTGGATCAGAGATACAGCTGGTTAGTTTTGGAGTCTTTTGTACTGTTTGTGTTGTTTTTATAAACACGATTTTTCCCACAGTGATATACATGGTTTAAGAAGTTAAGCAGATAAGGAAAGGGAATGCAGTTACATCATGCTCAGAATGTTGTAAGGCAGGTAAATTACAGAAATATTGAAGAGACAAATGCTTTGAAAAGGACTGGGATTTCTTGGTACTGGACACAGTGATGTTTGTTCAGGTTGCCTGCTTTAGGCCTATAGTGATTGTAGCTGTTTTAGATTATTTCATCCTGATGAGCTTTTCATGTTTTTTAAACATGAACAGTAATATTGTTTCTATTTTTCTACTAACACAGTACCTGAAAGACAGAGATGTTCAGCCTCAACATCATGATTTGGGTGGAATTTTGATTCCTTCAGTCATTAATGGAAAGATAAAAGAACCCCAAATTACACTGAAAATTGATCCAGAATATCCAGTTTCTTCCTTTTTTTTTTAATTTTTTTTTTTTTTTGGTCAATTCAGGGAAATCAGGTTTTTTCTAGTGATTAGTTTCTCCTGACTACCAAAAAATGGGTAAGGAAATAATATTTAAATTATGGGAATTACTGTGTGAATGTAAATTATTAAATTTGCTAAGAATATTTTTCTTCCTTATAAGAAATGTCATAAATATTATAAGAAATATTAAGTGTAGAGAGCTGCTTTAGAACTTCATCATGTTCATGTTTGTCCCTAACGCCTTCGGGACATAGCGTTAATCAAAAGTATTAATGTTTACTGCTGCTTTAGGGTTTTTTTCTTATCTCATTTGTGTAAGGAGATGTCTACTGCACACTTATGTAGTCTAGCTCCTCTAGGCTACTGACACATTAGAGTCACTACAGAAGCGTAATAAAACATATGGGTCCACAGCAGCTCTGTACTCTGCATAGTATTAGGCAAATTGATTTCTTTTTCTTTCAAATCAGCCAGTGGATATTTATTTCATTATATTTCCTTGAAAGTTATGTAAACAGAGATTCTCAGCTCTCCAAGAACTTTTTTTTTTTTAAACTTAATTTGTCTGGACTGTAATAAGAAAAAAAGTTTATTTAGAAATGATCTGTCTTGCTAAATGGTAATTCCATGTGCCTCATCTTTAAATTAAAAATTTATTTTCTTTTTAGATAAAAAAATATATTTTCTATTCCTGTGTACTTCTAATGTTAAATTTTCTATTAGAAGTAGGAGTTTGGATTAATGTTAAAGAAGATAATACATCGTGAACTATTCTAAAACTATTGGGTCATCTTAATTTTGTCCTTAGCAATGAAGAGCTTAGCACAGGTTGTAAAACTTGACTAAGAAGCAGGTAGACTCTTTACAATGCACTATGCATAATCTTATGTCATCATGGCTAGATTTGAATACAATTGTGAGCTACATCTTGGACTGCAAACTGTACAGTTATGTATTTTTTATACTCTTCCTTTCAAATCTGTTTTTAACCATCTGGAACTGTGTGCAAATTCATATCCATTATGAGTTAAAATTTGACAGAAAACATTGACTCTGTTATGAGAAAAGTTTTGTGCATTATGAGCTGTTCCTCAATTATCCTTCTGTACACCAGTTTCCTCCACTAACTCATTAGGGTGTTGCATATGCAAATGCCAGCCTCCTGTAAATTCTACAAAACTGCTGTGCACCAGTCAACCAGATATACATGTCTTCCCCGCCAAGCAAATGCGGGATAAATGAAACCTCTGAGTGCTTAATGGACACCAATATTTATTCATACCCTTTCTACCAGTATGGAGTTGGTTTGTCTTCACAACAGTAACTTAAAACGTGTCCCAGGAAGAGGAGCTAGAACGAGCTGCATATAAAAATAAACATTTTAGAGTTTCCTCTCAAATCAAAATATTCACATCTTTAGTCTCCAAATGCCCTGCCCACTTTTTCCCTTAATGACAGTTTATGAAAGAGAAAAGCATATGCTAAATATCTTCAAATTTAAACAATCTGTGAACATATATACAGAAAACTTAATGGGAAATGCAAACAGTTATATATAAGATACAGAACTTGATACTAATTAATGTAACTGTTTAACTGGTATTACAGAAAGTCAGGAATTTATGGGCCATTTGAGGTAATTTTAGAAGGCACCCTAGTTACAGAGAAGCTATCAATCAAAAAGAAGATTGATTGAAGAAGATTGAACAGCACAGTTCTTTAAGAACTCCAAAATTACAGAGTATACACCAATTTGTGATACCCGTCATCATAAATATTAATTCATATTATTGTACTCATGGACATGGTTAAATTAAAAAAGACTTACTATTGAAAGAAAGGTTTTTATTTCTTCTTATTTCAATGAGTAAAAAAAAGAAAACAGCTTCAGTAATCCTTCTAAACTTAAGTCCGTTCATATATACAAAGTCTTTACATAACACAGCACTTTTTATTATATAGAGACTGATTTTAAACTAAATACACTACAGTAAAATATTAACATTAGATGAATATCATGTCTGGAAAAAAAACACAGAATGGTTCTGTATAATATTAATAGTGAAATAAAAATATTCAGAATGACAGAACAAGGCTGAAAGATATGAAAATTGCATGCAGTGTGGTATACAAAAAAAATGTGAGTGTCCGTAAATTTGTTTTTACTTGTTCCCGATATTTTTCATTGAAGGACAATTCTAAGATGCCTGAAGTGTTGTCAAATGTAACTCACAAGATCTGAAAGGTTCACCACATGCTATTTCTCTACTTTATTTCTTGAAGCTTCAGAAAACACTACGAATGCCTGTAAACAACCATCATTTACCCATCCTGGAAGAGCAGCAAGAATAGATCACATATAGTCATAATGATGCTTTGTTGCCAATGGAAAGTGTAAGGACAAAAGGGAGCTGTTGGATACACAGACTTGGCAGTCTCCTGGATCTCAGCAGTAACAATACCCTTCATGATATATGTCAGACTTTTCACACTATCCTGAATGTTCCAGATGAACTGAGTAGACATTTGGATTTCATGCTTTAACTGGGAAAGGCATTTTTAATGTTCTTTCTTAGCATCTTACTGAGGTTATTTGTCTACTCACCTGGGGAAGTTCTCAAACCTGTCACTCATGAGGCTCTATTTGGAAGGCATGATTAGATAGCTCCTAGAAATGAAAGATGTAAACAGTGTCATAAATGATTACTGTCTCTCAGGACATCCTCATTTTGCCAGAGGAGTATGTTGCAACTGGACAAATGCAGCCTCATTCTTGATTTCAGTTGTGATGACTTGCAAATACAGGAAATAGGTAAACATGCTGTGTCTGGAGGGCACATAAATATGACCCAGTAATAATAAGCAGCAAATCTCATCCACTATGCCTCAGAAATACAGTTTTTCTTTCAAGGTGGGATAACAAGTGGTAAAATGCCTGTAGCATGCTTAAGGATGGCAAGGTCTTTTCTGTTTTTCCACTTGCTGGGTGTCCTAACACAGACTTCTAAACTTACAGATTTGCTGTGTCTTTAGTCAAAATTATAAAACTATAAACTCTACCTATTAAAAACTAAACTCTAGCTATTAATACTTTTTTTTTTTCATTTCTCAAAATTGTCACTTAAATGACATTGTACCTTTACTTTTCCAAAATAAATGTCATTGCTAAAGATTCAGGATTCCTGGACAACACAAAATTGTCTGTGACTGCAGTGTATCTTAGGATTTACCTCAAGTTGCTGAGTCTTCCTTTCAGGACAAAAGTACAGGTTCTAAAGCAATTCACAGAGCACTACTAGATATTAAAAAAGGTTATTTATTGTTAGTAGCAAAACTCAAACCCTGTAGAATGCACCAAAGAGAAAAATCACCTAAACTTTACATTTCCTCAGCATTATTGCTCTAGGTTGGAGTTCTTTTTATCTTAGAGGATTTTGTGTGTGTGTGTGTGTGTGTGTGTGTGTGTGTGTGTGTGTTTATTTTTAGCCTTTTATCTGAATATAGTCAGCATATTTTCAAGATCTCGGGCCAAAGATCATGATTAGTGCGGCTGTTGCATTCAGCACCTAAACCCGAGTTTTTTCCATAGAATCACAGAATGGTTTAGAAGGCACCTTGAAGCCCATTTAGTTCCAACCCCCCTGCTGTGGGCAGGGACACCTTCTACTAGACAAGGTTGCTCAAACACCACCCAAACTGCGACTAAACACTACCTAGTATGAGGCATCCACAACTTCTGTGGGAAACCTCTTTCAGTGCCTCACCAGCCCCACAGTAAAGAGTTTCTGTCTAATATCAAATCTAAACCCACTCTCCTTCAACCTTGAAGCCATTCCCCACTGTCTTATCACTCCATGCCCTTGTAAACAGTGCCTCTTCAGCTTTCCTGTAGGCCCCCTTTAGCTAGTGGAAGGCCATTAAAATGGCCATTAAAAATCTCCCTGGAGCCTTCTCTTCCCCTGGCTGAACAGCTCCACCTCTATCTTTCTTCATAGGAGAGGTGCTTCAGCCCTCTGATTGTCTTTGTGGCCTCCTCTGGACTTGTTGCAACAGGTCTATGTCTTTCTTGTGTTGGGGCAATTTTAATGCTCTCCAGAGAGAATGCAAACCAAAGCAAATTAGCAATTTTCTAATAATATTCCTACAAAAAATGATGTATCAGAAATGATGACTAGAGCAGAGAGACTCGAAAAACCAGCAAGGGTTTTAGAGAAAATGTCTTTTGAAAAAATATGAGTAAGAACCAACTCAGCCTTAAACATCTGTAATTTATAAAAAACACAAGGGTTTTTTTAGAATTGATTTTGCACGTTCATTAAAAAAACTCAACTTGGTTTCCTGTAGAAATATGCCTGAAAAGATGAACAGCAGAATTACACTGTTTGTTCAGATTAATGTGAGAGAAGTATATGAGATTGAACACCACAAAACTTCTGTATTTTCTTGTTTCATTTTTAGAATTGTATTTAACACTTCTGAATTTGATAGATTAAAAAACGGCACAGTCTTGAAATGTTCTTTATGGACCTCCCCATTAGCTTTATCAGTGTTTCCATTTCAACTGTTCAGAGCTGCTTTGGACAAAGATTGGTTTGGTTATGGGGCTGCTAGTCTGTGGTCTGTGAAATTTGAAGCAACCAGACCACCATCAAATGCACTTTTTCTTTAGGGCTTAAACTTCACATCCAGAAGCAGAAGCAGATCTGCAGATCTCAGTGACAGCATTGAGACCTTTTAGTGGTAGAGACTCTGCTTCCTAATATCTGGATCTTCCTATGGAAATTAAGGATTTATTAAGGTTTTTAAGGTATAAAGGTATTAAGGTTTTATTAAGGTATAAGGAAATTAAGGTTTTCACTCAGCCACAGAAGTAAATGAGCAAGCTGGTATCTTGAGCTGAAGGATGGGTAGAAAGATCTAAGAAGATCTACACATTTATATTGTACGTACAAGTGTTCTTACATGGCAGTTACAGATATCAAAAGGTTCTTAGATTTATAATTTTAGTTGAGGGAGTGGGAGATGGGGAAATCACTGTAAATCCCATAAAATTGCATACAGATGAAGAGATGTCAAAAGAGAGGCTGGTCAGCATATATAAGAGGAAAATTATTCAGGATACCATCAGCACATAAAAATGAACGAGGCGTGGCTATACTACCTACTTTGAAGTCAAGTGCAAATTTTTTATTCAGGAGCTTCCAACCCATCTCTTGAACTGAATCTCTCAGCACTATTGTGGATTGCCATTTGGATAAATGACGTCTTCCTTGTTTTTCTTATTCTGTACTCAGAATGGAAAAGAACTATGGAACAGCTATTTTCCTGACCATGAACAGTTGAATTTTGTTCCTTTTTCTACTATATTGACCACTATAGTGATAAATAAATGGAAATACTCTCTTTGAGAAAAAACAGAATTTTAGAAAACTGTAAAGAACCTTTCCTCAAATGAATAATGAAATTTTCCTTTTTGTGTGTGTCTTTTAATGGTAAATCTTCTTTTTCTTCTTCTTTTTCTGTTCTTTGACATTTAACTGCTACATTCAATAAATTTCATTACGAAGAAGGTGCTATTTCTGAAGAAGAATGTGATTCTTACTTTCCTTTTGCCTTAAGATTTGGCACTGGCATTATTTATACTTTTATCCAATAAAGAGAAGCTTTCTGGAAAGTGATTCATGTTCTGTCTGTTTAAAGAATGCAGAGACATATACTCCCTTCAAAGAAAAAAAAAAAAAAAAAGATTTTTAGGCCTTTTTATGTCATGCCTGTCCTCTTTATATCATTTTAATGGTTCCTTCAGTTTTTATGGAACGGAGGCTTTATTGACTAGTCAGTCTAAAACACAGTGCTAAATATTATATATGAGCTAAATAAGTTGATTGTTATTTTGCCAACTAGATGTCTGAAAAATATGAAAGTCACCACTGTGATCATCTAGGCAAAAACTCATTTAGTCTCTGAAGAATCTATAGTAATGTTACTTTTTGGTTTTGTTTGCATTTATTGCTAGAAGTGAATTGAAATGTACAAAAAAAAATCATGTCTGGGGAGAAAAAGCAATATTTTAGGAAAATTATGTATTACTTTGATTGAAATAATAGTTCATTCCTTCCATTTTGTGTTTATTTTTAGATGACCCTTCCTCTAAAATAAGCATTCAGTTGCACAGGCAAAATCCATTCTTCTTTATAATATATCCTCATAGTATAGCAAGAATTAATATTGTCTGTTTGCATGCTGCTTCTCTTCTCCAAGAACACGCCTTAAACTTGCTAGTTACTTGCAAATGTTGAGGAAATAACAGGGACCTCCAGATGCACAACACGCTATGCTAATTCTAACCCTCGAGCTACCGCATTTCTAGAGTGGTAGCAACTCTAGTTGTCCTTAGGACAGCAAAGCAAGGAAAAGATTTTCCAGCTAAGGAGAGAGAACTCATGCTAAAAGACTAAAGGCCACTACTGAAAATAAATTTATTTGAAGATGGAAGTTAGGTGCTTCTTCTATGCAGAGAAATGTACTTTGAAGTTTTCTAAGGTCTCAGGAGAAGAGTTAACAGCTTCAGTGTTCACGTGTTGGTGAAACTGGAAAATTGGCTTCTGTTTCCAGAGTCAGAGTACCAGTCAAATAGTCCAATTTTTTTAAGAGTTGGACCATTAAGAGAAATTTTCCTTTTTAAACATTTAAAATGCACAATATCAAGATTTGTATACAACTGAGTTGATTCATCTTTTCTTCAAAGAAGGCTGCAGTGATTGTGTAATTGTCTGACTGTGGGTGCCAGTGAGTCTAAGGAAAATATTAAGTACTGTAAAACGCCTGATAAACGCACAGCAGTGGCTGCCCTACGGCAGAGATTGTGAGGCCTGAGTTACATTGCTGCAAATAGGGATTATCAATCAAAATAATTTCCTTAGCCAGAACACGCCTCGTTCTGCTGAAGAAGGAAAATTTGCATGAGAATTTGCACCCATTTGCATGAGAACAGGAATGAAAGAAAAGAGAAAAGGCCAAAGTTCTTCTGGGAATCACAGAATGTTTGGGGTTCTAAGGTGCCTCCAGAGATCATCTAGTCCAACCCCACTTCTCAAACCAGGGTCAGCTAAAGCATGTTGCTCATGTTGAATTTTGAGTATCTCTGAGAATGGAGTCTCCACAAACTCACTGGGAAACATGTTCCAGGGCCTGGTCACCCTCACAGAGACAGAATAATTCCTGATGTTTCGAGAGAACCTCCTGTGTTCCAGGTTGTGCCCACTGAGTCTGGTCCCATCCCTGGGCACCACTGAGCAAAGCCTGGGACTGTCCTCTTTACACCCTCCTTCAGGTATTTAAATACTTTGGTGAGATCCCCCTGAGCTTTCTCTTCTCCAGACTAATCAGTACCATCTCTCTCAGCCTTTCCTTACATGAGTGATGCTCAAAACTATTCATTATTTTTGTGGCCCTTTTTTGCTCTCACAGCTTTCAAACTACTAGATTTTTTTTCCAAGGTTGTATGTACAAATAATAGTCAAAGCCACTGTATAAAACTTAACATAAGAGGAGTGAGGCAAATTACGAACAGTTGCTTTTTGAATAATTAAACAATATTTTTATTTAGTTTTAATGTATAGACTCTGGGTGCTGTTAACTACTTTCTTGTCACTTCTAGGCCAAATGAATGACAGGGTGAAATTGGTCTGATAATCGTTTGTGGCTGGGAGGAAGAAAAGCAAAAATTGTTAATTCATAAAAAAGGTGGGGTCCAGATTTAGCATCTTTGAAGGTCTTTCAGACTATTTCTTAATTCCTCTTCAACTAGTAATGAGTTTAGAACTGAGTTGCAAAGGCTGCATGTATGGATATGCACCCTTTGCATGTGTAGGACTCGTATCCATAGAAATATTCATAACTCCTTGCATCTGCTAAGGGCCTTGAGACAGGTCACATTGAAGAACGACTGCATGTAATGTCTTGACAGAAGGTGCATCTATATTACCATTTTATCTAGGATGAAGCATATTATTTTAAAGGAGGTTTTTTGACCATTCCACATTTAAATGTTTCATTGCTAGCACGGAAATAGCGCTGGAGTGTAGAAAGTGAAGGATTTTTGGATGAAACTTAATCAGATGTTTTTTTGCAAATCCCATGTGCACCACAAAAATGAACTAGAATGAGTCTGTAATGAGAGCTTCCAAAAACTCAACATAAAGTGCTTTGTTCTACAGAACCCCTTGTGGTGGTGCACTGATTGCTAGTGTAAAAGGTAACCCACAGTGCACTTATACATGCCCAGGAACTAAATTTCTTTGTCATTCATAGACAGCTAGACTATTTGGAGGTGGAAAGCCCCATCTTTTTTAAGAGAGAAATTTGCAAGGTGATGGGTCATTTGTAGTAACAGCTTCTTTGTAGCTGAACCATACAAAGTGTTGAGGAAGTTTACAAGTTAGACTTCAGACAGAGCAGAAGCTGACTTTGTAGGATCTGGGCGGCCATTTGATTTCCTTCAATACTGATGTAGTATGTCTGGGGGTATGATTTGTTTTCTTTGCAAATGTTGACAGTTAAACTAATGATTTGAGCAAACTTCTGTTAACATATTTATGTGTATGTGTATATATACACAGGCACACACATACAATAGACATGTGCACACCAAACATGCTGTAGTGTTCATAAAGCCCTGTAATCTGCCTTTCTTCAAGTTGTTTCTCACAGAAATGTTGGTGAAGGTCCATTTTGCTGGTACATATGTGCAAAAACAAAAAAAATCAATGTGTCCTCAAACAGCTGTTTCTATGAAAAATACATTAATGCAGTTAATTACTATTGACCTTTTAGAATATTCATCATGCCATTGCTTTATTAGCCTGAAAGTTCACTTTAAAGGAGGTATAACTGGTCCTGCAGAGAGAGGCTGAAAGAAAATGAAGTTGTGTTTTATTTTTATGCTAAAGTAACCGGTTCCTACTGGATAGCCTTAATTTGCATCATCATTACAAATACCATATTTATTTTGTGCTATTGTAAACTTCCTTAGATTATATTACTTTAGATGTTTACTTTGATAGAACATGAAAGTTATTTGAACAGAAATGGCTTAATAGTCATGCTTTAGCATATTTTCTTACACAAATCCATGTCTTTACCCAAATAAGCTGAATAATAACGATCATTCAAATACAGTCACATGCCCATTGAAGATAAATCATCAGGGGTAGTATCAACAATCTTTTAATACAGTATGTGAATGATTTCTTATGAGTCTTCAGTCACTTTGTGTAAAGATATCTAAGGTTATTATTGTTACTTATTCGAGTTTCCATGTCTTCTCTTAATATTTTTCTGGAGCTCTACCATGAGGATTTCATCTGCTGTTTTACAAAGAAGCTCAAACATGATGATCTAGTAGCAAGGTTATCAAAAAAAGAGCTGCTGCAGGTCGTAGCCATGATCATTTTTGTACTCCTCCATTTAGACTTCCCACATGAAAATGAAATATCTTTGACATATAATTTCTATATCCAAATTACAAGCAAGAGGTGTAAAGAAATGGACTTAAAATCTACATGACTTCTTATATACACATTGTTCTTTTTCAGAGTTTTTGGAATGCTGAGGTTTGCTTCCCACTTGCAAAATGCTCGTCTGGATTTCTGCAGGTTTCAAATTCTTACTGCTGTATTAGGGTTATTCGAGTACATCTTGCCTAACTAGGTGGTGGCACTACTAGATTTTCCAGTTTAAAAGTTATTACGGTGCTTACCAAAGACAGGTTTAGGGGAGAGCACTCCAAAACAGCTGTCATCTCAGCAGGGTTAATGCAAGGGTTCAATATTTATCTATGAGGTCATGTAGTGAGATAAATACATTTGCCTCATTTTCATTTTAGTATCAAGTCTATTGGATAATCGCCAAGTTAGCATAAAAAATGCATCTGATTTTATAAATGCAAATGGAGTCATCAAAATGTCTGCCTTGACATTTTTATGCTAGATAAGTTATTATTCATAAATCAAAGGGATTGTAGTGGGTCAGGCAAGTGCATGAAGCAACACTGTTCTGCCACACCAGTGTTTACAACAGCAGCAGGACAAACCTCTTTTGGATAGAAGGGCTATCTGCATCATCTCTCCAATAAGTAAAATAAATTTGGGAAATGGGAAGAACTGAATGTGTAGATAACTCCAAGAAAGCACATAGAGAAATAATCTATTAACCCCAGTATGTTTCAGTAGGCAAAGATGCTCGTTAAGGATGTGCAATTGGAATGGAGGACAGCAGGATTCCTGAGACTGTTTCTGAGAGCTGGATTTTCAGAGGAATCTGTTAGATTGGATGTTCACACATCTAGCTTAAGTATAGATTACTATAAACATTTGCAACTGTTTACTATTTTACATTTGCGTTAAAGGGCTTTTTCTTCTACCCTGAGTTAAAGAAAATGTTGAGGTACATCGAAATTTTTCTCACTCATCCATGGGAGAAAGGTTTGAATACAAAACCTGGACTGCTGGAGACACTTTTATGGCCACGTACCTTTTCAAAAAGTTATTATCAGGCTTGACACATAGGCATAACCAGGCCCAATCTGAAAATTAGCATCTCAGAAGCCAGAAAAGGGACTTTCCCGCTGAAACATTTGTGATGGTTCTTTCGGTGTGAAAGTAATAGACGGTTCACATGAATGTCCCGAGTCCCAAAGGTGCTTACAGTTACTCATACTTGAAAATAGAAACACTGCCCTTTACTAAGTGCATTTTCAAAACTTACCACAGTGGGGCCACACTTTGCTCAGAGTCTCCGTGTGCTGCTGTTTGGCTGCATCAAACCATTTTGTCTGGACCATATGAGAGTAAAAGTGGGCAATTTGGGCAGAGCTAGGCAAGTAAATACAAGGATGTATGGAGATACCTGTATTGCTCTGAAATAGTTTGTTCTTCAATGTCTGGTTTAAGTTCCAGCAGCAGGCATCAAATAAAGCGTAATTAAAACTCCTAATCTAAATCCGTGTGATTTTGACACGGCTGTTGTTCCTGCTGCTGCCATTCATACTGTCAAAGGACAATTAGTCTCATTAAACAACTGAAAGTATTGTTTAGGGGGCTGCAAATCCAACGCATCTTACTCAGCACTTGGTCTGTCATAAAGGTAAGCAATCTCTGGCTGTCTGCAAAGACTTTACACTTCCCATGGGCAGTAAAGTGGTGAATTTTTAACCAGTGTCATGCCTCTTTCTATACCTGATGATTAATGTGCTGGTAAAAACTTCATGCACACTTAATCATTCATGACCAAACATAACTGATTCTGTGCTGCTAAAAGCTTCAGCATTTATAATTAAATGACAACAGCAGAAAGAAACCAGCTAAATCTGGAGCTAGACAGTTTGAAAACTTAATAATATTGTTTAAATCTTCTTCCATATTGCATAGAGGCATTTAAGAGGATTTCTTGGTGGGTTTTATAATGAATGAGGGAAGAGATTATAGCAGGTCCTTTACAGTGTTTTCTTGGGTACACTGTGTTTTCTTAACTAGAGAGAAAAAAATAGGGTTGCGCAAAGGCAACCTAAACATTTTTACAGGAATATGCATTACAAAGTGTTTTTGAAGCCATTGGCATGAATTTTCAGCATGTAAGTTTGAAGAAAATACTCAAGAAGACAGCTTGCTGGCTGTGAAGATTGTAAAGAGAAGTGGAGGGGCAGTCTCAGGATTCTATTTCCTCATCTAGGAATAAATTAATAAATTAGGATGTTCATCAGAAATAAATTAATGCCAACATTACAAGAGAGGCTCATCTGCCACTCCTTAACCAGCCTTACCTTAGAAGAGAAGGAAATCTAACTTTAATCTCCCAGCATGTGAGAGAGGACTTCAGCGTCTGAAGGACTGGATAGAGGCATGTGCATGTTCTCAGGTCATCCTAAGTGTGAGCTCGGTTCAGAAAAAACACCTTTCATGAATTTTGACTAAATTAAGACTGACCTGTTGATTCTCATAAATTCAAGAATATAGCCTCATAATTTTTCGAATTGTTGCTTCCTATAATTTTTATGGTTTACCGTAATTCATCAAAAGTATCTTTGATAAAATAGATTAAAAAAAACCTGCTACCTAAAACATATATATGCATTTAAAACAATTTGCCTGTGGATATAAAGTATTTTCTAAGAATGTTTGGAGGTAAAATTTAGTATTTTCATGTAATCCACTAAAATAAATAAATAAATCCACTTTTAGATCCAGGTTTTTAAAAAGACTTTTTACTGTTTCTTTCAGTTCGGAACATGTCAAGCAATAGTAAAAGGGAATAAATTACATTATGTTTCCGCCCTGTGGGGCTTCTTTTTTTCCTTTTTTTTTGTTCCCCCAAAGCAGGTGTAATAGATGGATCAGTGGTCTAATTTATTAATTCCCTGAAGCTTGAAAGAGATATCTTAGGGCAAAAGAATGTGGAAGCTATCTGAAGCAATGCAGTATTCAATTATTTATTTGCCTCTGTCCTTAAAAACTGCTTCAGTTCCAGATCTTCCCATTTCTCCTATATAATTAATGGGGGTATAAAATACAGCTCAGAGAAACTTGGCTGGATTTGAAAGCATGCATGCATGCCATGTTTTTTGTTCAGCATAGGAAGTACATACATACTAGTTTCTGCTTACTTGGTCAGCAAATACTTGACATATGTCATGTGTTTCACTATGTCCTGTAAGTGAAGACACCTGTTTTGCCAGACACATTAACAGGAACATATCTGCATAGATGTATAAAATACATTTATAAATTTGCAAGTGGGTTTATTTTATAACAGTTTTAGGCCTAAAGCATTAATTTAACTTAGTTGTACTGAGATAGACCTGAGAAAATTACATATTCTTATTAATTTAGTCACCACAGACAATGTTTTACATCAGGAACAGAAATCTTCACTACAAAACACGGAATGGATGAGGGCATGTTCTTATGAAGTAAAAGGTTTAAGTGTATTCTCCTGGCTGAAGAGAGGGTTGAACCCAGATCTTCCATTTAAAGGGTAGACTCTGAGAACCACCACCACATTCTTCAGGTGCTTCTTTGCGTCTTTTTCCAACTGGGCATGAGACTTGAGAAAGTAAAATTTTGAAAAATCAGGGGCTAGACTTTTGAAAGTGTATATGTGTCAAAAAGTGTTTTAAATATCAGGCTGTGTATGGCTGAGGATAGAAAACTCCACCATTTGATATCTGTGTAACTTTGGCTCCTAAAGACACAGGGGACCTTGAAGATACTGATTTCTGCATCCATTAAGTGCAGTAAATTGCAGATACTTAATATAATAAAAATAAGCCTGGTGTCAACAAGATTTTTAAAATATAGCAAATGCTTGGGGTTTTTGTTTGTTTTTTCAAAAAAATGATTTTTGAGACAGATAAATGTGATAAACGATCCTTAGAACATTATGATTAGGTTCCTTATTCATGGCTGTCACATATATTATTACCTATATCAAGGAAAAGTATGTGTGTTTATGAAGTTAATTAACTGATTTGTAGACGAATTCTGCAAGAAATCTAGAAATCTAAGTTATATGTTTGAACACAGGATGCACTTTGTATTTGTATTCCCTATGTAGATTTAAGATAACTAAAATCCAGTAAATGTAGCTTTTCACTACTGATGAAATCTTCAGCTTCTAGAAGTTACCCATTTCCAGTAATTGAAGGCCAACCAGTCCAGCTGGGAACACTTGTATGTACTGTTTTTCACAACAAATATTTTAAAATATAATTCATGCTTCTATCTAGAAACCTGTGATATGAGAAATGTACTTACGGGTAATGCATTCTCTTTCAGCCCTCACCCAGGCTTGCTAGACTGATCTGCATAACTCACAAGATTCTCTGTAAGGAGACAAATGTTGTCTCCTTACAGAGGAGACAAATGTTGTTCTATTGAAGTCACAAGGACTACTGTTTTTCTTAAAATTCGGGTCCTGTTTTACACTCTGATGCACTAATCTGTGCCTTTCAACAGCAGAAAACAGATGCAAAAATCATACTATTAAGAATGGTAAATATAGTGATTTATGGAATTCAGCCTTTGCAAGTTTTCTATACAGAGGTTTACAGGATTATTTATTTTTCTATGTCTCGAGCTGATTTAGCACTAGAAACACCAAAGTAAATACAGTTTGCCCTTGAACGGTGTTACAGTTTAAGAATGCAAGGCAGTATCTTTATTTTGAAATCTGCATTAGCTCTGTAGATAACAGGTTTCTCAATTTGCACGCATTAATAGGCTTTTCATGTTGTTTTTAAGTTTAGTTTACAGTAACGCAGGTCATGATGTGTGACGCTGGAAGCAGGGTGAATGAAAGCAAAACTTTTCCCTCCCACTTGTAAGAAAGGAAAGAGTGGGGAGGAGGGTAAGTGTCTTAGCAGCTGTCACTGCCAAAGATTATTTAAAAGCTGTAAAAGCCTTCATTTGCCTTCAGGAGTTGTGACATATGGTCAGAAATGGTTTGAAGATTTATTGTCATCTTTGCTGGATGAGATTCCATGTGTTCTTTAACAAGGATCTTGTCCCTCATCATCCTTGGAAAAATCCTTCAGAAATTGTAAAGCATACATAAAGCAGACTGAGCCTCAGAGTTTTTAATGATTCTTTTTTTTATTTTATTTTTTAAAAAAGAAAGACAGTAAGCAGGTTTCCCAGGTTAAATAAAAGAAATATTCATGGTAAAAGTGAACCTTATTTTTTACTTGCAATCCATTTTTTTTTAATTTGACACCATCTTGTCATACACATTAATGACAGATTGTTCCCAGTTAATTAAAATTTCCAGTGCAGCCTGTGCACACTACACATCACAGGGTCATCCAGTTGTGATTTGAAGGCATAAAGCTTCTCCATGCAATTACAGCCATTCCTTTTTGCCTGGACCTCCTTCCCCCAATAGTTAACAGATGTGGATTTCACATTTTGAAGGCATGATGAGACCTTTCTACCCATAAAAGCCCATCAAAACTTGTGAGGCCAAGAAAGTGACAGGCAGGTAGCAAATGACAGGTCGCCTGATCAAGCAAAGTAAAGGCTAATAGGAAAGGGAAGACAATTGCCTGAGCAAAGAAATACTTGGAATCAAAAATAGCCTCAATTGTATGTCTTAAAATGGTAATGAACAAATCTTCTCTAACTTAATTTTCCAAGCTGAAGGTATGTGAAACAGTAGTGTACCTCCTCTGGCTCCCACTGCCTGCTGCACCAGTGGGAATTTAGAATACAGACTGACACAATGAATATTGATCTGAAGGTATACGAGGTACCAGTGAGATACAGCAAAGGGCACCTTTCTCATCACTCTCAAATTTTGCATAAGTCAGACTGATTTAAGCTTTAGCTGAATAAAGTCCTCCAACTTCAGCAGGCTTGACAAGAATTTATTGTGTTCTAGTAAGAAAATAACACAGAAACATAATACTCCAATCATATTTTTAAAGGTAACTTCACAGATAAAGTTATGGTGCTTGTATGGTAGAAATATAGCTACTTTCAGAGTCAGTGTCCTTGGTTGTTTTGTGAATAATAATAATATATCACATAAGCAGGAACTGAATCATCTGCATATGTAAAAGTTCTCACTCTTTCTAATATGCTGCCACATTAGTGCTCATGGTGGGAGCAGGCAAAAGGCACAGTGCAAGCCTTTCACACTTTCATAATGACTGTGTGAAGACCATGAGGAAGGTGATCCAGTAGAAGTGACAGGCACAGAAGCTGACTAAATGTATTTCTACCAGGGTTTCTTAGAGCACAGGGAATAGTGAATTAAGGGGAAGACAGTCTTGGTGTGACTCTTGGCCAGGGAGTTTAACACTCCCTGGATTTTCTTGCTGTTGTCACTGAACTTTTCTGGTCCTTTGCAAAGGAGGGAGAGTATCCAAATAACTTCTTGTCATGCTTCTTGTCATGCTTTGCTTCCAGGTCAGATGAAATCTGAGTCAGGATTATGTAAAAATAAAACCACTCATTCCAACATCCCTTTACCATACAAGAAAAAAGGAAAAGTTATGTTTGAACAGAAACTACTTCATTTAATTTGCTGGAAGATTCTGAGTACAGTTGCTGACAAATTAGGCCTGTCCAGAGCTGTTCTCTGGCAGGGGGGCCAGCAGACCTGTCTATTCAGGTCTCTACCTCCAGGTGTTGCTTCATGCAACATGCCCATGCACCCAATGGCTGCCATGTGCCACTCCTAACTCCATTTTTTCCATACATGCCACTGCAGGATGGAAAATGGTCTATAATTGCCATACTTTAGGGTTCTTTAGTAATTTTACCTGTTTTATTCTTTCTTCAAGTGCCCCAAACTTTCTACAGAGCTTCATTCTTCCTCACAGGAGCCATGTTTTCCTGGCAGCAAGACCTGCCTCACCCTCAGACTGTTTTTTTTAGTCTTGATTTGCATAAATTTGCAGCAACCCACCAATGTAGGGCCTCCCATCTGCTTGCACTATTATCACTGAGGGGCAGGAATAACACAAGTGTCTGAAAAAGAGCTGCCAGACCTGCCTGAGATGCTCTCCTCTCTCACCCTGGGGCTGCTGCAGTGCAGCAACTTGAAACCAAACTTCCAGGCATGAACACCCCTCACCACTGAAAAATGCCTCCTTCCAGCTAATCTAAGGGTTCAGACTGACAAATGTATTCCTAGAGGAGCAAAGATGTGCTGGGAGAGGTCATCAAGGAGAAGCCAAGCAGTACAGCTTCTTGAAGAGTGTCCTGGTTGCACTGGCAGAGAATTCCCCGCTGTCAGAGAGGCAAGGGTGTGCCAAATACCGGATTGGCAAGATGGCCACCACTGCTATGCCCCTGGAGAGGGCTGTCTTCCTAGTCCCCACCTCCAAGTCAGAACTCTGGGTTGGGAATTAGGAAGGAGTACATAGTAATAGAGGTGTTGCTGCGGAGTGGAAGGGGAACAAGCCTTGATAATGAGGAAAATAAATCATTTTCTCTCCACACCTACGTCTTGAATAACTAGGATGAGCTATCCAAGATGATAGTGAAGCAGTCATGTTTTGTGAAAGATGAATCAATGCAGGCCCATGTATGGTGCCTCAGAAATTGCTCCAACAGGATATGCCTCACTGTTTCTGAGATGCAGAATTTAAGTTTTCTGAATTGCTTGAGATTTTCTCCTTATTAACAGTAATTTAAATCTTCTTGAGGAAGTTGGTAGCAAGTCTGTTGCTGACAGAAAGTCTCCCGTTTTATTTTTAACGAAGAGAAAATTATACTTGAAAGCAAATCTTAGTAATTTTCATTTGATTTTTACATGAATCACTGCAGTACAACTCTATGAATTAAATTAACCTTGTTGCTACAGTAATACAGAAATTCATGCTCTCTGATGGCTTTTAATTCTTTGTCTATCTTTAAACACCTGGTTTTGAACACAGAGCCAAGACATATATATGACGTATACTGGCACAAATATGTTAGTAAGAACTTCTAATACCCTGTCCCATGGATACTTACTGTCTCATTAAATAACTTATGAAGAGGAGTTTGAATTATCCACATTAAATGATAGCTAGGAGACCTGCATAATGAATTTATAAGTTTATCCTAATCAAATGCTGTTTTTCAGATATAATTTCTTAACCGAGCCCTGGGCTAAGGATGGCTCAGTAGGGGGCTAATTATTGTGATGCTTCTCGTACGAAAAGTAGTTGCTTTCCTTATGGGAAAGTTTCTGTAGACTACTAGCTCATGAGAATGAAGCACTGTTTGTCAGTCTGGAAAACTGCAAGTAATAGTTGCTTTTCTAGAAGTTGATGCAGATGATTTTGATGAAGTTTGTGAAATACTGTGAAATACTTGTCATTCCTTCCAGAGAGTACTTCCAGTGAGTAGGATGAATAGGCTACTGTACTTTATTTAATATACTACATTAGAAATGTCAGCATGCATGAGAATAACATATCATGTGGGTGAAGGAAGCATTGCTTCTAAAAGGAAATCAATATATAACCACTAAAATAAAGCCTCTTTTAAGTATAATGGGGGACAACATTTTCCAAGAGCCTGCAATATGCCTACAAAGAACATTCACTCCAAGAACAGGTGCTATAACCGATCTTGCAATTCATGCACCATAAAACCCTTTTGTCCCTTACATTTTGGGTTTACAGTGAGCTGTAAGTCTGTAAATACAAAGGAAAGTGGAACTTTTTTTTGTAGCTCTACAAAAATACTAATTAATTTTATTGTTGTGCATACATTTTAAAAAGGGAGAAAAATGACAGAGTTAGAATCTCTGGATCTATGGTAACAAGCATGTTGAAGAAAGCTGAATTATATAGGCTTCAGAATATTAGGAAAGTCAGTCTTTTGACTTAGGCCTTAACTTCTACACAGCTATTAGCATGTTGGATACCAAGGTCGGGGAAGATTTTCTGTGACTTCTTTTTCTCATGTGAAGACATATATTTATGTGGTCTCAGAAGAGGAAGATCTGTGTTTGAATTCTTAGGTATTGATTAAAGTCTTTGAGGCTGGGTTCTGAAATTATTTTGGATAGCTTTTGTTGACACTGCATCCAGTCTGTCTTAGTTTACGGAATAGCTTAATATAGTGCTCTCAGTGAAGCATTTCTTTCCCATTAAACACTGCCAAAATTTGCAGTACAGAGCGTAAAGTTGGTGAAAAAAATACTGATATGTGGTTTTCTAACATCAACTACAGTTTATTGTAGGTCACTAAGAAATTTAGTAAGTCAGTCAAAAATTATGATAACACAGTATGATCTGCCCTAAACGTAAAACCTACTAATTGTTATACATTGTTGGAAAAATTTTGACTCTCTTTTGTCTAATGAAATGTTGCAAAATTGGGCCTTTGAGATGTCTGGGCTTCTGTCTGTTTTACCTCTTGCTGTAGGGTGTAAAGAGAAAATGGCTGATAAAAGGCCATTAGCAGGCTGGAATGAAGGGCTGCTTTTCGCATTGCAATACATAACCTGAAGTGAATATGAGGAGAAAGAAATGCACCAAAAATGGGAAACCACAGAAATGCAGTACACAATATTTGATTATAATACCAGAATTCCTGTTCTACTTTAGGAATGCTATGAGTGGCCATTTTTGCTTCTGTTTAATAATCAATAAAACCTGTGCAGTCCTTATAAAGGACAGAGAAAAACCTCAGGAAAAAAATTACTTGCCTACGTATGCATACTTATTTACACATTTTCTAGTATGATGAAAACACGCACAATGTTAAAGATTAGGATAAAATGATCTTTGATCTTTGTTTTAGCATTTTTGACCGTCTTCCTAGGACTTCATTGCACAACAGGGTTTCTTTACTACAAATTTTAGACCATATGCAATTCTGAAGAATTGATAAAGCTCACTTACCAGTGGATTTAAACACCAGTAAGAACAGTTGTGACTTAGCATTTGACAGTTTAGTTAAAAGAAGTTTGAAGGTAATAAGTGTATGTTTTTCTCCTCAGTGCCCAGGCATAATTGTGATGAGCTTTGGAGACACTGAGTTTTGAAGCAAACCCATTTCCTTTCAAAAGTATGAAAAACAAACTGATGTGTAGGTCTCTACAGTATAAGCAAGGTATGAGTAACCCTGTCAGATTTACTCTTTCAGCATTCAGCAGACTACTTAAGGAAAGATATTAATTCATTTTTAATGTTAGGAAAATATAGTCATTAAAAAGCAGATAACATAAAATGCCAGAAATGCTTTTAACATTACACGAAGTGCACTGCTTGCCTAAATAGCTTGCTACTTTTGGAGATCTAGATATGCTGAGGTATTAAATATTAAAATAGAGGTTGCTTTTTAAAATGCAGTGTTTCTTATCAGAAAAACAGTTTGAACAAGCAGTGCTGTTGTATAATGCATGATGTTGCTAATAAGAGCGTCTTGGAAAATAATTTTTCATGCTGTAAGAGTGACTAGTGTTCTGAATAAGAAAGATTCTTTCTCTGTTCATGTCCTCTTAACACATATGTAACAGTGTTGTCAAGCTGCGTGCACCTATAAATTTGCAATGCACTCTGAGTCACATGAGATCCATTCCAGGCTTTTATCCTATTTTTGTTTATTTACTGGTTATCAGCTCTCTTAGCAGGCTATACATAACCTTGATTGGAAAGTCATTCTCAAAGAGCCGTTATCAGTGCTTCAGTGTTGGTTTAGATGAATGTTGGAAAGGTTCTGCAGCGTCTGTACTATGTCTGGTGTTATTTAATATTCACAGTATTGATTTGGATGAGACAATAGGAACAATGCTTATTCAATTTTCCAGTGATGCTAACTTGCACCCAGCTGAACCTCCAACATCAAAGGAAAAGATTCTGAAATGCTGGGGAAATCACTGGGAAGAAAATGGAGGGAATTTTTTTAAAAAAGGAAAAGTTAAAAGTAACCCTAACCCTAATGGTGCCACTGCATGAGAAACATATTTAAGAATATTAAAATCTACATAAACGAAACCAATGAGAATATACTAACAAAATATAACAAAAATTAATAACAGTGCCCTAACACCAAACTTAAGTAAATAATCCACACAAAATCCACCCACTGTACTTCACTACAACTACAGCAAAAATTATCTACGATCATTTCAGTCAGTTTTCCCTGAGAATAAATGCTCATAATTCGTATATGTGTCATGGCACCAAAAACTGTGGTGGTTTGACCCTGCATAAATGCCTGGTGTAAAGCAGAACTGTTTCAAGGCCTTTCTTCCCCCCACCCCACTTTTTGCCTTCCAGAGGGAAGAAAAAAAAAACAAACAGCTAAGAATACATGGCTAGAGATAACAACCAAAGCTTAAATTTAACTAACAAACTAAAAACTAAAATAAGAAATAAAAACAGGTTAGAAACACCTTTCCACCACCACCCCTCGGTCTGTCCATGCCCCTCTCCTTCCCCTGATGGTGTGGGGGACAGGGAATGGAAGGTTTACAGTTAGTTGTTGTTGGGTCAGCCATTCTCAGATGTAAGTCCAAAACTTAAGCAGCAGTTCTTCCAAATGTGCTGTCTCAGGGGGCTTTCCTGTG
This sequence comes from Dendrocincla tyrannina, assembly GCA_035047865.1. Taxonomy (NCBI): domain Eukaryota; kingdom Metazoa; phylum Chordata; class Aves; order Passeriformes; family Dendrocolaptidae; genus Dendrocincla; species Dendrocincla tyrannina. The sequence continues at coordinate 75,965,884 of JAWWMP010000001.1, forward strand.
GGCTGCAGAGGGGACAGCTCACTTCACCACAGTCATCACCATGGTCACAGGGGAATCATAACTCTGAGTTCTTCCCCTGCGTTCCATGGGGTCCCCGCCATGAGAGAGATCCTCTGCTCTCTCATGGGTCATTCCATGGGGTGCAGTCTCGTATGAAAAGCTGGCTGTACCTACTTAGCGTGGGTTTCTCCCTTCATGGGTCTCAGCCACAAATCTTTACAAGACTCTGCTCCACCTTGGGGGCCTCCTGCTAAGTAACAGCCTCTTTCATGCCTCCTCCTGCTCTGGCAGGGTGGTCTTTGCACCCTGATGGATCCCATGGGCTTTGAGGGGACAACTTGTAATCACCATGGTCATCACCATGGTAGTCAGGGAATAATAGTTTTAAGTCCTCTCCCTGATCCGTGGGGTCCCTGCCTCTGTTTCTCCCTCCTGCACTGACCTTGATGTCTGCATTGTGATTTTGTTAACCCATGGCTGCCGATTTCCAACTGTGCAACAATTTCTTAAACGTATTTTCATGGAGGGGCGTAACTTAATGGTTCAAAAGCAGGAAGTTTTCCTTGGAGCTGGCCCTTATTGGCTCTACTCCAGAGGATGGAGGAAAACTTCCAGAGGCTTCCAACAGAAGCCAATCTTCCTCTTATTAAAAAAAAAAAAAATCCCGAACCAAAACCTAATCAGAGAAACCCACGACAACCTTGTGCTGTGATACAGATTTGGACACAGCTGAGGAGCAACTGCAGATAGTCCAGCCAGAGTAATAAGAAATACGAGACAATGCAACCTCTAAGAAAAGGTGGAAGAAACTGAAGTTTCTTAGTTAATAGAAAGTCTTGAAATATATAAAAAAAAAAGTATTTAATAAAATAAATTCAAATAGATTCTTCAAATTTATAAAAGGAAAAGGAAATAGGCATTCAACATCATAAACTTTCTAACACTAAGGCCATTGAAGCATTGAAATCAGAATTCATGAGCCGACTGGACAAAAATCTTTCAAGGATGGCAGATACATTGAGAAATGGGAGATGGATGAGAGCTGTGTATTCAGTTCTGAGAGAAAATTCATTGGCAGAAGAGCACTTCTTGTCCACTCCAAATACCATCTTCATCATGCAGAAGACAGTAAACCAGACTCACTTCAGGATGGACTTGGGATTGATTAGAGTGTCGAAACCTTTGGCCTTATAAATCAGTGATATTTAAACTTCACTGTGATTGTTTCATGGTAGAAGCACATGTTAGTAAGAACTAAGTAGTGTAGCTGTGTGGGCTTTTAGGGTGTGACTTTGAGTCTGTATTCAAATGGACACAGTAAGACACTTTTTTTCTATGCAAGTATTTCTTTGAAGCAAATTCCCAAGGCACTGGAAAATTTTCAGACAAAATAACAAGGGATGTAAAGTAAATGGGAATAATGCATTTGTTACTGTGAGAGTCTGTGTGAAAGTTTATTTTTTGTTTGTGTGGTTTGGTTCGTCTTGGTGTTGGCATGCAGTGATATGGTTTAAGAACAAGTACAGTAACATTTTCAAATTAAGGAATAAAGGATCAATATTATGGAAAACTGAAGATTTTTCAAATAGACTATATGATAACATGGAGCTAAATTACTCGAGAAGAAGGGGCATCAGACTGAAAGGATCTAGATTCATGTTTTGATCCTTGAGTTGCCACTGGCTTTAGACAAATGTCTTTGCTTTGTAGGCTAATCCTTTGGAAAGGAGTGCAGTGAGTGCATCTCACTGCATGTTTAACAATGTGACCACTCTTGTTCCAGAGGGTACTTTAGGGAACTATTATTATTTAATAAGCACAACATTGTAAGGAAGAAAAGGAAAGGTTGTGAGGTTAGTATGTACAGCACATGTGTAGTCTGGTTAAACAGGAGGATTTGCAGCAGAAGATAAGTACTAGTCAGCCAGAATCTGCTTTGTTGCTTATTCCCTTTAAAATATTAATATTCTTCACTTACAGTGCTATGCACACCACCAACAATAAAAGGAATTGAGCAAGAGATTTTCATAATACTAACTCTAGTAGTCTGCATCTATTTCTTGTGTAATCCCAACCCTGTCATCTGTCATCTCTTCTATATAAAACTCTTTTTTAATAAGTACTTTAGTTAAGATGTGAACTTAATGCTCTAAGTTTTAACATTGGACATTGTGTGATTGCTCAAAGAAGGTAGACATATTATCCCCAGACCATGCATGCAGGTTTTATCTATTCGTTGCATGCATTTTTGTTCTGAGTCAGAAGTGTTGATGTAGTAATTTTATAACCCATTGATTTTGAAGTCTACAATTCATAATAAATATACACTTTCCAGTGATCCATTATTTGCAAGCACTGTAAGTGAAAATTTCAGCTTCCCACAAAAGGGATTGAATCCCTGGAGGTTATTTTTGGGAAAGAAAGTTCCCTCAGTATCAGGTCGAATAAGTTTTCAGCCTCCAACTTGATCAGTTTTGCTGATTTAAATGGTTGACTTTGGAGCCTATTGTGACTTACACTCAGGATTTTCAGATTTGACAACACTTTGAGACTTTATGGGAATCAAAACCATTCTGGATTCCGGTGCATGCTTAACCAGTAGCTTGACTGGAAAACATTAGCATGAACTATTCAAGAAGAATACTAAAGCTTATAAGACTGTATTAACCTTTGCTGAAAAAGTTCTAATTTGACTTGAACTATTAGAAAAAGAAGTAAATGTCTGTTTTTATAACGTATAGCATTTGGAGGTGGAGAAAGAACTCCAGAAGAATAAATTGCCATTATTCAGTCTGTTTTCATTTGTTGCATTCCAAAACTCTTGGTACATGGGATGGTGGTGAATTCAAAGCCCGAGATGTTTACTAACACTTGATTGAATATTTACTACTACTAGTAGGTCAGCACCTGGGGATCTAAAATCCTAATGTCTAGTTTTCTGTTGCAACTTTCAGTCTGCTCACAATTTCTCATGAAGAAGACAGAGGCTGACTTGCAAGTTCAATTTCAGCCTTAGACTAACCATTTTGAATTCAACGAAAAAACAAGGAAGTGACCGAGGAAAGCTAGATTTGGCCATACTGAGTGTCCTAGTTCAGCAGGTGGGACCAGTTATCACTGTGTGGGGGTGATCAAAGCTATGTATTCTACCCCCTCTATTCA
>JAWWMP010000001.1:75969145-75982494 GCA_035047865.1 Dendrocincla tyrannina
GACTCACAGAGTTAATCACCCATTGTGTGAGTCCCCGCCCTGGGGGAGGGACTGGGTGCTCCCTGAGGGTATATAAGCAGGGCTAAGAAGACCTCAGGTATGTCTCTTCGGATCCAGAGGAGCAGCAGGACCTTGACAGGAGGAAACCACCACTCTCGACCAGACTATGACCATCACTCCCGACCAGACCACAGTCATCATCTGCACCAACAGGTTCTTCACTTCCTTTTGCTTTGGACTCAGGGGAACCACGCAGGTCTCAGCACAAGGGGCTAACAAACACCTTTGGGCTTGTGCCCTGGGACACTGGGTTATACTGCTGGATTTTGGTGCGTTGAAAGCAGTTTTCTCTTTGTGTCAGTGTATTTATTGTAACATCTTTCATTAAATTGTAACTCTGATTTATAATCTCTCTTGTGGTGGGTCCATTTCTCCTGCCAGTTTATCTTTAAACCAGCACACTGAGATACTGAAGAGTAGCATTTTCCCTAAATAGGTCAATTGACACTGCATTCAATAAGATTGTATCGGTGGTAATAAAGCAATGAAGCTTGCAGATAATAGACTAAGGACTTCAAAAATTGGCAGATTTCATAGGGAGAAATCTTTCCAACATTTTGATACAGCTTTTAAGATTTGAATGATACTAACACAAGGTTTTTGTAAAACAGGTACACAAACTGTATTAGCTGTTTAAAATTGAAATTGTTCTCAAATTTTTTAATATGTCATACAATTTCTCTGAAGATTAATGTTTATTTTCTGTGATAGTCTTGCACACCTAGTGACTGTTTCACCTTGGTTCTTGTATATTTACATCAAGTGTCAGTTCTTTGACTGGTCTTGTATCTTGCAGTCACCATGGATAACTTTGCACCACAATTTCAGTAACTGTAACTTTAGTGTCCAAGCTTGAACTCTCAGCTTCCCTTTTCAGTCAAGGAAGAGGTATTTCCAGACGAGTTCTTCTCATCCTGACACAGGTATCTATGGGGTCAGGCAAATTTCCTTCTGGTTTAATCTCATTTTCCTCATGGCCGTACATATCCAAACACTCAAATGTAGACATTTAACTTTTAGATGTCTGAAATTAGAGAAGATAAAACTTATCCCTTTAGACAATCAGTACTGCAACAGAGAAAAATATTTATTTAACAGAAAAGCCTTACCTGGAATTTCAAATGTTTTTCTTGATGAACTTCATAACTCATTGGTTGAATTTCCAATGAGATTGTACTGAGAACAGCCTTCAGTATTCAACAGCTGAGAAACATTTTGATTTTCTGCTCTGAAACATTGGAAGTCACTTATTCCCAAGATGATATTGTATGCCTGTGTTGGTGAAAATTATACAGACATTTTTCATGGCCAATTTCTGGAGATGAGAAAGTCATGCTTTTGTTTTGTACCAACAAGGGAAGTAGGATTAGGTTTTGTACTGTCTTTCAATTGGTAATCATTTACATACATGCCAAGAACAGAACTTTAGCAAGTCAAAATACTTGGCTTTGTGCAACTCAGATCTGTCAAATCTCACATGCTGAAGATCAAACTCCTGCCTTTTTCCTGTTTTGGTTTTTTCCTCATGTTTCTTTACCACTACACCTGCATATTTGCCGCACAGTACTGTTGTTTCTCTCCTACTCCATGAGTCCCTGCACAAACGCTACACTTCCTGGGTGGGGATCTACTGACCAGCTGCACATACAAAATTAATCAATCAGTAAATAAAATATCAACAGTGCCACACTACTGCCAGGGCATTTCTTGTAGCCTACTTTTGCTTCAAAAGACCAACAAGGAGACATTTTCCCTTTTTACAGTCCTCTGTGCAATCATGTTCGTGTAGTGATAACACACAGGACACACATAATTTTCTATAATGGAGTAGGAGAAAGCTAAGAAGTATGCACATTTGTCTTTACTGCAGAAATAAAAATGGCAACTAAAGGTATAACAAAGACTCTTGGGACTCAGATCCAAACCGTTTTCTGAGATTTTATGTCAATAGGGATATAAAGCAAATTTGAAATAAAAGTGTTTGATTCTCTATGAAACAGCACATTCAATATATTTTGTCATGTGCAGGTACCAGTATGTAGCTAAAAGAGGCAATGAGTATGAAATTATAGTAAAAAGAAATTGGTAAAGGAAAGAGAAACTCTTACCCCTTAATCCAAAGCAAAACTACTGTATAATCACCCAAGACCCAAAAGCAAAACTGAAAGAGAGATGTATTAGTGAAGCAACTGCCTATTCCTTTCAGGGAGTGAAATCTACCCAGAAGAAGCATTTATTTTCTCCTATGCATGAAAAAGAAATAAATGAGATGTTCAAATAATGGAAGAATCTGCATATTCATCACTTATAGGGAAATGAAATTTGCTATGCGGTCATGATAAGAGTTGCATTTCAGTAGCATTGATAAGTGAATGTCAAAGTATACATTTTTAGGAGACAATCTGGTTACTTTGGCAACTCAAGCAGTATTAGTCAATTCTGATAAGGCATTTTTCTTTCATTACCACTTGTGGCCTTTGTCACTCTGTTTCCTAGTAACATCAAGTTGTTTTGGTAAAAAGTAATTAACATATTCAGTTGTAGCAAGACTGTACATAAATTTTATCATTCTTTATTGTTTCTTCTGGAGGCAACATATTGAAATTGGAAAGTAAGCCTTGTTTCCTTTTTTTTTTTCCTAAGCAAGCTGAGAGAATTACACTAAATTACTGAAGCATCTATGTATCCAAGCCCATTAAAATAATACAATTATGTTTAAAAATGCCAGTTAGGATTGCTACCTTAGATCAGGTGATATTGGGTTAACAACGGGAAAAAATAGCCTTGAGTTATAATAAACCAAGAAATTATTGTGTGAACTTTGAAAAAATTGCAGTGAGTCAGTGATACAGAAAACAGTTAGAAGTCCTCTCCAAATTTAATTGTGAATGATTTCTATTACGAATTACCTTGATTTATTTAACCACGTCTTAAAGTCCTGATAGTCCTAGGCCAGGAAAACCATTACCTTCTAGAAATTTTTGTACAAGAGTTATTGTTGTGTTTTATTCAGATAGTTACTCAGGTGGACACACAGAAAAAAATACACATTCATGTGTATGCATGTGCTGGGGACTCTATTTTTCAAGATGTAAGATTTTTTTTCTTGCTGGTAAAGACGTAATACAGGGAAACTATACCATTGGTGGCAGCAGCAATTCCCTGCATTAAATTAGTGATTGCTTCAATATTTTACAGAGTTGCAGAATGGCTGAGGGTGGATAGAGTCTCTAAAGGCCATCTAGTCCAACCCCTCTGCTTCAAAGCAGCATCAATGAGAGCAAGTTGCCAAGTATGGAGTCCAGCTGGGCTTTGAATAATGTCAGAGTTGGAGTCTCTACAACCTTTCTGAGCAACTGCTACCTTCTGGGCAACTAATCACCCTTACAGTAAAAGTTTTTCTGTTGTTTAAATAGAGTGTAGCAGTTTGTGTCCTTTGCCTTGTCCTATCACTGGACACCACTGAAAAGTGTGTGGCTCAGTCTTCTCTACTCCCGTCAAGTACACTCTGAACTTTCCTTCTGCCATCAAACATTTTTGGCTCTCTCAGCCTCTTCTCATATGATGGATGCTCCAGTCATCTTTGTGGACTTTTGCTGGACTCATTCTGGTGTGTTTCCATGTTCCTCTTGTACTAGATAGTCAGAACTGGACACAGCACTCCAGGTGTGGCCTCACCAGGGCCGAGCAGAGGGAAAGGATCACTTTTGCTCAGCCTGCTAGCAACACTCATAACGCAGCCTGAGGAAGCTATTATTTTGCTGTAGTGGAACACTGTTGGTTCATACTCAATGGTTCGTATACTTGTCCCTCAGGTCCTTGTCTGCAAAGCTTCTGACCAGTCATCCCCAGTCTGTACTTGTGCATGGGGTTATTCCTCCACACATACAGGACACATTTACCTTTGCTGAACTTTACGATGCTCCTGTTAGTCCACTTTTTCAGCCTATTGAAGTCCTTCTGGATGGCAGGACAACCATTTGGTGTATCAGCCATTCCTCTTTGTCTTGTATAATCTGCAAATTTGCTGAAGGTGCACTCTGTCCCATCATTCAGGTCATGTCCTTACTGAAGTCAAGATAAAATACACCCACTGTTCTTCCTTCTTCAACACATCTAGTCTTTACAACTGTATAAAGTTATTGGTTTGGTCAAGCATGCTTTCCCCTCCGTAAATCCATGCTGACTACAGTCACCTTCTTGTCCCTCATGTGTTTAGAAATGGCTTTCAAGATTATTTCTTTATCACCTGCCCCGAGGCTGAGGTGGGGTTGGCTGTTACCTGAGTTCTCCCTGCATTTCTTGAAGAAAGAAGTTACATTTGCTTTCTTCCAGTCCTCAGAAACCTTGCCACAGCCTTATAAAGATACTTGAGAGAGGTTTCGAATAATGGTAACCAATTCTCTTTGTACCCACAGCTGTGTCCCATCCTGATACAGATTGCCTATGTCCACTCAGTTTAAATGTTTCCTAGCTTGGTCCTCCTCCATCAAACTTTAATTTTCGTTGTTCCAGTAGGTGTCAGGACAGGGACTGATGAAGATTGGTCTTGCCAAGGTCTTGCTAAGGTAAACTTGTTGAGGAGAGGAAGGTGTCAAACTCCTCAGCCTTTGCCATGTCCTATGTCATCAAGTACCCATTCCCAGTCAGCACCAGGCCCACATTTTCCATTTGCTGTCAATAGACCTGTAGAAGTCCTTATTGCCTTTCCTGCCCATTGTCAGATTCAGTTTCAGGAGGGCTTTGGCTTTCGCAGCCAAATGGGCCTTAATTTGAGACCAGCTGGAATCTTTAGGGGAAAAAAATATGTAAAATATGTTAGTGTATATGTTAATGTATATTTATGTGTATTAGTGTGTGTATATGCATATAAGCCTGTATATATTTATATTAGTAAATTCTATTGACCATTCAAACAGACTGAAAATAAATATGATCCAGTTCTTTATATATCACAGATTTCAGGAGCCTGAAAGAAAAGACGTGCTAAAAATTAGTTCAGATAAATGAGCTTAGCTTTTGACTGCCTGCTGGAGTAGCAGCAAGTAACCACTCCATGTCCTTGGAATGTGGCCTCCATGCTCTTGAAAAATAGGTATCATGAAGGGATTTACTCATGGAATTAAGTTTAAATTTAAATAGGTATAATTCAATTTGTATTGTAGAAACAGCAACTCAACAACTAATTAGTCAACACCTTATACATTTGGGTACTAGATCATGGAACACAGAAAATGGAGAGTTTGTCACCCTATATGAAAACAAGTTTGTACTCTGGAGTGCTGTGTATTAGAGTGATGGCAATATATATTCCATTGATTATAATTTAATAGCACCAGTAAATACTACAGAGACTTGAAAGTAACACTCTTTCAACAGCTATAATTGAAGGCAAAGAAATTAGAGAATATTTTTTTCTGTTGCATTTCAGACAGATGTATTAAATATTTTCCATTTGCAATGGTTTTTTTGTTTTGTGAAAAGTGAGAAAATCTAAATCATTTTATTCACAAAATAAGGCAGTCTATTAAAACATTGTCAAAATATTTACCATTTTGTGATGCATAAATATTTTTAAAAGCCATTATACACATTTGTTGTTTTTTTGGATTTGTTTTTCTTTTTAAATCTATATAGTTGCTAGAAAGTCCTGCACGTTGTGATTGTGGCATTTCCTGATTTACCCTGCTTTTTTTAATTATTTATTTGTTTAAATGTCCACAAATGTGCCAGTGAGTTCCTACTGAGAATTATCACTTATTGAATATTGACTTCACTGGCATTTCTTGGTATGCAATCAAGTTCTCAAAGACTGCAAACAATTAGAAACAAAGAATCCTGTGAATATCATACATAAACCTTGGGTCTGCCATGACGTTCTCTGTACAATGGCATAGAGTAGAATAAGTTGTCCCATACTGCCATTGAGTACTGTTCATTTTTAATTACAATTTATTCTTGCACTTCCACAATGAAAAAAAATTAAGAAGTCTAGTTATGAATTTCTGTGACTTTGTACTATTTTTTCTGATTAGCATGGTGAAAACAAGTTTCCATATTCTTTGGAAGAATGAAAGGAAAAAGGTGATTTTATTTTATAATATAGAACAAGATGATTGCTTGCCATTATCACCTTTATTTCGTATTGTTAGCAATTAGTTACATATTATAATGGTACTTGTAATATTTATACAGTTTTTAAAAAAAACCAGAACCAGAAACATTTTGTCTAACTAGATATTTCTCGTATTGGGCTATTGCTGTAACTGGACTGTAAAGAAGCATAGTGCAATTTTTGAACTGTGTACAAATGTTACATAGCATTTGCAGAAAATGATACACTGCAATTTCAATTTTTTTTTACAAACTACTATAAAATATATATAAGTATATATATAAAATATAATGTAAATCTCTAGTCAAAATTTGTTCAAAACAGAAATACTAAAATATCAAATCAGTCACATGTTTTCAGAGCACAACAAAAAAGTGTAATGAATTTTCTCTTGCTCAGACTTGATTGCTACCTTTGAGAAGAGTATGAAGCCTTCATGACCAGAGAAAAGGACAAAATTCACTAAATAAGTTATTCATTAAAAATTATTGCCCATCTATGGTGGCATCATGGAGAATAATGGTCTCCTTTTACTCTTCAGGCCAAACTAAATTCACAAGTGCATTAATATTTGAATTTGATATTCTGGGCTAATTAAGTCATCATTAGGAAACTCAATGAAAAAAACCAATTTGAGACATTGATCCTGCTACCTTGTACTGAAAAATAGGCTCTAGAATCCCTCAAACTAGATTCTTCCCCATCCAAATCACTACAGGAAAGGTTGGTGAAAATTCAGAGTAATGTTGAAGCAGTGATAAACACAGGAACAACTTCTACAGAGCAATTGAATCCATAATTATTATGTCATTTTACACAGTAAAAATCATTGGTTCAAATGCCAGTGTGATCAGCAGAGGTCCTTTCTGTTTGTGGCAGTATTGAATTTGTGCCTGAAGCTGTTAGGAATAATTCAAATGCAAACTAGCATATGTTCAAAAAGACATTTTTTTTCTCAGCTTAGCTAGAAGTGAGCACTACAGTTCAGCTCATCTAATTTCCAAGCCATTTAAATTAGACATTTTGCCTAAGTTGTCTGCTAGGATATATTTGTAGGCAGGAGAAACAGCCAGGAATTTCTGAAAGCAACTAAATTATCAGTGGTGAACATGGTAGAAGAGAAAGAAGAGATGCTGTATTGAGTTTGCATGGCCAGGTTTTGGTAGCTCGGGGGCTGCAGGAGTGGATTCTGTAAGAAGCTGTCAGAAGCTTCCCCCATGTCCAGCAGAGCAAATGGCAGGAAGCTCCAAGACAGACGTGCTGCTGGCCAAGGCTGGGTCAATCAGCTGGTAACACCTCTGTGATAACATATTTAAGAAGGAAAAAAAAAGTTATTGGGCAGCCAGAGAAGAGCGGAATGAGAATATGTGAGAGGAACAGCCCTGCAGACACCATGGTCAGTGGAGAAGGAGGGGCAGGAGGTGCTTCAGGCACTGGAGCTGACGTTCCCCTGCAGCCCATGGTGAAGACCATGATGAAACAGCTGTGCCCCTGCAGCCCATGGAGGTCCATAGGTGTGCAGCCCATGGAAGAGACTCACAGTAGCAGAAGTGGATGCCCAAAAGAGGGCTGTGATCCCATAGGAAACCCATGCTGGGTCAGGCTTCTGGCAGGGATCTGCAGATCTATGGACAGAGGAGCTATGCTGTAGCAGGTTTCCTTGTGGGCCTTGTGATCCTATGTAGGGCCCATGCTGGAGCAGCCTGTGCCTGATGAACTGCACCCCATGAAGAAGTGACCCATGCTGGAGCAGTTTGTGGAGAAGTTTGTTGGCTGTGGCACAGATTCACACTGGAGAAGCTTGTGTAGTACCGTGTCCTGTGGGAGAGACCCCATGCTGGAGCATGGGAAGGACTTCTCTCCCTGAGCAGTGGCAGGAACGTGTGATGAACTGACTGTAACCCCCATTCCCCATCTCCCTGCACTGCTTAAGGGGGAGGAGGAGATAGATCTGGGAATGAGCGAGGGGTGGTGGAAAGGTTCTTCAAGATTTGCTTTACTTCTCATTATCCTGCTCTGATTTTGTTAGCAATAAATTCAGTTAATATCCCCAAGGTGAGTCTGTTTTGCCGATGATGGTAATCAGTGACTGATCTCTCCCTGTCCTTATCTCAACCTATTAACCTTTTGTTATATTTTCTCTCCCTTGTCCACTTGTGTAACTGTGATATAACAGCTTTGGTGGGCATCTGGCATCCAATCAGGGTCAACACGTTACAGATACAATCACATGTGACTTGGAATTCTTTTGGTAATGTCATGATCGTACTCATTTTACACAGTGTAAACTTGTCTACGTCAGATGAATGCCCCGCCTCCCCTCACCCTGCAATGTTGCTAATTATCTCCTCTAACTCTGAAAGTGTTGTAGCTTAGGTGTAAATGTAGATAGCCCAAATGCAGACACCTACAATGTAGAGAGATAAATTGTGGAGTAAATAAATTCCATCTTCTTTGTCTCACAAGAAAGGCCATTGATTATGGTAGAGAGAGTCACAAGTTTGGTACTGAATTCCTTGACTGCCTAGTGGAAAGCATTTGATACAAAATCTCTGTGATGGTCAGCAGCTGATTTTTCAATCTCTGTAAATGCCAAGGGACAGTTTATTGTGACTTTGACTTTCAAAAGATACCTGCGGTTATATTCTAGAGAAATATTTGTTACTTTGGGGATAAAAAGAGACAAAACCTGAATAAACTTTAGCTCAGTTATCTCAGTTGGTTAGAACATGGTGCTAATAATGCCAGGGTTGTGAGTTTGATCCGTGTATGTGTCGTTCACTTAAAAGCTGCACTCGATCTTTGTGGGTTCATTCCAACTCAGCATATTCTGTGATTCTGTCATGGTGCATCACCTCCTCTCCAAGGCCACACTATGATCTGAGTTTCTTTAAGTGACCTTAAAATATTTTGAATGGTGTAAGAAATTAATTTACTCACTATCTGTTTAAACACTGCAGCTAGGTGAAATGAACTATAAATTTCTGTGTGAATTTGAATATATATTTCTATCATAATCTTGATCTGAAAAGCATGTATCCAGAGACACATCCTAAATGCAAATTATATAGATATACTATAACTATACTCCCATATGAAATGTGTTGAAACGAAAGGGCTGTAGGCAAAGTACAGTTTTAGAGATATAATTATGGTTCAGGACTTACAATTGGAAGCAAAAATCAAACAAACTTGTTGAGTTCAAGCCAACAAATTTCAGTACTCAAAGCATGCTTCCATCCCTTTAGACTGAGAGAGGTTTGAAAAAAAAATTCTCCAACAAGTAGAGTTTTGTGGCAATAAATTCAGGTATACTTTTAATTTAGAAAATAAGTTACTTGGATAAGATAGCAAATGCAATACTTCCCTTTCCAAGGAGTAAAGAGATGGGGGAAAACTTGAATATTTAAGTATGCAAGAGGGAGTGTTATTAATATCGCATAATTTAATATGACAAAGTTAAAAATTTCTATGTTCATCCATTTGAAAGTAGTAATTTCAACACAAGTTTCTCTATATATGTTTGTAAGTCTTACTTCATTTAAGGGGGTCCATTCAAATGTTGCTCTGTGTTGAAGCAGAGATTTGATTGAAAAGCTATGCATACTAACAGTGTTCAGGTTTTCAGCACTAAAATTATGTTATCAAAAAGAATATCTGTGCTTTGAAATGTTTTTCTTTCTCTGTAACTAGAGTACTTTTTTGTTTTATTTGAATATTGTTTGAATAACAGAAAGTATTTCAGGGAGAATATTTACACAAGAAGGGCTGAAGACAGTGATGATATCAGCATCACAAGGGTTGCAGTCTAGTTAAATGCAGCAATATCACCTTGAGATAGGGAGGCTATATTCAGGAAAGAGAAGGGTATTAGGAAACCTGAGCGATGACTGTAAGTAGTTATTTAGAAAGAATAAGGGCTGCCCTATGAAAACAGATACTCAGCTTTATCCTCCTGTGTCCCTGGGAGTTGATGTAGTGGAACAAAGGACTCTGTTGGGACCAAGGAGAGATGACATGGCCATTTTGTAAGTAAGATGAGTAAGATGAGATGCAGCTGACTCAAGAAATTCCCTTCGCAAATAAATCAGTCTTTCAGGCTATGAATAAGAAGGTTTTGTTAATACTTTATTACTGCAAGAACACAATGCTCCTGTCTCATCTGTGTGTACGGCCAAACTCTTTGATGGACACTAAGCTTGTTTAACGCTACTGACTGATAAGCATGCCAGCTTTAGAAAGAGACCCAATAAATGAAAAGAGCAAAGAATGATTTTTGTGGGTGCTCCATCCCTGGAAGTGTCCAAGGCCAGTCTGCATAGAGCTTTGACCAACCTGGTCTAGTGGAAGATGTCCCTGCCCATGACAGGGGAGTTGAACTAGATGGTCTTTAAAGTCCTTTCCAACCCAAACCACTCTATGATTCTGTGAAGGAAATGAGAAATGAAAGATGAATAAGCTTTTGTTTAGACTTAGATATATTATGGTTTTACTACTTTCTGATTAGGTTCTGCTTTGGAGTATTCTTCTATACAGTTCTGAAAAACACACCAGAGGACAACACAACCAAAAGTGAGAGAATTTAATTGTAGTTGAGTGGTGCCCGAACACCAGTTCATGGCTAAATGACTCTCCATTTTATTTAATTTTACTTTTTTCTTTTTCCCCCTTGGGATGGTTTTGGAAGGAACTGCCTTAAATTTACATGCTGGCAAAAAGTACTATTGAAAACAACCAATAATTTTATACTCTCTTGCTTAAATTTCCCCCATTTCAGAGTAGTGGGAGATGACAACTGGAAAATGACTGTTTAAAGGGGCTTTAAAAGACTGAGGTGTTTATAGACCTGTTAGTTTGATTTCTCTAGTGGAAGAGAAGTTATAAAGATATGTATAATTATCACAGAGAAGAGAATTATTCATATTTTGTTTACAGAATATCACACAAGATGGATTTATAAAGGTGTCAAATATACTTGATTTGCAATAAAATCTTTACGCAGTCCTTCTCACATTTTCTAAGGGAGTAATAACCGTTTAAAGGATAAGAGACTAAAGTTGGGAATAAATGGTCAGTTTCTCCAAAGGAGAAAGGTTCTGTTGAAGTGTGAGATGAAACTTGTGCTCTTTAACCTCTTTATGAATGACCTTAGAAAAAGGTAGCAGAAGGCACATAAAACTGAAGTGATTGAATTGTTGGTTCTGTCAAATTAAGGGCAATGAAATTAAAATACGCCTAATTAATCTATATTTTAGTTATAGCTCTATGTAATAAGAAGAATGTTAGTAATGATGATCTGTAGATTAGATATTACTTTTCAGGAAAGGGTTCTTAGAGGATTGTTATTAAATCTCACTTTTCAACAGCTGTGAAAAAGAAAAAAAATTAAGGAATTTTCAAGAATGGCCAGTGAAAAAGAAGCATCATTATACTAATGTCCAAACAAATGTTTTACTCTCATCTTGAACACTCCATTCAATTCTGCTCACCTCTAAATAAAAATAAATAAATAAATTAAAAGCTTGAAAATGTGCAAATGCAGCTGAAAAAATATCATTGGAAATACAGACTTCCATACAACCAGGAATAATAAATAGACTAAGAGTATTCAACACTGAAAGGAAATGATTGATTGAGGTCAAAGGAGATTCTGGAGATCTCCTTAACATACGGTTACAATAGACAGGTCATTATAGGTCACCATGTTTTATTGTACAGGAAAAAGGTATTGACATTCAATTAAGTGGTCAGGGATAAAGCTGGAGAGAAACACAAGTATATTTCTCACATGACCCATGACTGTGGAACAAGTGTGGAGGTCACAGGGTGTTGCTATGGCCAGTTGTATAAAAGCATTCTAAGTGCAGTTGCATATCTCATCAGCATCAAGTCTGTTAACTGCAGGAAAGGTGTTATGCAGTTATATACTGGGGATCAGGTCATCCTTAAACCACATACTGCTGGCTGTTGGAAAAGTTTTGAGGGAAAGTATCACTGTGCTTTTCTCCTGTTCTTATACCTCCCTAGGTATCTGCTTATTTAATGGTCTAAGCCTCTGGAGGTTAAGTAGCTGATGGACTAGCTTCTGTCCATTTTTGCATTAGTCCTTGCAGAGCAGATTGACTAACTCTGGCTACATAACGCTGAGTGTCTTCTCAGCCCCATGTAGTGTTCCTATGCACACAATTCTTATTTTGTGCCTTTGTATATGCATATGTTTTTTCACTAAGTGTGACTGAAATAACATGAAGACTGTGTTGCAACCTGCCAGAACAGGCTCTTACGTATGCTGTGGAGAATATGGGTTGTATGGCAGCAGGACTGGGAAGTGATTATTCACTCTACTCATCAACCAGAAGGCCATTCTGGAAGATTGTGTCCACTTTTAGGATACTCAGCATAGAAGAGACATTGTCATATGTTGGCATGTTCTCTCCCAGGACCCTGAAGTCATCTTCAGAGCTGCTGCAATTGCATGTTGTTGTTCCACCCCAGATGCAGGACTTACTATTTGTCTTTGCTGAGTTTCATGAGGTTTATGAGGGCCCATTTCGCCATCTCTCTTTCTGAATAGTAGCTCTGACCTCAAGCAATCAGGTGTTCTCCCACCTGTCATTTGTTAACTTATTGGAGGCTTGTTCTGAACTGTCATTCATATCACTGACAGAGATTCATTGACTCATTCAGTTGATTCATTAGCCTCAGAATCAACTCTTGAGAAATAGTACCCCAAATTTATTGCCTGTTAGACTTTGAACTATTAGCCTTGATTCTAATTTGCACAGCCAGTTTTTCACCCACCCTGTAATTCACACATTCAGTCCATCTACCCCCCGGTTGGCTAGGAGGAGACTTTGTCAAAAGCTCTACTAAAATAAACACTTAATGTCTTCCAGTGTTTCCTTCACACCACCTCCATGATCCACAGAGGCTGTTAACTGCTCACAGAAAGCAATCAGGCTGGTCAAGTGCAGTTTGTTCCTGGTAAATCTGTGATGGCTGTTCACAGTCACTTGTCCTTAACGTGCATAGAAATGGACCTGTGGGGACTTGCTCCGCAAGCTTCACAAGGCTTTCATATTTTCAGATGAAATATAAACCAAAGTAAAAAATCTTCTTTCATCCCAGTAGAGTTATTTTATTTTGCATTCATCTTTTTCTTTTTGTTTTTTTT
>JAWWMP010000001.1:75986452-76137299 GCA_035047865.1 Dendrocincla tyrannina
GTTCTCAGGTTGGTTCCCGTGAGAAAAATGGGAAGGCAGAAGCAGCAACAATCCTGTCTCCGCAGGGGTGGGAAACCAGGGCGTTCTCCCTCTTTTTCCTCATGGTAATTTTGTGGTGTTTATAATTGCTCACAGATGAAAAATGGTTGCGTTAGAGAAGGGAAGAGGAACACCATCCAATATCCAGTGATGCCGAGATCGGAGTGTCTGTGTCCCCGTCCTCCTCGCTCCGCCGAGAGCTGAGCTCCTGCCTTGCGCAGGAAAACTAGAAAAGCCAGTAACACCAACTCCCTTCCCTCTCTCTCCCAGGCTGGGGGAGATATCAGAACAAAAAGCCTGGCCCAGGTAGATAACATCAGGGCATACATGTCTTTTGTCTCTTTTGTTAAACATCTTTACCGACAATAAGGCATTGGCTCCCGGTTTTTTTGAAAATCTAACAGTAAGTAACAAAAATATATGGAAGCAGACTTTTTAAAATAAGTTCTTGTGAGTTTATTTTGTTCTTTTATCATAGTAATATCCATAGTAAATTATATAATCTATTTTCATCTTTTTGCAACTTAGTATCCATCTTACTCGACTCTAAACACTTGATCTCACTCTTTTGTGTAAATTTGCACAAGCACAGGTGGAAGCTAACACACAACTGTATCAAATACATGCAGTACATAATGAGGACGCGTACATTTCTTATGTTTTTTTCTTAGATGTGGTGGAGGCGTTGCACTTTTTGTTTTTTTCTACAAGTAACCAAACAAAAAGACTGAGCAAGTATCTGGACATTTTCAAGTCAAGTACTGAGTCTAATGTGAAAGCAAAGAATTTTCTGAGGATCTTTGTCCCTCTGCCCTCAGTAAAAGAATACAGTGCATTTTCTAGAGAAATGTTCTGAAGGATTGAAATAAATTTTAAGCATGTTATCCTCATATTCACTTTTATTTGTCTCATGGCTTATAAAGACTAGCAAGACTTGAACTGTGCTTCATTTTGGGAAAAGTATCAAAAGCTGCTAATCCCGATCTTAGTAAAGGTCTTAAGGGATAAATGTACTTAGCTCTCCTGATTTATATGGTAAGTGTGCTATAACCTTTCTGCTAATATCAGCTGTTCTACAGGTTCGTCTTTCATTATCTTCCTAAGCAAACCATTAATGAAGTAATTGATTATGAGAGATTATATAAATAGTTATATTTTGAACTTTTTTGCCACCAGTTCAGATGAGCTATGTATATTATGTTGCTAGAAGAATAGTGAAAAAGAACAGGATTTAACAACCCTTTTTACCCATTTTATCCAAAAGCAGTATCAAAATGAATTATGTGGCTTTATTGTTAATGTTTCTTTTGCTCTTAAATTATTTTAAAGGATATTCTGTAGGCATAGCAAAAGCATGCAAAAATACAGTTATGTGTAAACAGTAGAAATTAATTTCACAGCAGTCTTTTATATGCACCTGCAGAAGAAATAAAACAATACTTCCAGCAGGAGAGAAAATTTTAAGTATTTCCCATAAACACTCATTTAAATAAAAGCTCTAATTTTCTAAGATTGTGTAAATATTTTTAAATCAACTGCCTTTCCTCCACAGGATTGTCTGTGTGTTATAAATGCTGGTACAGCACAAATGCTTGCATGCTGTCTATCTGTCTTACATAAGGTATTTAACATATCTTACATGTCTTACATATGTTAAGCTGTTCCACAGGAAATCAGTTCAGAAGGAGAGACTGTGAGAAAACCAACCTTTGGTATTAAATATCCTGCCTGGAATTCATCTCACGAAACTTAAGGCAATAAACAGCTATTAAGGATTTCAGCAGTAATTTAGTTAATAGGAGGATGGTGGGAAAAAAAATAGAAATAGCATAAGTTAAAAGGCTCTATCCTAAAATGGTCACCGCAAATAGATTGCTGTTATAGGTAATGACATTGACAATTAACAACATTTATACAACAGATAAATATAGATGAGATGTATCCAGAATGGATGAGTACTAGAAGAATTTGGATCAGGTTCCCTCAGGCAGAGGTAAAGAACTGAGCTTGGTTCTCTTTCATCTGGAGTAAAATCTCTATCCAGCGAAATATTGGCAGAGAAGCATCTCTTAAAGCACGTATTCTCTCCAGACACTTAAGGAAAGTAGCGTGAGGAATACTCAGTTTGTGAGCGCAGCACGTGTGCCAAGAGCCTGCCGGTTTACTTCACCCAGTACTCGTGCAATCTGAGTGTGCTCAGAATGGGAGGAGACTGGTGCTGGAAACACACTTGTGGTAGTTCAGGTCCCTCAGGAAGTCATGTACTGCTGGTGTTAGGCAGTGGGGTTTGAGGACCCTAATTTTTGATGTCGGCATCTGAGAAAATGGCACCCGAATGCTTATGTCCCATTTGGGATTTTTGTGTTAATGAACTAAATCTGGTCGAGCTCTTTTTGAGTCAAATGGGAATAAAAAGTCTTTGTTTTGCCTATTATTTCTGATTTATCTGGGGAGGGATTCTCACCATACCTTATATGCATTTCCAAAGGATGATCATAAAATGATCAAACAATGTTCGTTAGTTCCTAGAAAAAAGAATTGTTTTCCTGGTTTGGTTTTGTTGTTTGGTTGGTTTGTTTGTGGTTTTTTTATGGAGGAGGGGCAGTGGGGGAAGGGTGGGTGGTTTTTTTTGTTGTTTGTTTTTCGTTTGTGTTTTTTTTTTCTGTTTTGTTTTTTTTTGCCTTTGGTTAGTTTGTGTTTTGGGGGTTGTTTGGTTTGGTTTGGGGTTTTTTTGGTTTTTTTTTTTGTTTGTTTTGGTATCTTTTTAGTTTGTTTTTGTTTTGTTTTTAAGGAAGTATATCCAGAGACTGTGAGTATATTTAAGTACATCATTAATAAAGAAACACACAATGGGACAGTTCTTCGGCCAGTGAAAGCAACAGTTGTGGTTTAGTCATTGAAATTGTGTCAATATACTTCATATAAGGTATAAGCCTGTGTGTTTTATGCAGTTACCTTTATGCTTTGAGGTATGTATGTAAGTGTCTCTGCATAGTACAGAAAGCCTAACAAGCTAGTTTTGGAAGGTAGATTTGAATTAGTCACTTGAAAATTGGAACACATCAGCTTGACACTTCTGACTGCATCTCTTATTCTTTAGTCCTCCGTGGTGCTTTTGGAGACTGGAGGCTGGGAACCATCACTTAACGTAGATTGTCTGTCTTGAAATTTACAGAATTTCATAATTGCTTCATTAATGATCCATACCTTTTCTTCTCCCCTTAAATAATTTCATAGTGAGTATTTAAAAAGATAGCAATTCCCCAGCTAATTCTGATCTCTGACATTAATTTTGGTCTCCATTGCCAAGCCAAGGACTATTTTCCTTTGTTACATTTTCTTTAGTCTGAGACTGTACTAACCAATAATAATAAAAAAGTATGTATGAGAGGGTGAGTGATAAAGAACAGAATAGCATGCAGAAAACTAATATCTAGTGGAGCAGTTCAGATGTCAATATTTGATGCCATTATCTTCTCTCTCAGATCATTAAACAGCTGATGATACTAAAATGGAACAGAGAACAGCTTTGGCAGTATTTTGTCTGTAACTATTATGTTTCCCTTCCTAGGGAGGGTGGAGGTTTTTTTTGCCCCAAGGAAAACTTCCTTTACAATTTCATAAATAGCTACTGAATTAAATGCCCAATGATTTTCAAACTTTCTGGATATTTATGGGCTGAGTCACTCAAAGCTTTACAAATATACAGACATTTGAATAAAGGACAGCTAATGTTTTTTCCTCCTTTTTGTCTAGAGGAGAGATTATGTGGGAAGTCACAAATTAAATACAGCATATGTATTATAACATTAAATTGGGAAATATGAAAACACTATGGTAAAATAGTACCAAAGTAACAAGAAAGATAATACTATGCCCAATAACTGTAATAGTACTGTAACTAATAAAAACTCAATCTGTAAACTGTGATCTAATAAATAGAGGTAAAAAATATTTTAAAATAGGCTTTCAAAAGATCTGAGATGAACAATATAAAGATACTTAGCCACAGATGAACAATATAAAATACTTAGCGACATGCATGTTCCAGAAGGAGGAGCTGCCTGGAAAGAAGAATTATGACAGTAATTTCAATAAAATGCTGGTACTTTTTTGGGGAGGATTTAGAACCAGTGCTGGGGTGGATTTTAGGTATGCAGTAAAGTTTTAGAATATAAGTTTGTAAGGTGAAAAAAATTATAGGATTTCTGACATGTAAACACAGTTTTGTCATATAAATATCTCAAATTGTCAGTGGGACTACAATGTTTGTATTCTTGTGTGTTCTTTCCCACTTACAGTTAAAGAGTAGAATTCCATTAAATTTTTCTCATCTCTTTCTCTGCCCCATAAGATGCTTCAGAAAAATATCAGCTGCTTTTTTTTCTGAGAGGTATTTTATCCCAATTCAAGTAATGGGTTATGCACTAAGCATTCTTCTAAAACCTTATGATTGTACCAAAATGGTGACATAAGCAAGAAATAAAATAATAATAAACTAACCTACTAGATAAAATTTGGAGTAGGAAAAAAGTCCCTTACAAATTCAAAATAAGGTGATGAAAGTACAGGTCCTTGTGTTACAGCTATTGGACTGAAGAGATAAACATCAAAAGAGTCCCCCCCACCTCCAAAGAAAACCAGCCTCCTAGAAGAAACTTCAAAGGTTCATGTTCCCCATTTTGATCCAAGACAGAACCCTGTACTTACAACACTGCACATCTAACCTTTTATGATTTTGCAATTTCCACAGACAATCTATTTCTGTATTCAATTATCTTTACTCTTGAAGGATGTCTATATTTCTTAACTAAAATTTTCTTGCTAGAGTGTAATACCATTTTTTCTTCTCTTACATACCGGGGGCATGGAAAGTTGCTTATTTCCCTTCTCTTTAGAACTGCTTCTTAATTTTGAAGACCATTCTTATATTCCAGGTTCAGTAATTTTCCTTCTATGAAAAATAAATCTGGTTGTTTCTGTAGATTATGATTATTAGACATCTGGTTGATCCCCTGTAGGATCTCTAATTGGCCAATTTTTCTTTGAAATGCAAGACCCAAAACTAGAGTCAGCACACAGAGCAGGCTTTGCCAATCCCAAAGAATTATTACATGTGGCTTGCAAAAGTATTTCTCTTTTTACATCTCAGTATGATAGCATCTTACCAGTCAGCTGGCATTGACAGCTGAGAACTATCAGCTACTATCAGCTGAGAATTCATTATATGCCTTATTTTTCCTTTTACAGCTGCCTCCCTGCCAGTCGTTTCCCATCTAGTATTTTTGCAACTGTTTATTCTGCCTCAGTGAAGAACATTGCATATTTGTTTTTTTCCATAATGAATCCCATACTATTTCATTTAGACGACTTTGTCAATTTTTTGGTTGTGTTTTCTAACCCATTTTTTTATTTTGTTGCCTGTGAATTCAGCAGATACATTCTCTGTTCTGTCACCTATGTTGTCCATGAAGAATGAAGACTATTGATGTAGTACTGTGTCTATATCTGTTGATCGTCATATACCTTCCAGTTTTACAATAAACTATTGATAACTACTCCCTGAGTTCAGGTCTTAAACTGATATTGTGTGTATCTTAGAATAGCTCTGTCTGTAACGCTGTTTGCGGATAAAATGTCTCATGAGGCCATGTCAAAAGCATTTTTTAAGTTAGTATATCTTCTGCAACACTGTTTTTCATAAGGTCTTCTTCTTAGAAGGAAAACTGAATTGGATTTGCTCATGACAAATATATCTTGGCTGCTATGTGTCTTCATGTTACCTTTCAAGTTTCTAAAATTCTTTATTTCTTCCAGTATTATTCCAGTTACTAAACAAAAGTTGAATAGTTAGTTTATAATTCCTTTTCTATTCCTTTAGCCACTTTCTAGAGATAAGGCTTCTGCTTGACCTTTTTTAATCTTCTGAAGTGTCATTGTCCTCTCGAATTCTGAAAGATAATTACGAATGCTTCTGACATTGTTTTAGTCAGTGTTTCATGTACTCTAAAGCAAATGTCCCAAGATTCAGTTGATTTGACATCATCTAATTAAGCCAGATATTCCCTCCTCAGTTCTTTTTCTGTTCTCACCTGATTACTTGTCTCTCTGTTAAAAATGTTACCTGCCTGATACCTACCTGGTAAATGCAGTAAATCCCTCTGGTTTGTCCAGTACTGATGAGATAGGCTTGAGCTTAGGAAATCAATACAGACTGATCCTCAATGTTCTTGTAGCTTCTTAATCCAAATTTGAAACCCTGGTTGCAGATGCTTTTCATGCTCAGACAGGACTAATCTCTCTCCAGACAGCCATCAGAAAATTTTCTAAAAGCTGGAAGAAATTTCTTTAATATCCCTGATAATGTTGGTTTGGTTTTATGTTTTTTTTTTCAGACTCATATTCAGTCACAGAAATGAAACACATCTCTAAATTATCATTAAAAGTAGGATCCAGACTGTGATTCAAACACCTCATTCTAGGGACTCAATACACTTGCCTAACATAAATACTTGGTGTTTTCTGATACATGTTACAAAATCCAGAACACCCTTTTAATACAGGATTTTGATCTTCATGTATCAGTTCAATTCAGGTATCTGGTACCATCCAAAATGTCCTAAAACATCCTGTTTGGCTTCAGCTGCAAATTCAGGTGATCTCACATATGTCATCTATCTTATTTGATAGCTCATGAAGATATCCCAGGTATGCCAAAATGTTTTAGATGCAGCTTGGCACCTATATTAAGGCAGCTTATTTCCCCACACACACACACTTGTAGCCTATAAATTGCATGTCTGATTTACAACTTAAATCCTACCTCAGATTTCATAATATTATAATTATTACTGGTTGGAAATAATCCTGCTTCTCATGAAAAGTGCTTGCATGCCTTTTCTTCAGAAACTGTTCCACCTCTCTATATATTTGCTTATTTTCCTGTATTCTTTAGTACTTTAGTATTCTTTAATACTAAGGAAATTAAATAAGAACACCCCTCCCCCCACACTGTTTCTGAAACTTAATCTTCTTCCTTCTCTTTTGTATACTGAATTCATAATCCTCTATTTGTGACAGCAAAAGTGGTTGCTGTGGAAATAATTGCACTGTTATAAACCTGATTAAGAGGTCAGGTAGAGAAGCAGCTGGAGAAGCAAAAAAATTGTTAGAAATAAAAATTCTACTTTATCATCAATATATCTGGTGAGGAATACAGTATTAAAACACAATTGTTTCTAAACAGGATCGTTTTTTCCAAATTTCTCTGTGTGATTATTTTCTCATCATCAAAATTCTTTTTCCCCCATAATTCTACGTAAATATCTTTAATAAGGTAGAAAGAAACAAAACAGAGAATATATATAACACAGTGAATAAAAATGTTTTGAATATATATTCTGAAGTAGTATAAAAAATCACTGAGCTAGAGTTGCTGCTGGTATGAATTATTTCTGTTCCTCTTGCTGCAGATTAAAACATCAAAAAATATTTTTCTCTTAATCCCTTTTATCAGGTTAGTGACTTTTTTTTTTTTTTTGAGGAAACATATGATTTTCTTCCTGTATGATAAACCTAGAATTAATCTGAGGGGTGAAAAAAAGGTGAAACAAAATAAAACTACATCACTTTAATAGAAAACTGCAGTAGAGAAAAAGATTTCTTAATTAACATCCCAAAAACACTTCTTACTTTAGGGTAAAGTGAGTAATGTTGCTCATTTATCATCATATGTAAATAATATTGGCAGGCCTATCTCTTGTATTCTGGGAGCACCACTAAACATTCAGTCACAGAGATTTACACTAAAGCACTTTGACAGCTTGCAGACATTTTAACCCAGAGGCAAGTATCTCTATGTGACCACTAATGATTCTGATGCATGGAGAAGCAGCAATTGAGCTGAAACAGTAAGAGAAGTAGACAAAGCTACTAAATTAAAAGTAACTATCAGATACTTGAAAGCATTGCTCTGAGTGAGGCAGAGATAGTTTCTCTGTAGTTGATGTACACCCTCATTGGGAAGCCTGTGATCCAGATTCCTAAGTGCATATAATTTATTTGTACTTAAAAAGTAAATCATGTTGATGTTCTGTGCATTACTAAATGGGTAAGTCAAGAGGAGATGAAGTCTGAGGTTTTGCTTGATCAGGTGGGTTTAGCAAAGAAATGTTAGAGAATTAAAGGTTGCAGTAACAATCTTTAACACTTAACTGAACTGGCTGATCAAGTCTAATTAGTGTCTCTTGTGTCATAGGTGGAATACAGCTTTAAATACGCAGCATCCTCAAACTGTAAGAGAATATTACATTTGCTGTTTGAGAAAGAACTATATTCAGCAGTCCAACAAACAGCAAGGGAATGTGTCCCAAACATGGAGGAATTTACATTGCAGTCAGGTTAAGTTGTTCTCTTTTCTTTGCTCTTCTGTACTTCCGTTACTGTCTCACGCTTCTGTCAGTACTGTTCCAGCTCCAGCTGTAGGAGATGTTTTGCAGACATGCTCAAAGAATAAATCCCAGGGATCCAAGAATACAAAGACAAAGCAAAACATGAAGGCAAGGAAAAGAGACAGAATCTAAGAACTGTGAGAAAGAGGGCTGTATTTCATTTTGCAAATTTATATCCTGGACCAGGCATTAAAGACAAACTTCCCAAAATCGTAGCAGTTTAAGTTGTGATAGACTGACCCTCTGTCCCCTGTTGCTGGCCACACCACAGGCTGTGTTTCAAGTCTTAGAGTTTGTGTAGCAGCACCTAATCACTATAAATCCTCATCTTTAGGACCGAATTGGCTTAAAAGAAGTCTTCAAGTTTCTGTATAAATCACAAGATTGGAAGATTTATTTAAGAGGAATGAACCTCAGTATTCCTACCAATGCATGCAGGCCATGCAAAATTTCTAATACTCATGGAGCAAGTGACCACTTCCACAAACTGTGTAGCAGCCTCATAAAAACTTCTCTAATGGTGGCATGGAAAAACTCAACTTTCAACAGATTTCTTTCATGAAGTCTGTGTGTAATTGACTAAAGAAGCTAAAATGTGGAATAAATTTCAGCCTATTGACTGTATTGTCAGTCAAGTCATATTGCCACAACTTTATTAGGAGCATATTCTGGCTGTGGAACACTTACAGAGAAGTAATAATTTGAACTCTTTTTGAACTGAAAGGTGTAAAATCCTGGATCTGTAGTAGATCTTGATTCCTCAGTTCCTGGTGCAAAAACATAACAAGATTAGGCAAAATCATAACACATATTAAATTGAATTAAATTGAATTCATACATATAAAATAAAATATTTTCTTTTTAAGTTGTACACCAAATTTTATTTCAGGTTTAAGAAATGTTTGGTCATTTGCAGACAGCCTGTTCACACATGCCTTAATTGCTCCCTTGGGATCTCGTGGGGTGTCTTTAATTTGCAATTGCTGGCCCTGGTAGTCAGTGGTGCCTTTTCAATTTGTGAGTTCTAGCATTGCCAAGAGAACATTTATCATTAATTTTCCTATTACTGCTTTCATTTTGAGCCTCCTATTAGATTCTCTTTTTTCTTGCATTTAATTTTATCACAGTCAAATTAAAACAAAACAGCTCATCATTGGCTAGGAAAGAAGCTGGAATACTTAAGGTAAAGTCCTTCAGGGCATCTTTTCACTTGCTGTAGTTTAATTGGAAAAAAAACCAAAACAACTTGTGGCTGCTGTCTGAGACATGACATGAGCCAGAGCATCACAGGTGCAGGGACTCCAATATTCGCTTTAAAAATGTCATTCCTGATCCAACCCAAAATGATAAAGTAGCAAACCCAAGGATTAAATACATATATGGCCTTAACAAGTCAAAAATACATGGGGAAAAATGTTCTTTTTTTGAGGACAAAATGTCCCATTATTCTTGTTCAAACCATAGCAACTCCAACATGCCCGGCTTATGTTCAGCATACTGTTTGGCACTGTGTAGAGTCATGCAACAGTACTGAAAAACTTGCTTAATTTGGTGCTTAGTGGATGGCGGTTTCCTCTGCCTTGAGGATGCTAGTGATTGTTTGCTAGGCACCACTAGAAAGCCATACTGCAAGTTATGGTTTTTAAGCAAACCAAGCATCTAGGGAAGTCTGAATCTCCAAGATCTCTTGAACCTGAATTCAGGGTACTCAGCCTGAAAGAGAAAATGACTTTGTGATGTGCTTGACAAAAATGGTACAATAATGTGACAAGCATGGAACGACCTGACCACTAGTTTGATTTTCTGATAATCTGTGATCTGGGTGCTTTCTGAGCAGGAAATTGCATCTCTGTCAATATATTCTGCAGACATCTTATTTATCCAACATCTTCTAAACAACCCGTTTAGAATTTTGCCACCTAAACGAAATATGTGGTAATGAGTCAAGTAGTGAATATATGCTTTTTAAAGTCACTGCTTGATTTGATGTCTTCTGATTTTTGCAACATAGGATATGCATATCTTAGCAAGTAATACAGTGCAACAGAAGTCAATATGTAGAATGAAATGATTCGTGCTGATGACCTGATCCCCAGCAATATGCATTTGAAGGGCTTTTACCTCAAGATAACAGTAATCTAATTCCATGGACACCTGTTAGTGGCTGGTTCATTTTAGGTGAATATATGGAGTCCATCTACCACTTTATTTTCCTTTTAAAGGAAACTATTTTATGTGCACTGAAGCTGCTCTGTAGTGTGAACCAAAGTGGATATTTTCTTCAAGTGCTCTCCAGATCAAAACAAAACAATGATGTAGATTCGCATTGCTAGTAAGGGTTCCTTACTCCTCTCTCCTGTTCATCATCCTACAGATCTGCTTCACATTTCCGCAGTGATCTCTTTTCCTAGCTGAAGAGCCCTAGTTTATCTCTTTCCTCCTTGTATGAAAATATTCCATCCTTTTTATCATTTTTGTTGCCTTCTTAAGTTTATTACCTCCTTGGGAACTGAACTGCAAAATTGAAATCGTTCACTACTGAGACCTCTCTGCAGCAGAGTTGAACAAGGGAATTGTTCTGCCCTATTTTTGGGACCCTTGGGGTCAGTCCCTGGAACTGAAGGTTCATCATGTTCTTGTTCCTTAGCTTGGCACTTGGTCAATGTGGAGTAAAAGACTCATTCAACTACAGGGACATAGTGGAAGAGAAGTGGAAAGAGGCACTCAGAAAACCAGCAGTTTGCAAGACCAAAGGAATAACAAAACTGACAAGTGGAAATTTGAGTACATTAAAGATAAGGGAAATGGAAAAGAGAGAGCAGGGTGGTCTAAAGTGACACATGCCCCTCAGAATGCGGAAATAAAAAACAGTATTCCTTTGCAAATATCTGTCAAGACTGACAAAATAGCGTTCTGCTTGCCCACTTTGTTAAGTTGTGCTTATGTTCATTGTTTGCTTTGAGGCAGAGCTGAAATTCTTCTCAGAGCCCACAGATCGTCTGCACGTGCTGCACAGCAGAGAGCTGAACCACAGAGCTATTTGCATTTTCAGAGGAAAGTAATGAAGTCTTCAAAACATAGCTCCTCCATAAAAGGTCAACTCGGGTACAAGCCAAATAGACTCCACCCCTTCTTTGGACAGTTAAGAGTCCTTACCAATGACTGGTCCTTTGGATCAATCAATTCCCACATGCCTGGTGGGAGCACTCAGTCTGGGGGACTAGATTCAATCTTGTCTGAGATAAGACTCGCGTACCAGGTGTATCATTCCAGGGGCCACAGTGCCATCTGTTTTGATCTGCCTATCCTCTTCTCTTGCTCCAATTTACTTGTTAACGTATACGTAGCCTGCAAAACTGGATGATAATTAGCTTGAACATCCAGTGCGTCTAACATTTAGCAGAGAGCTCATTATAGTTTCACAAAGCATTTGTGACATTTACTTTCCTTTGTTTATATACAGCGAAAAAAAGGTGACTTTTGAAAGAGCAACAGGCTCCTGCAAACAGGGTCTGGAAAGGCTGAAAAGCCACATGCTCAAATGTTAGGAAATGTCAGCATTACACCTGCAGAAGTGTCCAGCAGTCACAGCTGCAAATCAAGTCAATTAGAGAAATATATATATTAAGTGTTAATGCTCTTGAAACTCACGTTCTACATAGATTTCAGAATAAATGCAGTGTATAATCTGGATGGTTTTCTTTTGTCCTTAACAAAGTGCTTATTGCCATGAGTTCTCGAGCACTTTCAGAGCAACTCTGATGGGAGGGCTGTGTGCATATATTGTGACATAGACTTATAAGGATAGGTCTGTGAGTTTTACCATCTTGGTCAGTGGTCTTCTATACCAAGTTGCAATCAGAGCATTTTTGAATTACAGCCAAACTATTGCAGTAGTGAGAGTAGTCCTAAATAAAAATCAAGCTGTACTGAAGTGCGGCTGAGATCATGCCTGCCCTCCCAGTGAAGCAGTGCAGCAGTGCTGTGAGTGCGTGCCTGCTGGGTCACAGCACAAATGCCACTGGCATTTCCCATCCTCAGCCTGTAATTTCTGTTTCTGTACAGAAATACTTTTTAGAATGACTCCAAAAGTTTGTCTCTTGTGTCCGTGCTTAAAAATGTGATCTTCCTTTCAGCTGTGTCGTAATTTATATTCTAGTTGAGATGAGGAGAGAAGAGAGAAATGGGCAAGAATCTAATGTCCTCAGATTCTCTGTTATGTCCTGATATTTTTTCCCGCACTAATATTAGCTGAACTGACAGTATCATCATGTCAAATTTTCAATCTGTGTTTAGAGGCATAATGTGGAATTCTTAATGTTGCCTAGCAGTGAGATTAAATACGGCTAAGTGAGTCAAGCGTATTGGCTTGCAATTCTCCTGTTGTCTGTAATTTGCAATTTGCACTAATGTTCCCATGACTGACTTTGCTGTACTGGACACAAATTGAAAATATATGCATGCAAATTTATCTAAGTTCTTAATTGGGTTTAATGTTTTTGGGGGTAACAAAATGTGTTGAAAGGCAGGTTATGAAAGAGCTTTTAATGAGAAATTTAAAACAGAAAACAGAAACATAATGTGCTTTTTCAGAGAGATGCTTCTAAAAAAGATGTTTAAATAAATCTTCTTTTGTGTAGGCTTTATGTTTTTATGTAGTTTCAGAACAGAATTATGAATCAAATTATTCTGAATACCTTTGTAAGTCAAGTAAAATATATCGAAATACTTTTTTTTTGTACGGAGGAAATGAAATGTCTGTGATCTCATTTTAATTTTCCATAGTAAATTGACCCTTTTTTTTATTTGTTTCTGGTTTGCATAATAGTTACTTCTGCTCAAACTGTTCTATTCTAAAGGAGGGTTTACAGATGGTATAAGCGTGTTGATTTTTTTCATGACATACAGACTCAATTCCTTTCATAAAAAGGTAGCTCAAAGATAACACTTTGGTAAGCACAATCATGCTAAAATAGCAGGTTTCTTTGGAATATAGGACAATCTTAATTGCCTTGTCATTGTGAATGTTCAGCTATAATCATTAAAAAAACCCATATTTTGATTTTTGTTCTTTCTTCCCATTTTAATCCATTTTGAGTGTTTCTTCCCATTTTAATTCACTACATGAATGAGGTCAGCAATCCATGTTGAAAGGAAATCAAATTAATGGAAAAATATATGTTATATCCATTGGTCTAACAACAAATAATCCAAGTGTCAGGTTGTATTGTTACAAGACACTACAAGAAGTTAACTCTAAAAAGGAATACTTGGTATGCCAAGCATTACAAAAATTTTCCTAAAGAACTGTTTTCTATCTTTTTGTTTTGATCTATTTCTTCATTTGCTTTAAAAAAAAAAGATCTTATGAACAATCTCTCATACCATGAAATTGCCATTTAAATAACTTTGTTAAAGCACATGCTTTTCTAATTATATACCTCTGTTCTTCACCGTCTCCTGCCAGTTTGATTTTCACATAAATCTCAAGCCATGCCACCCCAGTTTCATGAGTGATGTAAGTCCTAAAGCCCAGCTGCTCTCCTGTCACTTTTGTTGTCTTTTTGCATGCTTCTGCAATGCACTGATTTTGTTCCCAATGAAACACATCGAGTACAGCCATCTGCCTATGCAAACACAACAGGAAAACCTCTCTTGTCTTCTTGTCGCTTGAAGCAATTCTCATACTAGCTCTGCTTCCTTGTTTGTGCAAAAAGTGAATTGAAAAGGAGCAAGGATCCCCAAGTTATTTCCTTGTAACATTTTCTAAGCTTGTCCATTCTTGATCTAAAGTTTTCATATTCCAAGTATGGAGAGTCCTCCCGTCACCAGGGTCTGCACTGGTGCAGCAATTTCTTATTCCCTGGAGTGATTCAGTACTACATATAATTCTAAATTAACCTCTTCATCTTCACAACAGTTGTATATGCAAAAGTTTACCAACATGCCCTGGTATAGAGGATAAATACCATCTCAGCCATGCAATATGCATTACTTTTTCTGATACTGTGAAATTTAATAACAAACTACCAATACCAATAAAACACGTCGTGTACTATAATACTCTGGGCAGAATCATCTGTATTTATGTTAACGAGAATCAGTAGCTCTCTCTTTATTTAAGTGAAGAACTGTTATTATCTGAAATAGGAAAATATCCCCAAAACAGAAAAGAAGGATGTATGTTAAGTCAAGCCCAAATACATTGCTATTCTGGAAAGCGGTACCCCAGATCTCAGGAGGCAGACCTCATTTGTTTTCAGAAAAGTGGCTGTGGAACATCTGGGGGAAAAAAAATGTATGCAGGAGGAATGAAGTGAGAAAATTTACATTTGAGGGAACAGTAGGAGTAGATAGATGTTTTAGAGAAGATCCACCAGTTATGCTGCTTCCACAGAGACATAGAAAGCTGTCCCCACTTCAGGATATAGAATAGCACCTCATTAGGGACAGAACCCTTCCTTAATGGGCACATATTCACTTTCCAAAAGTGGCACACAGAGTAGCAATATTTGCTGTCACGGTGCAAAAATGTTCCATCAGCAAAGTGATGTGAATACTAGGTCTTTCCTTTTGAAATCCCTGTTTCAAGGGGACCTGTGTGCAATGGCTGCCTTTTTCCCTACTCTTGAAATGGGAAAAATCTACTTGTAATAGTCAGGCTATCATCTTAGATGGACAGCTCAAGTCCTTTTAGGGCTAGAGCATGGCAAAAGAATGGGGAGTCAAGGGAGGGTTGCCTAACTTCATCCGATAATAATAAGAGAAGTTTGTGATATAATGAATTATCTTACTGTACAGAAAAGACTTTAAACACAGTCTTTAGCATTTGCACAATCTGTGGAAAATTGAGAGTAACCACTGAAAATATTTTTTCAAAAAGCAGTGCAGTTCCAAAAACATATTTTAATTTTTTTATTTTATTCACATGTCAACATTCTTTTTTCAGTTCCTGTTATTCTATATTATCAATTATATTACATCAAATTATGTGTTAAGCGTAAGTGCAAGTAATCAGAGGAGTAAATCTTTTAATTACAAAATAATTATGAAGTTATTGTGTTGTACAATTGCATATTCATCCTCATTAAAGCTACCACATGGTGTATGCATAAGTAAAATTTTATTTGAAGTTCAGTATTTTCATAATTCCAAAATGTCAAGAATAATTAGTCTAAATTATATTTTTCATTGCTTCAGAAATACAAAATGCTTACAAAGTCTAGACAGGAAACTGAATAGATGAGTTTCGGTTTTGATTTCCAATCAAGGAAAAACACCCTTGATACAGACTCAGGTTTTTTTGTCTTTTCAAACTTTTATGTTTATTTAATGATTTTTAAAATGCCTTTCAGGAGGGTCAAGTTTGCAGCAAAACTTGAAGGAAAGCCAGCACTCAAAATCATGAAAAAATGTACTGCTATCATAGCATTTTTTTCAGAAAACGGCAGCACCAAGCTGCTGGACTAAACGGAGTGCCATGTATCTGATCTTTCACCTCTGCTTTGGAAGTGCAGCAGTGCAGTGCAATTCTCAGAGTGGTTATAACCAGCGATACTTCACAGCAGCTTCATCGAGCAGTTCCAAACCAGCCCGCTAGCAGATGGGCTTGCTGACATGATCGGCAGACAAGCCTCAAAGCCCTGCAGTCACAGCTTGTTTTGCTCCTACCGACTATGGTATTTCATGCCATGCTCACAGTTGACAAAAAATTTACAGCAAGCAATTACTGTTGATGAATGTTTCTTACTACTAATACTTTGTTGCACAGCCTTATTACCTCTCCATTGTGGTGATTCAAGCAAACTTTTTAATTAACCCTTGGAAAGGAAATTATTAGTTGAAATCCCTGTTTTACAATACATACGAGATTTAAAACACACAGGGTTGTAGCTTTGTTCTAAACATGGAAGCAGCGGGAAGTTGAAAGTTTGATGATAATTGCTGTCTCAAAAACCTAGGATCTAAGCAATAACTAAAAGGGTTTCAAACTGTAATACAAATGGCAAAAAAATAGCTGTAATTAGTAATATTTTTAATTGTTACAGTAATTTTTCTGTGATGGAAATCTCAGTTTTTATTGTTAACAATTTTCAGAATAGCAGCCTTCAGGTATCATTTTAAAAGAACACTTTAGAACAAAACTTCATTGAATAGTCTCATTTTTTGACTCCTTCAGAGGGAGTTAACTTGCTTGGCATATTTTGCAAAGAGATAAACCTCCTCATTAACGAAAATAAACCCAATTACCATATTCCTACTTCTCTATATACCAGTACAAACTTTTCATACAGGAGCCAGATTAGGAACATTATCATTTGCAGTTATCAAGAGAAGAGTTAGTGATGAATCACACTGGAAATTAAGAAATTCTTGGGGTTTAATGCACGCTTATGTGAATGAAAAATCTTAAAATCATCATATTATTACTGTGACTGAACAACTGTATTTCCAGTTTTCAGTGAATGAGAAATTAAAAGCTGAATGAGAAATTAAAAGCTGACAAATGCCAAAGGTTCACTGAAAGATGCTGGATAACAATCTGTTCAACACCTGAATGATGATTATTATGATGATTGTTGTTGTCAAACATTTGCTTCAGTAAAAGTAGGTATGTAGGTCAGTGAAAACTGCATGACAGACTTGATCTAACCTGGGAATCATTTGTACTGTGAAAAAAAATCAGAGCAATAAAATGAAGGAAGGAAAATTATTATTTATCTTGTTTGGCTACCAGTAAAAAATCCTTGTGTTCCAATATTGCAGCATGATCTTTGATATATCTGATATTCTGTAGACACTCTATAGATAAAATGCTAATGTTAAACTCTCAAGAAACCTTTTTTTCATTTAAATGGAATAAAGACTAGTTGGGAATCTGCTATGCAGGTTTCTGGTTAACATAGTGCTAATGAGAAGGGGAGAGTGGATAGTTTGGCCTTTAACATTTTGTGAGACATGTTTTACTCTTGAGCTATTTTTTCAGTGGTATCACAAGGGAAGTTCAAAGAACAAGAAAGAAGAGAAAAGGTGAAGTCAAATCCTTTAAGTGAAAAAAAAAAAAGCCTTAACAAAATTGTTCCGACCAATTTGCTGAAGCTGTCAGTTGAGAAATATAAAGCAAACCAATCATCTGCATTAATTGTTTTCCACTGCTTGAAAAATACATTATTGGGGGAAAAAAAATCTACACAAAATCACAATAGTGAAAGATACGTCCAGTACCTTGGAAAATTCTTCCTTCTAAAAAAGAGTTGAAAATGAAGGACCTGTTTTTTTAATTGGGTCTATTTTAGATGAACTCCTTTTTAAATCTAAGGTAATTAAATCTTACTGAAAAAAGTAACCCAAAAGCTATAATCAGTCTTTTGAAGGGTAAGCCCTATGTCAGTAGTATGAAACTTGGGTTTTATTTAGTTTAACAAAGTCCACTGGCAGTTGCAGGTGGTAAGTTGAAGTGCTGATATAATTTAAATTCTGCTATTTAAGCGAAGTACTAAAATGCTGCCAGTATAATTTTATTTTGGGTAGAGAGAAATGTTTTGGTAATGAGCAATCAAATATTTTTAAACATAAATATATTTCATATAATTCTGTTTGTCTCTCAAGTCCTTTTGAGGCTCTAATACTATTAGTTAATCTTTTTGATAGTCAAAATTCTGTAACTCAAATTGACTTTTGACAGTATCAGTACAAAAAAATAATTGGCAATGAGCTTGACTCCTCCATGAAATCACATTTTGTTCTTTTAGTAGCATGTGGAAAACATATAATAAGCAAGTATTTCTCAATGTGCTTATTATTGCCCTAATTAGACCTACAAACTTTTAATAGTGGAAGTGAAAAATTGATGATATGGTGAACTGATTATCCTCTGGAAGCAGCGTTTAATGGACCAGTTTTGCTTCAGTTTTCTGCCTCCTTCTACTAGAAAATTTGCAAATTTCAGGGTAATTTTAAAACCATAATGATAGAATTCCCAGAAACTTACATATGAACTCCTATTTTAATTAGAGAATATACACATGTACATGATAACACACACACATGCACTTGGGTTCACACACGTATATATGTATACATTGACGCACCCCTCAACTCAGGCATATTTCTGTGACCACGAGGAATTTGGAGTACATCTATGGTATCATCATCAGCTGAAGTAGGAGAAGACTGGATGAAAAGGAAATAGTGCTTATAATATAGAGACTGGTTTGGATGTTGAAAGAAGCAAAATTCCTGTTGTTCTGAAGAGCAGTTATTGATGGGAAGAGTTAAATGACTGTGGAAACCTATTTGGTTTAGTTCAGCATTCCCAAAACATCAAGATGCATGTAAAAAAAGTCTCATGGAAAATTTATAAATAAAGGCAAACCATTTAGTTTACAATTCCTTAAATCCCTGAAATCCATATGAGGCACTCAGAATTGAGATTTACTGTATAGTTCAAAGATATTATAAAGTTTAAACACCATTAGCTCAATCTCTGCCAAACTCCCCCAAAACTTAAGGTTTTTCCTATGCTTGCAAATACAAGTGTGGCAGATAATGATATTCCATAAATAAAGACTGATCTTTTGCAATAGGGAATAAGTTGCACAGAAAAGTATTTTCATTAACTAAAATTTCATTAACTAAAATATTGTGTAAAATCTCTTTTTAGATGGTATGTGTGGAGCTCAGAATGAAAACTAGGTTATAATTTTCTAACTATAAATCAGAAAAATAAATCAAGTTGAAGTCCACTGCATTTGTGCCAGTGGAAAATATACACATCAGAGGATTTCTGAAGAGTGGAGGTCAGAGTTAAAGGCTTGCAACTCAAGTTCAGTTGTCCTGTTCGTGGACAAATGCCCTATTCAAATCATGAATGAAGCTTATTGAACAAATTTTAGCTGTCTACAGGTCCAACTAAGAAATAGGGAAAGGTCTCTTTTTGAACATGGAAACTGTTTGTACAATAGTGTATTAAGGATATCACCACAACAGTGATGTTTTTGACAATGCTACTGCTTCCCTGCCATTCATAAAAGGCTGTGTTTATTTTTTTCATTTGTAACTGTTACTCTGCCATGTGTGATTAAAAAAAAAAAAAATAAAAAATTCTGAGTCAATAACTTTCATTCTCCAATACACTGGAAACAAGAAAAGGAAAGTTGCACATACCTGCTTCTTGCAGGCTTAGCTTTCTCTTGGGTTTAGGGAGATGTGCTGATTTTGGCTGGGACAGAGTTAATTTTCTACATTTTGGCTAGTATGGGACTATGTTTTGTATTTTGTGCTGAACAGTACTGATAGTACAGAGATGCTTTTGCTACTGCTGAGCAGGGCTTACACAGAGCCAAGGCTGCCTCTGCTTTTCATGCTGCCATGCTGGTAAGGAGGCTGGGGGTGCATGGGAAGTTGGGAGGAGACATAGCTGGGACAGGTGACCCAAACTGACTATAGGAATATTCCCGACCATATGACATCATGCTCAGTATATAAACTGGGGGGCAAGGAGGAAAAAGGGAAACATATGGAGTGAAGGCATTTGTCTTCCCAAGTGACCATTACAGATGAGAGGGCCTTGCTCTCCTGGAGAAGGCTGAATACCTGCCTGCCCATGGCAAGCAATGAATTAATTCCTTCTTTTGCTTTGCTTTGCTTGCATGACTTTTCCTTTTCCTATTAAACTCTCTTTGTCTCAAACCCACTAGTTTTCTAGTTTTTACCCTTCCTGTTCTCTCCCCGAGCCCACTGGTGGGGGACAGAGTGAGGAGCTGCATGGTATGTGCTTGCTGACAGGAGGTTATTATTTTATCTCCTGATATAAACTGAGGATTTCAATGCACTAATCTCAATGGATATGGCAATTTTGATGCTTTGAGGAAGAGTATGTATATATATATACCATTGTTCTCAGGAAAATATACTTGCAATTGAGTCACAATGAAATAGCAAAATAACCTGAAGAATCTGTTAAGTGTAGATGAAACTTACTATGATTATCATACATGTATATTCTGAACCTTTATCACAGACCGTGGAGGAAAGCATTGTTCAGATGCAGTTCTGAGAAGAGAATTTTTAATTTGCCCTTTTTCTACATGTACTTAGAACTGGGTCAGGAAATAAAAATAGTATTTTGCAAATTTTTAGGGGTTTTGTGGAGTTTTTTTGTTTTGTTTTTGGTTTGGGAGTTTGTTTCTTTGGGTTGTTTGGTTTGGAGTTTTTTTTGTTTGTTTTTGTTTCTGGTTTTGTTTTTGTTCTAATGCCCCCATACTAAGCCAATGGCACTATTTGCTGGTGAGTTCTACATGCAGTACAAAACTGGGCAAATGCCACGTAGAAGGTTCAACTGCTAAGCCTATGAAACATTTTTTTTTTTACCTGAAAAATCAAAGCACAAACCTGAGGGTTGTGAAAACATGCTTTCTGTTTTTATGCCACATAAAAAGAGACTTTTTTTCTTAGTTACTTTTGAAAGACATTGTAGAAGCATGCTTCATAAAGAGGAAATGTCATATTGCAAATAAAGTATTAAATATGCAGGTTCCAAGAGATATTTTATTCCCTAAGTTAATAACCAGTGCCAACATATGTTGAAAACATATGTAGCAAAATGTGTAAAATCACAAAAGTTTGTTATGTTGTCCAAAGCACTTTTTTTTTTTCATCCAATG
Organism: Dendrocincla tyrannina; assembly: GCA_035047865.1. Lineage (NCBI taxonomy): Eukaryota > Metazoa > Chordata > Aves > Passeriformes > Dendrocolaptidae > Dendrocincla > Dendrocincla tyrannina. Next base: position 76,007,607 of record JAWWMP010000001.1, read on the forward strand.
GAGAATTTTTTTAAAACTCTTTTATCATATATTACATGTCATGATTTATTTGTAGCTAATAATCAATAATCAGGAACAATACTTCCAGAATACCTTTGGCTAACATGGGTGGCATTTTATTTCTTGACAGGCAGAAGAGGAGTTTTTAATAGGTTACTGATAGCTGTATAAAAGTAGTTTTAGAATTGTGATATGGTTTTAATTTTAAAATATTTTTGCAGTAACCTTAATATTTCACAAACTTTTTGATGGCATCTCCTAAATATTTAGAAGTTAATTATACAATTAGTCATAAATTTTCAAAACATTCTACCAAAAAAAAATAGTTCTTCCAGCATTTTGCAGTGTGTCTGTGAAGCTCCATCACTAAGATTCAACACTCAAATCAAAATTCTAATCCATAACATCAGATATCTGTTGGCTTATGTTTGGATCATACAAATTTGTGGATAAGAACAGTTAATTTTTAATCAAGTACAAAGTGCAAACTATGATCCAGCATAAGAAAGTCTTCTATAAGGAAATACATTTTTATTTCTTTATTTATATAGTATTGACAGTGAGATGTACTTACAAGCTATGAGGTAACATTTTAACATACTATCATGCATACTATTTCGAGCTAAGACTTAAAAAAGTAATTTTACATGGGACTTTCCTTTTTCTGTAGAATACTACAGTCAACATCTGCAAATTTCCATGTTTTGCATAAAATGAGATGAAGTGATTAAGCTTTTTAAAAAGAAATAAGATATTTAATGGGAAACAATGACCATGTACAAATAAATTATAAATTCAAATTGTTCTCAACAGTTTCTTTAAGTTACTCTGTAATTCTTATTTTTCATATTGGGAGTCAGTGGCAAAGTACCATTGACTTTAACAGAAGCAGACTCGTTTCACATCAGCTAAGGAAATGCAAGTGAAATAGAATAATTTAAACAATATCAGTAAGAGATCTGACTCTGATGTCAAATCAGAGAAGCAACCAGTGAAACCATCTTAACTAACTTACTTAATTAGCTCACCAAATTTAGCAAAATAAAATAAAATAAAAAAATATTTATAGTGAAGCTTATAAGCAGATGAATGAAGGCAAAATATTCTCTTTTTTTTTATGACTACCTAAATACAGTTTCACACAAGTCTCAAGAGGGCTTTTTTACATTTTCATTAGATTAAGAAACTAGCATCTGCTTTAAATTTATTTCTTTGGGAAGAATGATTTTTTCAGCATTTTTCTCATGTGTCTTGCTTTCCTTTCAACATTTTCATTTATACAATTTATCCTATATTGCCTAAACAGTGACTATATCCTTCAGGACCAAAACTTAAACATGTGAGTACAGTGCTATTTATTGTCACAAATATGTTTGCGTTATGGTGGTGTGTTTTTTCTTTTTTATCATCCACTGAATAAATAGATTTTTGGCATTCACTGTTTCCTTCGATACTGTTAGATGACAAGTCAGCTATGCACCACTGTGCCTAGGAAATGTCAGCAGTTTACCACTGACAGAACTTTCTGTTCTTCTGAGAATATCCAGGTTTGCATGTAAACTCTTATGAAGTGAAAGAAGAGCATATGTAGGTTTCTCCTAGATGCCAGTACTTTGCATTTGTTGTTCAAATTTACTCACACTAAATTTTGACATTTGTCATTCTGTATTCTTACAATGCCAATGTAAATAAACACATAGACTACCACCAAATTCCTGAGAAATGCAAGATCTCTGAAAATAAATTTACTTATTTCTGTGTAATTCTAAGTGCAAGGCTCAGCTTTTCTGCTAAGCTTTCTATCAAGGTTAACATGTATAATTTACAGGGAGAAATAAAGTAAAAGAAAAGTGTTGCCTAACTTTGAGATTTTTTACAGAACTGATTGTCAAAATGAGAGCACAAATGTGTTTCTTCTCTGTAGTCACTGAGGCAAAATTTAGTAGTTAGACAGTAAGATCTAGTAGGATTCCCAATTCAGGAAAGAAATGTCAAGGAAGCCTTGGGAACTTCTTAAACTGTATGGGGTTCCCCAAAGTATTCTTGCTCTATACTTAGGGAAATGTTCTTGCTCTTCTAACTAGCAGAAGTTGCAAATGTTTGAGTGTATGTTGAGAGTGTTCACAGAGAAAAAATGTAATCAAGCGTATCCCAGATTGTATAGGCTCCCAAACCACTGAGAAATGAAACCATAACCTTCTAAAGTGCTGTATATTCAAGCTCAGCAATATATGTTTCTTTTTAGATATGTTTTAAAAGAAGTAGAATGAATAGCTCCTCATTAGCTTCCTTGTTGATAGCATGTTTTGTGTTTTTTAAATTGAAATTTTAGTATATTTAGGGGCTCTTTTTTTCCCTCCCATTCCTTTTCCTGCATGTTTATTAAATTCCTCCTGCCGGTGAAGGAATTTGCAGTAAATACAAACCTAAATAGACTTTACCATAATGCATTTAAGGGTCCAAAGGAAATTGTGCTGAAAAAATATGCGGGTTTTTACTTTTATTGTACACAAAAAAAGTAATTTAAATACCCAATTTTAATACCCTGGGAACTGGGTAATTTATTTTCTTTTATTTTAATTATGGACCAGGATTAGCCTGTACTTTCTTGCATTTCTGCTCTTGACAAAATTGCTTTGAGATGAATCTTTGCACTTTGCTCTGTGAAGATGTAAGTCCTCATAGATGTAAGCCTATAGTTTAAGACTCTGTTTCCAAAAAACCCTGAACAACCATTTCTATACACACTTATGAGAATTACCTGTCAGTTAAATTGAAATCATCTGGGTCTTCTAATGTGTAGTAAATATGATACTATAGGTAGACAATGTGTGAAAACTTCTTTCCAAGTACAGTACACTCTTTTGTTTCAAGGACAGATGAATGTGATGAATAACACAAAAACAATAAAATAATTTTCAACATCAAAACAAGTTTGTGAATATTTATAAGACAAGTAACATGGATAGAGGTGAGCCCGGTAGACTACCACTTTAATAGACAGCTCATTTTAGTCAGATGTAAAAAAAGTTGAAAAAGAATTGAAAATGGTCAGATCTCCTTATCATTTAAATGTATTGCTTCGAATGAATTGCAGACTGATCTCAAGTGAATACACAAACTGTTGCCTGTTTTTTGAAAGAAAAAGGGAAACAGCACTGTGAGTCAGAAAGGCAGCTTCTCCAAAGTGGCATAAGAATCAAAATGCATATGGAAAATATTTGTGCAGAAGAGGTCTCATAAAGTTACAGATCTTGAAAACTGGTAAGAGAAAAAGGTTTTCAGCCTGTTGAGTCCTGCCAATCATTGTATCTGAAGTCTGTTCTACAGAATTGAACTGAAGGTACATACCAGAAAACTCTTTTCTTTCTATTTGCATCAAATGTTACTCAGTAAAAAAAGGCAGTATCCTGAGAAGAAAAGTATCTTTTTATTTTTTTCTTATCAATCCTTGATGAAATTTTAAAGCATTTTAATTTATTTTGTGAGTGAAATCCTAGGTAAATTTGTCGCCTGAAGGTCTCTGCAACAACATAATACTGAAACCAGGACAACAGCCTGTAAATCTTTGCATCTTGGTATTCAGTGAGACTGTATAGTCGGTTCTGAAGATTGAAGGCATATATATGTAGGACCATATGAATAAGGAAGACTGTATATGAGGACTTACATGTATCATGTATTTAAAGTTATATGTATTTAGTTTTGTTATTGTGGTACACTGACAATTGGCAGTACAGCTGTAAGTGCAGCTTAAGGCACAAGCATCAGCTACTAAAGTAAAAATATCTGAATGAGATTGTTTAAACGAATTCCAGAAGTCTGGAATGCTACATATTACATCTAGAAAAATATCACCACATTTTTTACTTTTCAATGTTTAAAAAAAAAAAAAGGCTAAACTGTGTATGAAGAGTTATCTGCTAGCTCTTCTTCAATGATTCCACTTTTCTTTTTCATGCTCCATATGCCTTGGTTTGTCACCCGTATGCAGCTATATGAGCTCCTTGCTCTTATCCTCTTTTGGGTGGGTTTTGGCGTGAAAAAAATATGCTAATCTACATAACCTCTTCAAAGCTGCTGTGGAAGCAAGGGTTCTGTGAAAAAGTACCGGTGTATTGCATTCACAGCAGAGCTATACAACATTGGGCAAAATCTTGAAAGCAGAACTACCAGCTGCAGTGGGTGGGGGGGCAGGGGGTGTGTGCATGTGTGTGTGTGTTGCAGAGTGAACCTGAAGGAAGGACAGCTGTTGCTGGAGTTCTCCAACTGTAAAATGCTTCCTCAAGATCCAAACCATTCGGTCTGACACTGGATCATGCTTTCTTAAGAATCATGCCTGAATTAGGAAGATAGAGAAGATTGGGAGATGTTTTCTGGCTTAACCAGAAAACTGCTAACAGAAGGGGCTGATTTGGAGCCCTAAAGCACGTAGCATAGTCAAGCTCATACATTACTCTACCTCTTTTGAAGGAGAAGATGCCCACTTGATCTTGCCCTTCATATTCCTCAAACTTGTTTCTCCCATAATACGGTAACGCTGTGGCATTATTGAGGCATTTATTCAGGTGACAGTATTGGTGATATTATTTCAGTTCAAAATATCTGAGAAAATGTGAGGTTTTGTTCTATATAAAGGATCAGTGTGATTTGCTTTAATATTCTATTTTAGTTGAAAGCTTATGAAAATTAAAATAGCAATGACATGGTTCTTTCTGGACAAATGTTACATTATTTATACCCTCATTATTAATACACTTTGTCTCTCTCTTTTCATTTTCTTTTCTTTCAGTCCCCCTTTCCTTCTCATATTTCAAAAGCACTAGACCTTTGTTTGACAATTTAATTACACCATCTAAAATCAAACTGAGACTATCTAAGGGTTGCGGGCCAATCCTGGGTCGCAGTTGAGCCTCATTGTTATGCAAACTTATGCACTGAGTATGTGGGTAGGTAAGGAAAATATGACAAGTTTGACTGGATTTTCTTTTGGGGGATTGGGGGATCATTCAAACTTGGAAAAGGGCAATTTAGGCAGATCAGAATTGAAGATTATATTAGCTTGACTCCATAAAATGAAGTAGATGAACTTTGTTCAGTTCTGAGCAGCAGAATTAAAGTGCAAAACTGATCACGCTATGCTACTGAAACATTTAATAAAGTAATATGTAGTCAGTCAAGGACAGTGTAATTCCACTATATTTCTTCGATCAATCCCACTTTCACCAGTGTGGGTGTCGCTCCCTGTAGTACTTCCACTTTTCATCTAATTAATCTGTTCTGGTGATACAGCCCCTTGTAAAGGAAATTTTACAACATTCAGAGACCGGATTTCCTTGTAAAATAACTGACACAATTTCAGTTTGATCATTTTGTATTTAGAATGTATCTTGTCAAACTAGTCTTAGATGCTGTCTCAACTCTGAATGATGCGTCAAATTGGCATTAAATCACTGCTTGCTGCTTCTCTTTTCAAAGCCTGTACTCACAGATCTGCAGCTTGACATGGATTATGCAACATCTACCTTTAAAAATGCAGGAAGCTCAGTTCTTATCTTCACTCTAGAATTCATTCTTGAAGGAGACAGATTGGTTAAAGCTTTGAAATTCTTTTTGTATTACTTATTTCATCTTTATGGCTCTAGTGTACTACAAATATATTATCTTGGGACCTTACAATTATTGGAATTATTATCTTGGGACCTTACAAAATCCTGTCACTATTGCATATGCTTAAGTCTTTATTATTATATTATTACCATTTTTTTAATCTTGATTACAGAATTTTATGCTAGTAGTGATAGTAATGATAACAATAGTTTCAGATTATTGTAGGAACTTCAGCTCTTTATTGCACAAGATTTTCAGTTTCTTGCTTGGTACCTTGTTTTAAGTATCACTGGAATGAAGAGGACAGTGAAGGAGCTTAATTTGCTCTTTTCTTAGACATCTTAGATACTGATACATTAAAGTTGTCTTGGCTGAATTTATCACCAGATTATATATAAGTAGTTACACATTTGTGGGTTATGATAAGGAAAGGTTGAAGAAAGGACTACAACAATGTGATACATGAATTACGCTACTTCATTGTATCCCAAATAAAACTTCAGTTATAAGCCACTAAGTTTGATTCATGCTCATGGTCATACACAAATCTTGCTATATTTCAGGAGCAATAATAGACAGAAATCAATAATTCCATAATCAATAAATTATCAGTAATAATTATAAATTTAAACCCCACAGATCAATAAAAGTAACATACAACAGAAGCTTGTCCTGCTGAATTTTATTTCTGACAGTATTTATGAATGAGGAACTGCAGGTATGCAAGTTATCCCATAGAGCTTATTGGAAATTTTAGTTGCAGAAATTATTGCAGAATTTTTCATTGTCATCATCATCATCATTCCAGAGATTATTTTGGACATTGTGGGTAGCTTTTCATTTTTTAGGAAGCAATGTTATCCTGATGTAGTTACTTTACAAGTTATCAGATAATAGGGAATTATTAAATGACAGCAAAGAGCCTAGATGGCTGTTTTGTGACTTGGTTTTAATAGTTTTTAGGTAAAAAAAGTTTTAGAACTTTGTCATGAGACCATGCAGTATTAATTTTGGATGATAACTCCATTAAGATAGAATTTTAGCTTTTGTGTTGGGTTTGTATGGCCAGGTTATGGTAGTTTGAGGGCTATAGGGGTGGCTTTTCTGAGGAGTTGCCAGAAGCTTCCCCCACGTCTGGTAGAGCCCATGCCAGCTGGCTCCGGGACGGACCTGCTGCTGGCTGAAGCTAAGCCAGCCAGGAATGATAGCAATGCCTCTGTGATAATATATTCAAGAAGGGAAAAAAAAAGTTATTGCGCAGATGTAATTGTGGCCAGAGAGAAGCAGAGTGAGAATATGTGAGACAAACAATTCTACAGACATCAAGGTCAGTGGGTAAAGAGGGGCAGGAGGTGCTCCAGGTGCTGGAGCTGAGGTTCCCCTGCAGCCCCTGGTGAAGATTGTGGTGAGACAGGCTGTCACCCTGCAGCTCATGGAGGTCCACAGGGATGCAGAGATCCACATACAGCCCGTGGAGGAGACCTATGCCAGAGCAGATGGATGCCCAGAAGAGGGCTGTGACCCCATAGGAAGCCCATGGGGGAGCAGGGTCCTGGCAGGACTTGTGGCCCTGCAGGGTACTAATGGTGGAGCAGCCTGTGCTTGAAGGACTGCACCCCGTGGAAGAATGACCCACGCTGGAGAAATCTGTGGAGAACTGTTGGCTGTGAGATGGACTCACAGCGGAAGAGTTCGTGAAGTACTGTGTCCTGTGGGAGGGACCCCATGTTGGAGCAGGGAAGGACTCCTCCCCCTGAGCAGTGGCAGAAACAGCCTGTGATGAACTGACTGTAACCCCCATTCCCTGTCTCCCTTCGCTGCTGGGGGAGAAGGAGGTAGAGTTGGGAAGAAGGAAGAGGAGGGGGAAAGGTGTTTTTAAGATTTGTTTTACTTCTGATTATCCTGCTCTGATTTTTTTAGTAGCAAAATCGGTTATTATAAGGTTTTGCCCATGATGGAAATCAGTGAGTGATCTCTCCCAGTCCTTGTCTCAATCCATAAACCTTTTGTTGTGTTTTCTCTCCCTTGTCCAGTTGTGGAGGAAAGTGATAGAGCAGCTTTGGTGGGTGCCTGGCATACAGCCAGGGTCTACCCACCACATCTTTAGATACTTACTTTGTAATAGTATTGTAAGAAGGCTGAATCTATTTAACTGTGCTGTATTATTCTTAAAAAGCATGCTGTTCAAGTGGAAGGGGATTCAGAGTGTTCCTAAAGTGATGTTAAAAGAATGCAAGTGGTAATCTGATTCTCCCTTTAGGACATTAATCTTTTAACAGTAGTATCAGCTAAAATTGGCATTGATAATTCAATCACTCAAGAAGTGAATTTGCATTTGGCAGAAAATGGTGGGAAACATCTGCAACAAGTGCTCAAAACTGCATTTGCAGTTCAGCAACTGCTCTTGCTGAATGAGTGTAGAAAATAGCCTTAAACTTTCAAAGAATATTCATTAAACACACCACTCATTAGGCAATTTGTGAACTCCACCACATTAATTATGCTGCTTAGAAGTTGCCTTGAAATAGGGACATTTTTTTTTTACAAAACAGTGCATGAGAAAAAGCTTTAACAAAATGCTTTGGTATTTTCTATTTAATGAAGATGTACAGGATTTGCTGTTCCTTTTTTACACTTAGATTTTAGTGAAGTTCATAGCACCTGCGTTATGTTGTTCCTCATTATAAACCTATAAATCTCTTTCAGAAACATAAAATGCAATGAGAGCTGTTAACTGGTAGTATATTGTATTTATTAGGATTATGAATCCCTAATTTGTAATTTAGAAAATTGTCAACTCAGTGAAGAGGTTATTTACTGGCTGCTATGTATATTTTGTATATGTCTTCTTCTATAAACCATTATGACTTGTTTTCTGGTGACTAGGTCTTAGCTTTTGCAGAACATGATTTGTTGCCTTATCTCATAAACCCAATATAAGTAGACCAGTCTTGATCCTTTTTGTCACAGGAGCAGCAAGACCACTCCATTTTTAATATTTTTTTTTTTTTAAATTGGCTTTCAACAATTTCACAAGAGCATCTTTTTTTTCATGCCACGCTTTTAATTGCATATGTAGTTTTGTGCAAATGTTCATTATTTGTACATACTATTTCTAGTTTGATTCTTTAAATCACCACTTCAGAGCAAAGTTCTATCTCCTGGTATCTCTATATTGCCCATAAATCAAACCAGGAAAGAGATAGTTCACAGGATGTGACACAGTTTTGCAGTAACTTAAAAGACATGTAGAAATTACACGGAGTGCAGTCCTTCTTTTAGATGCTTTGCACATTTTATCTCTGACCTTTTTTTTTTCTCCTTTGTAATTTACTGTCTTTACTCGCAGACAGTTACTCTGTGAAAACTGGAAAAAAAAATTTAATGTTGTTCTGCATATAGTTTACAAGATGTATTCCTTAACTGAAACTTCTCAGTCACCTTTTATAACTGTATTTGTGATATACAAGGAAAATAAAGTGTGTGCTACTTCCTTTTGATAAAAAAAGACAGTGATAAGGAAAAGGTTAATATGAGTTTTATTAGGACATTTTCTATTAAAAATAATTTTTATGACAGTAAAATCCATTATTGTTGCTGAAAATATCAACATTAGTAGACTTTAGAAATTACTGGTAACTGATATTAAAAAGACCCCAAAACTTCATGGATATTCCCTAGAACTATTTTTATTTCTTTCCAAGATCTTTTGGTGAAAAGAAGCAAAATATTCCAGGCACAAGATTTCATGCATTCATTAGTTCAACGGAGCACCATGAAGTGCTGTAGTATATTTACTACTGCTGTTATATTTACAACTTTGAGACCAGGATTGAACTATATAATAGTTCAGTGTTTACAGAAAAAAAAAAAATTATTCTCTCCTAAAAATGCAGGATTCATATTGGAATTATAGGCACGTTGATCTCACTCTTATTTTATAGATTTGTTCTTGCTGTTTGCAGATATTTCTATAGATAACCATAGTCATTGCTTATTATGGGTGATACTCTCGGGCACATGGTGTGACTTTTTGGAATGGCCAGGAGTTGGACTTGATGATCCTTGTGGGTCCCTTCCAACTCACCATGTCCTGTGATTCCGTGATCCTGTCAAGGACTGCCACTTTTGCTCAGATAGCACTTCCACCCTTCTACAGGGAGAGCAGCACAGACCCTCTTGACAGTGAAGGCCACGGGGCTTTCTCCAAGAGCAGTCTTACAGGAGGAGAAGGGAGAGAGAGAGGGCAGTAAAGCAAGGAAAATTCAACCTGTTTAACCCAAAGCATAGAGGGAAGGCAATAGTCACTTCCAAAGGGAATGAGAAAGTCTTAGATTTAGACCTTCAGAGATCATAATAAATCCTGAAAGTATTATAGTTACATCTGCAATGCCAACTTGCATGTTGTTATGAATTTTACAGTTGTTTTTTTCACAATTTTTGGGATAAGGTGGGCAAGGTCCTTGTTGTACAGACATGTCCAGAGATTTCTTTTACATTTCTCCCTGTTGTTACTGTGATACCTTACTGTAGCTCCATCCATGTGGCAAAGGCCAGGGAGTGCCTTATTCTGTGTAGTTTCTGAGAGAAAGAACCAAGACAGAAATGTATTCAAGGTTATCTGAATTTAGACAGATGCCTTAGAGTCTTCCTTTAACCAAAGGCAAAAACACAGACAACTTTAAAGTAGTCTTTGCCAACTTTCTTCCTGGCTCCATCTGCTGTAGATCTGCAAAGAGTTTTCTCCATAAGACAAGTATTCTCTTTGGATAGTATCTGTCCATATTATGTGAGCCAAAGTGCACAGAGTAATACTAAAGGGTACCTCATATTCTTTATAGGAAATATCATGTTTAGCTATAGTGACGAGGAATCATCAAGCTTCTTTAAGGAAAATACAATGCCTATCAGACTCAATAGATGATGTTCTTTCAATAAATAAATAAACAAATAAATAATTAGATAGATAGATAGATAGATAGATAGATAGATAGATAGATAGATAGATAGATAGATAGATAGATAGATAAAAGTTTGATTGCTGTTTCAGAGGTTTTTTTAAAAAAAATTGTTTTGCAAGATAGCCACAAGTTAACCAGAGGCCACTGCTATAAGCTACTAGTCAAAAGCTGTGATTGTACTGGAGAAATGTGCCAAAAAAGGTATATTAAGAAGATAACAGTAATTCTCTAAAGGACTGATAGAACAAGTCCGGCTTATTACTGTATTCTGTATTTAAAGGCTTTGATTAAGTCTATAAAAGTGCACAGAAGCCTTTTAATTTATGCAGTAAAAATGAACATTCAAAAACACAGTTACATAAAAGAAGACTTCAGACATAGATAGGGATTTCCTTTCCAGCTGATCTTTAATCATAAGGGTCAAACCTTTGACATTAAAATGCTTGAAGGGCAAGAAGCATTCAATTATTGATTTTGAAGACCCTGACCCTTGCCAAGTACCACAGGCCATAGCAGGCATTGACAAAAGTACAATAATAAAAAGAGCTAAAAAAAAATGTTCAGTCTCTTTTTGTGATTAAACGCAGTTTAAAAAAACAAAACAAAACAAAACAAAAAAAAAACAACAACCAAAAAAACACACGTGAACAAAAACCAAAAAAGCCCACACTGTAGGGCTAACAATACATTAGATCTCAAACACTAGTGGAAATAGGAAATTGTTGTGGCTAAGCTACTATCCTCTAAAAAGCTTTCTCTTTCCTTTTGGCAGTGATTACTGTGGTTTGATGATATTATGGAAGAATAGTTCTGTTAATTATATTGAGCTAAAAGTTTTTTCAGAGCAAACAGTGTTCTGTTGGAAAATACTGATTAAAAAAACCATCATGTAGTGTAAGCAGGTTTTTCTGTCACATTGCAGGACTGCTTACATTCTCAATCTTGTGGTATCAGCAGTGCAGGTTGCACCTGGCCTATATCCTCCGTCAAGCCAGGAGACCACTTAAAGTCAAGGACAAGGTCATGCCTGCTCTGCCAGTTCCTCTGAAGTACCCTTCTCTAATTCACTGTTAGAATCACAGGTTCACTTAGGTTGGACAAAGCTCTTAAGAGAGACCAAAGTCCCTAAGTGCCTCATCTGCACATCTTTTAAATGCCTCCAGGGATGGTGACTGCAGCATTTCCCTGGGCAGCCTGTTCCAGGGCTTGACAATACTTTTCTGTGAGGAAATTTTTCCAATCTGAACCTGGCACAACCTGAGGCTGTTTCCTCTTGTCCTGTCTTTTCTCACGTGGGAGAAGATGCCCCCACCTCATTAAAGGTAGTTGTAGAGAGTGATAAGGTCATCCATCCCTCTCCTTTTCTCCAGACTAAACAACCCTAGCTCCCTCAGCCATTCGTCATAAGATTTTTACTCCAAACACTTCACCAGCTCTGTTGCCCTTCTCTGGACTTGGTCCAGTACCTCCATGTCTTTCTTGTACTGAGGGGCCCAGAATTGGACACAGCACTCAAGGTTCAGCCTCACCAGTGCCAAATACAGGGGGACTGTCACTGCCCTGGTCCTTCTGGCTGCACTATTTTTGATACAAGCCAGGATGCCACTGGCCACTTGGACACACTGCTGGATCATGTTCAGCAGCTGATGACCAGCACCATCATTTCCTTTTCTACTGGGAAGCTTTCCAGTCACTCTTCTGTGTGCCTGTAGCACTGAGTGGAATTGTTGTGACCCAGGTGCTGGACCCAACACTTTACCTTATTTAACCTCATACCATTGGCTTTGTCCCATCAATCCAGCCTGTTCAGATCCCAAATTAGAGCAGAGGGATCCTACAATCAAGCAAAGCAACAAACCTTCCTGTCAGCTCCTTTGTAAAGGAGCTAAGAAATTAGCTCAAGCCATGACCCAAAATTGGTAGGTCCCACCATGTATTTTTTGACTCATTCAACTGGTTTGCTCACAGATTCGTTGCATAAAAGGGGATTTTCCCTGGGAAAAATGTGTAACAGCTCCTCTGACCACATGGAGGCTCCTTTTTGTCTAGAGATATAGTTATAGCCTTTGGATGCACAAGGAAGGGTACAAAAAGCTGGGAACTTGACCTGAACCAGAAGCTAAGAGAATTTCTACCTCCTATAATAGAAAATGTGGAAACCTCAGAGGTTTTCAAAACTGGTAAGCTCTAAGAAAGTACTGGGACTGTAATAGAAAAGAAACCACATAGTCCATCTTCAGGAACCTTTCAAAACTTTCCAATATCCAATATTTGTCAATATTTTGACAATATCCACAGAGAAACTTTATTTTCATATTGATAATTAGAAGCTTTTTAATTCAGAATATTTTATTCATATATGTATGGTTATTTTCAGTTCTGTGAAGTTATATTTGTCACATAAGTGAACGAAAACAGTCTGAAAATAGACAATGAATAGGAAAAAAAAATCTTTTGTGAGAGAACTTTCCATTGGCAGATTCTCTGTGGATATCTCTACCTGTACTTCTTCCTCCTCTGTTAGCTGGTATTCCCTGTTACTAAAGGAGAGATACTTCAGCAGTGTCAATTTTGACGAGAGTGGGCAGTAAAAGGTCTGAGTTCCTTAGCTGCATAAGATTTCCTGTGGGAAATCATAAAACATTCTTTTGTGCACCTTTAGGAAATACGTAAATACTTGTTTCTGTAGTTCTGAGACCTTGTCACCTGAAGGAGATGCCATTTGTAGAAAAGGCACCCACTTACTGTGATATCTTCTTCTACTTGGCCAATCAGGAGGAGCAGCTGGGGAAGCTTTTCCCCTTACACCTGGGAGTCAACGCTCCCTGAGTCACCACAGACCATTCCCAAATGCAGAATGCCCATAGGAGTACAAAGCAATCATTTTTTGGTTGCTACACATGATAGATAATTAGAACTAATGAGCTATGAGACTAAGCAATAGATTGATTACCATCAGTGATAAGACACCCAATAATCCTCAGGTGCAATCATCATTTAGGTTGGGAATGAGCTGTTTGTCCTTGTTGCTTCATTGCCCCCCTCCAGTTTGTCACTTTTTTTCCCAGGGGGATTTACACCTTCTTGTGTCAGTAGTTTTTTTCTTGAGTCCTTTAACTCCTGCAATTCTGTCTGTGCTTTGCTTCCAGTACTTTCTTTGGCTTTAGCATGGACTTTCTCACCCTGTAACAGTGATTTGATCTGTAGAGCCAAGGCAAGGACACATGAACTAGCAACAGATTTGGTTCACAGACCACGGAACACCTGCATGGGGGTAACACGATAATATTTTTTTTGCATTTTTTGGCTTGTCTTGCATTAAGTGATTTCTCTGTGCACTACATTTGTTGACATATTCTTAGCTTGCTTCTTTGGAGGAGAAAAATAACAAACAAAAAAAGAAAGTGGATTTTTTTCCCTCCTATAAAGTCAAAGATACACAGACTTGGAGAAAGTGCTTTGCCTTGTGACTTGTGTCACAGTGAGGTTAATACTTATGAGCTGGTAGAGGCATTTTGCTTTTCACAGTGGTTGGTTCCAAATAGAAATGAAAGGACAAATACCAGCATTTCTGGCCCTGAAATTTCATGTATAGACCTTTAGTCCTTTTGTGCTGTTTTTCCTTAATCAACTAAGAAGGAGATTAGTCTGAAAAATATCTCAATGAAGAGCTTCTCACAGAAGCACCAAAATCTTACCACTGACATACGCATTACATTCTATGACTTAAGTCACTTATAGTGGTTGTCTTTGTGAACTGTTTCCATAACTGTCATTGCAGAAAACCATGTCATTATCAATTAGAAGACAGGAACATAGATTAATCTGTTTAATGGTGCATGAAAAGGTTTCCTTGGGCTGACTGAAGCCTTATGAATAAGAGAAGAGGACTGTGATTAATGACTTTTAAACACTTGTTGTTAACAGTTGTTGTTAGAAACATGGATTTTATGTATGACAATACAGTGATTAGCAAGGGATCTGCAAAGCTTTAAAATACACTTGACAGTGCAATCAGATGGCATGACTGTAGCCCACACTACTTTAATTTTTCCTGTATGTAAATTAGGAATGGTGTAAGTATCTTAAGGATTTGTTTTGGCAGTACAGCATACCCAGTTAGTCCTAACCAACTGAGTCCAGCACTCTCTCTTACTGCAACAGCATTTCTGTGGGTACCTGAATTCAGTGGTGTAAATATGTCTTTGATGAGTCATGTACTACAATCACATCTTTGGATTTCAGTTTCAGGTGAGGAATGTTGATTAAAATCTTTATAAATGCATGGCTGTGTACAACCTCACCCTGTTATTTTAATAAAATTGTTCTGAGAGCACATGAAATATAAAATCTGCCTTGCATTGCGTTTTATGGTCATGGTAAAGTGATGTGCTGATTGTATTCTGCTTCTCACTATAATGTTATGTAAGATATTTCTGCTATTATACTAGGGGACATAATAAACAGCAAAAGTCAATTGAGGGGGAGGGGAAGTTGGCTGCCATTCCCAGGTGGAAACATGCCTTGAAATCAGAAAATTGCAGCTGCATAGCCGGTGAAATGATGAAACTATACAGTGCTGAATCACAGCCTTACCATTTGCTTTCCACAAGGCACTGAGCACAAAGCCAGTAATACGCTCCCCAAGTGGTAACTAAAGATTCTTCTCACAAACTGTGCCATCAAAAACCAATTTGTCTGACTGTGTATGCTTGGAAAATAAAATGATTCTGAGTGTTCAAGTAGTGGTAGTGCTTCTAGTAGTTTAGTTAGGAATACTCTAGGGACTTGAGTTCTTTCTTTAGCATCTGTATAGTCTTAGTCTGAACAGGTTTACCTTGGTCTCAGCATTGGTAACTTCTTACTGAGATCTTCCCAAGGACAACAGGGTCAGGGCTTCTTGTAAATGAATCTTCCCTGTGGGACTTGTAATGAAGAGACTGTTAACTAATTACCAGTGCATTTGAAAGGCATGAATTTTTTAATTGATCTCAAAGAATTCAAGCAACAAAAGGCATCTGAGCAAAGATGATTTGAGTCTGAGGCAAACACACAAGTCAGCTTCTTTTCTGGGGCAGTTGCACAGGTTTATTTTAGTCCACTGGACATAAAGGTTTTTCAAGTTCAATATTCACAGAATCCCAGAATATGCTGAGTTGGAAGAGACCCACAAGGATCATCGAGTCCAACTCTTATCCCTGCAAAGACCATCCCCATGAGTCACACCATGTGCCTGAGAGTATCATCCAAATGCTTCTGGAACTCTGTCAGGCTTGGTGTTGTGATGACTTTCCTGGAGATCCTGTTCCAACATCCAACCACACTCTTCCTAATATCCAACCTGAACCTCCCCTGACAGAACTTCAGGCCATTCCCTCCGGTCCTGTCACTGGTCACCAGAGAGAAGACATCTTTGCCTGCACCTCCTCTTCCCCTCACGAGGAAGCTGTAACTGCAATGAGGTCTCCCCTCAGTCTCATCTCCTCCAGGCTGAACAGACCAAGTGCCCCCAGCTGCTCCTCACGTGGCTTCCTCTCAAGGCCCTTCACCATCTTTGTTGCCCTCCTTTGGACACTCTCTAACAGCTTTCCTATATTGCAGTGCCCAAAACTTCACACAATAGGGGTGAGGCCACCCCCGTTCAGAGCAGAGTGTGATAATCCCCTCCCTCGACCAGCTGGCAATGCTTTGCCTGATGCCCCCCAGGACATGGTTGGCCCTCCTGGCTGCCAGGGCACTGCTGACTTATATGCAACTTGCCATCCACCAGGACCCCTGGGTCCCTTTCCATGGTACTACTTTCCAGCATCTCATTCCCCAGTCTGTACAAATATCCAGGGTTGTCCCCTTCTAGGTGCAGAATCTGACACTTCCCCTTGCTGAGCTCCATATGGTTGGTGATCGCTCAGCCCTGCAATTTGTCCAGGTCTCTCTGCAGGGCCTCCCTGCCTTTGAGGGAGTCAACAGCACCTTCTAGTTTTGTGTCATCTGCAGACCTGCTTAGTATCCCTTCCAGACCTGCATCCAAGTCATTTATGAAGATGTTGAAGTTCACAGGGCCTTAGGATGGAGCCCTATGGAACCCCACTAGTGACAGGTCACCAGTCTGATGTCACCCCATTCACTATGATCCTCTGTGTTTGACCCATGAGCTGATTGCTCACCCACCACATGATGTGTTTATCCAGCTGTGGGCTGGACATTTTGTCCAGAAGGATCCTGTGAGAGACAGTATTGAAAGCTTTACTGAAATTCAAACAGATTACATCAGCTGGCTTCCCTTGATCAACTAGGTGGGCTACCTTGGCATATAAGGAAATCAGATTTGGTAAGCAGGACTTTCCTCTAATGAAGCCATGCTGCCAGTGACCAATGACTGTGCTGTCTTTTAGGTGTTTTTTCAATACTTCCCAAAATAATCTTCTTCATAGCTGTATGAGGCACTGACGTGAGACTGACAGGCCTGTAGTTTCTGGAGTTCTGTTTCTTGCCCTTTTTGAAAACTGGGACAATGTTCCTCAGCTTCCAGTCAGCTGAGACCTCTCCAGATTCGCAAGACCACTCTAAAATCTTGTCTTATGATTAAAACTAGGAGAGTTGTGTCTGATGGCAGACAGCTTTCCCTCCCTTCCTTCAGCTGTCATTTTCTGTGCAAATATTGTTCTTGTCATCACTTGTCAGGCCAATATTACAATGGAATTAATTTGAAATGTAATGTTTCCTTTTAGTTTGAGTGGGAAAGTTCAATCTGTGACTTGAATGCCAGGTGCAGTTTAAAGAGGCTGCTTGCAGGGCTGTTGTACCCCACAGAGAAGATAATTACAAAATCAGAAGGAGCCTTAGGACTTTTTGGTGATGGAACAGGTTTTTGTCCAACAAAATGATATTTTAATTTTCACTATTTGGTTATTGGCTGAAATGCTAAAACTCATGCTTCTAACTAATTTTAAACTACTAAAGAAGCTAATGCAGAAAACAAGATAGTGCTTCTTGCTTCTTTTTTTTTATTTTTCAAGTTAAAGATGATTGTCAAATTCTTCCGCATCATTCTTTGCATATGAATGACAGGTCAGAAAGGTATAAGTGTGTTGGAGAAGAATGGCTTTCTATAACAGAAATATACTGATTTCACCTGTAGAGAACTTAAAAACTTCAAAAAGCAGGTATTTGTCACCAAGCCCGAAAAAGATCCAAATCCCGAAACAGAGGGCAAGAGTTAAAGCTGAATTAGGTTTTTCTTTTAACTCTGTTGATAATGTTGTTTTTTTTTTTTTAAAAAAAAGAGTTAAATCAATAGTTTGAAAAACACAGAAAATTGGGTGGAAAATATTAATTTGGAAACAGAACTCCAGCTATTCCAGTCCTTTATAATTCTGAGAGGTAGGAAGCTCTGAGGTGCCTAATTGCAGAACCATAGAAGAGCTCACATCGGAAGGAACCCTGACAGATCATCTAGTCTCAGTCACCGTGGGAAAGGGAGCCTAGATGGGATTAACTAACACTCTGTCCAATTGCATCTTGAAAACTTCAAGCAATGAGGCCACCACCATGTCCCTGGGGAGATTGTTCTCACTTTAAAAAATTGCTTCCTTATGCCAAAATGAAACTTCTCTTGGTGCAAGTTCCACCTTTTGCCCCTTATCTTTTCCATATGTCTCCTTGTGAAGAGAGAGTCTCCATCCTCTTTGCACCCGCCCTTTAAGTACTGGAATATTGTGATTAAGTACCTCCTGAGCCTTCTCTTTCTTGAAGGAGAAAGAACGTAACTCTTTCAGTCTTTCCTCACACAGCAGGTTCTCCAGTCCTTTTATCGTCTTCATGACCCTCCTTTGGGCCCTCTGCACTCTGCATCTTCATGGAATTGTGGGGACTAGGATGCAACACAGTGCTCCAGGTACAGCCTGACAATCACTGAGTATAGTGGGATGATCATGTCTCTGTCTCTGCCAGTAATGCCCCCGGAGATGCAACCCAGTATCAGATTTGCATTTACTGCTGCCGCAGTGCACTGCTGACTCACGTTGGCTTGTTGTCCACCCAGAGCCCACATCCTTTTCATCAAAGCAGCTCCCCACCCACCAGATTGTAGCCTGTACTGGCTCTTTGGTTATTCTATCCCAGGTTCAGGACTTGGCATTTGTCTTTGTTAAACTCCATACTGTTCATAAATTGCACTGCTTTCTCCACAACTGGCTGAATATGACCAGGTCTGAAGCAGGTATTTCTAATTTTAGAGCACAGGTAATGACAAAGCCAAATCACATTAATCTAATCTGCAGGATGAAGAATGCTGAGATATTTTCTCTTTGTTTATGCTCTGTTGATGCATACAAGGTGAAGAATTTACCCCCTTTATTTATTAACATTTATTAGTTGTTGTATTTATGAAGCAGTGTGATGACTGTATGATTCTTTTCTCCCCAGTCATACACTTAGTCCTACTACTCTGTGAAGAGACCAGTATTAGGTTTTTAAATTTATGATTAGGATAGAAACTATAACATTCTGACTGCCTAAGAAAGAATTGTTTCCGACATTGTTAAACTTGCAACATGACCCATGAAAAATTCTGCCTGATGTTAAATGTTTCCTGGATCATACTTCCAGTTCTAATAATGTAACCAGTGCTTGCATCAAGTGTTCGGGAAATCTGGAGGTGAAATTGTTAAGGGTGATGTTATATTCCAAAGAGTTTAGTGATCCTTCAGATTGTATCTTCTGTAAGTAGTTACAATGCTCGAATCAGTTCGGGCATTTTGATACACGGTAAAAGCATTTATTGAGCTTGAGAGCTGTAAGTTGCAATTTTTTAAAGACTTGTGAGGTTTGTAGCACGTTTTAAGGACACCAAACTGCAATACATCTGAATATAAAACAAGTGCTTTATAAATTGTTTTATCGCACTTCAAAGCAGCATGCTAGCAGGATTGCCAAATTCAACTGCAAAACTTGCCAATTTGGATCATGTGAAGGCAGGTGTGAGATTACAGCTGTAATAAAACTGAAATTGAATACTGGTAGCTGAATTTGTAGTAGGCAATTGATTTGATTTATATAACATAAGCCACATGAGGAGAGATATGTAGGTCAGCATCTTCATCTGGAAGCAGTGAATAGAAGAGTTGTGGTAGGTCGCTAGAAATATTGAGTTAATACTTGTTCAGTCTGGCAAAATGCTGGTGCAGTGTAGCTACACTCTGTCAAATGTGTTTGCAACAAGGAAAACCATTTGCAACAAGGAAAAACTAGTCAGTTATATCCAATGCCACTTGTGCCATAAAAATTGTTGCTAAAATTAGCATAAGAACCTAGACCATATGGAGTTTCCCAGGGCAAGAACTGGTACATTAGTTATGAGCACATTTTCAGCCTGCAAAATACTTGAGGTGTGTAAATACACAGATTAGTGATTAAACTTCTCCTGTGGTAATAGAACAATGTGTTACAAAATGCAAATGGTAAATGATCCAATTCAAGGAATCAGAGGAAGCACAATCAAATATAGCCTGCAGAGCTATTTCCAATCCAAACACATATTTGCACAAAAGAAGAAAAAAAAATCCAAAACAACACACCCCTTAATTTAAAAAAAACCAACAAACAAACCAACAAAAAATCCCTCCCAAACTAACAAAGAAATCAACAAAAGCCCCCCAAAGCACCTACTTTATTCTTTTTTTTTTTTAATACAAGTAGTGAATTAATGACCTGGCTATTCTAACATGAGTTGGAGGTTTGATAAGAACAAGCATAAAATGGGAATCATGCTTTTAAAAAAGGAAAATAAGATTAAGCATACAGAATGGGCATACATGAGCTTTTGTCTAAGTTGTGGGCCTTTGTAGACTGCAGCGAGTCATCATAGGTATAAACATGCCAGGGCTTATGAGCCAAAATTTCTAAAATCTTCATCTTTGCACAGCATACTTGAAGCTCTTAAGCCTACAAAAACTCCATTGGCATGGAGCAATGGAAAATGATTTTACTTTTTCTTTTGCTTTATCTGTAATCTGACCTGAACCTCCAGCACAGGAAAGAGAAGTCAAAAATCTTGAAGCAGAATATGAAGAGTAGTACAATATTACCATTATTATTTCTTTCTACAAAAATGCAGGGAGTATGTGGTTGGGAAGGAGAGAAGAACTAGAAATGTGGTTTAAAAAAAAAAGGTCATTAAAATTCAGCAAAGTTTCTGGGATGGTGATGGGTGGCTAGTATAGATGATTTAGGAAGACATGTTGGGAGAAAAAGGCAATGAGGTAATATAGAAGTTGTGAGTCTTTCTGATAAATGTGAGTTTATGATTTCTGTATTCAAGAACCTCATGAATGAATGAATAACCAGTGAATTAAAAATAAGAAACTTAATGAAAATACATGTATAAGAACGAAATGCAGTGGGAATCTGAGTTTGTGGCGTCTAAAGTGGGAAGTAAGTTTTGTAGCAAAGCAAAAGACTGTAAATAAGTAAGTGAAAGAAAAAAAATAATATTCCTGCAAAAATAGCTGTTCAATAGGCTTTAATTTGTCATAGTATTCAGCACAACATAGTGTCTTAAAAAATTTAGACCCATGGCTGTTATTTACTAAGCACAGTGCCTTGATGATTACCATTAGTTCAGTTTATAGTCTGGCAGTTATGAAAAAACAAACAGACCCAGACAAAAATGAATAAGAACTTGAGATGAGCAGAGAAAGAAAACTGAATTTTATAAAAATTCTTGATTGCAATGGCACTAGAGGACATAACTATAATAGAAAGCATAAACTACCACTCCATCTGGAACTGGGATAGTAGGTGTTTACAATAAGCAAAAACCTCTGAATTTATTGAGGAGAGGGGTTGCAGACATTATGGATGGGGTATTTTTTATTTATTTTTTTATTTAATCTAGCACACAACACTGCTTCTAATGACGCAGTATTTCAGCTTTACTTGTCCTTCTGACATTTAATAAAACAACATTACTGTTACTAAAATAACCTTTATTGTTTGTTATTATGGTACCTCCTTTACCTGTTGAATAGTTTGAGTTTAATGTGACAGAGATGTAGAGTGTGAGACAACCATTAATTTGCCACTATCTTTTATGTTTGACAGCAGCTGGCTCACCAGTCCCTGTATGTGTTGTTTATGGCATAGATGTGTGATTTTGAGGATGGAGAGGAATTACTTTATTGTGTTGGGAGAGTGTAGTAGACATGGGAAACAATCCTTACAATATTTTGATGGTCATGGGGTATCTTTTTCTCTAGGTTTATATAGTGGTTTATATCATGATGCTTTTGGACATGACTGGGACTTGTAGGTACTACTGCCAAACTGACTGATAATAATTAAATGATACTTCCTGAAGATGTATAGCTGTGAGCTTTTTAAAAGTCTTGAGACTTATAAAAGAAATCTCTTTGTCATTATAGTTCATATATTATGGGCTCTTGCAGAAGAAACAAAATGGGGGTGATGCATCAGTGTTGAGGAATGACTAAATTTCAAACTAAAAGACTTAATTCAAGAACAGAAACATACATTAGAATAAGGTGAGGGCAAACTCAAGACAATGTTTGTTCTAAGCATGTGCAAACCTTTTTTTGATGCTGTCTTCAAAATGATGCAGCAGCTAAATATATTATACCCCTGGGAAGCATTAAACTTGGGGCCTGATTCTCCTCACTACATAATAAGAATGGTGAAAAGCAGCCTTAAAGTAGATATAAATTGCATTTAAGTCTTCTTTACGGCTCAGCAGTGGTAGAAAGAAGCCTTGATATAAATGAGAGTCAGGTCCCCAGTATTTATTTAACCCTTGGGCTTTGTATATCATTTTATTTGCACCTTTAAGAGATTTGCAGAGGGATTTTTAATCAGGATTTGGTGCAGATAAAGCTAAATGTTTTCATTGCCTTACAAGTAACTTTAATCATAGAGGCAGATCATTCTTTTTATTTCTCAAGAGGGAATGGTAGAATTTCCTGCCTTTGTACAAACTGAGCTAAATGTTTCTGACACCCTTAGTACAGTGTCAATTGGAAATTCACATTTCATGTAATAACAGACCATTTTAATTTCATGAGCTGAAGAATTGGTTTCCACTTGCAAATTGTACTGAAGAAAGCAATATTGTCAGAAGAACTGGCACAGTGCTTCAAGAGATAAATCTATTGAATTAAATAAGAGGCTTTCATTACCTTTTACATTGCATTTCCTTATAACATAAGCATTAATTAAACTTTTCATTGCTTTCTCCTATTCAGCAGAGCACTTTCTCAGTCTGACAAGAAATACTGCCCAAGAAAACATGTAGCACCCAAACACAGTCATTAAAATACACTTACTTAAGCAGAAGAGAAGGAAGGGGAGAAGGGGAGAATGTTTTCATTCACTCGGGCAAGTGGGACCTGTCTACAGAAATGTATAGTTTCTCTTTTTCAGGTTTTGACAGCAAATGCATAATTTCTGTTTTTCAAGTTTTGACAGCTCTAATGATTTGTAACAGGTCATCTCACTAGGTATTTCTCCAGGCATATTGAATACAAATAGAAAGCAAGGAACAGTTTTTCAAATCTTAAGTATATTTCTAAATGAGGAAGGCTTCTTCAGCATGAGAAAACACTTTTGATTTGAGACAGTTCTACCTCCTGAAGTATCAAAACAACTCTGCAAAGTGTGTCTCCCCTCCCATGTGGGGAATACCCAGCTGTAGCAAAGTTGTTGATACATATTCAAAGTCTTGCTTGTCAAGGAGTCAAGCCTTAAAGAGCTCTTAGGGGTAACTCACCCAAACTGAAGAGCCGTCATGTGTATTTGGTTCTGGCACATTCCCATGTGTATTCAAATGTCTCTAATTCCTTTTTTCTTGTGATTTCAGGGGAACATTTGAGAATCTGCCCTCAGGAATATACATGCTGCACCTCAGAAATGGAGGACAAGTTAAGCCAACAGAGCAAACTGGAGTTTGAAAATTTAGTGGAGGAGACAAGTCATTTTGTACGCACCACTTTTGTATCCCGGCACAAGAAGTTTGACGGTAGGTTGGATATAATTTACTTTTTTTCGTTGTTATGGGATTTAAGAGTCAGGTATCCATGATAAATTCCAGTGTTCTCTTCTTTACCATTAGATATCATATTTGTAGTTGTTAGTTTGGCTAAGATAAGGGTTAACATACAGCTGGTATGCTTATCAGCCTTGTGAGTATTGCCTTTAATTACAATGACATCAAGAATCAGACTGTTAAGCGCCTGCAGGCTTGGCTAATGTTGAAAAAAGAGATTAGATATGCGTAGGGACGTTTATAATTTTTGTCTCCTAGTTTCAAATGCAAAATTTAGGTTCATAATTATGTTCACTGTTGCAAGATGAACTGTGGGTCTCCCATGATTTTTGTTATTGCAGAGCAGTAGTCTGCATTTTTATAGCCTTAAGGCTGTAGCTTTTTCGTCTATGATTTTCTTGTGAAGTACAGAGCCTCTAAGAGGACTTCTGCCTTCCAAGCACAAAGACCTCAGTTCATTTGAGAGGAATTATCATACAAACCACTTAAGCAGTATCAAACACGTCTTTTCTACCTAGAAAGAACTGACATGTTTATGGTTTATATTTGCTTGTAATCAGCCTTTATAAGACCTTTGTAAGATCAAGATCAAGGTTACAGTGTCACAATTTTCTAAGTGCTTGTCTTTAATAATGAAGATTAAGGAGTTTTATGGTTGTGTCCATATTTTCAAGTCATGGTTTTATCTAAATATGAAATCTGTATTTGTGTTAAAAGTGTCGCCCTGAGCATTTCTGCATATGTGTAAGTTCAAAAGGATCTGGCATTAGGAGGTGTAAATCAGCATTGCAAAGAGGATTGCAGAGCTGTCTGTAGGTGGAAGCAGATGAGTAAAGCTGGATAACCGCAGGTAATGGGTCATACACACACATGTAGGAGAATTGTGGAAAGGTTATCTGTCAAGTTGGAAGCTTACTTTGAAACTCTAAGGCTGCATTCAGGAAACAGTGAAGATGTCTCTAACTCCTTAGGGTAATTCTGTATCATGTCCAATTAAAGACTTTTTTTTTTTTCTAATATTGATTCTTTCAATATGACACAGAAGGTAAAATGAATTATAAAAGAAGAGAATGGAAAATTATAATATGGGGATGAGCTGGAGAAAAGTCAGCAGCAGCAGATCAGATGCTAATATAATTTAGAAAGTGTCCTTGGAAGGTGTGCACAGGTGTGCACTGTTCTGCATTATGATGACTTCCCTTTTTAACATGAAGTTGGAAGTTTTTGTGAAGTGGACTTTCAAAGCTTTACTTGCCTTCAAAGGATATAAAAAAAAATAAAAATCCAGAAGTTGTGTGCAGTCTTACAAAATGAGTGTGGAAGATGAACAGACATTTCAAACCATCTCTGGAATGTACAAGATTATTTTTTTTCTAGAAGGAAACCATGATGTTTGCAGGTGTTCAGTGAGCCATGCAGTATACTGAAAATGCTGGGCTCATTGATCACAGAGCTCAGATGGCACCTTACTAATTCTTTGACAACTTCAGATCTTTTTTACGTTACAATGAACTTAAGGACATTATGGCTTTTTCAGTAACTGAAATCCTCTGTCTTGATACTGATGGTAAGGTATAGCTGAAAGTTACTGATTGGTTGTCAGTGCTCCACTCTGGGATTCTTATGGATCTGCTCCACGGAGACTTAGAATAAAAGACTGAGTGGTTTCTTCTGTCTTCTGGCTGATGTTTTAAATGGAATTTGCAATGTGAAGTCTTATCAGAGACCATTTGAACTTTGTGTATGCCTTCAGTATTTCAATGCTATTCTAAAGCTATTCAAAATTTGGTCACTTATATGGAAAAACTGCGTAAACTTTCTAGAAGGACAAATACATTAATGCAAAAATATATTTACCTAAAAAGCTGTCTTTCAGTGTAAAACCAACTAGATTTGTTGGTGTTTAAAACAGGATGCTGCTTTTCAGTATAAAACAGTATTAAGATTGTTAGATAATGTCAGTGTTTTAACTGTTCAAGAATCATTCTTTTTGTTGTTGTTTTTTAATTTGGTGCTTTGACTGCACAAGGGAATTCTGAGACATAATTCTGCCATTTAATGCTAGTACAGCACAAATAATAAAACAGATACAGCCAATTGTGATGATTTTATGAAAGTTTTGTAAAGTACCCTTGTTTATCAAGAGAAGCATATGTAAGCAATGAAGAAATATATGAACATCTAAATAGTGTTGAGGTAGATATCAGCTTTGCTCCTGTAAAGCGTTAGTTTAAACTAGAGTTGCTGCCAAGCTCTTTGTTTGCTCAGACATTTGTATATTTTGAAAACTCTTGAAAGGGACATCCAAGGGATATCTTGTGGATTCTTGCATTTTTTTATCTTCTGTACTAGACATGTCTTAGGATAATGCTATGTTTTGTACCATAAGGCTTTTCAGGGGTATGTGAGCTCTTTGTTGAATTTTGATCTGACTTTTATAAGCCTTGCTTTTCTTATTTTATTTCCTTTCTGCCCCACAACCATACACTTAGACATAGATGGAATGATGTTATGATTTCTATTTTGAGAGAAAGTTGGAGATCTGTTCTTTTCAGAATTTTGTCCCAGATTTCTATTCATGATCTAATCTAATCTAATCTCAGTTTGCTGTAATTTGAACATTGTCTCTTCAGCCTCTGGTAAAACAATCATTCTTACACAGAATCACAGAGCATGATTGAGACGTGATGAAGGTGTCCTAGTCAACCCTCCTTGCCCAAAGCAGGCTCAGCTACCACAGATTGCTCAGGTTTCTTTTGTTTGTTTGTTGGTTGGTTTGTTTGGTTTGGTTTTTGTTGTTGTTGTTCGGTTTGGTTTGTTTTTTTTTTGTTTGTTTGTTTGTTTGTTTTGCTTTTCTTAATTTGTGCTCATTGTTTCCTGTCCTGTCACTGGACTCCATATATCCACCCACTGGACATTTATGCACATTGATGAGATCCCCTGAGCCTTTTCTTCTCCAGATTGAACAGTCCCAGCTCTCTTTGTTCATATGAGATAGTCCAGTCCTCTCATCACCTTACTGCTGTTTGCTGGCCTTGCACCAGTGTGTCCATATCTCTTTTGCACTGGGGAATGTAGGCCTGGACCCACCTCTCCATCTGTAGCCTTATCATGAGGAGCTGAGAGGAAAATTCACCTCCCTCAGTCTGCTGCCAATGTCTCTACATGATTTCTATGTTAGTTTCATATTGAATTTTACCTGAAGTGCAGTACTTCCAAATCTCTACAAGAGCTACGTTTCTGTAATAACGAAAAGCAATAGAAGCTATACATGAAATTTGTTGCAGAGGACTTTAGAAATTACTAAGCGTTTTGTAACTATGATCAGAGGAAATTATTCTTTTAACTGGCAATCAGTTCTTGTATCCTAAAGCCCTTTATAATCTTTCATTTCTTATTCATTTGTCCTCCACATTTTGAAGAGGCTTTCACTGTGTTGGGATGTAACTGCTCCATTCTTCTAGATTAATTTTTTCCTGTTTTATTCCTCATAATATGTGAGGTTCAAAGATTTCTCAGAGCCAAACATCTGACAATATTAATTTTCATCCAGTTTCCAGTTCTAGACAAGAGGTGTGCATTAGTGTGAGTCACTACACAACATAATGCCAGCTGCCAATTGTTTCTTGGCTGAGCCTTATGTGCAGATGTTTAAATCTGTATTGTCCATCTCTGCATATTTGTCATTGCATTGATATACTGGATAGTCATTACAAACAAAATCAGTATCTGGAATTTCACTAATGGCTGCATGAGGATCCAGAGATCTTCTCCTAAGAATCTTGCCAAATAAAAAAGACCTTGAAATGAGAAAAGTTCCTTTGAAACAGTAAGTGCTTAATGTTCCTAGCAAAGAATGCAATACCTGTTCCGGCAAAGGGGCACACAAACCCTTCCAAACACTAGGAAAAAGAACAAAAAAACTTTCCAGCAGATGGGAAGCATCCAGGAAGTGAAGACTTCCAGCAGATACAGATTTTTCTTTTACCTCAAGGCTTTGTATATAACTAACCTGTATAAGCAGACATGTAATGATCAGCTGCTTCCTGTGCCTAGCACTAGACAAGTAATCATGCTCCAATTCATGGACCTCTGCTGTATACCTCAAAATATAGCTTAAAATATATTATGCTCCCAGTGTAGCTCTAATAGTATCATCTTATTATCACCAATTCCCTTGCATAGTGACATTGCTGAGCAGCTGTTTCACACACAAGCCAATTTCTTTTAAGTATTGCTCCATCAGCAGCTGAAACCAGCCCGGCTGGAAGGTTTTGTCATGAATGTTAATGAGAAGACAAGTAGCTGTTCAGTGACATTTTCTCACTAATCCTTTGAATAACTATAGGAAAAATATAGGAATGAGTTTTAATTTAAGCTAAATAGATCTGAACCTGATAAAAGAGAATAGTCCCCTTATTCTCATTAAAAATTACAGTTGCAGTCTTGGCAATGGTGTTAAAAATTAACAAATGTCTAAGAATAGCTGTCATGAACTTCAATGGATATGGATAGCCTTCAGCAGAATGTGTGAGGCATGATGCCTTTTAAGCAAAATAACCTGAAGAGCCTGAGAACCAATCTGCAGCCTCATTGATCTATCATACTGGGTCATCATTCCCCATGCTCCTATTTTTTTACAGTCTACAGTGATCCATACTCATTAGTACCACTCATATTTCTTACAGTCATTACTAGCAGCAGCAGCGTAAATTACATGGCACCAAAGAAAGTTTCATAGATACTCCCCCAAAACAGTGCCTGCAAGAATAGCTAACATCCATGACACCCCGTATTCCCTTTTCTTGCAGAAAAATAGTGAGTTTGAATCTTTTCTTGATACTAGAGCTAACAAAAAAATGTTTTGAGAAGTTGCTTTCCAATGAAGTAAGAAATCTGCAATGAGATGAACTATTATAGCTGGGTATAACTGTCACATTAAACTTGGGGGGGGAAAAAAAAAAGGGAAAAAAAAAAAAAGCAAAACCAAACCGTATGGAAAGTGAAATAGGGGAGATGCAGGAAGTTGGAATACTGAGGTTCAGTTGCATGGCCAGTGCAAGTCTCCTTCCCTCTTCTCCCCCTTCCTCCCATTCCTGCTGCTCAGCCTGCGAGCTCACCTTGCACCCCAGCTAATGCCTTGAGTTGCACTGACCTCCATGGATTTCTGCAGAAGGGGAGAATACAACAGCACAGCAGGTCACTTGCATACTAATGCTGTCATGGTCAGTGTGTGAAGGATGGACTTTCATCAGAATATTTTTTTCATGCATTGAATGTGAAAGGGCATGGTGTCCACATGATGAGTTTTGGCTTGTTTGTTTGTTTTTTGAAAGCAGGAAATTAGAAAGGTCTGCCTTTTCCACAGACCAGTTTGGGAGGCAGAAGGCTTCTCTGGAGTGTGGGAAAGTCAAATAGATATATACTCATATTATTCCAGTGCTGCCATGTCTGAGATGGCACATAGGCTATATCATACCAAAGCTGGGATACCGTGTATTTTGGGGTTTAGTTCTGAGCAAGATGGTGGTGGTTTAGTTTGGTTTTTTACCCTTTGTTTCTTTTACACGATTTCAGTGCTACTTTGCAACATGTTTCACTTCAAATGCAAAACCCATTGCAGGATAGGTGGATTTTTAAAACTCCACAAATTGTGGGCTGTAACAGTATTAGCAGACCCACAGTTTCCATATAATTCATCTACACATTTAGCACACTATATAACTTCTGCATTTGCCAAAATACAGACCTTAGAGCAGTTGGAAGCCTTAAAAAAATGCAACATCTGCTGACTTGTAGCATGTAACTGCTTGCAAGCCGTTGTTGGATATCTGGCACAAGTTTCTAAGCATTGCAGAGATTCTTGATAAGAGATGCCATACCTTATATTAGACAGAGAACACTAATTTGAATATAAAATACTCTACACCTGATCAAAATTCTATCAGAATTCATAATAGCCTAAGAGAAACCTCTATTGCCTGCAAACAATTTTAAGGTCTAATTCTCTAAGATTTGTGTTGAGATTACTTTTTATCAGTTTCACAGAGTATGTAAAAATTGTTGAACTGCACTAGAGTGATTTTGTTGGTTTTTTGTGGGTTTTGTTTAGGTTTTTTTTTTTGTTTTTAATTAAACAAAAGAGGAGAGGTGACAAGCCTGCAAAACCTGGAAAGGAAGGATTGGCCTAGTCATAAGAACCGTTTCCAGCCAGGGGTGCAAATTGCTCTAACCTGGTCAGGTCGAGTACTGAAAGGCAGTGCTCTGGGAATGGGTGTCTTCTGAACACTCCCTGCAACTGGAAATGTACTTCGTGCCTTTGGATAAGCTGTGCTTTCTGCTCTTCCTCAGTTTCATTTGCTAAGTGCAACTGGTCAGCAGAGCATGTAATTTTCTAACCAGCCACATCAAATTTATGAAGCTGCAAAGCAAAGAACAAGCTGCTACCCTGTGCTGGAACAGGTGGACATCACCCACTCTCAAATGCATCTTGTTAGAAAGCATGTTTGTCCGAAAAAGCCAAATCCAAATAGGCTTTGAGAGGGGAGGGATCCACTGTTTTTCCTGTTCAACTGAAAGCAGAATTTGCCTTGCTAAAGACTAGATGTCCATGATATGGAGTATTCCTGCAGATTCCCTCACTAGTCAACAGGGAATGAGAGGTGCAAGTCATGCTAGTGTAAAGTTTACACCTCAAACAGGTCAGGAAAAATCTTTCCCTGGAGTGCTTTTTTCTCTATATTGATTAGAGAAGGTATTTAGTTCAGACATAGATGCCTATACTTTGGACTCACACATTTATTCAGATAAATTCCACCCCAAGGAATGGCATAAAGGTGTGAAACATAGCAAACAGTTTTGAGGCTGTCTTCTGTGCTTTGTTTGCCTCTCTTGCAGATGTCATCCTCTTTTCTGGTTTGTTGTTTTTTGTTTTTTTTTTTTCTGTATTTTGTGAGGGAAAAGACATTTAAAATATTGAGGAAGTAAGCACTATAGAGGTCAGTTATTATCTTATGCTGGTTGAAAACAAAATACTATCCTCTTGAATTCAAATGACATTTAATCTTTGGTGAAGCTCTGAACTATGTATTTAGTATTTTATGATGGAAATTGTTTTCTGAACTTAGTGCCAAGCCTTAAAAATATCAACCCATAAGTAAAATTACTGATTTACAAATACTAAAAACCCTGTGATTAAAGATGCTTCATATGCATATGGACAAGAGTAGAATTAATGATGGACTCAACTTTAAGTCGATAATACTGTTGTCTTCTTGCAGTCATCCGTCAGAGGCTCTCTTACCCGTATGTGATTCTCAGTCTGATGGTAGGTGCTTACCCATCACACAGCAAGGACAAAACCATGCTGTAAGAATGTAAAATAGGGACTGTATATAAAACCTAAGCTATGAAACAGGGGTATTCATACATATTGTCAGCACTCTGGATAATAGGAATTGTAGCGTTATAATTTCTCATTTGTTGTTCTCACCCCTCATTAAATGCAGAAATATTGTTTTTTAGATTAATCTCTTGACTGTAATAGACAGGCATTGTTATCTTTTTGCTGACCTTCTCTCCCTAATTCTTTTTCCTGTGTGTCCAAGCAACTGGGAAATTAAAAGGGAGCTTGATATATCATGAAAAGATTCCTGTAATGCTGAAAAATGATTTAATGAATCTCTATCCCTGCTTCTCTGCTTATCTAAAAGACTTTTTAGAGTTTATTTTAAATTAAAGTTTCTTTTTTTTTTAATTTTACCTCTGCTCTGTGGTTTACCAGAAAAAGATGGAAATGGCTCTTTTTCTGGGATAAATGTCATAGGACTGTTACTTTCAGCAGAATGAAAGATCATTTAGGGACAGAAGGGAACTGTATGCCTATATGCCATATGAATACTTTTAAAGATAGCTTAAAAAGAGGCATATGAAGGTCCATTTGTGCTATGCTTAGTGACAACTTTGAAAATTGCATATATAGATCAGAGCTACCAGATATTCAGGAAAAAGATAGGAAAGATATGGCACAGAGGTGTGGCTTCTCAAATCTTCCTCACTTGCTTTACATTAGCTCTCATTCTATACCAATAGCTGGGAGGTAAAAATAAACATATGCTTCCTAGCTCCCAGAATGCAACCTGTCTGATTGTCTGTGTGGGTACTGGGAGAAAGTAGCAGGAGTCAGTCTCTGTGTGGGCAGCACAACTAGGTGCTGGTGAGGGCTGACAGGTGCTGTGCAGACAGGCTGGTTAGTGTAGTACCACGACCACCACCAATCTGGTGTGAGATATGATACCACCATAAGGAGCGCAGTTGCTGCTGACCAAACTGCTACAAGCAAAATAGGCAGATAACCAAGACATAAACTGGGTTGCAAGAGACCTCTGAGATCATCAGGTCCAACTCAGAATACATTGGACCACTCAATTTCACTGATTCTCCATAGTGGTTTTTGTGAATTATTTTTCTGAATATTACTGATACAGTTCCCATTCATTCCCTTCTTGGGATGTTTACATAAATAGGAATCTTTATTTTCAACTTTCCCGTCTTTTCAAAATAATACTGAAATGGTTTTGCTTGATGTGTTTACTGTATACACATTTCATGCTCAGTTTACTCTGGGATCTGTATATATTAGTTTGCAAGCTTTATCAGAAATAAAGTCTTTCATTTTCTTCTAGTTGTAACCTTCATGCTTGAGTTTTTTAAGCATTCAGAATGATACAGCACTGAAATGTCAGCTGAGTGTTTCAGCAATGCATAGGTCAGTTACCTATCATTGACAGCAGTGATATCGCAAGGGCAACATGTAGAGCAGGATGAGCTGGAAAGGCGGGAGTGAGGATGAGGACGAAAGGAAGACACAACCAAAAATACCATGTCATGAGCTATCTGTTAAACTATAATCATGTAAAGAACAGTATTTAGCCTACAGGAGCAATCTTAGGTAACTTGATGCAACTTTTGTGGAAAGTAGTCTTATATTGGTGGCATGAGATGGTGGGTACCATTGCTACTTGATGTGTGCTTTGAATCTAAACCAAGAATTTTAATAAAAAGAAAACTAAAGCTTATGGCCTGCAATGTATCTTTTTTAATGTATGGCAAGTTCTTACTTTAACATTCTTAGATAAAATTATTTGCTATGAATTGATACTTAATTGTGTTATCCTGGGAGCATCTAGAAACCATTCACTATTTCTCAGTTAGTAAATTCATCAACTCACAGATAAAAAGCTGTCCTTGCTCTTGAAGAGCTACACTCATAGTGAAAACATTAGACATATGTAAAGCAGGAAGGAGGTGAAAACAGTTCATTTCAGAAAAGTAGGACATTTTCAGTCAATGATGTCTCAGCAAGGTCATGCTGGGAAAAGGCAACAGCAGGTAGTTGTTGAATACTAACATCAGTGAGTGGGTACAACATATACAAAATAATTTTTACTCTGACAAGAGCAACTGGTCTACACAGGTGCTAAAACTGTGCTGAGGAAATCAATTCTGTTGTTGTCTCCTTTTCCCTTCTTCTGACATTGAAGCATTTTTACAGGGTTGTGCAGCTTAAGGAAGACATCAGTTTATACAAGCTTGTTGTATAAAAATTGAATCAAAGTTTGGTGGTTGGAAGATGAGGAAGTTTTTGGAGCATGTAGAATCTCTAGAGGGGAAAAATGCAGCAAGCTTTCAAAACATAATAAGAAATGAATACATGTGAAGGAATACGAATTGGGAATTTTACTGTTTTCTTAGAGCAATTAACTATTGAGACTAAGCAAATACAGACAATTTGAGTTGGTTAATTTTCAAAAGCTGGAAACAATTTTTTTAAGAGAACACCTTGTTCAATCACCAAACAAAACAAGAAGCAAGATTTGAAGTCGAAATACATATTTCATGTCAGCAAAGTACCATACAGATTTAGTTTTGAGTTTCAGTAAATTCAGGTATTTTGAAAGATTTCAAATGCATGCTAAAGGTTATTTTCAGTTGAAAAACACAACATGTTGCATTTAAAAATGAGGAAAAAATCATTATAAAATCTTTTCCAACAGTATATTTTATGGCACAATGAAGTTCTATCAATTTATGAAAAACATCAGCACAGCATTTTTAATTTCTACAAGTTGCTGATGTTAATACCTTGAACAGCTTTACAAGCAAATCTGAAACACTCCCAGGAAAGTAGTGAGTGTTTTCAGTAGCCACTGTTGTATATATCTCCATAACTTTCCTGGCATTCCGAGTAAATAACATAATAATTTAATCTCTCTTTAAAAAGCTTGCAGGGAGAACCTTGTCACACCTTCTCAAGTGCCTAATGAAGTTTCAGTACAGGCCATGAACATGCTTCTAGGTTATGAGGAATGGATCCCAGAGCATCAGGATCATTTTTGGGCTCTAGCTGGGATCTGCTGCCTAGTGAGCTATAACTAGGGGAGAGCTACAGCTGTGAAATTACTCTGCTTTTTAGTTCCGAACTAGAACTGTTCAGAACTAGAACTGCCCAGAACTGTAGCCGATATTTAAGATTCAACTTTCTGTTTTCATACCCAAACATTCATGATATGATATTTTAAAAGGCCGCTGTGCACTTGTAAGCATATTGGTATTCAGCTTCTAAAAGTTATTACTTATTTGTTCACACATTGAATTTTAAGTCTAAATAAAGGTATGGAGGCTCAACCATTCTAATCTAATTGTATATTAATAAGGAAGGAGATTTGTATGTTTATTTGTTTGTATTAGCTGGAAACTTGAACCAGTGAAACTTTCATGTTCAGTGTGGTTTTTTACATTGCCACATCCTCCTTGATCCAATTTTGCCACATTAGCCCAGAATCCAATCATTCTTCAAGGTTTTTTTTAGATCCTTGTTCTAGCAGTGTATTCAATGGGAACAGCAACATATCAGACAGAGGACTTAGCAGTCGACTCTGAGAGACTAGCTTCTCAAGCAAGTTTTATGGTGACATAATTAAAGATAGGGATAAAATAAAATGCCTTGCAGGACAGGGATCCCTACACAACAGTTTCTCTGTTAAATAAAAATGAAAAGTTAAATATAATCATTAATTAAATTTATAATAAGAATTTTTGCTTCTTAGATTGGAAATTACCCTACCACAGACTTTTTTGCTCCCCAAATTTTATAGCATTGCACTCCTTGAAAAAATATGGGCACATCTTTAATGTTTTTAGCAGTTTCAGTGTCATACAATCTCTGCATAGATGGGATCATTGGATCAGGCCCTACCTTATTAAGTCTGCATACCCCAGTAGAAGAACTTTTTTTTATGCCAAAACAAAATATGGTGAAAATAAGAAAGATTTTGGAAAGTGGAAGAGCAATGGGAAGGAGTTTCCAAATGGCCCTTTAACAATGCTCCTTATGGAAGGAAGGTACTTCTGGTCTCAGGAATCTGAGATTACCTGAATTCCATTATTCTCTAATTTCTCATACTTCCTGAAAAGGAAAAATATATTAGTGTTTTCTGAAAGTAATAATCAACCAGTTCTAAGAACAGAGCAAGAGAGACAATAATATACATTCCAGGATATCATGCATAACTGTTCACAGTGAACCCTAAAAGCATAGCGATTTATTTGGATTTTCTAGTGTCTCACGTTCCTACATTCTCCTTCTTTATGTGACTGGCTTTTTGAACTGCTTTCTTTCATATGCATGGCAATCCATGACTATATAAAACTAAATAATCCTTGTTCCAATCTTAGCCCAAGGATAAGTCTGTGCTGGACCTAAATATGCAAGACTTAATGGCAGGACTTTGCACGGGGATCAATTGCATTTTCAGCTAATGCACAAAATAAAATGCAGCAAGCCAAGGCAATGTTGTGCCCAGCATTTATAAAAAAAAATCTCTTTGAAATAAAACTCCTTATCCTCACCTTCACCTGGGCTATGCTTGTGATTTATGTAGCTACATTGCTGAGAGATGTGTTTCTCTGCTTTTCTACTTACGCTTCAGCAAATTGCTTGCCAAAACTTTATCACTGTTGTAGTGGTGTGTCTAGGAGGAAATGATTTTGCTCATCTGTTTTTAATGAGGCGCATGGAAGAAGGGAGATGCAGAAGAGGAAGGGAAGCTTAGAGGTGAGAAAAGGACAGATGAGAACTGACTATACTTTTATGGTGGCCCTAGTCACATGAAGGGATGAGTAACCATTGAAAACTGATGGCCCGAGAAAGGCCACATCGGCAGGGTCTCTCACTGGGCAATCCACAAGGCTTTATGGCCGTTGCAGCCTATGGACTTCTTTGTCAAAAGTTACAGCATCTGGTAAATCATCTGAAGATATGAGCAGGAGAAGGTGGCTACCTGAGGATTGTTTACCAACAGGAAGTTTTTGTTGTTATGGAATCTTATGTAGGACATGACTCTGCCTTCCTCCTGGCACCTGCTTTTGCTCTTCAACTAGTAAGAGACATTAGAATGAAAGGAGTATCTGTAATTGGGCCTTCAGATATGCAGCTTGAAAGGAAACAGTCTTAGCACAGCATAAAGACAATAGCAGTTTCCTGGTTTGACTACAATGTCTGAATGTCTTAATATCCCTAATTTACATTTCTTTTTACAAATTTACATCACTTTTTACAAATGTCCTAAATAGAAAATGTGTTACTATGCAGACTGGCAATGCCTTTATTGATAGTATGTATTGTATTTATTTGTTTTTACTACTTTAATCGTACCCAGGAAAGCTATAATCCAGATTTAACTTTGGAATAGTGGTGATATGAGAGGCTTTTAATATAATCTCTGGAATAAAAACATATACAGCATTAGGGGGAAAAAAGCACAGATCCAGTGACCATTTACAGGGATGATTTGTGCATCCCTAATGCACCACTGTAGTTGTGCAAAACAAAGTATTCCTGGACATTTTATTGGCAGGTCTCAAACTAAGACTCAGGTGATAATATCGCTTGTGAGTTTATGCAGTGTTGTTAATTTTTAGATAAGGAGATGAATGCTGATCTGTCATTTTAAGTGTATCATTACTAAGCATACAGGTAGCAAGATAATTTTCTGATGGATAAAGGCTGCACAGATAAAAAAGCAAAAAAGGCATCTTTGTAACAAGCACATTTTTAGATCAAAATATTAAAAGGAATTTAAAAGAATACATTTCCAGTAAAAAAGGAAAAATTAAAATTATTTCTGCTTTCAAAAATTTATAATATACTACCTGAAATTCATCTTGCTTGAATGAATGACCTTCATTTTCCTTGCCTAAAACTTGTGTATAGGACCTCAGTGTTCCTAGATAGGGGTTCTTTCCTTCTGTCTTTTTTTAAAATCTCCTTTTGCTGCTCAGACCTGACATATCCTTCTCACTTGACATTTCCTTCATTTCATATGACAAACATTTTTAGGCTGACCATAGTGAAACTCCTATTGTTCAAGAATTGTAGAAGCCAAAGGTTAGGATCAACCACAAGACCAGCTTACTATGATGGTCATGCATGCCACCAGTCAACTTTAAAAGCAACTGAACTGGTTCAGCTTGTTAAATCAGCAAATATGTGCTGTGATTTCTTCAAATAAAAGAAAGGCAAGAAAGGGATAAAAAGAGATAGGGAAAAATTCAGTGGTCTGTCCATGTAGTATGGCAAGTAACTCTTGGAGATAAGAACAAAATACTGTCAAGGGAATAATAAAACTAGGAGGCAGAAATTTTGAGGAGGAAGTCAATAAGTAGTTTCTTTTCTGTCTGCTTATGTTCAGCTGTGACATAGAAACCTCAAAGTACTAATACAAGCTCCCAGGAAATGGCCAGACCCTGCTCCAACCAATGCTTTACCACTTAGTCTATTTGAAAGACTTTATTAGACTACCCAGTGAAACAGCACACTATCAAATTCACTAATAGACCATCTACGAACAAGTGCAGCAAGTTCTGCAACAGCTAAAAGGTTTCTTCTCAGCTTCTGTTTGCAAAACATGTGTAAGTTAATGGAGTATCACATTTACATAGTGCTGGGGCATTGACCTGGAGTGTCTTCAGGAAATAGATCTAGCTTTTATCTAGATGTACTGTGCTTTCCAATGGAAACAGCCCATATTTTCTAACAAGACAATAGTGTTATTTGTTATACTTGTTATATCTGTCATGCTATATGTTACTAGGCTGTTCCTTCTTGGAGGGAAGTTATCTTTCAAGTTAGTCTCATTTCTCTGTTTTTGTTGTCTTAAGTATCGAGTAAACCTGGGCAGCTCAAAGTTTACAGTAACAATCTCAGTTTGTGTGATTAGGGGAAAGAAAGTAGCCTGGTTTTATTTTCCAAAGATTTCAGTGTCATTTGGGAAGGAATTTGGGGGTTGGTTTAAAAATGTCCAGAGAGTAGAGCACTTCCGAGGCCACATTCCTTCTGAAAGCATGCTTCTGAAATTAATCACACAGGTAATGAAAAAACTGAACTATTTCTGATGCTGGTGTTAATCTATCTGTAATATTTTAACTGTTGAACATAGAACATGCTTATGGATTGTCAGGATTTACTGTTAATGCTCTCATCTCTTCTTTCTTAGATAAGATATGAAGAAGGATTGAAAACAGATTTATCAATTAGAATTCAGTAGCTAAATTAATGTGGTCTGAAAATTGCTATCCCCCTGCCACCCACTATCAAAAAAGACAATTATGAATTGCATATTCATTGTCTGAACAACAGGGCTTGCTTTCAACTGAGTCTGCTTCAAACCTTTCTGAAATTAGACTCAAGACGCTTTGCTGAAAAGAAAATTTCTACCCAGATTTTGCAGAGTTGCACTGCACTGTCATGTTTTAGCCAAGTACATAATTCTCTCTAGTCACATAGAAAGGCTTCATACAGATTATTCACAGGGGGATGAATATGCAAAAGATCGTTGTCCTAGAATGACAGAGATGGAAATCATAGGTGTTAAATGAGAATGTAAATCACATATCCCTAAACCTTTGAACCACAAGGATTCCAAGCAACTTTCAAGCAGTTTAACTTATCCAGATCTTGACAGTTCTTTCATATACAAAAGTATATGAGGTGTGTTTTATTTTTCATCTCATGTATTTTCATCCTATTTATATTTTCTCTTAAATTTTAAAAATAATTTCAATCAAAGTGAATTAAAGTCTTGCAACTTCTCTGTGAAATAAAAAAAATATTCTCATAATATGAATATAATTATAGAGGTGATGAAGAAACTGAGGCATCTAAAGGCAATCTGACTTGCCTGAGTTCACATAATTTGGTAGTGACAAAATTGCACATGGAATAAGGACTGTATATATAGCCTCATTCTTCTTGATGTCAATATCATAACATTTTTAAAGAAATTCATAATTTTTCTTGATTTTCATTGATCCAAGCTGTAAACAAAGATTCTTTTTAGTTTCTCTCATAGGTTTGATTTTTTCGTTGACACTTCTTATTACTTTTTAGTAAATTCCTTTCAGTTCAGATTTTTGCTGTAGAAATGCCCAGACCTATACACGATATGCAGTGAATGCATGATGTTGCCATAGAAGGGGTTTCTCATGTACAATATCCTTTAGTCCATTAAATTATTTGGGGTTTTTTCATGCTTCAGCACTGTGTTACACATTCGCATTATATTATACTACCCTCAGGTCATTTTCCCCCAGGTATCATGTTGAATTTTTTCTTGTTAGTCTGCAATGCATTCACGTGCTTTTTTTCTAGATAGAACCTACTTCACCAGTGACTGCCAATTTTTATTTTCAGTCATTACAGGCTTTTTGTCCTACCTCTATGTAAGTTGCAGCACCTCCCATTTTGAAATAATCTACAAATTTAATTGATGTGCTGAAGGAAGTCCTTCTTCCAAGTGATTATTAGATGATTCATTTGCAAAAAAAAGTTCCTATTCTTTATCTAACACAAGCTCTTTGGGATATCCTACTAACATCACTAATTAGACTGCTGAAATTCTGCCATAATCTCCTCTCATAATTGATCTTTCCAAACAACCATGCTCTCATATCAAATTTCTGCTCTGCAACTTCATGACAGCTTCCCACAGCTGAAGTGGATCACTGAACCCGTTATTTATCAAACAAAGCAAGCTTTTTTCTTCAGATCTGTTACCAAATTGCAGTAGGCTTGTGGCCTTCTTAGATTCAGTGTTCATGACAACATTTAAGATTGTCTGATGCCAAAATTGTTCCTATGAGTATCATTACTGCACTGGCCACTCTGTTTTCTGCATCTCACTCCTTATTAAGATGCCTGGTATATCTCTAAAAAAGTGAAAGACTACTGATCCTTGATTTTCTCAAACTTTCTCCAAAATGAACAAATAAATATATTATTTCACCAGGACTGGATGGGTTTTGATTTTAGCCAGTAAATTCTGTTCAAGGCACCAGGACACCATTCTGTAGTTAGCTAATTATAACTTGTGAATATTGAAGTTCAGCATATTTTGCAGCACTTAGCTGTTAAGCAGAGCCTCTTGACTATAGGTTCTGTACATAGGGACTTCAAATACAGTTTCTCTTTAAGAAATTTTGTTAAGTTGTTAAATGTTTTATATTTACCATATTTCTATACAGAACTGGAATATCAATGTCATATCTAACAACAGTGAACAACAGTTCAGATCAGTGGCAGTTAAATATTACTTCTCTTAAGACTGTGTTCTTCAGAAAGGCAAGACAGAGCTACCTTTTAAACTAATGAGAGATTTTATGCTGGTTATCTTCTGGCATGTGCATGATTTCCAAGATCCACCGTTGCTCATAACTTTCAGAAGTAGGAGGGTATTGCTTAACAACACATGTTGTTAAGTTAGTAAAGAGCAGATTCTGGCTTTTATTCTTTCTCCCTCCTCTCCAGCTGTGACGTGTTATTTTTCCTTTAAGAATTCTGACATCACAGGTACTGAAAAGTGTCAGCTGTTGCTGAATAATGAGTTTTGAATTATAAGGACACTGAGAGAGATAACTATTATATTCACTGTTTCCTTAATGTAGATTAAGGATAAATGGTTGTGATTGCATACCCAGGATGTCAGCATGCATGTATAAAATAAACAGCCAAGCCAGCAAACGAGAATATTTATAGAAAGAAAAATAGAAAAACAAAAACTAACCATTGCATCTCCTCAGGATCACAAGTGAGTCCATAGGCAAAAGCACAGATGTATCCAGCATAGTCCCATGGTCAGAAATATTTAGGAAGAATAAATATAAACAAACAGAAGCATGGAAAAAGACATGTATTATATGTCTTTAACGGATGGAGATGATAGGAAATTTGTTTGCAGATACTACAAATATACATAAATGTCCGTTCCTTCAACTGACATCAAAAAAGACATGTAATTAGTTTGCTGGCTGGCCTGGCCCCAGTCTGTTACAGCACTTAGCTCTGAGCTATCCAGTATCTTAAAGCTTTGTTCTCAGAGGACTGATGGGAATTAGGATGTCATCTTGAGCCTTTTCTCTTGAAATATCTGTGCAGAGAATAGCAAGCTAAATGTTCTTCTATTCCTTGTACAGCTATTGCTTGAAGATGGCTTATTAGTGAAATGATTGATTTATGCTTCGACCTTTACTGTTCAGTAACTGATCTGTTTGTCTTTGCCTCTGAAAGACAGAAATGCATGTCTTATAAGGTAGCCATGCCACCACTTCAAAACATGCTATTCTAAATGGAAACAATGAAACCTGGTATTTGAAAATGCTTCATGAGGAATATCTTAATAGAGATGATGGTATTGACAAAATTAGCAACAATAATTACTGTGAATATACCTTTATGTGGCCTGGAAACCTGTCTCAGACATATGTGTTGTGTATTGCTATATACTCTTGTAAACGTGAGTATATGTTATCATTTCTTTGTGAAAGCTTGCAGTAAGAAATGCTTTTAATCACATGTATCATAATTAATATCTAGACTATCTGAATGACTCTGAAAACACTTTCTGTCTTTATTACTCAGCGGTTTCAAGCTAGTTTTATTTAGTTTTAAGGTTTGATTTTAGAAACAAAATGACACTCACAAAAATGAGATGTAGAGGTATTTAGGAACTTAGTATTTCTATTGCTGCTTGTTAATTTACGAGTATGATCCTACAGAATCTACTGCCATCCCTAGAAATAATGCTCTGGGAAACAACAAAAAAAAAAAAAGAAAAGAAAAAAACAACAACAACAAAATCTAGGATGTCCTGAAGTGCAGCAGGTGTTGACTATGTCATTTCAACATCAGTTTGGGGTTCACAGCCTTGCAGGACTGAGATTGTCAGTTTGCAGGTGTTAAAATTAAAAGACTGCGAGGCCAGCTGCATTCAGGCACTGCGAGTGTTCACGGCAGGCATTCAAGGGCAAATCATGCTTGAACAACCTGATTGCCTCTCCGACAAAATGACTGGCTCTGCAGATGAGAAAAAAGCCGTGGAGGTAATATACCTTGACTTTGGGAAGGTTTTTGACACCATCTCCCACAGTGTTCTCATTTGATAGCTGAGGCAGGCCCTGGCTGCCTAATCTGACCACTGTGTGGGTAGAAAATTATCTGGACTGTCAGGCTCAAAGGGCAGTGATCAGTGGCTAGATGCCCAGCAGGAAACTGCTGAAGAAAGGGTCCCCAACACGCTAGGGGACGAGTACTGGAGCCCATAATGTTCATCAGTGACCTCAATAGTGACACAGAACAAACTTTTTACACAGCACACACTTAAGGGAAATGGCTATCATTAGGAATTTGAACTTTGGTCCAAAGGTTTATCATAGCAAACCTGGATTA
The DNA here is from genome assembly GCA_035047865.1 of Dendrocincla tyrannina. Lineage (NCBI taxonomy): Eukaryota > Metazoa > Chordata > Aves > Passeriformes > Dendrocolaptidae > Dendrocincla > Dendrocincla tyrannina. Next base: position 76,050,013 of record JAWWMP010000001.1, read on the forward strand.
ACTTGAGGACTGAGTTAAGAGGAACTTCATGAAGTTCCATGAGCACCCAGGAATGACAAGCCCTTGCAGGATTGAAAGCAAATGCCTGAGAAATAGCCCTGTTGGGGACCTAGGGGTAAATGTGAATGTCAGACTTAGTATGTAATGGTTTGCTTTTTACTTTTTCACAACAAGCACAAATACTGCGATATATGAAGTGAAGAATAGCCAGTGGAGGGAAATCATAACCCCCTTTACTTAGTGCCTAGAATACTTCATCCATTTTAGGCTACCACTTCAAAAAAAGTGTGGCAAAAAAGGAGAGGGCACAGTAGAAGGTTACAAAATGGTCAGGGACCTATAGTAGGTTATACAAAGAGGAGCAATTGGTTTGTTTAGTTGGTAAAAGAGAAGGAAAAGGGGAGCTAGAATAGCTGCTCGTAATTCCTTAAAGTGTATCTACTGCCAAACATAATAGAACCAAACTCTCTTCGGAGAGTCATAGAATGGTTAGAATTGGAAAGCACCTTAAAGACCCTCTAGTTCCAGCCTCCCAGAAATGGGCAGGGACACCTTTCACTAGGCCAGGTTGCTCAAAGCCCCATACAACTTGGCCTTGAACAATTCCACGGATGGGACATCTGCAACTGCTCTGAGCAACTTCTTTCAGTGCCTCACCATCCTCATAGGAAATAATTTCTTCCTTATATCTAATCTAAACTTACTGTCTTTCAGTTTGAAACTATTAGTCCTTGTCCTGTTGCTTCATGCATTTGTAAAAAGTCCCTGCTCTCTTGTAGGACCTTTTTAGGTATTGGAAGCCTTCCCTGTAGCCTTCTCTTCTCCCATCTGAACAATGCCAATTCTCTGAGCCTTTCATCTTTGTGGCCCTCCCCTGGTCTTGCTTCAACAAGTCCACATCCTTCTTATGTTGCGGGCCCCAGAGCTGGATGTAGTCTCCAGGTGGCATCTCCCAAGCGCAGAGTAGAGGGACAGAATCAGCACCCTTGACCTGTTGGTCACACTTCTTTAGATGCAGCTCAGGACATGGTTGGTTTTCTGGGATGTAAACATATGTTGCTGGCTCAGGTTGAGTTTCTTATAAACCAACACCGTAAGGTCCTTACCCTCAGGGCTGATCTCAATCCATTCTTCACTTGGCCTTAAACTTCATGAGATCCGCACAGGTCCACCTGCCTGTCAAGGTCCTTCTGGATGACATCTCTTCTTTCTAATGTGTTGACCACACCACAGGACTCCAGTTGGCCATGTGGTGAGTGAGAGGTCATATTAACTGACCTCCACAGATCCATTCCAACCAGCATTTCTGAGATTCCATGGTTTATCTTGTGAGAATGTCTGGAATAGCCATGACAACAGAAACTTCACATTTTTTTCAAAGATTTTAAAATCTTGAATAGCTGTAAGAAGCAAATGGTGTATTTATTAAAAAGGAAATGAGACGCTTTTAACCAAATATGTAGCAGAGCTGCATGGGTTCTGAAGATTTCGCCTTGTGTTGAAACCTGGGAAAGTTTCCCTTCCAGTTGTGTTTTAGCCTCATTATTCTGTGCACATTTATGCCTCCCCTTTCTTGCTTTCCACAGACTCAGTGCTAAGTTATTCAGAGGGTTTTCCACTCTGCCTTTGGCAGTTAGATCTATTCATCACTTTGTTCTGTTCTGAATTATGTTCCAGTGTGAACCCGTGTGTACTTTTCCCATAAGCGTTTCAAACACTGGCCTATCACTTTCTGTTGAGATATTGTGCTGGTTGCTGTTGTTCCCAGTTCCTGATGATTCTCTTTCTTCTTTATATAACACTTAAATATTAAAGGTTAGTCACCCTTCTGACACTAGACCTTTTCCATTTAGCTTAGTTGCTTGTGCTTTGCATCATAGGTGCCACTCCTTCTCTTTCCCTTTCTCCATCTCTCTCTCTCCTTTTCTCTTACCCTCTCTCTCTCTCACTTTCTTTTTTTTTTTTTTTTGAATGGGGATGTGAGTCAGTGTGTGGATGACTTCATCTGAGCAAATTGTCTCAAATCCCTTGATAGCAAGTGTAAAGAAATAGGAACTTTCAGGGTACAGCATATTTCCTACTTTTGAATAAGTTAGATGAATACATCTTATAAGTGGCTCCTTTTCTCTATTGACTGTACAAGGTATGAAGATTAAGTCTCTCAGATGTATGTCACAGGTATCTAAAGTTAGGTACAGTGATACCACAATAAATCAGAGTGATCACAGCCAGAAAGAATGATGTTGCCACTATCTCATGATAATGGAAGCTATTTCTTCTTCATGTTTTAAGGACTTGTCATTCCTTCCATGCTCAGAGTTCTCTACCTAAATCTCTGTGCTAGCTTTTGTTTTCCCCATATTTTGAATTTATTTTTTTTTGTTGGTTTTGGGGGTTTAGGGGGGGATTTGTTTGTTTGTGTTGTTGTTTTGGGGTTTTGGAGGGGGGGTAGTTGTTGTTTGTTTTGTTGTTTTTTTTTAATTTACAGACACAACGTATGGAGACATTACTCCCCTCCTATTTGTACATGTATCAGGAGGTTTCAGGCACTGAAATGGCTTTTCACACTCACAAAAATGGTCAAAGGATCACAGTACTGAGTATCTCACAAATACAGTTTTCACTTAAAAGAGACAGAATGGATTAAGTACTACTTTTCTGGTTATTTTATTTCAGTCTTTTACATTCCAGTTAATGCATTGGCCTCTGTTATGTTGAATAGTATCAATGGTCCCCAGTCTGAGAAATATTATAATGTATCTGGCTGGTACAAAATGCTTCTGCTGTGTTTTAAGTATAACATTATGCAGCCAATGAGATTTTAATGGCTCTTTATCACAGCTGGACTCCAGTAATAAATGCATCAAGACATCAGACACTTACATCCTCCTTATATCTGACTGAGGACAATGAAGGAACCCAAATACATGAAACATATAATGAGATTATTTTGATCTACAATAAATTAGTCAATGCTGTAACACTATTTTCAGGCTCCTCAGATTTAAACTCGGCTCACTTCAGGTTTTAATGCACCAAAAAATCAATATTCGGCTAATTTTATAAGTATAGCAGCAAACCTTCAAATTTTTTATTTCTAGATATTCATGAAATGTCTGATGAATCTTACAAGATAAGCTTTTTCATCACAAGTGATAATGAAGCCATCTGCTTTGAGATGTAAGATCATCAGGTATCAGGTTTTCTATTCTTCCAGATTTCATTCAAACTGTGGTTTAAAAAAGGAAAGGTTGCCCTAAAAATTGTTTATTAATTGGGTGACCGACATTTTTTTCATCTTTCTTGTTGCAGGCATGTTTTCATCCTTTTATCATTACTGCACAAAATACAGCCCAAGTGATTGGGATGCATATATAAGCATAAGTTTGGTTATATTTTAAAGTAACATTGCACAAATATGAACACGTTTGTCTTTCACTTGTATTGAAAAGTATAAAACTGAGAAAGTAAACTTAGAACAATTTTTGGCCTGCAAGTTATTATATGTTTGTTTCAGTGTGCTGGTTTGAAGGTAAACCAGCAGGAGAAATGAACCTTACTCGAGAGATTACAAGTCACAGTTACAATTTACTTTAAAAGATTGCAATGAATACAATGATACAGAGAAAAAATGGTTTGAACCTGCAAAAAACAGATGTATAACCCAGCACCCTGGGGCATGAAGAGAATGGTGTTCATCAGCCCCTGAGTGTGAACAGTAGAAAGAATCTAATGCTGTAATGCTGCTCTAGAGGAATACTGGTTGTGCCATACTGGAGAGATTTGATCTGTATTTTTCTCAGGAACAAAGATGCAGTTGTATATTTGGGTTGGCCCTGTATTTTGGGTTTGGATGTTGAAGAAGTGTCTGCATTCATACTGACTTTGATTTTCAGTAAAGAGAAAAATTCCTCTTCACTGAGTCATTTTTGCAGCATGCATGTATGAATCTGTGTCCTCTTCTGCATAATAGTGTTGTCTGGATTAATAATTTCTGGGGTTTACGATTTGGTTTTTTTCCATGTACAACTGGTCCTGAAAAATCCACAAAATTAGCCTATTCTATGGTATTTTAATGTTTCACTTTCAGTCAAATGTGAGGTCCCCAAGCAATACTGGTGGCAAGTGTTGCAGAGTTTAAATATTACTGTTGTGGTTTCTCCAGCCCATTCTGTCTAGAAGAGTCTTTGTTCATTTTAAGGGTGATCTGCATTGTGGAAATGGCAGAGAAATGCTGCCCAAGGTTTGTGCTCTGGAACAGTGTTTTGAAGTCCACACTATAACAGACAGTGATAAGTGAGTATTTCATAAGAGGCAAGGTAATAAGTCAGGGTTTATAACAAAGATATTATGACTTGAGTTAACCAAGATACTGTTTTGTTATCGCTTTTTAAATAGCTGCAGTGCTTTTTATATCTAACATCCCAGTTTGAAGCCCATTTTCCCTTCCCTTTCTGACTATTACATATTGTTGTAGGTAGTTTTACTGGAAGTTATTGCTTAACCGTAGTTAGGTGTTCCTTTGCAGCACACACAAGCAGGGGGCTTAGCATATTTTTTAAAATGGTACTTTTGTCTCTTACCCCAGAAAAGCACAATGAAAACTTTCTTGATCCTGGTCTCATAGCCCTCTTTTTTTTTTTTTTCTTTTCAATATATAAAAATGTAATTTAAAATAAATCCCCCCACTGTTTCTGCCTTCAGCCAAAATGTCTTTCCAGCATATTCAGACTGGGTAAAGAAGAGTTTGGTCTTTAAGATATGTGCCGTTGTATGCCAAACATCTGCTGTTAGATAGATTAGACTCTGTTGTGAACATATCCCAGTAACATCTTGCTATGGGCAGTCTTAGGCTGCTCTACATGGCTCATTATGACATCACATATGAATGTTCTCCTTTGAGAAGAATGATATAATGATGAAGAATGAATTAAATTTATAAGGAAGGAAAATTTGCTTAAGGGCAGCGATAATATGTTTACTTATTATTATATTCACCATTTATTCCTCTGTGATTATAGGGTAAGAGGAGTTTATTGACTTGCTCTCTTCTTGAAAATTAACAGGTTTTTGTCGTAATAAAATTGAAAACAGGATTCTGCTATTTTAACTCATTTCAGCCTCAAAATCCTTCTTTTGTTTCTAAAAATTTGTATGAAAATATTGAAATGTAAGCATTTTGGTCTTAAAGAATTATTTTTCATGAAAATGTGGATTTAAGAACAATGCCTTGTAATTACATTGTCTTGTTATATGCTCTTTGCTGTTATGTCAAATGGTTGTCAAAGTTAATCAAGTATGTTTGAACTGTTTTGTTGAGAAAAAAATGTGGCAGTGGTTAGCTATTGTTCTTTCAGATTCTCAAGATGGTATTTCACCTCCACACTGCACACACTGAATTACAGTGGGGGAATTTACCTCAAAATAGACGTTTGCCATTTGAGATGTTTCAGGGCTCCCAAGACACATGCAGAGATTGGGCAAATATGATACAGTTGGAAGGGCCAATCTCCCCAGTGTTCAAAATAATACCATATCCCTATATTTGAGATTTTTTGAGAGATTTTTTTTTAAACCATCTTTATTTTCCTGCCCTTATTTGAAAGAACGCATTTTCACTGATGTAAAAGTCAGAATCTGCATATAAGTGGAAGTCCTTCAACATCATCACAGGAAAATTTCATTTTCTCATCCAAGGATGATATTATTATATATGCTTTTTAATACTGAATGAAGTGTAAACCAGAATATTTTATTTAAATGTAAAATTTGAAAAATGAATGCAAGGGTATCTACCTCTAAGTTCACTCAGTATCAAAATGCTATTATTGTGTAAAATGAATAAACACCAAACTATAATTCATCTCCTCTGTATATATCTTTTAATATAATTTTTTTTACCTAGTCTAAAAGCAATGCTATGCAAGACATCTTTGCTTATGAAAAGTTATTTGTGACAGGTAGGACATAACTATGTAACTCTTTTGTTTCATTTTGTATTCTGTTTGATAAAATTAAAAAAAAGCTAGAACATCCAGTGTCCTTGTCATATAAGGTTTTATCAAGGAAATTTCTATTGGTATGTCTGCCAGTATTGTGCAAGGACACTGCTTGTTTTAATCCCAGTTTCCCTCCAATTAATTTTTAGTACATTCCTTGTTCTAGACATCTGATATTGTATACTTGCTGTTGGAGCAATACATGGAACTAGATAAACTTTTTTTGTTGGTTGATTTGTTTTGTGGATTTTTTTTCTTCTGTTTTTATTTAAAGAAATGTTCTGACTTGAATCCAAAAATGGGCTTGCCCAAGAGCAACAAAATGGTTGTGCTCCATTCTCTTTCTAATTTTTTTTTTTTTTTTTTTTTTTGCTATATATTAAAAAGAGGGCTCAGTAATAGTTTCTGGTATGTTAAAGTAAGGTACTATTTTCAGAACTCTTTTCTTGCATGCAAAGAAGAGCAACAAAGCAGGCAGAAGGTCTGAAGCACAAGTCTTGTGAGGAATGGCTGAGCTAGCTGGGTTGTTCAGCCTGGAGAAGAGAGGGCTGAGGGAATGCCTACAACTACCTGAAAAGAGGTTATAATGAGATGCATGTTTGTCTCTTCTCCCAGGTGACAGGTGACAGGACAAGAAGAAATGGTCTCAGGCTGTGCCAGGGTAGGATTGGACAGGATATTAGAAAACAGTTTTTTCATGGCAAAGGTTGTCAAGCTCTGAAACAGTCTGCCCAGGAAAATGCTGGAGTTACCATCCCTGGAGGTAATCAAACGATATGCAGATGTGGCACTCAAGGACATGGTTTAGGGGCAGAATTGACAGTGCTGAGTTAATAGTTGACCTCTTTAGGGTCTTTTCCGACCTAAATGATTCTACAATTCTATTCTTAACTACAATTCAATGTGCTGTTCACAGTCATACTTGAGATTTTCTATTTGTCATTTTTAGTTTGGGGTAGTATTTAGTAAATTTATTAAACTCATGATGCACCTGGGCTGAATGAGACTGTGAAGTACTGCCAATAACTTCTTCCTGTTTTTAACAATTCAAAAAACACTTTTCGGTATTAAAAAGAATTGAGTTGCTAAAATTTGATCCTTTGCATCTGTAAATAGTAATTAAACATCTGTGAATAATTGTACATGAACAAACGCATTGAATTAAAAAAAAATTAGAACAGTGCCATTAAAACAAACTGTAGCAATGCACAACAATAAAATTCTTCACTGTTGCAAAATAACAATAGCAAAAAACTGCTGCCTTTCAGGGGGATTAGTGTTAGTGTCATTACAGCTTTCTCACTTTCTCTATTTTTCAGTGACATATGATAGTCTACTCTCTTTAATTCTTCATCTAGCAGCAGTGCTGGAATCTATCAAATATCAAATCTGACAAGCACACATCCTTTTAATGTAAAATCAAAAAATCACCTGGTCAACCACCCATTCCTGCAAGTAGAGACACATTGTATTTAGGAAACAAAGCCTTCAATAGAATGCTTTGAGAGCCTTTGCAAGAGTAGCCTCCATTTCTTCTGTATTCAAGGGTAGGAGGATCAGCATCTGGCTCTATTAGATATCTGAGAAGTCCATTCTCTAGAGAATCCTTATGCAAGAAAGATAAATAAATTTCTCATTGGATCATGAGGGAAGTTTTAAAAAACAAGCAAACAAACAAAAAACTAGACAAACAGTGCCTTGCATAATGAATATTGTGTCAAAAATATTCATCTTTGTACTAGCAATCTTTTGAAGAACTGCACTATCATACGGTTCTCGCCTGTCTGTATGTTCTTTTTTCCTTTATTATTTCATTATTCCTTTTAAAAATCTAAATCAATGTTTGGATGAAATAATAAATGAAAATATTTGAATGGTAGTATTTGCCTGACTAAAATTTTCAAGTGTCAGGTAGTCTTGACACATTACATTTCTTACAAGACTATTGTAACACAAGGAGTGAGCAGAAGAAGCAAACAGAAATAAATACGCAGTGAAAAATCATATAAATTGGCATTAATGGATCTCTTTGGGTTAAATAATCTTTTTGTTGAGAACTTCAGTCCAATCTTTTTACAGTCAACAGGTCTCTTTGCACTGTGAGCTTTGGATTATTTCTTGCTGTGCAGGTACGAAGACACAATATAAGTTTAGAAAAGGACCTTTCAGATCCATTGATTGTGCTTTCAGTTTATTAGGATAACACAGATTAATATTTTAGCCAATTGTAAGCTGCTAACCACATCCATATTATACAAAGTTCTGCAATTTATTGAAAAACTTCAAGCTTCATAAGCTCTACTCAGTGAGCTCCTGTTCTTCTGTTATAAATTACCAACTCCAGTATTATTGCAAATCCAAATAAACTCCCTGGTGATTACAGATTACAGTCACAAATCCAAAAGGTACAGCACAATATACTTTTCTTAGCTAAATTAATTATTTCAGTTCGGGGCAACTCAATAGTGAGAACTGAACCACCAGCTGGCTAATACGTACAGTCAAAACATTTAGCAGCAGGTTTTTACATTAGTAACAGCAAGAATCCATTTCACAGAAGACAACAGAGAATAAATGATTCTCATTTTAAGAGTCCTTAAGGCTAAAGTGCTTTATCCTCCTTAAGTGTTCTGACTAACTAGCACCACATGATGTCATCGAGATTAATTTTATGTAGCTAGTTTCTACTGCAGAAATACTGTAGAAATGTGTACAAGACTGTGGGAAGTAGGGGAAACTCAGGAGAACAATTCATGCAAAATAAAATTTTCTGCTTTCATAGTCAAGCCTTACAAGTCTTCGTTCTCTTTGGAGTGTGTGGGAATCTTCTTTTTCTAGTTGATGATGTTGTGATTCTAACCTCAAAGATGGAAAGGACTAAACTCTTTCCTACTCTCAGAAGTTTTCTTTTCCATGTGTCAGTATACAGGCTAGACTTTTTTTAGAGACAAATTTGCGAAGAAGTGGTGTAACATTTTTCTGAAGAAAAATACAAAAGACAGTGTATCAAGGAATTTGCAGTGTTACTCAAAGGCTGTGTTATGGTGGAGCTTTTTGGGTTTTTCTGTTTTTGGTCCAGTCTCCCTCACATCTCCCCAGAAACACCTTTTATCCTGCAATTTAAGGAAACTGTGTTAGTTGTAAAAAAAAATTCTTATTCAACAACACAACCAGTAGTCCTTTAACTCTCTGAACTTCCATTAAAGTCAAAGGAGGCAAAAATTTGTTATGTAAGCATCAGTGTCCACTTTAATTGGAAAAAAAAAATAACAGAATACCCAAAATGGATCTCTCAGAGTAGAAGGTATGACACAAGACTTGTTAGAGATGTTGTTAAGTCTTATTTGTTTTATGTTGGTCTATTTCATGAGAACTCTGATCCAGTCTTGTTGCAGTTGACAGGAATTGGTCCATTAACTGCGATGGAAAAGATAAGACACAGGATATTTTGGAGACCCACATTCTTCTGGTGTGACAGTTTGAGGCCAGGAAGATTACAGTAATGCATTTCAAATGACGCTAGTTGCCTGTGAAAGAAAGTGAACTGAGTGCCTGCAATCTAGACAAAATCATCACTGGATGTTGTCATTTCTTCAGCTATACAGTAGGATAAACAGAATAGCTCTCCAGATCTACTGGTTCATTTTCCTGAACATAGTTATTTCAACACATCTGCAAACAATCATCTAGCTGCTTGTGTCAAAATCTATGTGAGAAGAACTGTATGGTCCCAAGGTACATTCTTGGTTATCTCTGTGCTATAAGGAACTGTTTTTCAGCAATTAAACTGAAATCCATCAGCTTCCCAGACCATCAGTCAATAAAACAGGAGGCTTCCTCATTCCCAGACAACTGGGTATTTCAGCTGAATGATCACTCAACAGTCAGGTGAGGGACAGGTGGATGCTCAACATGGCCAAGTTTCCAACTCTGCTTTTTGCCTTTGTGTTTTATACCTTCCTATGCCAATTTTCTTCTTCTCAAGTCCTTGTTCTGGTAAACAATTGCTAAGTAATTGCTTAGCTATTTCTGGTTTTGCTTTCATTATATTGCATGTTGTAGTTATTGGACTTTTCTCCATCAGGCTGAGCCAAGCCAGTCTTGCCTCACAGAGAGCAGACTGCCTGGGCTGACAGCTACAGAAGGGAGTACAAGGTCTCCAGAAAACTTGCGTTATTCTGGGAAGGTAGCTGGAGGCTCGGAAGAATACCATAATTCCTGAAATAATACTGAGTTTGGGCAGCTAAGTCCTCCACAGGTCAACATTCCTTCTTATGATAGTTCCTTGGTAAGTTCTAATGAAGTCGCTAGAACTTTGTTCAGCCTAAAACTGAAACACTGACAACTTTTGTTTAGAAATCCTGATTTCAGAGCAACATTGCTAAATTAATTGTACAATTATACTTATCAAAAATAGTTGCAAGAATTAATATTTTCTTTTCTTTTTCTTTTTCTTTTTTTTTTCTGTCTTTGTCTTTTTCTTTGTCTTTGTCTTTTTCTCTTTCTCTTTCTTTTTCTTTTTCTTTCTTTTTCCTTTCCCTTTCTCTTTCTCTCTCTCTTTCCTCTTTTCTGAAGAAAACTATGTATGTTTTAAAATCGAGACATGTCATGGTGAGAAACATGTGCAACACAAAACAATGCAAATATTTCTGTGTCACACAAATGCACAAACATATAAAAGAATATGTTCAGAACACTATTTTCAGCATGTAACTAGTATCTGACTTGCTCACACTCCTCTAACTATCTATGAAATATCACTACAGACATTTTTCTGGATGAATGGTTTCTGTTTTGTCTGTTGAAAGAAAGGTCTGGGAAGATGGCACCCAATGCCAGTGTATATGATTCTATTTTCACTGGGATTAGCAACAACTAATATATTATCTGTTCTTTTTATAAACTTGCCTGTGTATTGCCTGCACATGTGCAGATTAAAATATTGCCAAATTTACCCATGTGCTATGAAATTGTGATAAATAAGTGCAATAAATATATTTCTTACAGAAGATTAGTAGACTTTCAGAATCTGAGGGAAGCACTTATTAAAATATTTTTTTCTTGATCAATTCTTCAATATTTTGAAGGCCTGTTTTTTAATTTCATCACTGAAAAAGAATGTTCTTCCACTCTGGAAGAGTGGAATGGAAATTAAAAGAAATTTCATATTTTTCCACGGTGGGATTATTTTTAATATGGTCGTAATGATGTTAATGATATTATGATTTTTCTTCTATTTTTTTTTCATCCATAGATGTAGAATATATTATACAGGCATCCAGATAGCTTTCAGATTTGAGGAAATGAGGATGCTTAAAGGTGTTTTGATTTACACAGGAACAAAAATATCTAGGACAGAATGCATCTGTGTTGCTTAAGCATGCACTTTTATCTCACAGGAATCAGTGGGATACAGAAAGGTGATTAAAGTTAAAGTATTGCTTGCATGCATTCCTTGAAGATGAAAGGTGTAGTTCTGGTCCTATCCTGTCCTGTCCTATCCTAATCATGTTTATAGTTTTCCTTTTCTTTGAAAGCTGATTAGACAGAATAGGCGAAGGAAGGATGTATCAGTTGAACAAAGAGTATTTTTTCAGTAAATTTTTAATGAATCTGAGAATAGCTTTCAAATGAAAATTTCGACTTAAATATTTTGTGAGGAATTTGAGTATTTTAAAATGTTTAAAATGGCATTTCAGAGAAATGACAAAGCCCAAAATAATCTCAATTTAAGAAAAAGAAAGACTTTTCTTGTTTTGTTTTTTTTTTTTCTGAGTCACTCATCTACTTTGCCTGAAATTCACTGAATGTTTTTCTTTCAGTGAACCCTATATTTCTCACAAAAGAAAGCTGAATCCTGTGCTTACATTTTGCCACTTTTAGCATGCTGAACTAGTTTGCTGATCTGATGGATCTGTGTTTCCAGTATGTCAGATATTGAATCTCAAAGCCAATTTTCCAGATATTTGGGCAATGGGACATTGTGAAGGAAATTCTTCGCTGGGAAAGAAGAAAAAAAAATAAATTAGTGTTGCCATTGAGCATAAAATATTTCCAAATGTTGAAATAGAAGGCAGATGAACAGCCAGAGCAGAAAATGACAGTAGACAAATGTTTAGAGCAAGAAAATATGTGAAGGAGTTAAAAAGAAAACCAAACTTGTGGAAGGGCACCCTGTCTACTTCAAAACATATATGGCCAGTACTATCCTTTGAAAGTGAACTTAGAGCCTTTCAGAGAAAGGCAGCTGAGGGCTGTTATTACCTTTAAATACATGCAGTGTTGCATGCAAAATTATGTTATGGTCAAAATCACAACCTTTATACCAAACCAACAATATATTGTGAGTATGGTGCAAATATTACCAGTTTAACCACAGAATTATTGCTACTCCATGTCTAATTACAGAAAAGAACACAATCCTACAAAAATATCCCAATACTAATAGAGTTTAAAATGTTACTAAATGTGCTTCTTTTCCCTGGGGTTGTGCTTACCCTTTCTCTGCTCCTCTGGTCCTAATGGCCATCAGCACTCATCTTCCTCAAAAATGATGTCAACATCCCAGCTTTGTACTAGCAGAAGGCTGGTGCTGGGAAATTCTCCATCCATGCTCCTGGGTTTTCTTGGGGGAATTTGCTTGCAAATTTTGCTAAATCTTCAGTTGAGTCTGCTTCCTTGTTATTCCTTTATTAGCTCGCAAACCAAAGCTGTACATAAGAGTCTACAAGGTATTCTTGACCTTTGTTCATTGTTGCCCTTGAAATAAACTCAGCTTTACCTAGCTCCGGAGATTATACCCCTGTAGTGACCAGGAATAGAACACTGGTGATTTATTTGTAGCTCTGGGACCTCTCTTATCTTCCCCTGTGTCAGCACCTCTACAGTCTATGCTACCATAACATGCTCTACATAACACTTTTATTCTAGAGCCAGAGTACTTCATTCTGTGCCTTTTATGTTTTAAATCCGTGAATAATGTTCATTCAATACAAAACTACTGCTTGCTATTACTATCCTTTAGGTGAATGTATGTGTATGTGTGTGTGTGTGCGCGTGCGTGTGATTCAAAATGACACCATTTCTGTGCCACCACAGAATTGCACAGATCTAAAGCTAGAACAAATTCACTTTATAGCAACTTGGTCATTAGACCACTGGTGTTAGAAATAAATCAAACCAAGTTCCAGGCTGAAAAGGTAAAGCCACATCAAATGGAATACATATCACAATCACTTTGCTAAATGAAGAAACTCAAATTGTAATTGTAATCTAATACCTGGCTTCCAGATACATAACAGACTTTTGTCCAGTTTTTGCTCCACTGAGAAGAATTTGTCTTATTTTTTTTTATTATTTTTAGTGTCAGTATGGACAGAGAGAAAAATAAGAAGAAATTGCAATAATAAATGTCAAATTAGCAGATGCTGAAGGGGCAGCTAACAGCAGATGTTGGAAAAATTAAGAGATAAAGAGAGGTAGCTCAAGGCAGTGAGGTCAGAGCACAGAGTTAGATTGTTTTATGCAAGATTTGAAAGAATATGACAATTTTGCCGCTTATCTTACATAAATACTGAAGATGTGTAGTGTGGCTTCTTTTTCTTCATATAGTTAGATGCAAGTCTGTTACATGATGACTTTTTGGTTTTTTGTCACATTACACTATATGACATAATAATAATATGATTACATGGCTTCATATAGAAAGCAAAAAACAAATTAGAAAATTTTGAGATATGGGGTGATTTTAAAAATATCACATGGGTTTGTAGACAAAAGTTTTTTGTTACCAAAAAATTGGTTTAAGACAAAATGAAAAGTCAAAGATTTATGCTATTTCAGATATGGGATTTTCGTTCTTTTTTTATTATTTAACTCAAGTTTTTTGTTATTTAGGTTCATATTTAAACAGTCTCACCTTTGGATAAGAGTAAGAAGAAGCCATGGATTTGATATTGAAGAAAGAAATTTCACAAACAGAGAAAGTTTACAAAGTAAAATCCCTTAAGCTCTTTCAAAGGGCCATAGTACCATACCAAGAAGTTTAAGCTTTCTGATAGCTTCGACCTTTTGGTTATATTTCTCCAGAGGGCTACCCCAATGTAATTTGTTTTCAGAAGGATAAAGAAAACAGGAATCTCATGCAGTTCGACAAATGGAAATATAAAGCCCTGTGCCTGGGGAGGAACAACACCAGGCTGGGGGTTGAGGTATAAGATGTGATCATATTGGAGCAAGTCCAGTGAAAAATGACTAAGGTGATTAAAAGACTGGAGCACTGGACATAAGGGGAGAAGCTGAGAGAACTGAGACTGTTTGGCCTGGAGCAGAGAAAGCTGGGGACAGGAGAAGGATCTTATCAAATACCTGGAGGGAGTGTGTAAAGAGGTTGAACTCAGGATCATCTCAAAGACAGGACCAGACTCAATGAGCACAAACTGAAATATGTTTCCTCTGAACATCAGGAAACAATTTTTGACTGTGAGAGTAACTGAGTACTTAGGCAACCTGCTCTAGGTGGCACTGCTTGAGCAGGGGCGGTCAGACCAGTTGACCTCCAGAAGTCCCTTCAAACCTCAGCCATTCTCTGATGTTGTGACCATAGTGCTTTAAGGTTGATTTGTGCAACTGTCTCATGTCATTTGAGAAAAAAACCAGTAAAATTTCTGACGAATTTTCAAAAGGCTTTGTAAGAAGTCTTCGACAATTATAGAAACCTGATTTAGAATAAAATTCCCACATCCCAACAAGAAACTGGAAGGTATTTTATTATGAGAGAACTTTAATTGTAAAATACTATTTTTCTCCACAATTATTATTTTGTACTTTTTGCCACTTACTTATTAAAATGTTCTGTGATAGTGAAGGTAAGAAATAAAGTTGCTGTAAGAGTCCCAAAACTCCAAGTATAGCTTCACGTAGATGGAAGTGTGTAATCATCTGGTGATCTTTCACTACTTAGAACACCAAGTATGAGTTTCATCAGCATTTTCAATTCAGACAAACTGCTTTGGAAAATGCAGTTGTATGGATAGCAATGAAAATTTCTCAACGCTGTTTTGTAATACAATTGTCATATCGTACTGTTGTTTTCTATATAGCTAAGATTTTTGTCTGTTTAATTTGAATGAAACAGCTGTTACTGGGTCAGAACAAGCAAAGTCAGAAATTGAACCAGGTCTCTTCCATCACACTGTGAAATACAAGTATTCTCTTTCATCTTGTAATTTAAATTCTTGTAAGAAAAGTTCCAGGGAAGTAAGAAATAGATGTACTTCTATAGAAGTACAAAGCAGGTACATTTAACTTTGAATGGCATGCAGCAAAAATGCTTTTCAGGGTGTCTTTCAGTTTGTGCCAATTTGCATTAGAAAAGTGCCTAAGTAGTTAACATATTTAAATAAGAACTTTGAAGTGAGGCTCTATATTCTGCATAAAAGATGGGTATTCAGCAGTGTTTACTGAATTTTTTAATACTTGGAGTGGTAAAGAAACTATCTTTCAAGAAGAAAATCTATTTCTTCACATATATGCATGTAGACTTTTTATGGAGACACTATGCTGGATGATTGAGTTTGAGCTGATAATTTACAAAGACAGTCAAACCCTATAAAAGTAATTTTTTAAAAGTCCCTGTAATTAAGCATGTCAAATGCAACCTCAGTAGTATTTGGGTTTATATGTTGTAGCTATGTATATTCATGGAGATTCTGCTGAGAAACCAAAGATTTTAGGTTTAGATTTTAAAATCTTTAAAAAAAATATATTTTCAAAATTACGTTTTGTTAATCTGACAGTTGTTGAAAATGTATCGAGACACTAACTTGAATTCCAAAAAGTTAATTAGCAGCTTGTATGTGACATATCTCTGTTACAGCATCCACTTCAAATCTAAAAATTATTTTGAAGAAAAGCTTGCACACTGTGAGTAGATGATATCACGTTTGAATGTATCCTGTTGACCCCATTTTGATGGGACATTAACTTCCATTATGCAGTTCACTTGTGTTTCACCTGATATGTCAGCCACAGTCAAGTAAAGAGTCAAGGCTTCACAGAGTATTCAGATAATATAGCCAAGATTTGCTGGAAGATCAAGAGCAAGTATTTGCTGTGAAGCACATAGCAGAATGGTTTTAGTGTAAATAAAGTTGTGCAAGGAAGCATGAAATTGAGAAAGTTCTTGAAGCCTCTGGGAATGGAGGGAGCTAGTGCTTCTGCCACATTTGACGCCCTTGGTTGGGTGATTTCTCTTCAAAATGGGGTGAAATAGGATAAGAAATCAAGAAGTGCCCATTACACAGACCCTTTAATTTCTTAGAAGGTTATAATGTTGGGAGCCAGTAAAATGCATGATCAAGGGAAAAGGTAAAAGGTTATGGTGATATGAGTGTATCAAAAACTTAACTGCAGTTCAGTTTAGCTGGTCGTTTGTTTATTGTTTGTTTGGAGGGGTTTTTTTTAACAGAATGTCATTTATTACTATCAAAATTTTTCACTCTTATTAGTGCTGCCTTCCTTTATATCTGTTAAGGCAATTCAAGAGTAGTACTTATAAATTGTTTCACAGAGCTTTGAATGGGTTCCTTGTCTACTAGGCGTATCGCTGCAGCTCAGCTAGAGCATGCAAGAAAATTAATTAACCTGTGTTTTCTGAAAGAAGCAATTTTAGAGTGTCTGAACAAAATATGCCTGTGTGAAATGATACAATGTAGGAAATGAGGAGGGTGTTAGTTGGACAGAGCTCATCCAACTGTAGATTTAGTCTCAATAGATGTTTACATTGATGTCGTAACACATCATTCAGAATGGATAACTAATAATTGTTGATCAATTAATTCATAATAAATGGGAAAATTTGAGGCTCTGTTTCTTGTATTTTAATAAATTTAGCTTATATTCTTAATGATTTGTTTGGAAGTACAGGATAGAGAAAATATATATTTATTTGCTGGTCTTCTCTGTGGGCTTTCTGTCCATGTTTTGAAACATTTTTCTTCTCAGCATCTGGACATGCATGCTTTTTGAGAGGTTTGAAACTAAAACTTCTCTGATCACGCTGAAAAATAAAGTGCAGATGTCTTAATTATAGTACTTATATATAATCATTTAGTGCCATTTGAAATGCCATGGGATACTTTTTTTGACCTCCACCTACTACTTCAGAAAAACATAGACTTTGACACAGCCCATGGCATAATGTCCTATGTCTTGAGCCTCTTAGAACATTTCAAATAACACTAGACATCTTTATGTAGTCACCTGAATTGACACCAAAGTTATATTACATTATTGGAAATAGAGTTGCTTAAACATAGGTGCTTAATGTCATTCAATGTCAGTGGTACTGTACATACAAGAAACTTATGTTTAGGAACAGTATTTCTTGAATGGGACTCAGTTCCGAACTAGAATGCTTAAATTTATATGCTTGCAAGCTAGCCAAGTGTCTAATTTCCTACTGTCAAATGAGGTCTAGCACATATAGGCAATGGAGTCCAACAGCCTATTTATTCATCTCAATTTGATGTCCATACTTGACATCTTGGAATGTAGTAGGCAGTGCTTTGCTAATTGAAATATCATCAGGGATTAGCTCTCAAGGCCCCGACTGAGTTGCTGAGGACACCTTCTTGTTCCTGTACATAGATACTTAGTGCTACCTGAGCCACTGTGGGCTTTCTGAAACATTTTTCCAGAGCTGCCAGACATGAGACAGCGGTTACGTCACTCTGGAGTAGCAGTTGAGCGGCATGCGGGGTACCCTACTGAATTTCAAATAGTGCTCAATACTTGTATTCTGGTAAATTAATTCAAATTTTCATCCCTGCTGATGATGGTGGGAGCCAGGACATGTAAATAAATGTGGGTATCTTCACCAGAGAGTTGAATCTTATCTTTCATGTTTTCTTTTTTTTTTTTTTGCACTAGTGTAGTTGTCTTTGAAACACCTGTGGTATTCTGCCTGTCCTCTAGCAAGCCCAGAATGATGTGAATCTCTCATAGATCTTGCATCGCTTTAACCAGATCATGCCCATATCTCAGATAAAAGGTTGTACTGAAGGGTCTTAGACACTGTAGTTTAGGCAGCTGTGGGAAATCTTTATTATATATGTCAGTGAAGAGATAACACTTCAAGAGTTTCAGAAGCTGAAAGTGACCCTGAACTGAAGTATAAGGGCAAGTAATTTTTAAGTGTAACTAAGACCTCAGAGTACTTGGAAACAGAAGGGGAAATAAATAAAATCAGTCTTATATATCTGGACTTTAAAAATGATAATTACAATTTTTGAAAGGGTTATCCTTTCAATAAATTATATAAGTCATGGGTCCTGCAAGTGAGATTTAGTAATATTTTCACAAGAAATGGGAAAACCATCATGCACAATATATTGAAATACACATAGTTGTTTACTATGTGAACAACCCAAGATTTTATGTTATCTGGGAAATGTCCAAATCAAAACACTAAGGACCCAAAAGGAAAGAAACTGCTATTCATCACAGAAATGTTACTATTTAAAAAGTTGTGTGATAATCTGAAATACTTAAAGAGCTCAAGCTGAGGCGTGGAAGGATAGATAATTTTTTTCCCACCAAATGTAGTGTTGAATGCTGCCAGCTTCATTCTTGGCTGTATTTTCTGTAGCATTCTCTGTCAAAGTACTTAAGCAAAGACTTCATGTTCCTCTGGAAACATGAAATGAACTGTGACTTTCTTAGTAGGTATTGGAAATAAAGAGCACTGATACCAGTAAGTTTTATAGAGACAAGAAGAGAAAATTGTGTTTGTCCTAAATGTTGACAACTGTGCATACTTTTTAGGGCACGTGTTTTTTTCATGTGTTTCCTGTGATAGAATGCGCCTCTACAGTAGCATTGTCAGTGGTATGGTGTCAACTAAATGTGAATAACTGTTTTTTGCTAGCCAGAGAGTGAACTAACTGGCATTGAGGTATTTTTGACTTTAAAAGTTGAAGTGTAGAGAGACAATGTGTGAAAGAAGAAAACAATCAGATGTTGATATGCATAAAAGTAAATTCAAGTATAAGGAATGTTGCCTTTTTATGATTCAGAGGTCTATGCCTTTTACTTTACAATACTTGCTGCCATGAGGAACTGTCAAGATTCCAAATCTCTGGCAGGATGAATTCTAAACTCAGATGTTATTTTCCTTTTTTAATTTGCAAAGTTCTTGAGCACAGTGTAAGTGCACTGTCTTCAGTAAGACAGACAGACCTGTCCTTTGTCTAATCCTTACTGCTACTTGGAAGAGTCTATGCTTTCCTTACATTCCAGTGCAGAGTTACTGAAATGCTTTTTTAAACCATCCATTACTCATCATTTCAAATTGCTGCCTATTTCACTGCAGTTAACATGGCATAAAGTGCCTTGGATTCTTGACAGTATTTTTCCTTTGCCATATTTATTGGCTTTGATTGATTTACTAAGTGTTTTCCATACTCCCACGTCCCTGTCGGTTTTGTTCTTTTGAGTCTGTTGTGATCTTACAGACTGACATCTGTCCTGAGGTTTCTGGCACTCAGGATTTACCCTGGTGCAAAAGCTTGGGTTCTAACAGCAGCTCCCTACATTATACAGGTATGATTCAGTTACACTTAGCTGCTTATCTGTAGGTGACTTTAGACTCTTCATAATAAACTGGAACAGAAAGCCGCCTGGTTTACAAATTATACATCTGTTTTAGACAAAAGTATCATTTTTGTAATTAGACTATGTCTCATATTCATTACTATTAACAAAGTTTTTGTTCTGCAAATGAGGAAAAATAAATGCTCTATTTGACTACAGAGGGACTAAAACAAATCCACAGTGCTTGGCTCTGATCTGATAGTTTTCTGGTTTTCATTTAGTTTTGTTTTCATTCCACTAAATTGGCTCTGTTTAATACTAAATTAATGGGCTGTCTCTCCCTTGGTCCTGATTTCTGCATCAGAAATTCTGATTCTAATGCTACACACTGTTGTATTTCCAAACTCCTGCTATTCTGGCAGATGTGATTTGATACCATGTGTGAAGGACTTGGATCAAGGTAGACTTTTATTTATACAAGGTGGTTACAATATCCAGTAAGATTCAGAGACTGATCCTTATTCATTTATTTTAAATAATTATGCTTTTACATTTTACATTGAGACTTTTTACTCTTAAGTGGGAATTTAGAAAATCATGCCTAAGCAACTTAGCAGCATGTACATTTTCTGCTTTTCCTTTATCTGTTCTGCTTAGGAACAATCTATAGCCCAGTTACCTGTAGCTGTAGTCTCATTGTTTGGAGACTTTTGCTACATAGCTGTAGAAAGACTGACTACTGTGTCGGCTTGCTTTCCATTCCATGGATTCTCAAGAAGTAGAAGAGTTGATTATACTTAAGCCTCTCGATCTCTTTCATAGTAGGGAGTGTCTAAATAAAAGAGTATGTGAGAACCACGAGGTGTCAAAAACTTTTGACTCCTTCCAGTAGATTTAATTTTGAGGTAACACAATAGAGTTGCTGCTGAAGAAGGACTGGGGTGTCCTCTGCAAGCCCTGCGTTGCTTCATAACTCATCTGTACTTGATCACACTGGTCTTACATTTGCAAGTGCATGGAGATATCTATTATAAGCTGTAACAAACTTTGAAATGTCATCTCTAATCTTGTGCAATTGTTTTGTTTTGCTTCGTGTTGGTTTGCTTTGAATAGTACTTTTTAAAGTGAGGCAACCTGGATTGCTTGCAAAGTAAAGAGACACAGATGGCTGTGAACTGATCTTGTCAAGGGTTTGTTAAAGTAAAATGACAGATGTACCGTAGAAATTGAATACAGGTGCTGCAAAGAGAAAGTTATTACTTTATATCTGATTTTGTCTAGAGACAGCGGGTCCTACAACTGTTTTTTTCTCTTTCTTTGGTAATGGGAATTCAGGCATTTTAATTATTTTCATCTGATATGCCACTTTCAAAACATAATCAAATGATTCTGAAGATGTTACTAACTGCAATAAATAAGGAAGGATTTGATTCTTAGAGTTGCCAAGTATTGTAGAGTCTCAGACTCACAGAATGATTTAGGTTGGAAGGAACCTTAAATACGATCTAGTTCCACCACCCCTGCCATGGTCAGAGACACCTTTCACTAGACCAGGTTGCTCAATACCTTATTCAGCCTGGCCTTGAACACTTCCACAACTCCAGTGATTTTGGGTATATTTTTTCAAATTGAGTACCTCAATCAAAAAAATAAAGTGAAAGGATTTTATTTCAAGTTTTTTCCTGTGTGTTCATCTAAGTCCAGGCTAATCAATGTAAACATAGTTGGTCATAATGCCTTTATATTTTACAAAGATAGTGGGTTTTGGCACATTAAAATACTGAAAATTAAATAGTTCTCTACATCATTCATGATCTGTCATATCATATCTTCAACTCCCATTAACCTTTTTCCCTGAACAGAGCTAACTACAGAGTACTACTGTTTCTTAAATCAATTCAGGAAGATTTTGTGGGGCTGTGTACCCATATATCATCACAATATAATCAGAAAAAAAAAAAAGAAAAAAGAGAATTAGTGTCTTTTGTTAGGTTGACTGACTGAGCTGAAATGGGATCCTAAAACATGTTGTCTGGATGTGGACCAGAAAGAAAAAAGTGAAAAATTAGCTACCAGTTAGAAACAGTTGTGTTTAGTTGTCATTCTGCTAATCGGCAAAGCAATTTAAGAGAAAAGGGTGTATGGCAGTTTGTGAAAGAAGGGGAGGTTAATAAAGCAGAGGTGAGAAGATCATTATTCTGTGTGGAGCTGACAGAACCAGGTGGTGAATGCCTATGAAACATTCAGGGCTGGTTGGCAGGGTGTCGCAGGGAAAAATGGAATGTGCAATATCTTTATTCAGTCCATAACTTTTACTGTCCAGTATAATAATGGGTTTTAGTTTCCAGGCTCATATGTTGAAGGTATTTTATAGGTCTCATTTGAGGGACAGACAGAACAGTGACAGACTGTTCTGTGAAAAAATGGTTTCCTTCAACGACTAGATGTTTCTGTACTCTGCCCAACTGGCTTTTCTTTTTGAGGTGTGTCATTCATTTTCAACTACATGGCTTCTACAACTACATTCTTTGCAGTAACTGAAATGTATTACAGCCTGGAACCTTTAGGGCACGTAGACTTTGATGAGTGAGTTGTCCAAATATTGAAATGTTAGCTTAGAATGTAAATTGAAAAGTTTTACCTTATAATGGTCTCATGTCACTGATATATGTGGATTGGGAGGAATTATCCTTCTAATTCTGTTTGGCAAAGTTAGAAGATACTTTCTTGTCTAGGAAAAGGCAGAGTGATAGGAAATTTTGTTCTGATACATGATCTTTTCTGGATTGATTGCTACAGCTTAATTTCATTTATAAAAAGTAGATTTCAGAGTAGAATGACAGGTAACACTAAAAATGCTCAGTTAAACAAGGTTGGAGGGTCTGTTTTATGGCAGAGGTTGGTAGTATAAGACTACTTAGAATTTATGTATAATTCAGGTCTGTTCCAAGAGACAGTCCTGTTTTGCCAAGGGAGCACTGTATGACAGTCATACTTCAGTTATTAGAATCATGGAATCATTGATTCACTTGGATTAGAAGGAGCCTTAAAGATCATCTAGTTCCAACCCCTTTGCCATGGGCAGGGACACCTTCCACTAGAACAGGTTGCTCAAAGCCCCATCCAAGCTGGCCTTGGACACTCCCAGGAATGAGGCACCCACAATTTCTCTGGACAGCCTGTTCCAGTGCCTCATCACCCTCAGGGGAAAGTTCCTTTCTTAAATCTAATCTAAACCTACTCTCAGTTTAAAGCCATTCACCCTTAGGTTCTGTCACTACATGCACTTTTAAACAGTCCCTCTCCATCTTTCCTACCCTTCAAGTACTAGAAGGCCACAAATAGGTTGCCCCACAATCTTTTCTTCTCCAGGTTGAACAATCCAAATTCTCTTAGCCTTTCTTCACAGGAGAGGCGCTATAGCCCTCTGATCATCTTGGTGGCCTTTCTCTGGACCTGCTCTGACAGGTTGATGTCTTTTCTGTGGATGGGACCTCAGAGATGGGTGCTGTACTCCAAGTGGAGTCTTACAAGTGTGGAGTAGTGGGGCAAAATCACCTCCCTTGACTTGCTGGCCACACATTGATGCAGTCCAAGATGCAGACACACATTTCCAGCTCATGTCCAGCATCACATCCACCAGCACCTCCAAGTCCTTTGTGGTAGGGCTGCTCTCCATCTGTTCATCCCCCAGCCTGTATTGTTACTGGTGGTTGCCCTTACCCACATGTAGCATCTTGGTCTTATTAAACCTCATGAGATTCCCATAGGCCCACTTCTCTAGCTTTTCCAAGTCCCTCTAGATCACATCCTTCAGGTTGTCAGCTGCACGACTCAGCTTGGTGTCATCCGCAACCTTGCTGAGGGTGCACTCAATCCCTCTGTCTATGTCATGAATGAAGATATTAAATAACACTGGTCCCAGTACAGACCCCTGAGGGATACAACTTGTCACCAGTGTTCATTGGGATTCTGAGCCATTGGCCAGTACCCTCAAGGTGTGACCATTCAACCAATTCCTTATTCACCTAACTGTCCACACATCAAATCCATCTCTCTCCAATTTAGAGGGTAGGATGCTGTAGGGAACTATGTCAAAGGCTTTACAGAAAGCCAGATAAATTACTTTGGTAGCCCTTCCCTTGTCCACTGATGTCACTCCATTGTAGAAGGTCAAGGGGCTGGTTAGGCAGGACCTGCCCTTGGTGAAGCCGTACTGGCTGTCTGGAATCACCTCCTTGTTCTCCATGGTTTCTAGGAGGATCTGCTGCATGATCTTTCCAGGCACAGAAGTGATGCTGACAGGACAACAGTTTGCAGGGTCCTCCTCTGTTCTAATAAGGTCCTAAAATCAAATGCTTTTACATTTGAGAACCTTGCTTTTTCTCAGTTTTGTCTGTGTGGTTGCTGGTGCTATACTTGCATAATACTCTCAGAAGTGCTTACAGGCATTTGGCATTGAATTTAGGAAACTCTCAAACATTCTACTAGTGCTGCAGAAAGACCTCACAACACATACTTAACTAAGAGCACCTTAAAACAAGGCATCTAAAATGATTGGTCCTCTTTGAAACATAGCAGCTTGGTCATCATTACTTTACCAAAGTTTCTTTAGAAATTAGTATGCAGAAATACATGTATGAAATTCTTATTTCAAGTTCTAAATTTGTTTGTATGTTATCACTTGGTAGAAATCAACATCACTTACATTGAAAAATTAAATACTCAGTATGAAACGCTGAAAGTTTTTGAATAAGTAGAAAAAGATATTCTGGTGTACTGATATGTCTCTGATAATGGTGCTGGTGGCTCTGGCTAAACTCACACTTTGTGGATAGTACTATGAATCACTGGGTATTTTGCTTAAGCACTGAAATAAGCAGAGCTCTTCAAAGCACAGGTAGTACAATGCCTAAATTCCTATAGAACAATAGACATAAAGACCCCAGAAATTATCTTCAATTTTCTACCTATATTTTGTGTAAGTGGTACAGATGAAGAAATATTAGGATGGAAGGGAGCTTATCAGAAACTTATTCTTTTTTTTTTTTTAATTCACAATGATGCATTGCTAATATCCAAAATCTACGATGGTTTGGCATAAACACATGGGTTGTGACTTATTATTTAATTTATTTTTCAATCCTGATTCCTAGTTTTTATGCTGGGAATATTTCCAACTAGAATGCTAGGCAAAAGATTGCTTTTAAGCCTATTACATTAGTCCCTCTCAATTTTCTTTATTAGTTCTGTTTTCTGAAGTGATAGCATGTTTACTTACTGTTTACTGTAAGGATTATAAGTAAAAGAGTGAAACTGATTTCTCAGTAATCTGACACAGTACTCAGTATGTGTCTGAATTACACTGTACTGAAAAGATGAAGACTTGCTCTGCTTTGCAGTTGCCGTCATCTTTCCCATTAGCCATAATTATTTTAAAGGCTTTAAGGAAAAGAATATTAGTAACAAAAGCATGAAAAGTAGTTTAATTTTTTAAAATAATAATTAAAAACCTCATTATGCATTTGAACCCTAAAATTAACAAAATTAATATTTCAATATGACAAATCTAGTCTGGTGAAGGTTCTGGAAATGAGGAGTGTTCAGAAGTAACCGAATGAGTGAGGAGCTGCAAGGCAAGCTCAAGGAGGTTACAGAGAGCTGCATGTTTAGTAACAAGAACCAGGATACTTTGAACACTGGATGTCTGTAAACGATTAAAGTGGTGATAAAGGCCTGACCTATGCCTTTGAAATTATAATGATAATAATCCTTTAAATGCAATAGATAAATGACTAGGGAAAAGGCAGGACTGCATAAAAAAGTACCTTTTATTTTTGAGGTTGTTCCCTGCATTCTTATACATATATGTGTGATGGGTGGGTAAAATTTTTAACAGCTAAACTGAAGGTCAACAGCACTGATTTACTAATTCTTGTCCCAGCAAAGCTTAGCTAACTGGACAGGAATCACACCTTCCCTTCTCCTCATTTATTCTTGCATGAGGGCATTTAAAAGTGCATTCTTGCCTCATGAACTGCATTTAGAAAATAGAGATTCCTATACTGGAATACAGTTGTCCACTGAGATTGTGCCAGTATCACTGTAGTAGTTTATATCTGTATCTTGTTTTGCATGAATACAATTCTCCTAGCTGGCAAAGTCCCTTAAGTTTCTTAGTAACTGAAGGTCTGCTGGCTTCAGGATTCACAAGGATGCTCCTTCACAGAGTCTGATCTCTGAAGTCCTCTGGAGTTAATGAAAGCCTCTTGCCTTCAGTGCAATTTCCATCTGACTCATACACTGATATGAGCCCTTGCGTAAAAAAATTGGAACAATCATTTATCGTTTTTTCAAGTGTAATGACTGTTGGCATATTTGGCTTCATTGTGAGGGAAAACTGCTTTGGTAGAGAGATTTGAGGAAGCCAGATGGACTTGGATATTGGCAAGGAGAAGTGGCCTTGAACCTTACTCTTTTCCTTCTTTAACTTAGCAAATGTCATTTCGCATCTATTGCTCTGCGTTTCTGGAATATTATACCATGGCCAAAATGCTGAAATATTCTTTGCATACTGTTCCAGACCATGACTGTTGGCAAATCTGTCCTGCTTCTATGGAATTTGAAGATTACTTTGGAGGCAAATTGTCTTCACTCATACTTTTCAAAGTGTTTTCCTATTTCTTTTTTTTTTTTTTTTTAATTCTCTTTTCCTTTTTTACCTTTTTCTTCCTCTGCTCTGTTATGCAGAGCCAGAAAATCTTCTTTGGTCCCTTCATATTTCATTAATTGTGACAGTGTGCCTCGGGAGACTGCGTCACTCCAGGTAATTTCATCAGTGTCAAAATGGATGTTAGCCAGTGGCCTTGACACCGCAAGTTAATCTTTTATGAAAGATTTAAACAGACAACAATAAGGCATAGGGTGGTACCTTTATACTAGACTGGGGAGAATTCAAATGTCAAAAGCCTACAGCACTCTCTTTAGTGTTTTTCAAATTTTCTTGAAGGTTTTACATTTGCGACAAGACACATACTTTGAAAAATCAAAGCAGTAGTGGTAATTTTCAATGAGTTGTCAAATTTACATTTCAGAATCTTTCTTTCTCTCCTCTTTCTTGGATGTAATAAAATGCCATAAAGTCTGACAGTCACCCATACATACTAATATATTAAGTCCCTGAGAAATAAAACCACAAACTTTAAAGTGCTGACTTTTAGCTCCTGCAAGTGCTGTGTAGTAATCACACAAATGCAGCATTTTATTTGTACAGTAAAAAGCTTAACTTAGTGGATGAAATACGGCAATACTGAAAACAAGTCTGAGTCTTTACAAGATTTATATTGAAGTGTTGTTAAATATTACTTGGCTTATATTATTAATACAAAAGATGAAAAGACTTCTACAACTGAGATGCTTGCAATGTCTGCTGTTGTGTTATTTTTCCACTTTGTAATCAAAATGCATCCAAAATGTTCCTTATTATGGAAGATTTCAGAACATCTTCAATAATAATTTGATTTTTAGCATACATTGATAATTTTTGGATAAACAAAGAAGGAAGTGATCTCAAGTTGCATAAAACTATCAGAGAATTTTTCTACACCTGAGCAATTTTGTTCCATTTACAAAATTGGTTTTCCATAATAATTTCCACAAAATGCACAAAGAATAATGATTTGGGTGCGTGAATAAGAAGTTATACAAGTTTAGCTGGTTACAGACTGAAACTACAATTTTTTTTTTTTTTTTTTTTTTTTTTTTAAAGAAAGTCACTGGAGTAGATTAGTTTGCTTCTTTTTAGGGACTGGTAAATAAAGGGAATGCGGCCCTACTTGATTAGGGCTGCAGATGTAAAAAAAAAAAAAAAACCACAAAAAAAAACCCCCAAAAAATTAAGTAGGTTCAAGATATGATTTTGTTTAAGCAACAGATACAGATTTTTTGTCTCCGTGCTAGGTTCTATTTGCAGAACAACATTATGACAGGAACTAAGATGTAAAATAATAATTACAAACTATCAAATAATGGAAAAGTAGTCCAGACAAGCAGTATCTATTAGGGAGACGTCAGAAGATGAGATAATATGGTGGCTGGAGGGGCACTTTATCCAATGTATCGGCATCTGTATCTGATGTCTTATTTTATGGTTTGCCAACTTGATTTATGTACTTTAAAATAATTCTCTTTTTATCAGTTTTGATTATGAGACTGACTTTAATCTTAGGGTCCCTGTTTTTGATGAGTTAATAAGCCTCCATCTGTTAGAACTATTACTGTTGCCTTAGTTGGTTACCATGGAAAAATTGTTTCTAGTCTGTCTAGTCTTAAAGTGTGGTGTGTCCCAATTCTTCTGAACAGATCCCTTCTTTGTAGTCATTATCCATAGCACTCAGTAGCAAGAGTACTGATATCTTGTATTTGAATATGGGTTTTGGCTATTTACCCAGTAATTCTGTAGTCCCCTACATAATGTCTTCATTATACTTACATATTTACTATTATAACTTACATAAACTTTAGATAATTAAGTCAGTGTTAAGTGCATCAATGTTCAGTGATGATCATCTCTTGTAAAAGAAAGGGGTTTTTGTTTTTTGTTTTGATGGTCAAAAAAGCTGCAAGAGAGGTTTAATATATGCCATATCATATTGTAATACATGAGCATTTGCAGGACATTTAGTTGCTTTCTGGATGAAAGACATCACATTAAATCTGTCTCTGCATGAACTAGTATGACAGTATCAAGTATATATTAATAATTATTAACAAATAATTAAAAACAAAAAGAAATATTTTCAAACTGTATGGAGATAACTCTTCGATATGAAACTTAGGATTCAGGCATTGCTGACACCATGCAAGTCAGAAATTATTCTGCCTTCATGTGAAGAGTTCCAGGCTCATCAAGAGACAGCAGCCAAAGGTTTCTCTCTCAAACCCTCTTTTGTGCATTTCTTATATGTAGGTCTGAACTTTTCATTGCTCTGGTTTATCCTTTTGACATATTTATGTGTGAAAATAGTACTCTATTCTCTTAGCTACTGGAATTATATTTACAATTTATATATATTGTAATGATGGAAAGGAAGACACAGCAAAACAGTGAATTTAGAGACAACAGGAAAAATGAACGGGCATTTCACTTATTTTTAACTTCTCTGAGGATCTATAGATTTTAGTAGCAAGAGTAGAAATACTTCCATATGTTTTAAACACAAAGTCAGGGGAGAAAAAAACAAAACAAACTTGAAAAGAGAAATTAATCTGTCCAGCCTTGACAACATCCAAAGCACAGATGTGTAAATCTCAGGCAGTTCCCATGGCTTCTTTTAAAGTCAGCAGAGATAAACATTCCAGAGAGTAATTCATCTTAGTCTTCTTAGATGCCTTTCTTAGCATGAGATTAATTTTCCTTTGTCTACTGCAAAGGGAGCCTAGAATGACTTGTTGAGACTTAAAAGCCCGATCTTGAGATGTCTAAACTGAGGCTAGCCAATATGCCCATAATTTAAAGCAGAAATTTATTAGACCATTAGACCATTTAGTCTGAATTTCTACATACTACATTTCACTCAGTAGCTGAATCCAGCGACTTCAGCTAAAGCTGACATAAAGCTGAGCCAATATTAAGGTCAGCTTTAGCTCATCTATCACAGAGGATCTTGTCATAATGTACCAATCTGAATTCCAAAACCTATATTAGAATGCATTCCTCTGCAGAAAGTGCATGGGTGAACTCTCAGCCTTCTATTGTTCTGTCTCAGATCCTAAGATATGACATAATCTGTCTCCTATGCAAGAGAGCCAGGTTCTCTGATTCTAAATGATCATTGCTCTGCTTCAAACAGCTTTTTATTCATTGCATATGCAGCAACTTTGTTCTCTCCCAGCCAATAACTTTCAATATCCTCTCAAAATACCATTTCCATGTATTAGGTGTGAAAAAATCCCTCTGAAATCTATGGGTTTTAATCTACTTTTGAGAATCTGGTGCTTGGTCTATCTTAAGTTTGATTTTCTCACCTTCAAAATATTGCCATATTGAGAGTCGGTTAATACCGAATGCAGCAGCTTAAATCCTGCCTGATTCGTCTGTCTCATTACATTACACCTGTTCAAAAAATCCCTTTATTAGCTTTCTATAAAATTTCTTATAGACTTAAAAGTGACTCTTTTATTCCCCCACTTACAAATGCTTCCACAATAGTGATCCAGATATGCTGTGGCTCTCTAATCACCTTTTGTCACATGTCACTAGTTTCCATACAGGCATATAAGCATCAGACTGTTCTTTGAAATGTCCTCATTATCAGCTGGATTTAGACTTTAGCAGCTCTAACTCTGACTGTAGAATTACCCTGCGATCAATCCAAATTTAACAAACTGACACCATACTGTCTTTCAAGTCCACGTTTAAGGAAGATAGGTATGCTGGAGATTTTTAATGAGTTTTTAGCCTGTCAAGTACACAGTGTCTACTGTGAAGAAAGCCCTTGAAGTCTGTGATTTTAATTCTGAGAACATCTAGGATTTAATTTATGATGTAATAGTTAGCATTCATCAGTGGAAATCACATGCCATGTTTTGGGTTAGTTCTTAAAACCTGTACAGTTCCAGTAAATCACTGACTTTGCCTGTTTTCTGAGATGATGAAAATTGAAAAGATTGATTGGTCATCTAATATCACTGTGTCAAGACAGGATCATTTAAAATATGCAACAGTTGCAATGATCTGAAAGTATTTCCCAGCTTGACATCTAACAGGCTTCCTTTGCCTGAATATTAGAATTTTTTTTTTTTTCAGTGTGTGTCATGTTTTCATACTGGCTTTTTTCTCCCTATAAAACAAGGTCAGTCAACTTTTGACTCCTCAAACCAGAGTTCCACCACCAGAATGAGCACAAGTTGCCTGCAGACTTCTATGGAAATCTCAAACAACGTACTGTGGCTTTGCTTAACTGGGTTTTAATTGCTGTTGTTTATCCTGCTCCTCCTCTTGCTTGCTCACCTTTCACAGAGCTGCATGATCTTTCCCAGCCTCATCAACCATCACTGCCCCATGTATAACAAGGAATACAGTAGTGTTTACAACCCTTTCACCCCTGGATGCTATCCCACTTGATAAATACCAGCAACTATACACACATGGAGTCATGGGGTTCATCAGGTCTCAGATTTCTGCCAAACTCGAGCACTGCAAATGGTATTTATGTGACTATTACAGGCCACAAGAATGAAAAAATCCCCTCCTCTTCAACTTTTACCATGTCTTGTGTTATTGTTTTCCCCTCTTTCCCTTTTATTCAAGCTCAGATCTACTTATTCTGACATAAAGTAAGAATTATGTCTATCAATCAGAAGTCACATTAGCAACCTGTGCCATGGTGAGAGAGGGGATTTCCTGTGGCACCTGGGAGTAGGAAGCTCTCAGCTTAGGCATCAGCATGTGCTTCCCACTGGCAGTGGCTGGGACACTGGTGGGAAAAGGAGATGCATAGTTATGGAGAATAAACAAGAATCTACATATGAGAAATGTAGGAGTTTGAATCTATCAGGTCTGTGTACTTTCAGAAGTCTAAGAAGTCCAGACAGCCATGTATAGAGCAAAATCACAAGTATGTGGGGGGAAGGTGGTGGGGGGCAATAACAGATGGTAGGTAGCAAGCAGAAAGTTATGTTATTTTCTTTGACATAGCAGTTCCCTATTTCTACCAGTCATTGTATTCTGACTTGTTTCTAGCTTCATCCATTTGTTATTTATGTTTTCATTCAAAAGACAATGTGTTTTTTGCCAACCAATAGGAATAACAATACTAAAATATATATTCAAATATGCTAAGTGGCTCAGATTTGCTTATGTTCATAGCTAGCCAATATAAACACATAAATGAAAGTATAAGTGTATTTATACTTTGTGATATGTATGTTTTACACGTAAATATGAAAACACTTTAAAAAAAACTATAACAGTGGACATTACTACATTTTTACTTAGAATTAGATTTTAAAATACCTAGCATTAGGGAATGCTAAAATTAAGATCTGCACACATAAATGATAATATAGTCTTTGCTTTTATGATCACATACATTTTTAACAGAAGCCTTTACCCAATGCCTTTTTCTCTCAGGCTCCATTGAAAGAAAATGCTGTCTGTAGGATGCCTGATTAATTTATTTTTGGTTTGAAGATGTGTAACACTAGAGATGGAACTGATGGCTGTGAAACAGGATGATACCATCATTCATGCAGCCATGTTAAAAGTAGTATCTTTGTAAGTGGAAAACTGAAACAAGATTTAAGGAACCTATGCCCTTTATCCATTCTTGAATTGAAGCAGTGTTTTTTTTTATGTTGAATACCCCTGTTGAGAACAATTGCTCATGTATCTCTCGCTTAGACCATCTCTGGTGGGAAGAGGAGGCCTATGGAGCACAGAGCCACAAAGGGAAAAAATAAGATATGATATACTAGTTCTCTCCTAGGAGAAAGAGAGAAAAAAGATGTAAAACATGGCAGTCTGGAGGAAAGGAAAAGGAATTTCCTGAAACCTACATCTGAGTTTCAAAACTATGTCTTTCATCTAGGGCATAAAATACTCTTGTAACTATATTTTCAGCTTTCTGAAAAATGTGGGGTCAGATTTGCAGAACTGTTTTTTTTCCAGTTGTAAATAAAATCAATTCAGGCTGCTCTAAATAAGGACAGTAGTGCATGAAGAAGTTGTGTCTGAAGTGATCAAAATTGTACATCCAAAACTAGTGGGTACCCAAAAGTGTGATTAATTTTCAAACAGAAAAATGACTGTAATAAATTGAATCTTAGGAATTTGTAGTTATGAAGCATTCATTCACTTATAGCAAAACCACCATGGAAACAGTGATGAAGAAAATAATTATACTTTCAATTCAAGGATTGAATAAGGAGTGCTAAGTAAGGTAGGAGGTCAGACACTGAATAAAGAGAAGAACAAAAATGCCACCTTGAATAACAATAAATGTAACTAGAAGCTTTGAGGAAGAAAGATAATGAGTCATGTAACTAAAATATTATGAAGGATGTGTCAAAGAGGCTATAAAGTTGCATATGCGTAGGCAATTTTTCTGACAAACTTCTGAGTGCTTTAATACATAACTGTGACATTCTTCTCACAAAGGGCTGTGCATGCTTTAGATTAATAGAATTCTGCATATTTCTAAGTTCTCGGAAAACAATCTGCCATCTGATCAGCTATAACTGTGTTGATAATGAATTAGTATCATCAGCATTTTTCCAATCAATGCCACAAACTGCTTCAGCTTCAGGCAGTGGAGTAACAAGTAGCAGTAGCAGACAATGCATCATCTATGTACCAGCTGTATGGATAATGCAACATAAGGAATTCAAATTATTAAAAATATTAAGAACCTTTGAAGTTCATTTACAATTTCTTTAAGGGCATGTATTTTACTGATTAGAGGCACTTCTGCCCATATAACATTGGCTAATCTGGTCCTCTGTTTCTATAGACCTGCATTTCATTTTTTCACTATCAAAACTCCTGTTTCTCATGCTTCTGCAAAGTATTCAGGCAATTACATCTGCTCTCATTTTACTTTTATGCCAAGAAGTAATAATAAAAAAATTTAAATTAATAGCTAAGCTCCCAGCCATAGCCAAACTTTCATCATGGAACAGTGAGGTTGGTCAGACACAACTCAGCCTTGGTAATCCTGAGCTGGGTGTTCCCAAATGTCTTCTTGTCCTTCATGTACTTGGAAATGTCTTCAGAAGGGTTTTCTCTACAACCTTCCCAAATACTAAATGATGTGGACCAGCCTATAGGTTTCCTGATCCTTACTGCTCTTTTGAGAGTTAGGAGTTGTACTTTCTGCCCTGTGGCCTACTGCTTCACTCCCAAGGAATGGGACACCTGAGAGAAAATTTGGCCAATGGAAACTGAAAAGAATATGTTACTGAGTATTTTGACCTTTTCCACATCTTTCATCACTAATTTTCCTGCTTCACTGGGCTGTGGACCTCTACTTCCCTTAGCTGCCAATATATATACATACAGACACTCTTTTTGTTCACCTTCACCTCCTTAGTTTGTTTCAAATCCAGCTGAGCTCTTCCTTTCTTAGCAGCATCTGTTCACGCTCAGGCAGTGCCCTTGTATACTTCCTGGGTAACACTTTTGCTTTTGTACTTGTTCGGGTGTTCTCTTTCCATCCATTCTTGTTTTCTGAGGAGGTTGTCCTTGAAGAAACATGGTTTAGAGGTGGACTTAGTAATGTTAGGTAATGGTCATACTCAATGCTCTTAGAGGTCTTTGCCAGCCTAAATGATTCCATGTTTCTAGGAAGATTAACCAGCTGTCCTGAGTCCTTGCTCAGGTCATGGAGCAACGCATATTCTTTTGAAGTTCAGTATTGTAATTATTTCTTGGTCTCTTGAGCATTTTAAGCTTCACAATCTCAAAGTTACTGTAATCAAGTCTACCTTTGC
Organism: Dendrocincla tyrannina; assembly: GCA_035047865.1. NCBI lineage: Eukaryota > Metazoa > Chordata > Aves > Passeriformes > Dendrocolaptidae > Dendrocincla > Dendrocincla tyrannina. Next base: position 76,084,095 of record JAWWMP010000001.1, read on the forward strand.
CTGCCCTATATCCAACTATTTCTTGTTTGATTTGGGTAGCAATTCCAATAGATCATCTTCCCTAGTCAGCTGTCCATCACCTGCGTCAGGAAATTGTAATCAGCATACTTTAGGTTTACTTAATACGTACAACTAGTCTAGTCTAGTCTAGTCTAGTCTAGTCTAGTCTAGTCTTGTCGTCTTGTCTTGTCTTGTCTAGTCTATTCCATGCTGTGCTGTGCTATGCTATGCTATGGTGTTCTGTTCTGTTCTGTTCTATCTTCCCTTCCAGCAAATATGAGTGTTTTTATGTACCATAAAATGTACCTCCAGCTTTCTAAATAAAGCTTAATTTGTTTCCTCTGTGCAGGCAGGTGGTCTGTAGCAGAAGCATCCCGCTGTGTCAGGTCTGTCAGTCTGTCCTCTGATCTTTACCTGTAAGCTCTGAACTGGCTCATCACCTGTCCCAGGGCCAAGCTTTAGGTGTTCAATGCACTTCTTTAGACAGAGTTCACCTCTTCTCCTTGCTTTCCCAGCTGGTCTTTTCTGAACAACCTGAACATCCATATTGCATCTCCCACTTGCTGGTGCAAGATCCCCTGCTGCACTTCCTCACCACACATGGGAGCTTTCCAGTGGTAATTCCAATAAATATCAAAGCCTTTTCTTAGATTACTTTTAGATAACTCAGTGGCTGTTAGGTTAGTCACCAGATGCAATCATTCCTTTTATGAAATTCTGTAATGTTACAGTGCTCCAGGAAGTCAGCAGCCATTTTGGGAAGCCATGGTGCAATGAGGACCTCAGTGAGTCTTTTAGTTTTTCAATTGCTCAACAGTATAGGCTTAAAGATTAGAACTTTCTTAAAAGTGAGAATGCACTTAGTGGTAATTGAAAGCCTCTTTCTAAATAAATAAAAATTCAGTCCACATTTAATTAAAAAAATCTCAGACAAATTAGCAGATCACGAATGGGGCAGAAGACTAGCTATAAATATTGGACTTCTCAGATGTCATAAACCTCCACAATAAGGAAATTAATAGATATGATTTAAACTATCATATTATTAATATTATAAACTATGTTGATTAGTAGCTACTTTCTATGTAGATTGAATGTATATATTCTCTAATTTTACTTCAAAATAGAGGATCTGCCAGTTAAATTACACACTATATTGTAACATGTTGTGAAGGCTGATAATATACATAATATGAGAAGCTTGCTACTAAAACTTTTCTAATATTTTTGCATAATAATATGCAAATCATGGATTGAGGAAAATCAGGAGATAAGATCAAGGATAAACATGTCTCATATAATAGCCTATATTTATTCTGGGGATATAACATAAAGATTTGGCATATTTTGTATGGAAATTTAATCAGTATGTGAAATAGTTGTGTAAGATTGCCAGACTCCATCTTAGTAGACCCAGAATGTAGGGGTGGTGCAGAAGGCAAAAAAAAGGGAATTTGGTTGCTTTGTATAATTGCAAATTCTGAGATAAAGAGATAATAATTGTCAACATTTTCATTACTATTTTGTTACATTAGGCTTAGCAATATGGTGACTAATTAAAGCATATAAGAAAGTGTGGGGAGAGAAAATTAAGATATGTCCTGAATTTCATGTCAAATTGACAAGGTCATCCTGTTTTGGTAGCAATAGTATGTATCTGGGACAGGTCATAAAAGTATTCCTAAGACTTTAGTGGCATGCAACTCTGCAGTCATCGCATACGGCAGTATTAATTTATCACCATCACAATTAAAAGTCCATTCATCTTGAAGAGCCAAGGAAAATACATTGAATTAAATTCAATTTAGATTTTTCAGTGACTGCACCTTTTTGTCATAGTTTTATCATGGTCCCAAATGTCATAAGTTGTCAGATGCAGCAAAATATCAGCATAAAAACTGGCTATATCATTCCTATCATATGGAGAATAAGACCCCACCATTGCACCTTTACCTTGATGTGACGCTCTTTAAAGAAACAGTTAAAAGGTGATACATTGTTCAGGAATGATCCATTATTTTTCATTCTTTCATATTACCCCTTTTAAATAAATAGTTTATAAGTACTTCAATTAGTAGCATAAATTCTAAAGCAATTTTAAAACTACTAATGATGTTTCAAGTTTTGTTGTCCCCTGTATTTCACAACTCTTGTCAACCAAAATCAGATACTTCATTGTGTTAGTCCTGCTCAAACACCTGGTAGACTAAATTCTCAGTCTAAAGCTCTGATCTTTGACTCCTGATTACAGGTTGTGTTACAATGTTTCTATTATTATTCTTAAGTCTTGGGAAACAGCACACTTTATTTTACATTATATTTGGTACTAGCCAATCATTCTGAGAAATCTTTTTTTTCCCCTTTTTAATCACAGAATCGCTCTCTCTCTCTCCCCCCTTAATGGAGGAGACAAATATAGATTCATCAGCATATATTTAGGTTATTTTATCAAAGGAGGAAGTTACACTCCATTAAGTCTTTTCCCACTCCCTTTAAATCCAATTTGTATTTGTTTTACTATATGTAAGCAGGAAATTTGCTAATGCATTTATTATTTTGTGTGCTATGTGCCCTCTATGTTGAAATGTAAGTCACAATGCAAACAAAGACAGAATTTAATTCAGAGAATTATTAAATATACCAAGATGCCTAAAGTAATTTTCAAATCTTTGTCATATTTGAGTTGCATCTTCTGCAGTGATACAGTTTTGGTTCAAGGAATATTATAAAGAGGGGAAGTAACCAACAGCAATATGATACCTGGAGGAAATATCATATAGAAATCAGATAAATAAATAAATAAAAGAACAGAGTAATGCTTATGTAACAACTCCATTTTAAATGAACTGTTAATTCTTTCATTAAGAAGTCAACATATAGACATTATTTAAAGGCTGAATAACTGACTCCTACAATAGGTGTGTTTCTGTCAGCTTAGCAAAGTGCCACAAATCCCTAAAGTCTCTGCAACCAAGAGGCAAGAGAGTTGTCTGTATGATGGAATAGAGATGTTCTGCTAACAGCAGACATGTAAATTTGAGTAAAAAGAGAGGTTGTGGTGGTTTAGTTTTCTCGGTTTTGGTCTAGGCTTTCCCTGGTAACAGGGTTATAACTAAGGAAGTATTCCACACCATTCCTTCACGTAATCAGCTGTATATAAGACAAGGAGGGGAGGTTCTTCTCTCTCTGCCTTTCGGGTGCTTAGAAGACAGTAGGTCTCAGTGTGTTGACCTCTCCCTTATCTATATGAGCTGAGGCCTGTCTGAGAGCTGTTGTCCAGAGCCATGCAGAGGTGAAGGAACTGTTTTCTTGAGGGAAGTTGGTGAGAGTTTATTGTGTTCGTTACTTTATTGAGCTATTCCCTGAGGTTTTGAGTGTGTATATCTGTTATTTTTACCCATTTTTGTCCCTTTTTTCCCTTCCCCTTTCCCCCTTTTCCCTTTTGGGGTTGTTTGGGATTCTTGTTCTGTATATTTATAGTGTTTAATTATATATAATTGTAATATATGTTAATATATATATTTTTACTACAAATTTTCTTTTGGTACCCTTTTTTTTTTTTTCTCTCTTTTGGGAGGGTGGAATCTGTGTGGCCAACAGCTGGATTTGGCAGGGAGCCAACCCAAACCTCCACAGAAGTTAAGTAATAGGTAACTATTACTAGGTATGGCACAGTTTATGTACTGAAGTATCACAGGGCTTAAACCCTGAAAATTCAATTAAATATCCAGTATGGTCTTTAGGTCTTTCTCTTGGCAAAATCTGCGCCTTCAGTAGATCTCAAGATCTAAAATGGAAGGCAGATATTCATCTATAAAGCTATATGTGACATTATAATACCTGTGCAAGACACCAGTTAGATAGAAAGACTCAGGACACTAGACAGCATGCCAGAGGAAGAAAACAGTGTGCAATCAGAAGTGTATCAAAGGAAGAAGATTATTTAGATGAGATATGCAAGATTTGAGTGCAGCAAATCTTGTCTTTTGGAAGAAAAGCATGGGGAGGAAAAAAAATCAAATTCTTTTCCTGAAGAGGGGAAAAAGTCCTTCCAGATCCCAAATCAGCAATCAGTATGATCTTGATTTTTAGGGGCATTTATATGAATTGTCAAGTGTCCTAGTTATGATAAGCCAGAAAAACTGTATTGAAAAACTATTCTTCTGGCAATTGCCAATGACCCAATATTTCCCAGAAGAACCTGAGGCAGCCTCATGATTCCCTCTGTATATCTAGCATGAGGAGTGGGTGGTGATAGCAAGATATTGGGAATGTGAATGTAATTTCAAGACATGCATTAAATCTGCATGTCCTTTCCCTACGTCCCATGCTGCATTCATTTTAGTGTACCATTATGTTATAAGGGATGAAATTAGACTTGTTGGGGACCACAGTTACTCAATAAGAGAGGGATTTTTAGAAATGAAAGGATTGCTGCTCCAAATTTGAAAGTAACTCTTTAGGAAACTTGTGTGTAGTGGAGAATTAAGCAAAGAAGGTTAAAAATGTGATTTAACATAACAAATCAGTACCTTTTTGAACCTTTCATGTTTTGATTTAATTTTAGAACTGTAAAGTTGGGTAAGTCTGATGAGGTTTCAGGACAGTTTCCAAAACCCTGACATTTATTGCTATGGTCTCTGAATCCAGGCGTAAATGTGCTAGTGTATGTTGCCTCATCTGGACTTTTGGCAATGTCCAGGACTTCTTCAGTTCCTCCTCCTATGTGTATTCTGGCAATGCCAGTGGGCTGGGCAGCCATATGGTCCTATATTAATTTTGGCAAGGCTAGGGTTGCTTCAGTGCACATTCCACAGCACATTCATAATGTAGAACCTACTGTTGTCCCAGCGGTGCAGCTGGTGACATTACTTTGAAATCATAGAGGTAAGGCAATAGCTTTTTTTTTTTGTTTGTTTTGGTTTTTTGTTTTTTGGGTTTTTTTTTTGTTTTGTTTTGGTTTGGGTTTTTTTACTACTTATTTCTATAGAACACGAGAACTCAAAGTTTTAGGCTTTGGATATGAAACTTATGATATCATAAGTCAGTGCACAGAAGCTGTACTTGGCTGTCTGGACCACTTGAGAGTAATGTTAGTAAATTTCCCGGGGTTTAAGATAGAAATGATTTAAGGTTTTAATGTTCATCCTTGTTCCAAATAAAGCTAAAACTTGTTTTGCTTGAATACCCTTTAACACACAATAGACTTCTGTCCATTTACTTCTGCTAATCGAACTGAGTGAACTGTTGTTCACATAAAATAGTAAAAATAAATCAGAAAAAAAATTAATTTCCAGTATTTCACAACTAAAAATGTTGCTTAATAGGTCAGATGGATCAAAATAAAACTTTTGATTGCTGAAAAGCCAATATATCTGATTCAGAAAGATTCCTTATCAAATAATGATGAAAATTGATATTTTGGTAAAATAGTAATAATTATGAAAACAAGTTATACAGCAGAATGGGGATAAACGTAATGGACTTGAATGTTCTTGCAGATTTCTACTTTTACTGAACAACGCTGAACATAAAAACAAATTCAGATTGACTGTGGGAACTGTGGTTTATGACTTCTTGGTCTCTAGGTGTTCATAAAAAGTGTTTTAAGAGAGCACATTATTTTAAAGGCATTTCATTCTTAGCATATCTCCTTGCAAGGTAGTTTTTATTTAAATAAGAACTGTCCATTTTATTTTAATGTACATACAGTTAAGAAAAAGGGAGCATTTCAATGCTGTATGACAAATAATGATACTGAGAAGCTGAATATATACTTGAAAGAACTATAAAAAACTAGTTATTGAAGTATAATCATTTTACCTCTTGTCTTGGCCTTTACTAGAATGTGAAGAAACCAGCAGTGCATCTTCAAACACTGTGGAGCAGTAAGGAATATTTTAGAATTTACTCTTCTCTACAGAATCCTACTCTTTTCCAGTAGTTATATAACATTTATGTAAACATTTTCATGGCTACCTGATTCACTTCCTTCTCAGTAATTCAAGTTACAGGCTGTGGCAATCAACTTGATCAGTAGTATGTCCGCCATGGAAAAGAGTAGACCATAGCAAAGAAGAAACATATTCTTTCTGTTGAAGAAAGCTATTCCATTGCATACTTTAGTATCCATGGTAATGAATACTTAAAGAATCATTCTGATGTTTCAGAAAGAAAAAAAATCAACACTTTTTTAAATGTTCTTTGTTTACTTCTTCAGCACAAAACATTTGGGTTTAATTTATGCATAATAATGTGGAAGGAAATGCACTCATCAATCCTCTATTGAAGTTGATCCAAATTGCTTGATTTGTGAAATGGCTTGGAGAGGAAAATCTACCTGACATTTGTCTCTGTAAATTAATGCAAGTTTTAGTGTAGTCAGATAAAATCCAGTTTCCATATATGCCTCATTAAACCAAGAGAAACTGTAGAACTGTATTTTCGTAAGTGTAAAAATGTCAAAGCAAAAGTGTGCAGTCATTCAGAGGACAAGAATATATAGGTCTATCATCCATGAGAAACATCTGGGGTAAGAATATTTGATTAATTTTCCTTCTCTGTTAGGATTTTGCACCACAGACTTCCAGCTGTCATTTGCTTATATTTTCCATGTATTTCTCTTTCTATCAAATGGATATTGGCTCAAAACTCTAAGGAGTGAGGCTGTGAGGGTCATTGAATGTTCCATTTTGGGCAAAACAGCTAGAGATGTATGGTTAGTCTCATTATATTTCTTCCATTGCATAAGCCCACTTCTTTTAGTTTATTATTTTTGTTTTCCAGCATGTAGCAATGACAAAGACAAAGGGGAAATTCATTCAGAGATATGTACTAGGCTGTGTGAATATTTGCAAGAAAGACTTTGGAACCACAACTGAACCAGTAATTTCCTTTTACATTCAAATTTTGATTTATATTATGTAGTAAATATTGCCACTGAGCATTGAAAATGAGTGTGCCCAGGAAAATATTTGCTAAGATATTTGTCTGTTTTCACTAGTACTGAGAGCAAAATCAAGGTGAAATCTATTCTCTATGGCTGAGTAGCACTGACCCATCTAAATGCATTTGCAATTTACAAAGAAAATCATGACACTGAGGAATAAGGAAAATAAAATGTGCTATCACCAAGGAAATGAAGCTCATTGAAGAGAGGACAGACTCCACAGTATTTTGTGAGTTTACAGGGTGGAAAGGCAATGGCTAGGTGACAGTTACTTGTCTATAAGGTTACAGATATTATTCAGTAAGCCAGATCAGAACAGTACTCTTTAAATTGTGCTGAATATCTGCTGTGTAGCTTATGAAGAGCAAAATATTCCACAATCAGTTTTCTTGCAAATAATTTAATGTTATTGTTCGGTTGCCTAATTTCTAGTAGTGAAGCAATTTAAAAATGAGTATATTAGGTAGAACATTCCCTTGATATTTTCTTTCTCCTTGATTCTGTCCTTATAATGCTGCTATTGATGTTCCTTCTCTGACATTTATTTTACTTTCTTCAGTAGTTTTGTAATTCTCTGAAGAAATTAACAGATTAACAGATCATGCAGTACTATGTTTTATTAGCAATACTGCTTATTATTTGGATGAAAGAAGTTATCTTGTTTCCTGCCCAGAAGAAAAGTGTTAGTTAAATGATGGAAACCCAGTGGGATAAGCTAGTTTAATTCTCAAATGTTTATATTAATCCAAGCAGGTAAATTTGCTTAACCACAGTGATGCATCCAAAGCCTTAAGTTAGGAAGAATTTGGACCTTTTTCTAATTAACAGTGACCTTATATTTAAAAATGGATTAAATATAATGCACCGCTATGCTCAGTAAGAAATTCGGTTCATGGCAAGTCAGAATAAAAAGTGTGGTGATATATAATACATTTTTCTTTAGTTGGTTTAATAACATTGGGCATACAGCTTTCACAACTTAATTGAGAGATCTGGAGTAGAGCAAGGATATTTTTATTTCCAGCAGTTTGACTGAACTGGATTAATTTTTTATTCTTGTAACTTTAAATTATCTATATGATTCTATATAGACTGCCCTGTATGCTTTTAGTTTTTTAAAAGCATTTGGTTTTCTCTGATTTTGCTGTGGCTTCATCTTAACACTGATTTTTGGAAGTCATATTTGTCTGTTAAACTGTTGTATTTTCTCAGACATCTTATGTATCTTGATTTTTCAAAGCTTTTTTAGCCCTATATGGTGTGGGAGTTTTGGGGTTTTTTGTGGGGTTTCTGTTTTAGTTTGGGGTTTTATTTGTTTGGGGGTTTTTCTTGTGTGTTTATTTGGTTTTTTTTCTTGCTTGTGAGGGCAGTGTAGTATCTGTTTTCTTCCAGGGACAAGAAGAGAGGGAAAGGGGAAGGGGAAGGGACTTCAGGGCACTTCAGCCCTGGAGCTGTGGGCTCACGGGCTCTGCTAAGAGTTGTACTTTAATATTTATATAGAGAGAGTTCTTTAATATCTTAAGAAAATGTAGAGAGAATAAGCCATAGACTTGTTCCCAAGGTGTTTATAAATTTAGGGGAGAAAATAAGGGAACTTGGCAAAGGTTCAAAAAGGGCACTACATAAGCTAGACAAAATGTTCCACCACGGTACCAAACCAGCAAATATTAATCAAAAATATTAATATAAATTACAAATATTAATCAAAAGCACCCAACTCAATATTCAATCAATTTACACACTTCAGTAAAATCCAATCCCTCCAGCTCCAAGCCACCCAAAGCATCAAGAAAGGAGCAAAGAAAGAGAAGCAGAGGGAGCAAGAAGAAGGACAAAAAAGGGAGAGACAGAGCATACAGCTACCACTGAGAGCAGCTCTCACATGTCCAGACAGCAGAGCTGTGACACGTGGCACCCCAACACCTCGGGTTTTGTCTGCTCTGGTCTCTATGGCAAAACCCCCCCAGGCAGGGCCTCTGACCCCCCAGCCACTCTGGGGTCCCAGGCCAGGGTGAGGGGCCGTGTTCTCCCTGTCCCTGCCAATCCGAGCAGGGTCAGGGGCTCCAGGAACTGTGGGTGTTATAGTTTTCTTGGGTTGTTTGTGACTGACAGCTGCTCTGGGGCTTTCTTGTGTGGGCTCCAGGCCCTGCCATGAGGGATAAGGTGTCACCGTACCTCTGTGAGGTTCAGCCTATCCCTGCCCTCTCCACACACACACACACACACACACACACACACACACACACTGATCTGGTGTGTAACAAAGGAAAAGGGGAAGGAGGGAATTTTCAGGGCAAAATATCCCATTATTTCCTGTGCTTGGAATTTAATTTCTTTTCCCAAAGACTGTCAAATATTTGGAAGCACTTATCATTCCTTTCATAAAAACTACTAGATGTACCTCTGTGTATTGTATTTACATAAATTACATAAAGATTCTGAATATAATTTTGAGGAATGCATATTGGCCAGTATATGCATCCTTCCTGTAAACTTTTTTTCCTATTTAAAAGAATAGGCATTACTAGTCTATTGATTGGAGATATTATTTTCTCTACTTTAATTATGATGCTCAGTTGCATCATAAAATGTTGTGTTTGAAACTAGCTTCTGAAATGAACTATTGCTCTTATTGACTGCAACATACTGATATTCTAGTATTTGAAACACAATTCAATAAAATATTTTTTATTTATGTTCAGTTTTCTCTGTTGCTTAATACATAAATACATCACTGAAAAGATATGTTTTTCTCCAGTCACCCCAAAAATATTAGGCTTCTTATATTTTCAAAACAAGATGAGCTGTTGGAAGATTTATCAAGATTTTTTCTGAGATCCACCTCCCTGGGAGATTCTGATGTTGTTAGTATTGTAGACACATGGGAGAGCTACCAACCAAATGCAGCAAGTTTAAGGAAATTCAGTGTCAGAAATCAGAAAACATTCTTTTAACTGCCTCCCTAGTCTGAAACTGTTTATTTCCTTCAATTTCTTACAGTCTATGCAGAGCAGGAACTTTATAGGCACATACTGTCTTGGTATCTACCTAAATCTGGTCCATAAGTGCACTTCTATATCTGATGGAGAAGCAAAATGTTTTCCAGACACTCTATATTCCTTCTACTCTTAGAAATTTTCAGAATATGTTTCAAACGCAGATAGGGATGCATAATGTGCGGCAGCACCTTTTATATAACATAGTGAAGCTTAGCAGGAATGAGGGTGTCAGAGGTTGTGCAGAGGAGGGAATAAAAGCTTACTGGGATGCAGGCTGAGTGTGGAGAATTTCCTCTCCTTCTCTTAAGGTACTTCCATTGTTTAGAAATTTCTTCAAGTGCTGTTAAGCTAAAGAAAGAGTATGAAAGGAAACATGAAACTGTGACAGAGTAATTAAGGAATGCAGCTATAATAAGAGATCTTTAGAGGTGCCTGATGAAAGGATTAACTTTCGTATATTACATAAAACAGTCATGGGAGAAATTAAAAAAATTTAATAACCTTTTCTGACCAACTTAAAAGAAAAATAAGTTCTCTGAAAGAGTTTCCAGGGGTATATTTGTAGACTGGTGGTAGCAAATAAACAGAGGCTTTTTTCCCAAAGCCCAGAGCATGACAGTTGAGTCCCATACAAGAAGGGATGAGAAAGGTTTGCACAGTGTTTCCCACAGGCTGGTTCAGTCTCAGCTTCAGCATGCTGGCTGGCTTGGATCTCCTTGGCTCTTAATATTCCAGTAACAGAAATTAAAGGTCCTGAAGTTCTCCCTTGTAAATAAGACATAATGGCAGCTAATATATAGGTACCAAAATCTTCTGTTAGACTGTGACCTTACTGTTGGTTTATACCTAACATTTCCTAGAGCAGGCCACATGTCTAAAAGTTATGCCTACAGATGGAAGGATTACTTCTTTAATTTCCATTTGTGGAACTGTCTCCAAAAATGTGGAGATCAGAGCAATTAAAAAAAATATATAAAAATAATAAATATATAGTGGAACTAGACCATAGTCCTGCAGTCAGATTTTCATGGCTGCATAGATCCCCCTCTACAGACACTGCTGTACAAATGGCAATCTGGCATGGTACAATTGGAAAGGTATCAACATATTTTTTTAAAGAAACAAAGTTTCTCCTAACTTAGATAAAGTGACCAAATGTAACAAAATAGATCTTAATAAAAATGAAAATTAAATAGAAAAATTAAACAAAAATAATAAGTGAAGATATAGTTATTTAGAGCCTGAAATGCTGCCCAATTCTTTAAAAAACTGAAGTCAATCATGCTGTCTATGGGCACAGGCTCAGTTCCCATAAGAAAAAATTGGTGATATTTCAACCAGGTTAATTGCAGACTAATATACTCAATAATTTGTATTTGATTTGATTCTGATTGTCCTCTAAATCTGGCCTGTCAAGTACCTCTCAATCCGCCACACAGCAGAAGTATCTTCTGTTGCTTTGGGGACAAGGGTTGTGCTTCTAAGCTTGCCTTGCTCAGACAGGTTTCCAAGCTGCCAAGAAGTGGAAAAGTATATGGGCAAGAGCACTCCTCCTAAAAAGGCAATTTATTAAAAAAAAAGAATACTGATAAATTCTTGAATAGAATTTTGAGGACTTAGACGTTATAAGAGTGGCATTTTATGAGACGTGATTCTACATTATTCAGTACCTTATACTAACAGACAAAACAAAAAGAAGAATTAATCATGGAATAATCAGTTAACTTTGATCTTAGAACTGCAGTTTCATTTGAGGAGTATCTGCTATAGTACAATCAAATGTATTAAAACAAATTATTGAAATTAGCACTGAATGCTGTACCTGCTAGATATATCCTTGTGTAATGACACTGAAAAGGGTCTTGAAATCAGCTTCTGAGAGTAATTTCCAGTAACCAGGTCAATAAATGGGACTAGGGAAGGAGTATTACTTAGTATGCAGCATCAGTGATATTGTTGCTGAAGTACTGCATTCAGTTCTGATGATGATGCTGTGAAAGCTGTTGATGGAGATGAATCACCAGAGGATTAAAAGTATAGTTAAATTCTGATTTATCTCCCTTGTTATGAGTTGAAAATAATTCTCTAGTTTAACAAGTAGAAAGTGAAGAGTGGCTCATTCTATGACTCCAAATGAATTTGATCCAAATGATTTCTGGCAATAAACAACTCTGTAATATAGCAGAAGTAAAAATTGCCTGTACATGGAAACTGAAACTAGATAAAAGATCAGTCTAGATGAAGAGACTATACTTTGACATGAAGTCTCTGGAAAAATGTGTTCACTGATATGGTAGTTACCCCGTGACTTTAAATTCAAGCCATCACATTTTTCTCAGATACATATAATAACGCTAAAAGAAATGAAGGTCTTAATTCCTGAATTATTACATGAGTTTTTTATAGCCTGTGTTGTGAAAAGACCAGATGATTTGAAGTGTTCTTTCTGGCCTTTAAATCAAAACCTCTGTGAAGAGGCTACTGAAAGAAGAGCTTACAAATTTTGTAATATGAACCTCATGAAAAGAAGTGAATGAAATATCAGTCTGTTGAAGAAGACAAACATCCCCTTCTATTTGCTAATTTCATGCCACATGCCTAAGCTTTTTAATTATAGTCCAAATACATACAAAGAATGACTGATTTTTGCTGATCACCAGAGCATAGCAGTATGTAATATTGTCGTCTAATTAAACCAGCTTCTAGATCTACCTTTATTACTTGTGTTCATTACAAAAAAGATTGGATTCATATTTGTAAGAAAATACCATAACCAAAACTATCAGATGTCAGATGGTTGGGTTTTTTTTTAGTTGAGTTAAATAATTTTGTGTTGAAAATGAAAAAGGGAGATGAGCTGCGATATTTGAAGGTTTTGTCAGAAAGCTGTAGCCATATGGTCAAACTTGCACTTTTCAGATAGTTTTGCTGCTGTGTCTAGTCAGAGTTTGTATAGGAACATTAACTAAATATTTTATTACGTCGCTCATGATCCGTCCAAGATGAGTTTAGATGCTGTGAATTGATAGCACTAGTTCTTATATATATATATATATATATATATATATAAAGATAAGTTCTGTAGTGTTTATTTTCCTAATTTATATAGATTACTAAACTACATACATACTTGAAACATTAAGTGAGCCTTATGAAGATGAGCTGTAGCTCCTTCAGTAGCATAAGTACTGATGGAAACTAGGAAAGAGATTCCCATTTTATGTTAATTAAAAATCACCTTGACAACTGAAGAAATCCCTTTATAGACATAGAATTCATTTACATGTAATTAATCAAAATGTTATTTGAAAAGACAAATTCATTTCAAGGAAACATACAAGTATTATTTTCTCTTTTAAAAGTATGTTTGAAGCATTGTATGAAATGCAAATTTTTTGCTAGTGACGCAGGTTTCCAAAATTTCTTTGCTGTAAGCAAATGAAAAAAAGCCAGTGAGATGTTTTTGCCAGTGACACTCTAAAAATCTTGTCAATTAATAACTATGTTCTCTTTTGTGGAATACTTTTATCATATTTAAGGACAGAAACAAATACATAGGAACATCCTAAAGATCATTCTGTTCAGATTAGCATACTTAAAAAATAGAATTAAAAGTTCTATTTATTTCCTACAACAGGATTTGCATTCTGTGCCACTTGCTCATTTTCCACAAGCCCACAATCCACAAGATTGAAAAATCTATGAGAAGTCATATGTGAGTGAACCACTAGCATTTAATGTGCAAGAATACTCATCAGTCATTTCTCTTCTTTGTTCTAGTTTTGCTCACCTGTTAGGAGTGACTACTGCATGAGTATTATTACACACAGGATTACCTGTTTCAGTGTCTGAGCCCCTTAGAGTTAGTACTGCTAAATGAATGCTGTGCAATGCAAACCCTTTTGTAGCTTTGCAGCTTTACATGTTCACAGTAATGTATGTCTATCCCAGCTTAATTATTTGTGTGATAATCCGAGAAATTTTCGTAAAGCCTAATTAATTTTATGGTTGGATATAGAATTAGTCTTGTTCTGCAGATGCAGTGCGCATATCCCTTTAGAAGCAAGGCAGGCTTCACTGTCAGAAACATTTTGTAATTCTAAATCATAAAGGTGTAATATAAACAAATAAGATGAGTCAAGAAAGTGGAACTAAAGCTTACTGGAGAGAATATAATTTCACATTCTCTTTAATGTGTCAAAAGCTTTAGTGCGTCAAAAGAAAGAGCTACATAGCAGTCATCAATGGGGTGTTCATGAAAGAGTATAAGTGGTTTTATACTCTTTTAGATCAAGCTTTTGCAATACTTCACATTGTTTTCCAACAGTCCTTCGATCCATAATCAAGTATTACATAAGATCGAGGTATTGTCTTTGCATTAGGTCACTTGATGGATTTTCATTTCCATCCATAGGGCTCTTTTTGGCCTTTTGCATATGTCATTCATAGCTTTCAGATGATATAAAGGTAAAATTAGGAAAATGGTTTCTAAAGGAGATAATGGACATTGATCAGTGCAAATGAAAGAGAGGGACCTCCCAAGTGCAGGAAGCAGACTGCAGGAAAAATATTTTAAAAGTTTTCCCTTGTTTTTCTACGCAATGCTAGCAAGCTTTCAAAATAAACCAAACACATAAATATGAAAATTAAATCCAATTGTCTTATTGTACCTTTACTAAAATGTGGCTATTCCAGCAGCTCATGTCGTCAATACCAAAAGATTGGCAGGAACTCAACTGGATTACCTCATCAAGCTGCAACCAAGTATATTTGCAGTTACCAAAGGGTAAACTTCTGTATTTGTTTATGATACAAGAGCTAATGCCTTTAAAAAACATACAGTGTGGTTTTGCTAACCGAGTTTGGCCAGGTCTGGCATTGTATTTAACACCTGAAATACAACATCCCCCACATCACTGTCCTGATGCTGCTTTTGGCATATGACAGGTGTTTTAGCACAGCAGAGGAGCAGCCCTAGCGCAGCAGCCCTAGCGCAGAGGTCCGTCTAGCCCAGAATTTGTCTCTGATAGTTGCCAGTAACGGATGATTACAAGTGATCAGTCACTACCTTGTTTAGATTTTAGCCCACCACAGGAAATAGCAGTGCTGCAGACTCAGAGGCTGCATTTTGACATATTTTAAAGGTAGCGCTTCAGGAACCACAGGTACCACTTCAGCCATTTTTTTGAGCAGTAGTAATGCTGACAGTGGCTGTACACTGAAATCTGATCTACCCATTGTACATTCCCTGTTTGGCAATACATTAACTGATGGTATTTAGGGACTCCTCATTTCTATTTGTTTTTTATTCGATCTGCTTTTGTAAGTGGGCTAGGCTGTACACTGAGTAATTTTCCCCCCACAGTTTCTACTGATAAACACCAGCTGTCAACAGTGAATGCAATGACATGAGAAGCATACAATGATTTTCAAGACAAGGTCAAATGACAGGTAGTTAAATAATGTAGAAAGGATAATCTTCTGAACAAGCAAAAGTCTGAGATTGGTGCAATGTTTTTCACAAAATTTGCAATCAGCAGATGGCAATGCAGAGGTCAAGCTCCCCCGACAGAATATATCATGTAGCTGAATAAATAATTTGTATAGAAATGATACTCTATGAAAACTAATTTTTGCTATTGAGATACCTACCTGACCTTGTGATGTTACTGTTAGCACTCTTTGTTTTCTGAGTTGCATTATTAGGTACTACTTGAAATCATATGTTGGTACTAGAGTCAAAAGTTATATGTTATATGTATGTTTAAAGGTCTCATGATTTTGAAAGCCTAAGGCGTTGTTTTCTGTGTTGCTATGTATACTTAAAAGTGTCCTATGTTGGGAACATGACAGAAATCATATTCTTGAGAATTTAGGCAAATCATAGGTGCTTCTGGGATTTTATCCAGTCAGTCTATTGCCTTTCCTTGCATAATGCTTTTTCACTTATGTCTGGCTTCCTGTGTTTCATAGTGTCTCTTGAGAGATGTTCCTTTACGTTGTCCAAAAGCCTGCATTTAACCGGCTAATAAAATTAGCAAAGTGTTTTATACTACTTTAGAGCTTAATTCAATTTTCCCTTATGCATGAAGTTCTTTAAATTTCTTTTTATTAACAGTATCACACAAATTTCTTTAAATTATTATGCAAAAGTTTAATTGAACTCCATAAATATCTTTTCACTACCATTTTAGAGCAAAAACTAATATTTTTCTAAAGTGAACGTCTTTTGTACATTGAAAAAAATGCAGTAAAGCAATAATCTAAAGTCCGTATGTAACCATAGAACCCACAGTGAGCTGTCACAGACATAATAATGTAATGCTAGTGGAGGATTTTTTAATGGAAATGTCAAATGCAATCATATTAATATAGGAAGTTAGCTCCCTATGACGACGTAAGTACTATTTCATTGTCAGTTGTGAGCTTAAAAGACTCCTTTCCTTTTATATATTATATTTTAATAAAGGAAATTAAAATATCAATCAAAATCTATGATGAAATCATGTTAAAGGTTTTTAGGAACTAGGCAATGTAGGAAAATTCACAGATAAGGCTGCCACAATATCCAGAGATTAAAAACAGTGAAACAACCCCCAGGAATTGCTTGCCTTCCATGAATTGTCAGTTGATGATGAGAGATGAGGTGAAATATTTCTTCCCAGTGAGCTGAAGGTGTGATATTGACTTTTGAAGGTGCAAATATAACTTGATTAGACTGAATTTGTTCTGAATTTGTTTTCTAGTTTTAAAGAGACAACCTCCCTTTGAGTCAATACTAGTAAGCAGAACCTCATACATTATATTGTTTTCAACACCCATCTTCCAAATGTGAAGGACTCATATATTAGTGCAACTACACTGATTTCAAAGATCACTAAAACTTCTTTGACCATCAGGACAGAGAAGACAGTTTTGAAGATGGTCTTTACAACTACCCTACTTACTGTTCTGATAATAATCTTATGACCTTGGTTTTGAAAAGCGAGTTAATACGGAATATGAAGAACTGGTGGACTTTTTCTTAGTAGCTAAAAAAATAAATGATACTGCATACTTTCTCTGGAGTCACTTTGTGCTGGTCACATTTCTTCTTTGAGATAGAAAGGGAAAATAAACTGTAGGATTTGCATCCAGCAAAACAAGAAAAAAATGTTATTTACAGATTGAAAATTATAAAAACTACTGGCTATGAAAGTCAAGTGTTAAAGTAACTCAGAGGAAACTTGTTGGTAAAATGGCATTGTACTCCAGTTCTAAAGCAACTCTTTTGTAATACCACTGTTAGTAGCTACAATTTGTTCAAATGCAATTCATTATTGTTTTCCTTTTTATAATGTTGAAATGAGAAGAGCAAGATCTATCTCACTGAAATGACAAGGATAAATTATATTGTAACGTTATATATACTAAGAGAAGCATAGAGGGTGTCATCAGGTTCTAATATCAGTTTCTGGTATTTGAAAATGACCTCCAGTAGTTTAGCATATGATATTTTTATGAGCGTTCCCAGCTGGAAGCAGAGAAAATTTTTTAATATATGTCTCTCTGTCTTTGTAGGTTTGGGAGTTTGAATATGTTTTGGGTTTTTTTTCTTGTTGTGTTTTGTGGTTTTTTTTTTTTTACTTTTTAATCCATACTTTTATTGACATTGAAGTTGTTGCACAATTCTTACAAGCTGAAATTTCAAATAACCTAGCAGTGTTATAAAAATTTGGTACTGGACATACATTTCCTTTGCTACCTTCAATGCTTTTGAAGGATCTACTTACTAGCATGGGTTGGAAATAATTGAAAATATTGAAAATCATAGCTATTGTAGTGAGAAAGGAGTCTGTCAACAAGCAAGAGGGCTCATTGTAAATTATATTTCTCTGCATATTTTACCTTTTATGAGGCAAAGTTGCTAGCTGACACAACTTGTTTGTCACTGACAAACCTAAGCTGATAAAAAGCAATTGAGACATCAATAAAGGGGTTTAACTTGCATGTTCTGTATCTTAAATTTCTGAACAGAGGACGGTTGTTTACAACCCTATTTCCTCCACTGTTACATTAAATATGTGCAGATCACATTTTAAACGCTAACAGGTATAAGGATTTTTTTTAATGAATCCTATGTCTTTATTTTCCAACTGAAATTGGCAATTATTATTGAAACAAAAAACTGGAGTTCAGGATGCAGAAGTTCATAAGCAATTTAACTACTCTGTATTTTCCCCCATTTACACATTTTGATGAACCTGATGTTCCTGAGACCTTAGTGATAGTCTTAAAGAATGAAGTCTTCTATTTCCCTACAAAATAGTTTTGGTGAAGAAGCAACAAAACATGTAACATACAATGACTAAAATTATTTTTTCTTCATTGCAGTACCTCCTAAGAGCAGTGAGACAGAGCAGTAAGGAATGCTTAACCCAACAATATAATGTGCTTATTGTGGCTATGTATAATTAGAGTCTGATGCAATGCATGCTTTCAGGAGTTGGTACCTTTTGTAAACCATTCTTGTATAGAAAAGTGACTAGGGGTATACTTACCATCAATTTTGTAGATTATGTTTTAAATGAGGAACATTTTAGCATCAGATTGGTATAGACATTTAATCAAGTAATTCAGTGGGAAAATATCAAGAAAAAATTTTGGTCTGAGATGTCAGGGAATCCTTAAATAAACACTAAATATTGTTAAAGCCTTTCTGTTACTCCAAAGCAGATTCTCTAATGCAGCCAATAGTGTAAAATTACTCTGGATGTCTCTATTGACTGAATGTGGAGCCTACATGATCAATTTTGGGTTATTACCACCACTTATAGGGAAAGTATAATTAGCAAGGATTAATCCAAATCTGTGGTGTTAATCAATGTGCACCAATGCATTCTTCTGAAAGTTGAATCTCACATAGAAATGAAGTTTCGAAAGGAGTGATTCATATCTATATATGAAACACATCCATATATGACATCTTCAGTTGACGTATTATTGGAATGTTTTACAGCTCTGTTTTTAAGGGTAATTTAATTATAGAAGTTTATGTCCTAGCATATGATAATGTTCATATTTGACTTTCAATGAAATTCTTTTTGGGTATTTTTTTCCCCAGGATTTTTTTTTCCTTTCATAGAGCTGCACACTTACATTAGACATAATAGTTCATTATCATGCTGTATACTGAACAAGTAGTCTTCTACTATTGTTTAAGCATTCTGAGGTTTTACATCTTGCAAAGCAAAAGGATGCAAGCAATAGAAATATTTTGCTATTCCATGATGAGTTCAGTAGCTATATGAGTTCCTGAGTGTTCAAAGAACACAAAAATGTAAGGTTCAACCTGCTGTACACAAGATGAATGTACAAAGAGATAGGTATCAGTTCAGAAATACAAGATGACAAACAACTGTGAAATCAAGCTGATTAACAAGGCTAAGAGTAACCAAAATAAAAATAGGATTTTCATATGAAAAATGTCACATGAAGGTAGGTAGGCAAAAGTGTTGCATTTCTAGATGTGGTTATTGAAAAAAATATTTTGAAAAGCAAAATTTAAAAGAAAAATATTTTTATGGCTTTTGCTTCATGTTATTGCCATGTATTCAAATGAAACTTAATATAAATTAACTTGAAAACTACTGAAAACTACGACTACCAAAAACAAGGAAAAAATAAACGAACAAAAAAAAGACCAACCAAAAAACCCAAAACAATCAAAAACCCCCAAACAAAAAAACACACAAAAAAATCCAAACCCAATAAAAATAACATAACCCAGAATCAAACAGCTTGCAAACAAAATCACTATTTGCTTTTTTTAAAAAACTATTTTGTAATCCTGTAATGCAGCAAAGGTGAATGGACCTAGTGACCTCATACTGAAGTTTCAAGGGAGTGCTCAGTTCAGACTAGAATGCAGTTAAATATTGGAAATTATTGGCAAAAGCCACTCTTTTACCATTTTCAGAATAGGGATCATATATGATGAGCCCCCGACCAAATGACCTTCCGTGCACAACACCACACCACACAGGTTGAGGGTGAAGGCACAAAAGGCATTTATTTATCTGGGGCTCGGGCTTTTATAGGGCTCCAAGCGAAGGTTCTGGAACTTGAATAGGGTAAGGGGTGGAGTGTGTAATGGGGCAACCAAACAGCCAGTCAGGGGCAACTCGCCGAAGGCACAAAAGTGAACCAATATGGAAGCAGGTCCAGGGCAAAGGCGGGAAACTGTGAGGGGGAAGAAGACAACATGGAAGGGAACCGGGGATAAAACAACAAGGGATCCACCATGTTGGGGAACAACCTGAGGGGTGCACATAGGGGGATAACCATTAGCAGGGGGGTTAAGCTTTCTACGCCTGATCGTTTACTTGCGAAATGATCCTTCTACGAGCAATTGTATACTGGATTAAGAAGTGTCCATGAATTACAAGAGGCCAGTTCTTTTCTTTAAACTTCTGCCACAAACATTTGGAGCTCCACATCTCTGCTCTGTCTCTCTGCCCTCCTAAGTCCACTTTTGAAAGTTCTTTTCCATGTCTCATAACTATCTCGTTCTCCCACACATATATATGGTCAGTCTATGCTGATTTACAGAATAGAGTGTTTCAGGACCAGGAATCCTGTCACACTGGCAATTCCTCTGTCAGAAATGTTTGTACTATGTGGTGGAAAGGGATGTGGTTAAGGCTGCATAGAAATGCAGTGTTAAGGATCACACTTTTTCTATTTCCCACAGAGGAGAAACTGTACAGTCAAGCAGTAGTTTCCATCTTCATTTTCTCTATGGTAAAACCCTGACTAAGAAGTGGCTAGTATTTTACTTTGTCTTTCACTCTGGGACTATTATTTGGAGTGTAGGAGGTAGCATAAGAGGAGAAATATATAATTTGTACTCATTGTGATTCAGTATTTCAAGGTAGTCTATAAGGAGTCATGAAAGTATGGAAAGAGGAAGTCTCAAAACATTTCATACACAAAACTCTGTCTTCACATTTATTCTTCAGAATAAAAAAGTTCTTATCTGCTTATCTACTTTTAGCACCAATTAGTAGTTAGACATGCTACAGTCTTAACCATGCATGAGCTCACCTCTGACTGAATACATTCTGTTTGGCAAGCTGCCTCCACATCCTTTGCAGTCACATTTTTTCTATGCTTTAAATGTTTTTAGTTATGCATGGAGAACATTTATGTACAAAAATATCCTTGTAAAATGGATAGCGCTCTCTTCTATTTTTATTCCTTTAAAACATGCTTAATATAAATACGCAAAAAATAGAAGTAAAAAGGCATGAGGAGAATGAGAAGTTAAAAATACTTCATCAGCGAAGAAGATATTGAGTCAGAAAAGTGGAAGCTATACTTCTTGTCATACGTCACTTTGAATCTTTAGAGAATACTTAGATACCATTTTGATGGGCATTAGTGTAAGAACACAAATATAATTGCTATTAAAATGCATCAGTGTGGGCAGGACTCCATTTCACTTATGTAAGGAACTATGGAATAACTTATTAACAATTTTTGGGGTGACAAGGAGGTAAGAGAAAAGAGAAAACTCATTTTCTGTCAGTCAGCATTGTATTTGTTCTAAGGAACTGGGCAAAGTAGTTCCTGTTGTCATTTATAAATATGTAATTACTCAGTCTTTATATTGCAGTTGTTGGTAATAGCCTAGTAATTAAATAGTGTTAGTACCTCAGAAAATCAGAGTATCCAAGAGTATATTGGTTAAATAGTTCGAAGAAGCTGTTAGGGCACAAATCTAGAACATGATGCAGCTAAAATGTGTAATTCCGTGGATCCAAAACAAAGTAATTACCATCACATATGTAGTTTTCTTATTTTTTTATGTTTACATGGACTGCATGCAGCTGGCGAAAGCTATATACTTTACTTGTTGGTTCGAAAGAATGGGTTAGTCTGAAACTGAGTACATTTATACTTTCCAAAGCAGCACTTACAGGAAAAACTGCAAACTTTATCTAGGCCACTGTCAGGGAGTGATGAATGAGGTCTGTGGTGGTGTAACCCCAATTCTTGTCCCATGGGTGCAATTGGCTCCCTTGGAAACACTTGCTAGCTGATTTCAGAATATGCAAGGCTTCCTACCAAATATCTGTGGACTAATAGCTTTTACAAGCCTTCTGAAAGGTTTTCTTGTCAATCAGGAGGGAACATTGAACAAAAAGCTATATAGTGCTATATGCCATTATTAGAGGTAGAAAGTATTTTTTAATGTACTAACATGTACAAAGTCACCCACCTATCAACGTTGTAACCAAGCATCTGCATTATAGAAAATCAGAAATTTGACACTTAAATAATTTTAAGCAGTCTGCTAGCTGCCTCTTAAGACTTTTTGAAATACTGACTTCATGCTTGAATCAACCGAGGTATGATAAAATTGCAGACAGTAAGAGGTACAACAAATTTCCTGTAACATTACCTAATGTACATTTTTATCAACTGTAAAGTAGCAATTAATTATCCAATTTTCTATTATGATACCAAGAGGCTGTATTAGTGCAGTAGCATAAATGAACTACGGACTAATAAGAAATACAGGTTTTGTTTGCATTTTTTCCCAGTAATCAGATCAGAGTTTAAAAGAGCTTAAGGGTTCAAAAGATTTTATCACCTTAGGACCTTAAAGATAATGGTCCTTTATTGTGTTGATTTCAGGTCAGAGTAATTCTGTCAAAGACATAGGTGTTTATCTTCAGAACAGAAGGAGATAAAGTACTATGCTCTCTGAGGAATATAATAATAATCTTATAATAATGCTATAATAATGTATTTCATGTTCATAAAACTTAGTCCTACATAAAGTCTCTAAAAAGCATCACTAGTGTTCATAAACGTAAGAAAAATATGTAATATAGATCTATATTTGTGTATAGCAAACACATTTAAATTCTTGTGATACTCAACCTTTTATTTACCAATGAATAGCAATGCTCTGTGATTTTTTTATCATTGCCAAAACCATAGCTTTACAAAAAGAAAACAAATCAGATGATAAAAAAATTAATTCATTTATTATGGTGACCCTTTTTTCCCCTACTGAAGAAATCCAACATTAATAGTTCATAGACAAAGAGGGAGAGAAAATGTAATTTCACTGCACTATTCATTAGCAGGTGGTTTGAAATCATCAGCAGAAACATGACAGTATCCTTTGACTTTCCATGCCTATGGAGGAAATATAAGAAGTTTACAGTGAAATCAATATCTCTGATTATTGGGTGATAAAATAGTCTTTTAAAAATATCTTCATTCCTTATCATGTTCATTCGAAATAAGAAAAAAGAAACTTCACCCAACAGTACAAACAAAACCCAATCAAACAAACAATATAAGTCAAAATGTAAAGAAAACAAAGACTGATTTTTAACAGGCTGGAATAGGGCAAAAGTAAGTTGCTGTGAAGTTATTTCAGAAAGCACATGGTTTTGTTCCCAACTCTGGTTTGTAAGATTTTTAATTTTTAGAGAAGAATGGAAAAAATACGAAAGAGAAGAAGGAAGGTAGAAATGACTGACTGGAGGTCTGGGCTAAGTACTGTGTTTCTGAAGCCCTTCTGCCTGTTATTGACATGCACTGTCTCATACTCTGGTAGTCTCATGTTCTGTATTGCATAAGGCCAGATGTGATCAAGCTGCTATCAGTATCAGCAGATTTAGATATGCAGTGAAAGAAATACACTGAAATCTTACTTTCCATGGCAAAATAGCAAGAGGTAGCAGCATCCTTTAGTGATTCTGAAAACCATAACACCAACTTTTAGTGGATTCTGCTCAGTTAATAAGGGTATGTTCAATATTCTTGAAACCTTGTTTTGCCCAAGTTGCCTTCTATTGGTCTTATTTTCTTCTGTGAAAATGTAATAACACACTCTACACTTTCTTTAGAGGAATTTTTTATGCTTTGGCAATGTGAAGACCGTTTTTATTGTTTCCTCACAAAATGGTATAGGGCTTTGCTTCATCATCCATACTCTTCAAAATATTAACATTGGGAAATGTTAGACTTAGTTTTCAGCCTCCTCACTTTGTACTCAGTTCTGAAGACATTTATTAATAGTAAATATTGATAGCAAATAGATTCCCTTTTTACTCTATAAAAAATAAAGTTTATGTTCTTGGATCATGTGCTGTTTCACCTAAGAGCATGCCCACACTTTTGTGCTGCTTGTAGGGGGGTATACATATAAGCAATGTACAGT
Source organism: Dendrocincla tyrannina (assembly GCA_035047865.1). Classification (NCBI taxonomy): domain Eukaryota; kingdom Metazoa; phylum Chordata; class Aves; order Passeriformes; family Dendrocolaptidae; genus Dendrocincla; species Dendrocincla tyrannina. The sequence goes on from JAWWMP010000001.1 coordinate 76,108,267, forward strand.
CAGATAGAAAGTGCAGAATTAAAAGACCTTGTTCAATCAAATTAATGCTGAAGATTAATGAAGAGCCCTAAGTTCATGTTGACTTGTATTATAAAAGATCTTAAAATGACGTATTCTGACATCTAGAAAGATTTTTATTTCTATCTTTTTCTTATTGCAGATGTGGTTTTATAATTTTAAAATCACTCACCATTTTTTCTTATATTTTAACTTTCCCTTTTGAATGCATCATTTTCTTTCTTCCTGTACTCAGCCCTTTTGTACTGATAGTCCCTGGAGTCAGAAAGAACCAACATGACCTTGAACACAGATGAAAGCAGATGTAGTAAATTTACATAGTATCATGCAGTTTTCCTTAAAAATGTATCACCTAGTGGAAAATGGGGACATATGTATGCCCCCATACATAAATGAAGGATAGCTTTGGCCAGAGGTCTTTGACATAATAAACTGTTCTTTATGAGAAATTACAAACTTGTACAACTTTTTTTCTCTCTGAAACTGATACCAAAGTCAATGTGGTGCCGAGTGGGGCACATTCACACAAGGAGGAACCGCAGGGTTTTTGCATGTGAGCGTTCTATTTGGCCTCGTGAATTAAAAATCAAGTACAGTCCCTTTTTCTAATTCCTGCTACTTTGCCCTTAGTGCAATATGCACACACCAGTATCCAAAATGTTTTTTTTATTCATTTTTATGTTCTCTTTAATTGGATGCTGACCAAGAACAGCATCAGCACACTGACATCATGAGATGTGCTGGTGTATACTGTGATGTCCTTGTGAAACAAATTGGGAAAAACTCTACATATTTTCTGTGTTAGCCCAACTACACCACATGCCTTATATACAGTAGTCAGTAACTGGAATCTTTCTGGTGGCAGAGAAATAGGAAGAAAGCAAGTCTCTTATGGCTACGTATGGTATCCCAGAAATACCTCTGAAATCCACTTGTGTTTTGAAAGTTCAGATTGGTTGAGCTGGTTGAAGTCTATCTGCTATTAATATTATATAATAGCAAGCAGTTTCCCACCTAGTCTTGTCCCTGTAGTTCATCAGATGTTTGGAGAGAAGGAGAAAATCTGAAGATTTACACTGGAAGATCTCACAGGTGGATGAACAGGATTAGATGCAGTTGAATCGAATGAAGAATGAGTTTTGACACAGTGCAATTGTGTATTCCATCAGTGCAATTGCTCAGTCAGTTGAAAGCATAGTTGATAGAATATAACAGAATGAAACCTCTACATCAGGGTGTTTTTTATGTGCTTTGACTATAATGATAAGAAGACAGTAGTAGGCGATATTCAGTAACTGAATTGTGTGCATGCAAAACTACGAAGTTAAGCACTGAACTTCAGTTTGAGTAACTTTCTTTTCCCCCCCTTTATGCTGACTAGAGCTTATCACTTTGTGAAAGGAAGTGTGAACACTGCTCTTTACACTTCAGGACTTAAGAAGTGAAAAGCTGATATGTTAATGCTATTGGTCAGTGGATGTTGTAAAGATTTGTGACATTCAGTGCCATTTAGGTCTTACTTCTGCCTTTGCTATTGTTTTATATTCCTGAGATAGTAGGCAACCAAGCCTAGTAGGGAGCTCAGACTTTTGGCCAACAAGCAAGTCTTGTCTAGCAAACAAATGAGCTCTAGCATTCTTGCAGGATGCAAGGAAGACAAAATTAATTTCCCTCTTGAAACAGAGTTGTGCAGATGTTTCTATGTTATAGCTGCTTTCAAACACCAAATGCCAAACTCCTTTGAAACCAGCAATGCTTGTTGTTGAAATTATGCAGCAAGCAAATTGTATATTGATAGAAGGAACATGACAAGAGTCTGAGGATTATTAGCATACATGAACAAATCATCTAAAGTTTCAACATATTTGACTATGATATGGTGTTTTCGTGGGCAGTTTCTGAACTAGATTAGCTTGACACAGAGATGCTTGGGTTTTCGAAACTATCCTCCATACTCTGCTTATTTTTAACATTTGGAAACACAGATAGGGACTGGAAAAATACATCCAAAATTTTATATAGGTTAGCATGAAAGGCTATTTGAAACAGAGAATGAGGTAGTGCTAATCCGTATGGTCTATATATCTGAAAACATTTTTTAATCTGGTACTTAAAAATGGTTAGTTCTAGTGACCGTATTGTGTTGTTTCTATTCCTCAAGGATCTGTTCCAATGCCCATTAAAGAGTAGAATCAAGTCCTAACAGAAAACTGGTTACTTATCTCAGGACTCAATTTCTGTAAATAGCATCTGAAAAAATGAAACTGAGTTTATGTTCATTGCTTGGGGGGGGGGGAGGTGGGAGGCGGCGGGAAGATGCTTGGAAATTTAATTTGTGTCTTATTGGCATTCTTTTACAGAAAGAACCTAGAGATTCCTACCAATTGAAAGATTTGATAACTTTATAGACATATCAGAAATTGCTGGTCTTTAGAAGTTTCAGGAATTTTCATGTTATTTACTGCCTGCAATAGGTTCCTTTTCTGCTGAGCTGTACCCAGTCTTCATATAAGTGTTACTCTTTATGTAACTTTTTTTCTATTTTATTTATCTGCCAGCTGTTATTTTTAGTATGGTCACAGTCTTCCAAGGAGCTAAACTTTTATGGTGAACTAAGCTGTCAAGAGAGGCAATATGCTTTTATATTTATCTTCTTTTTTTTTTTTTTCTTCTGCGTAATGCAACTTTACACTTGGCATAAAAATTCTTCACACTTACTTAGAGAAACCTTTAAAAACAGATTATGCTGGCCAGAGAGTTATGGCCTTTTTTTGACTTAAAAGAAAAGTAGTCATTTAGACAAAAATTATGCTCATCCTTAGGAAGGGTGTGAAGACAGAGCTGATACATTTCTCATTGCAGAGAATGAATATATGAAGAAATCTGAACTTCATTGCTGCTAGTAACAAGAGGAGAGTAGGAGGAAGGAGAGCAATTTCAGCATCTTTATTCATTGATTTCCAACAGTGAATCATACATTCCTTCACAAGCTGTTCAGAAACTTAAGTAATCCTGCACTGATGTCTTCTTAAAACTGTAAAATGAGCAGTTGATCAACTTTCAATCAAAGTCACACTGAGACCCTTCTTCATCACATTTATGGACATAAAAACATCCCTCAGAGCCAGAGCATGATGAGTAGTGCACAGGTGCACTGGTGAGAAATGAGTGGGATGGGCCATCCCGTGTCCACCTGTTGCCTAAAATGAAGAAAAAAATTCTCTGGACAATTTCTTAGTATAGGAAGATAAAGAGCGGTTCATTGATTAAGGCCTTAGGTTCACAATGTGCATATTGCATATTACTCACACACACCATAGGTTTTACAGTTTTCTAACACTGATTATAATATCTAACCATTACATCATGGTTACACCTAGCCAGAACAGTGTCCATCCATTTGGTCCTCCCTCAGGCACACCTCCCAGAATTGATTCAGTGGACTCAAAGACCCCTTATTTTCATTTTTCCTCAGCATCCTCTGCCCTCCTTGGAATAATTTCAAGGTTTCTGGGTCCTCTGAATAATTTTGGCTCTCGTATATCAAGTGATGTGCCTGTTATGTCTTATTCTAAGAATTTTTTATGCAGATAAAATGTTTACCTTGCTACAATCTTTGTCCATTGGAATTCTTGACAAGAAAAATTAAACAACATTTTGGGTATCTTGTACAGAGGTACTATCAGGCCAAAGGCATGAACAAGTTATACCAAAAATTATTAAAAAGTCTATGTTAAAATTTTTATAATGTGTCTTTAAGGCTTCACACCCTGGCCTGAGGTAAGGTAGGTTGGGCCTTACGGACAGGCCAATACTGCTGAATCAAAAAGGACCTCTTCTTGTCTTTGAGAACAAGTGACATGGACTGTCTTACAGCTGTCCATGACTATGACTTCACTACTTCCCACATCATTCCTTTCTTGCAAAAACTGTTTGGAACAGTTCAAAATGGAATCAGAAAGTAGACTAACAACAACAAGACAATCCGGTGTCTGATGACATGACTTGATTGACTCTTTATTTATGCCTTTAAGCCTAGTCTCAGAGGAACGATAATGTTTACATCAGCAGCCACAGCTGGCTCATCTTTTCAGACCTACCCAGAACCTCCTCTTCTTTCCAGGTAGTTTCTTTGCCAGTCACATCACTTCACAGGGCACATCCCTACCTAAAGTACATGGACACATTTCAGCAGCAGAAGTTTGTTCCTACCACAACAGCTTGACTCCATAGGAACTGCAACTTCAGTTTCTGAGGCTCCAAATTATGAAACGTATTCCACCTTGTATATTTACATACATGTGGTGGTGTGGAATTCCGTCTCATATGCACATTTTGTGGCTATGTTGCCTTGAGGACTCTCTTTACAGAAACTAGAGTAGACTTCACCAGATTAGAGGAACTACTGGATTTGGCAGTCTTTTAAGCCTTTCCAATCTCTAAGTTTGTAGTTACAGGTCCTGGCAGATAGTGGTTTTTTTCAGTGGACGTTTAACAACCTGCAGAGCAGAAGCTATCCATTCGGCTGTTGCTGAACAATTTGGAAAATTAGCTCATCATTTTCCAAATGTGTACTTAGTTAAAGCATAATAACTTGGAATGAAAATAAGGAAATTACTCAAAAAAACAAACAAACAAAAAAAGACTTCACAAAACAGACTGGCTTATTGTGTTTAAGAGAAGGAGAAAAGAAATCTGATTATTAAAAAGCAAATCTTCACCATTTCCTGCAGCTACAAGTCTGTGTTCCCCTCTGTTAAGAATGGAGACCTCTATGAGCACCCTTATTTGTCTCAAAGAAGTTTCTCGATCATCAATGAAAAAAATAGCATAATAAAAGGTCAGGGCAGAATCAGGTGTTTCCACATGGAAGAAATCTTGTTATGTAGGTCTGTCTGTAAAAGGACCTTCTACATCTTCAATAGCAGCACTAGCCTCCTTCTATTACTTGCAGTTACACTCATGTAAAGAAAAATTCTTTCCTCTACGTCTCTTCCTTTGCCATAGTAAATGAACTCTTAAGCTTTAAACATTGGCATTGCCCTTTACTCTTTTTTATGGCTAACATATCCTCATCGTAGCAGTGCATGTACTGTGCTTGGAACAGCTCATACCTCAGGAAATTATCTTGCAGGTAGCATCACTGTTCCTCATCTCTCCTCTGTAGCTCAGGACACAAAAGTTATGGTGCAGTTGATTAATCTGCAGAGTTTAGAGCCTCTTTTATGCACAGCTTGGTAGCCCTGAATGATGCCAAAAGCTGCTAGATCTGGCCAACATAGACCTTTTATGGGAAATCACAGCTGTGCACTCAGAAAACTGGCCAGCACTCTTCCTGCCTATGGGGTAATGGTGACACTTTGCATAACTGAAGACAACCAAGTTTCAAAGCCTTCATAACCAAAGACAACCAAGTTTCAGAGCCTTCATCTAAAGTGTCATCAGTTTCATGAGGATTTCCACAACTTTAGGGTTTATGGAACACTATTTCTTTTATGGGTACTGTAGCCAGTTTGTGTTAGCCAGTAAATGAAGAAACTTCCAACAGTTCTCTCTTATTTCCACCCATATTATTTTCCAGCACTAATGTACCAGTAAAACAACTTGCTCACCAAATCTGAACAAGTACAGTTGTTTGCATGTTTTTTTTTCCTTGAGAGAACTCAGTGAAAACATACTGAATGTTTTTAGACACACATAATAATGAGTATATGTAGAAATTAATTAAATTATCTTTCTGAATAGGATACTAGCAAATTAAAGCATAATTATGAAATCAAATATAATTTTCAGTATATAGATCAATTTTTAATTGCTAGACTAATTACAGAAAGACAAGAGACCTTTGAAATCATTTGACTGAACAATTAATCAATGTGGGGTTTGTATTTTTCCATTCCTCTCCCTGTTCTTGTATATGTAATACCAGTCTTCCCACAGGCATATAATAAAAAGCTTTTTATTCAGTCATTTAGAAGTTTAACTTCTTGAATAAGACAAATGAACCATTGCATTAATATGCTAATTTGTACTTCTAGGAGTCTGGAAATTATTGAAGTTTTAAAATATTTATTGCAAAATATTTATAAGCAAAAAATATATGTTTTGCTTTCAACCAGTGTAGGAAGTGAGCACACAGTCTAAATTTAAAGACTTTTCTGTGAAAAGATTCTAAAATGGAGAGAACTTTCAATAGTATTACATAAAACTCTTCTGATTTGGATATTTCAGCTGGTTGAATGCTTTTGACTGAAATCAGACAGTCTCCATTGGGTAAAATTTCATTGTTTTGGGATGTTTTTGCTAATTAAGCCAGCTGAAATGTGAGACTGTCATTCAGCAGCTTAGTCTTTTTCTTTGACTGTGAAAAATAAGACAGAATATTAAGGAATTACAAGATCTATTCTTATGAAAAAGTTTTCCATCAGTCCATAAATGAGAGTCTATGGGGCTCTGCTACAACTCATGAACATCATAGAGTATCAACATGAAACATTACACAGAATTAGATCACAGAGATAAATTAAATGCAAAATATTTTACAGGTGAAGGAAAAATAGCTGCCTTATGAAAATCAGGATTAGATTGATTTTTTTAATTTCTTTTAAAAAGTGAAAGTCAGATTCTGTTTTCTAATAATATATTTTCAATAATCTGTGACTTAATGGTAAGTTCTCTAAAACAGGAAGTAAGTACTCAAAATAGACACTGCAGGATTCGTTTTCATTAAAAGGTACAGTTTTAGGTCCCCTAATCTGGTTATGTAATACCATTCCTACAGAACTATGTGCTTTCTGAGCCTCTTTGCAATATTGCACTTAATACACAAGAAGTATGCTGCAGCTCTTTGTGAAGGTGGCTTGTGAGAGGAGGTGTCTTTTTTCCAGGGAGAAACAGGTGTGGTGATTTTCAAATTACAAAGAAGGAAATACAAGAGACAGATGTTGACTATGCTAAGGAGATGATGATGTATATGTGATTAATATATCACTAAGTGTGTTTTGGGACAGTCTGTATGACCTCTTTATTCAGATTAAAAGCATGTGCTCTAAATAACAGTAGGCTTTTAATTTAATCAGTGTTTGTCTTTATACTGCCAGGACTCAAATGGAAATGTCATGGGCATTTAGGCTGATGGGACCTTGCAACTACTATATCATTCTTCTTATGAACAGTAAATGACTGCATATTTGACCTTTCCTGTTATAGCCTCTTACACTGTAGATAGAAAAATTATAGGAGCTGTAAATATTGCCATTAGGTGCTTTGCTAATACAAATCAAATCCTATTTTATGAATACCCATTTAATTGATGTTTTTGAGTACTATCATATGTTGTGCACATTAAGTCATAGTCCACCCTGCTTTAATGAGACCAAATTTAAATATATATGAAAAATATACTGTTTAACATAAATTCTGCATGTCAGTTATGAGTGAAGCCAGGTATTAGAAGTTTGATATCAAAATACCAGATTGCTCATAAACCCAGCAGAAATTTCATGCTTTGGCAACTAAATTCCATGTCTACAAATTAAAGTGCTGACTTTTATTGAAATGCAACATAAAAAGAAATTCCAAATGTAAGACTTCACCTTACTTCAAAATGTGTGCTGTACATGACAAGATTTTGAGGTTTCTTTTTTTTATTACAAGATCATTCAAAATCTATCTTGATACACAAGAAAACTGCAGTCAGCCTTGTTACAAGTTCTGTGAGTCATGATATATACATAATGCAAGCAAAAATCTTGCTTTTTAGGGGCTAAAAATACTAACAGAGCTCTAGTGCTTTAGTGGGAGTTAGCCATGTGTGAACCTCAAAAACAATGCAGCCTGCTTCTAAAAACCTGAGTAACAGCTTCTGCAGCGTTGCAATGCATCACTACCTTGGACTGGATGGAGGTGTCTAAAGGTAAATGCAAACATTTTAATTAAGTCTAGTCTATATTACATCGTAGTTAATTAAAATCTAGGAACGAAATCTCGTCGCCTAAGCAAAAGATCTAATGCCACATGATCTGTCCTTTGATACCTACTCTCACACCAGGTATCTCTCCATGCTGTTTTTATAGATCTTGAACCATTGCTACTAGTCCCATGTGACTGTTCTGGGTACAGCTGGGTTCTCAAATGGCAGTTGGAGCCTGCCTTTCTAATCAAGAGAGTGACTCACCTGCTTGATTATGGGAGAAAGGATCCCTAGAAATACTGCTGAAGTCAACTACAAGAGACGGTTAACATACAAGACAAACTTACACAGATACCTACATTCTGGACAGATAAAATTTGATTTCTTTTCTCTACCCTTAACATTTTTGTAACAATAAAAAACATACCACTGTCCTAATAATTTGTTTTCCAACACAAATTGCAGAAAACATAATGACTCTTGAAAGAATTGAGTTCCCAACAAATGATTTTTTTGTACAATGGAAATTTTTAATTCATCATCAAGTTACTTTGATTAAAAAAAAAGATACCTATGAAAATTGCTTTTACTTTGCATCTGCTTTCATCTGTGTGGCTTTTATTTGTAACCCTAATGAAGATAAATAAATATTTCAATCATGATTCACGGTTGTGAAATTTCAATAAGGAAAAAAGTCAAAGGCAATTTAAAGTTGGACTACATTATTAAGACATTTAGCTCATGAGAATACACAGTGATCACAAAGAGAGAGAAAAAGACAAATCACTTTTCCAAGCTAAGAGTTCTCAGAGGTAAGAGCAGAGGGGAGGTTTTCCCTGGTCTCTCTGCAGATAAAGATTTTTTTTTTTTCTTTTGAGCTAACATGTAATTTTAACACTCAAACCATTTTTGAAAAAGACGGTCTCATGAAAAACTTCTTGGCTTCTTTTTCTCTTAAGATGATGTACAAAGTCACTGTGGGTAAAGGGACTGTCAAATGACTGTGTATCCCAGAAGTTAGAGTATAGGAAAACAGAATAAATCATGAAATGTCTGAATACATTTAATAAAGTTTTCGAAGACTAGAAAATGTACTAAAAGTAATTGAAGCCTTTAAACAGTCTTATAATAAAGTTCATGCGGGGTTTAATTATACAATCCTTTTGTGAGCATTTTCAGCTAAAAATTACAGAAGGAGTTTTTTGGTTAAGTATAATAACATTTGAAAGAAAAATCTATTTAATAAAATAAAAAAACATGAGTTTATGCTTTTCAATTCATTTCTGCTTGTCAAAATGTTTATTCTGAGAAAATAGTCTTCCTAATTGTCCTGATGTATAGACTTCATGGTCAGTTTTTAGAGCACAGACCTCCCTAAAGCCGCTTATATGGATTTCTCTATTCAAATTAAATTTGTAAATATAGAGAAAACGTTAGCAGTCTTGTCAAAATACAATACTGCAGGTGCAAGTTAGATACAGATATACTGAAAATCATAAAAATATTCTCTGAAAAGAAAAAGAATGCTATATAAGTCTGTATCAGCAATGTGAACTGAAGCTCTTCATTTTAAAAGGTCTCACTATAATACCATTTAATTTTATTACTTTTTACAAAGTTTAGTTTTTCCATTACTGAGGAGAAGCTCATAGTTGCTTTCCTCCCGTGCTTTTGAGTTGTGAAATGAGCATGAGTATGTGCCTCGTGAGAAAATGTGATTATCTGCATGAATAAGAGATAAGTTAGAATAAGTTAGAATAGTGATGGCTGGCTTGTGCATGTTGTATCCATATAAATGCAGAGTCCAAACCTTCCTTCATAACAATGAAGGGAAGAGCAAATCAGAGTCCCTTTCCCCTTACTCAAACCATGCCCTTTCCCTCTTCTGTGGCATCATCCTGTCTGACCTTCTATTCTTCATCTGTCCACAGTAAAGCTTTCTAGAGCTATACTAAGGTTATATCAATTGATGGCTTCATAATAACAGAAGGATAATTTTTCTCCCTTTTGGCTAACTTTCTTCAGACAGATCTTTACTACAGCACTATGAATTTTTCAGCTAAAAAACTTCCAACAGAAAATGTGCTCTCTCATTCTTTTCCAAGATGAAGTAAATATGGGAGAAATAAAAGTATAGGTCTACAATGTGAAAGTTTTTAGTTTAAGAGTGAAGAAAGGTTTGATGAACACAAACTGTATCATTTGAAATATTTGTCTCTTGCTACGTTTTGGTGCTGTGCACTGATTTGCTATGCTTGTCACTAAGCTTTTTTCTGCCATACAATTAAGTATGGAGCAGCGAACTGCAACATAGAACTGACTTAACTCATTCCACAACTGGAACCGACACAGTTGTGCTGGTATAGAACTAAATCCAAACTCCTCAAAACTCCTTCAAGACAACAAATTTAATTATGACCATGCTAATGAATTTAGAGTGCTTTGGGGACTTCAGGTGTTTGTTTTTTCTTCTCTGCTGTGCTCCATAAAAAATACAGATACGCTACAGTAAATGGCATGAATTGGGTGCCCTCAAATATGTTTGTCATAGATTAGAATATCAATGCATGGTGGAATATTACTTTAAGGAAAGTAACAAGGGCTTCCTCTGTTCATTAATTAAGACATGAAATGTTTTTGGTTGATTTATGCAGCACCAGAATAACATCCAGATGTGTAAATGTGTACATGCACAGTTTGTGGGTGGATTCATGTAGGTGAACACAGATATCTAAAGTGTCGATGTCTTCATCTCAGTTAATCATACTTGCACTTATAATCAGTGAAGAACAACAGAACTTCTAGAGCGTGATTCACTGTATCCTAAAATAGACTTCTAAATCTGACTACAGCATTACAGTGCCTGTTTCTCCCCGTCAACTATACAAGGACCCTACAGTGGCTAGCACAGATATAAATTCCATTGCAGATTACTTAGGTCAGAATTCCCATCCTAAATCACCAAAATAAATTTTCTCTTAGCGCATATTGAAAGGATCTGAGGTTCCCTAAAAATACCATGATAATGAATAATCAGTGTGGACCTTAAAATAGCTAATTAACTCTATAGTGATAACATACCTGCTGTGCGTTTGTCAAAGTGCTTATAAAAATGATAAATACTCTTAACATTTTCTTAAAATGTATGTTAGATTTTCTTCAAATTGTATTAAGAAGTTTCAAAGCAAAATATCTGTACCACTGTGCCAACATGGTATTGCTTTCAAACAATTCAGGTGGGTCAGCTTGAGTGAATCTGAGTGCCTGCAATGATAATAAAAATTATTAATAATATAAAAAAGTAATAAAAGGTATGAAAATTAGGTGAATGGTTATTCAAACATGGTAATAGACTATGTTTCTATTTACTTGCTATCTGAACTAAAGGATGACTTCTCTGTTAGCAGAGAGAGATTTCTGGCTATGCTAAGGCAACCTAGGACTAGGCCATTTCCTATTTTTTTTTCCCCATTTTTTGTCTTCTACATATCTTCCTAGTTGTTGAAGTACTTGATTCAGGGGGTGGGATTATCTTTATGAATAGCAGCATGCTTTTATCAGAAGAGACCAGGGAAGAGTCTTCCCAAATTACCTAATAGTGCTTCTGGCTGCACTGACAGTTTTTTTCTAGCATAAAGAATTATAAAGACTTGGAGATTTTTTTGCGAATTTATGGGAGAATGAGTATTTGGAACAAAACCTGAAATCTACAGTCTCAATGTCAAACACCTTTTCTGATCCTAAATATTGTGGGACAATATATATAAATATATAAGTATAAATAAGTATATATAAATATAAACTCTCCTGTAATAAATGTGCTGTGTAAGGCTGGCAGAGGGCTGAGCAGCTGCTCTGTGGGAAGCATTTAAAGGAATTACTTAGATTTAATGCTAGCAGACCCCCACCCTAAAAGATGCCTACAAGTTTGAAGTCTGAACTTCAGATAATGATGTAAGTTTTATGGCAGGCATCTCTAAAAGCCTTTCACCTTTTGGACCCTTATTTTAGAATAAATTAATTTCCTTTTAGATTAATCTATTTGTCTTCAGAGTCTATGAGGGGAGACTAGGTTACTAGTTCAGTTTTAAATGTGTAGCTGGCATGTTCCTAGATATTGGAGATAGCATGCCCAAAGTGTAATTCAGGTGCCTAAAGGTCACTCAAATGAGTAGGAGTCAGTTCCAGACTAATTTTCAGAGGTATTTTCACTTTACTCTCCAAAAATGAATTGGGCTGCTGTGAAAATTATGCCAAGAGCAAAGTGATCAGACTTATAGAAGTTAGGGCTACAAATTAGCCAGAAAGGGGCATGGGCTATCCCTTGATGTGATTGTTGTTATTAGAGAGTTTCTACTGCTTCTCCATCATAGGATGGAAGCTTTTTTCTTTCTTTTTCCTGTTCTATGCCTTCTTCAAGCTTATCTACCTGCATCTTACTGTGAGCTACTTTTTTTTGTTGTTGTTGTGCTGAGCGTAGTTAACATAATTTCCTGGGATCCTTTTCCATAAAGCAAAGCTAAATTGCTATACAATATACAGTCCAGTAGTGATTTTGTGCTCTTGAGTTTAGATATCTTTATATATCACTGTCTGTCATGCAATATTTTTTTTGGTAGAAAAAGCCTAAGTGGCAGTTTTAAACATTGCTTGTAATACTGGTGAAATTAACACTGAAAATACAAACAACCTGTCTTTCTGGTGAATGTTAATCTCAGGGGGTTGAACTAAAATGATGATGTGTTATCATAATGATTGCATAAAAGAGAAAGATGAAAATGACGATTAAAGAAGCCTCAGGAAAAAGTGATAGCTGAAATGATTTTAATCTCTGATGTTAAGTATTCTCTCAATCCCCCCTTTTAACATTTTTTTTTTATAAATCTTATAAACCAATTTGGGGTAGGGGAAAAAAAGCATTTTTAAAAAGGAAAAAGTCTTCAGTTGTAGCTGATTATATAATAAACGATGACAGATATTGTCTCTTGTCCAGATATAGTTTTATATGGCATAGTGCCCAAGCAATGGGCATGTCAGTTTAGTGGATCTTCAGGAGAAATTAATAGCTGCTTTTTATACAAAGGGATATATAAAAAAATGCATATAAATAAGTACTAGAAATTATGTGGTTACTGGCTGTATTTATTATAGACAGAGCTGACAATGGTGCTAGAGTTTCTTCTTACAGTCAGTGTTTTCAGTAAGTTGAGTAGCTGTAACACATCAGCCAACATTTGGTTTCTGCTAAAGGCAGATATTAGTCTTTTAAAAGTTTTATTCAGCTATATTTACGGCCCTTTCATACCTTACATTCTTAAAGTATTACTCTCCTTATAACAGGGTTGGAGGTTTTCTTATTTTATATAGCAGCATAATTCAATAAGTGGGAAAATGCCTTGTTAGAGATAACTATCAAAATATGTGCAGTGTTTGCTAGGCACTTTCCTACAGAAATACCTAGAAAACTTTCACAGTTGATTTCAAAATAAAAAAAAGTAAAAATATTGTTATAAAGAAATTTTTAGTGTCAGAATATTTTGCTGGATTCTTTCATGACGATTTGTGTAGTAGTGTTATTTACACATTGAATCAAATTTTCTCTTGTTTTACTAAAACCACTTACTACACTTTGCTCCTCTCTTGCATTCTCTTTAAATTCTTATCTTCAGTAAATTGATTCTATAAATTTATTTAGATTTTCCTCCATTTATCAGGCTCTATCCTTGCAGCTTGAAAGGATGTCTTTGCAAGTGCCATTGTGCATTACTTCTGCTACTCACAACTTTGGAAACCTTTTCTTAATAAAGAGTTTTCATTATTTATTGTAGCTGGTCTATCACTGCATAATGTTGCAGTAATGGAAATGCATAAATAGGAAGATCTCTTTGCCTGGCAGTAGGTGGAAATATTAAAACTAAGTCTTGCCTTTTGTGTCAGAATGAAACACCTTGCTGCTTCACAAAGGCTCCTGTAATTGTAGCATTTGAGGGGAGAGAAGACGTTATCTGCATATGTTATCAAAGGGACTTTACTGATATTGTAAGTGAAAAGGAAATGAAAATTACAGTGAATTATTAGAAATGCTAAATTTATTCTGAGAAATCATCTTACTCTGATCATACTTATGCTTAACCTTAAAAAGAGAAATTAATACCAAATTATTCTGTTAACTGAAGTCCCAGAACTAAATGCTTTCTTGTGGATAGGTCTCATTAGTTTAGGAACGGGGAAGCAGCTAATTCTGTGGTATAGAGATGCCTTTTCTGCCCAAGTGGCCAGAGTATTGTGCTTCTCTCCTTTACTTTTGCCACTGATCAGACATACTGTCTGCACAAGTCGCAAGACATCAGATAACCTGTTTTCCAAATATCACTTGTTCCTCTATTGCTGTTGTAGTATTCTGCTTGATTTCAATGGTCATAGTAAATACTGATTTTTCTCTTGTTTTTAGGGAATAAAGGAAAAATACCACAAACAGATTTTCATGTACCAGCCACAGGCAAACCAGACTAAAATATGAAGTGTTTTATGGAGCACTAAATTGAAACTGTCTTGGCTAAAATACAATCAAATGACAGTGCACAGGCATGCTTTATTTTAGTTCATTTCCAGCCTATCAGGAAAAATTGTGGATGTCAGTCCTCTTCGCAGTTTGATTATTCTATTATCAAAAGAATGAGGTGTGCCAGAAACATGCATGTTGATTTAGTGTTGCACTGATGAAATCATCCTGTTTGTGTGATGTGTCATTTTTCATTGCTTTCTTATCAAGGTGTTTCAGCTGCACCCATCCCAGGTCTTGTAATTGCTTCGGTTGCTTGTGGCAAAGTTATATCAATGTCAATTGCTAAATAATTTTTGACTGTGGATCTGTTAAAAGAGAAAGACAGTGCAGTACTGACTTTTACATACTGATGGTGTGTCATTCTGGATTGCAAAAGGTGGCTTTCTACCAAAGAATGTGGTTGCTAGTAAACATATTAAACATGAAACCCTGATATAATGTTTAGAGGAGTGAAAAAATACACATTAAAAAGAACTTTAAAGTCATGTGGAGATCGGATGACACATACATAAAATATCAAGTAGAAATCTAAAGGCAAACCTTGTTATCCATACTGGATAAAGCTCCTGAATTTCAGCAAAAGATATGTCCCCAGCTGAGACTCAGTGGACACAAAATGCTCACACAGAAGGCAGAGATAATACCCATTTGGTATCCCCGCATTGCTTTGAAAGGAGGTGGCAGTGCAATAGGGTAAGGTTGTGCCTCAGTGGTAATTAGCAGTTACTGGGATGTGGAAGATTGTTCATCCTGCTGTGTAGACAGCTGCTGAAGCAGATTTAGGAAGACACCACAATTTTTCCTGAAGCACATTAGGTACCAGGAGTGAGAATTTCAGGTTCTTGTATCAGCCATACATTATTTTAATATCATATATCAAAATAAAATTGGAGAAAGTCTGAAAACTAAGTGTGTAATGTCAGACAAATCAACACAATACAGTATTTCTCTCTTGAAGTAGCCATGTTGAGTTTTTAACATACTAAACTACAGGGTTATATGTGTACAGGTGAAATATAAGAGAGGGACAACCACAACTAACTGGTTTGCTCTGTGACAAGTTTGGAACTAATAAGTTGACCATTGATTCTGAAATTGCATTTTTTCAGTGACTTTATGTCAGAAAATGAACTGGTACATATTTCTAAAAATTATACCATTTTTTTACTACTCTGAATTTTTCATATCTATGACATTCATAAGTTGTTATAGCTCAGGTAAGACCATGCTCAGCTTAACATGATTGTGTTTAGGAGCCAGGAAGTTCTGACTCTCCAGGGACTGGGATCTCAGGCTATTGTGAAGACATGTAGCAGAAGTGGATATGGGAAATCTGGGAGGGAAAAGGTAGACAGAAAAAGAAAGGGGCAATATCCTTCTTTGCTTTGAAGATGTGCTTTGGAAAGGGCTTGGGTGCTCTTAAGTCAGAACAGGGTCCGAATCAGAAAGAGAAACAGATTTATTGATGTGACCACCATTGGTGTGGCCATCTATAACAAGACAGTGACTTTTGCCATTAACCATTCAGATTTTTTTCTACCTTCTGAATTTGACATAGTTTAGGACTAGGAACTGCTCTGTCTTTTTTTCAGAGTAAATTATGAAAGACGAATCACTGAATTACCATGATGATCACAACATAAAGAAAATAAGCAGGTACTACCCTAGAATTTTTAGGTGGCTTAGCACCCTTGTTTGAGCAGGAGCGAGCTCGTATGTGATAAAACCTACAGGACTTGCTGAATACTGCTCTTCCTTGTTTCCTTCACATCCACTGGGAGACATTACATTTACAAAATAACTCTTGTGTGCCTTATACTCGCTGTGAAATTTGGAACTGATTAAAAAATGTGACTCTGAATACATGCAAGTGAGATCACAGCTAATATTCAAAGAGGAATAGAAAATACTTTCCATTACATAAACTGGACAACACATTCTGGTAGGAGCAATATCTCTTGGCACTGTTGTACTTTCTGTGGCTGAAATTGCTACAGACATTTAGTTTTGCAGAATCTGGTCTTTAACTCAAAACTAATGTTATTTCCTACACATAGACAGAAGGGACTCAAATAAAGCTTTCCTCCTACTGTTTGCCTGTCTTCTGAGGGATGTGATTATGAAGGTATTGTACCTACACAAAGTGGTTCTACAATCCATGGCAGGTGCACGAGCTAAGTACTTGTACCACCCTGGGGAGAATAATCTGTATGACAGAGACTTTCTTTCAGTCAGGTAAGGAACAGTGAAGATACAGAAGATAAACTCTTCAAGATATTCTGCCTATGTGAGGATGCCAGTGCTCTCAGGCCACCCAGGGCTTCTCTCAGTATGACAGCATTGCCTTCTGTATCTGTACTTAGCAACCCAGTTCTGCGGCACAGAGAAGGACAAATGATATGATTTCAACTTCCTGATGACACCAGAAACATATTCTTCTTGATTTTTCCAAAACAGTTAAGCATCTTCCAAAATCCACTAGCTTTTATGTAACAATTTAGCAACCCATTTGAATTGTTGCTGTTGTTCTAAATTGTGATTGCAGATATGTTAAAGCATGTTATCCCCTATAGTAAAATCAGTAGAGCCACTAAAGATACCAATGTAAAGCCCCCTCAGAAAGGATCCATATTTGTGCTCTTTTGAAACAAAAAGGAGCCATTTCAATTTTTCCACATTAGAACAACATTCAAGTTCCAGTTGCTGTAATAAATAGTGACATTCTCTAGATTTATATTTTTCAAATTAACATGAAAAAGGCTAACTTGTTGGAAAGTTGCCAATTTGTTGGAAAGTTAACTTGAACTTTAATTACAGAAAGACATTTTAAAATTCTTGTAAATATTTTTTTTTAAATTGTTCTGAATTATAGGCTTGTTATTTCATTCCAGACATGTGGTTTTAGAAAGGATATTGTTCAGGTTTTAATTGAATGGAATTTCAGTCAAAAATTCTTTGGCAGAATTTCATTTTTCTTTGTTCATTTAAAATTTCATATTAAGCTAAAAAAGTCTGTCATTTCTGATCCATGACTGTAGAAACAAAGCAAGCTATTTCTCAGTTGGATAATGCAATACAATATTTCTTTATGATTGTATTATTTGTTTCCCAATAATTTCTTAAGTAGCTATATTCTAGTCCCAAAGCTTTATGAATCTGTACTTTACCGATTTTAGAGCACGTAACTTTCCCATACATTGATAGTCTATGTATGTTTTAGTGACTTCCAGACTAATTTTCTCTTCTCTATTTTCTTTTGATTGCTTCTGGTACCTTTTTATTCACTTAAATCCAGTTAATTGCATTGATTTTTGAATCAATAATTTTAGAAGAGCACATCTTCAGTTCTTTGCTGGAATATTTTTTTTCCTGGTGCTTTTTAAATGCTACCTTTACTTTGATGTGCAAAAATTTGTACATGCTCCAAGACATTTAGTAAGGTGTTGGAGACCAAGAGAAAATGGGAGATGTGAATATCTCTTTCTAATCTGTATCTGCTTTTAAGCTAAAGAAGCTGTCAGGACAATTAAGCTTATGTTTTGCTTCTTAGACACATTTCACTGTGCAGTATCAATAGTTTACATACAAGCAGTGAAAACACTTCAAAATTTCAAAAATGTTGACAGTATTTTATTTTTGTTGCCTGACGTTTACTTAATATGGACTGCTCAGCTGCTCAGAGTCACTGATACAGCAGATGACTGAATTCCTCTTTTCTTTTAATGGTTGCCCTACAGTTCCAGTTTGCCATTATCCTACTTCTGAAAGGGAAGCATTTAAAAAGGTGTAAAATGCTGCTGACAGCTGTGGACATTGAAGTACTTAAATTAAATAATAACTCTCATGTATGAGATTAATAAATGTCAAAATATTGTTATAACACCAATATAAATGTAAATATATTTATAACACCATATTTTTAAAAGAGGGGCAGCAAATTTTCAGATATTTTGTCTGTAACTATAGATTTTGTAGGAGAACATGTAATTGTTGCAAACAGCAAGACAATTACAGATAAATATATATTTTTAATGTATATTCTAATGAAGTCTTGAGAAGGACTTTACAGCATTCCAATTCTGATTGGAGTCACACCTTATACCCTTCTTTCAAGATCAGGCAGGAGGCATGTGTAATGAGAGGAGTCAATTATGCCAGTGCTATGGATTTATGCTGCTCTCACAAAGGCTGCACCTACAGTGTCAGTTGGAATATTCAGTTTTTCAATCCAGAAACCAGTTCTCCCTGGTTGTTCACACTTCATGCATGCAGAATCACTCCTGGAATCCATTTTGCAGAGGACCAACTGTGTCTGCCTGCAGATAAGCATCAGGAGGGTCTCTTTGCAGACTGGTCCAAGGATCTGTCCAGAAGGTTGGGAAGACTGCCATGCTTTTTGGTACACAGCAAATGCTTTCAGCTTCCTGCTATTGAATCAAAAACTTGACAGGTACCAAGGAAGTCATTTAGCATGTCCATTCCATATAGAAGTATTAATTTTTAAACAACTGTAAAAATGCTTCTACAATGTTTCATACCCTAAAATTAAATTGACCTCAGTTAAGTCCTTCATGAGATCTGGTATCACACAGCAAGAGAAGTGCTATTCATGGTGTGCTGAGTATGTTGAAAAGGCTTGTGAAATACATATTACATCCAAATTATATATAGCCTGAAGATGCGTGCGGACTAACTCGTAAAGAGCAGGATGGGTTTGAATCATTCAGGACTCATTTAGCTAAGGGAAGTGTCACTCCCTCAAGCGTATCACGAAAAGCACATGACCCAAGTCATATATATATATATATATACACACACACACATATATATACACCTATATATATGTATATACCTATATATATGTATATGCTTATAGACAGAAAGGCAAAGATTGGTTTTAAAAATCTATAAACATGTTCAAGTTGCAGGCTTCTTTTTCTTTCAGTAAGACTGAACTGTCAGTTTTACAGACATCTATAAAAGTTATAATAATGTAAATGTGACGTTTTTAGAGAACCTTTAGATATTTTCCCTCTTACCTGTTTGCTGTTAGTAGTGTTCATTTGCTTATCAAAGGAAACAGTGAAAGTTTCACCAGATTTATTAACTTAGTTTATGATGATGAACTCATTTTATCTATCTAAGCTGGACCAGAATCAACCCCCAGACATCTAGAGAGAAAATAGTCTCCCTGGAAATAAGAACACTGGACTCATAATTGGATCAAGAATGGCAGGATTTTGGCAAAAACTTCAAAATTCATGTAAAAATATACAGTTCTTTTTAACTACATAAGGCTGACATTAGAGTTCCAGGGAATCTTAGCAGGCTATTAATATTGCTATTTAAAACACAGTGCTAAGCAACAGCACTATATGTCAGTTCTGATTAACATAATACTGCTTTAAAATTACATACTAACAATTAAAAATCATTGTATAGAAAGAAAAAAGAAAATCAAATTAGGAGGCAAGCAATGAAGGAAAGGCTGCACAAACTTTCCTTAAAATATGTCTGGGACAGTAGCTGCCTTGCTCCAGTTACTGAGGTGGTATTTTCAGGTGTCACTCTTTTGCTTCATAACTTTATGTTATTGCATATGGATTTATGCATAGCTTAGTGCCTTGACTTATTTATTTATCTTTAAATTTCACTAGACTAAGTATGAGCTCACAAAATAAACATCTTCCATAGCTGACTAACCATGACACAGTGTATTCTTTTTTTTCCCTATTTTTTTCCCAAAACTTGTGGTTTTGGGTTTTTTTTTTTCTGTGAAAAGATTAGTGAATCTTAACTAAGCACCATTCAAATAATTGACATTTTAATGGAGAGTGAAATTATGAAAAATATAAACATCATACTGCCAAGTGCTATCGGTAGTGTCTGTAGAAAAACAAACCCAAACATTCTCATTGCTTGTTTATAAACGTTTAGTAGATTAAAGTTGGTGGGTGAAGAGAAATTCGAGGGCATAATCCATTTGCTCTTTGAAAGGGGCTCCAGTGAGGTCCTTCATAAGGTGCTGTTAGCAGTAGGGTGTCAAGAACAAGATTCAGAAATAAAGTCAGTGATGTCTGATTAGTAATTTAGAAGAAAGTTCCATATTTGAAGGTGATACAGAATTATTCAGGATATTCAAGAAACAAATAAATAGGTAGTACCTCAAAGAAAACTAGAGAGATTAAGAAAATGGGATCATGGTTTCAGATAAGCTCACTGCTGAGAAATGCTAGGAAATTTGTTTAAAGAATGTGTGAGGTGTTTAACTGGCTCAGACTTAACTGCTTAGATTCAGGAGTGAGAGAAGACCAGAAAGACTTAGTAACTTCTATGGAAGAAATCAGAGAGAATGGGATAGAGCGGATAAAGCTGCTAAAGAAAAAGGCTTCTCACTTGAAACATACAACTGAAAGGATTAAAACTCTGCACAGGGAGAGGTAGAAGGATAAGGACAGGTAGAATGCAGAAAGTTGATCAGAAACTGTGGACAAGATACAATGATCTGTGGTATATTTTAGAATTTGCAAGTGTAAAAATTAGTAACATTTGGTAGAAGAAAAAATAAAGATTCTATCAACCTATAAGCTATATATTTTCTTTCACGTTCTTCAAGCGAATTTGAATTTAAAACTGCAAAAAATGTGTGCTTATGCTTGCAGAAATCTCCATACCAGCAGTGGTTTACTTAAATTCTTCTCTCATTTGCTTACCAGCCTGGAAACTCTAGCAAACTCTTGTGAAGTTCATCAGCACACAAGCAGGAAGAGCAGCAAACTTGTGTTGCATGCCACAGAATCAGAATCTAATAGGCAGAGATATTTTTTTCCATAGATGTTCATGAACGTGATGCATATACTTATGTCATTTTAAAAAGCTGAGCTTTATTTGCAGATAAATGCAAAGCGAAGAAGTTACATATATTAAATAAATAGTCAATTTTAAATGAGAATGCTTTAACAGTAAATCACCTTTCTAGCATTCATTCAGTGAAACTGCACATGAACAGAAAGTGTTTTAATATGAGTGGGAAATAGATAAAATTTCCTGCTTCACAGTTACGGGGTTTATGTCTCTGCATTTACCATATTACTTTTCCTTTCTTCTGTTTCTTTCTTCCCATCTCCACAGAAGGAAGAAGGCTTGGGCCCACAATCATGGGCCATAGATGTGGAATGTTGCAATATTTTCTATCCTTTTTTAATAACTCTCAAAAAAAAAAAAAACCACCACCAAACAAACAAAACAAACAAATACTCAGATCATGGTTGCTGGTTCTTTGTATAGTCCTTGGACTTTTTTATATCTCAAAAGAAAATCTGAAAGTATGTGCAAGAGCACAAGTGAATTATAAATATGTAAAAGAATATAAAAAATATTTTCATAAATCTGTGTATCAGTGTATGCTCATTGATTTCTTTTTGTGTTTCCACATGGGCTTCCACAATAATCAGAATAACAAAAAAAGATAAATAGCTGAGTCTCCAGCTTTGCTTTTTACTTCCTAATTCAGTCAAGCCTGAGTTGAATTTCTTTCTTATTTCTGTTTTAGGAAGATTTTACCAGTCTCTATGTGATTGGTAAAGCGCAAAAGACCTTGTTTTTAAAAGTTTAAATAAGGAGTGAGTTTAAAATAGGTTTATTCTGTCTGTGAACATAAAAATGTTTATAGCTCTAAATCTCTTAATCAGGTTTTGTTGCAAATTATTTGTTCCCATTTCTTTTACATATAAACAGGAAAACTGTTGCCATGATGCACTCATTCTTTCTGTTGTCTCCCTTGTGAATCAGAATGGACTATGAGAGTGTACTCATATATAATATCCTCTTTATCATTTATTATTTATTTGGAAGCACAGATTTACTTATCTGTTAAAACCTTGGAGCCTGAAGGGAAAGTCTGAGATTCAGTTTGCCCTTGCAGCCTTGGGACCAAACACCCTCATCTTTACATTAAAAAATGGCATTTGCACATAACTTGCATAAGCACAGAGCCAATTGCCTGCATCCACCTTGAAGCTGGGTCTCATGGGGCCTCAGCCTGGATTTTCATCAGCAAGGAAAACACTTGAAATCAGTTTTGTGTGCAAGCATGGACTGCAAGGCTATAGACCAAGAGGAGATACAGGGGAGATTTTTGCCAGACAGGAGCTGCCTGTGTGCCTGCTTTGTTACCCCTAAAAGTGCAATTCTAGGAGCAGACTCCAACAAGGAGCTGCAGTGTAAAGTGTGATAATAATTTGCCAGTGGAATTATGAAATTTACTATATGTAATCTATGTCTACATACTCTCTACTTACATATTTTTTGTGCTTGGAGGTGTTTTGTTTTTTCTTAATGCTCGATACGAAGGAATATTAAAAAAATACATTTTTAAAAAAGATTACTGTGATCTGTTTTTATAATGTCTCTCCAGCTGGACTGAAGTTTTATTGAGACATGTTAATTTTATTGTTAATGTAATTGTTTTACATGTTAATTTGTTTCATTGTGGTTTAGAGACTGTAAAATTGGGTATGATTAAGGTGGGGTTTTGGGGGCATTATTCTTTTGTTTTTTGGTTTTGTTTTTTTTTCCCAGAAAAGTCCACAGGACATTCGCTTTCTAGTAATTTAAATGGCAGATGTGCGATTTTACAAGAGTTAGATTTAAGGTAAGCTTTTATAGACGGGAAGAATGAAAATTGATGTGATATCTGAAGATTTACAAGTATTGGTTTCTAAATTATTTTTGTAGAAATAACAGAAAACTTCATGTCTCATTGCTTTATATTATGCAAACTTACCTAACTCACATTCTCTGGACCTTTGATTTGCACTTCTCTATAAGGCACAGAGTGGAGATAAAGACATAAGAAAGTGACTGAAAGGTCACTAGAAACATCAAAAGGCTAGCAATATCAAAGGCCAGGTCGACAAAAGCAGCAAAGTGTTTATGGAGAAAGAAATTTTTTTGAAAATAAATGATTAACATTTCTGTCTAGAGAAAAATACAATTGAGAATTGATAGTTACACTGTCAGAAAATTGCTTTTGCTCCCACAGGCTTATCTGAACCAAACTTGTGAGAGGTCTGACTCAAAATAGCAGCAATTTTTCTCCTTGGATGTGGAACATTTACAAGTAATTGTTAATTACCAGAATAATTTCTCACAAAGGCCCAGTAAAAAATTCTTCAATGTTTACCTCTTGTGTACACATCAGAAAAGCTGAGTATAGTCAGTGCGGGCCACCAAATGTGGGACAATGAACTTTCTTTTTTGTTGTCTTTTGTGTCTGTCTTTAAAACTGTACTATATTTCTTTTTTTAAAAAAGACAAGTCATCGATGCTTAGGAAAACTTGTTTATTTTTACCATTTCTTTTAAAGATTCAGAGTGGTTCAGCATTTAACAACCTTTTTTTTTTTTTAATCCCTGGGTCTATCATCTGTATTAACACTACAAGGCAATTAAAATTCTTTTTATATTCATTACATAATTATTTTTCTTTATGATGTAGGTATTGGTGTGTTTGGGAACTATTTTACTAAAAAGGGGCAAGTTTAAGAAAAAAGTGTTCTTATTAAAATTTATATTAAAAATGTTAATCTTATGCTGTTAATATTCTAATAGCTGAGGCTGAGGTATTTTTGTCTGTGAAAATGTATTCAAAAGCATGCAGCAGTTTGCTGCTAAGCTTAAGGTATAAGAGTTTCTGAACATTCTGTAATGAAAATGTAATCCAGGGAAATTATTCATTCTTAAGCATAGGTTCTTTAATACAGTTTTGTAACCTCCTGAATATGGTGAGTGTACTTGAAAGGACAGAAATAATTATTTCCCAGAGATATAAATGTTTCTCTCACTGAGACTGGGAAAACTTTGAATAATTGAGGATTAATGGAATAGATGGGAAAGTCATAAACTCTTCTTTTATACACAGCTTAACTCACAGAATATGTTTATTAACTACCTGGAATGACTTTGTGGAAAGGACACATTTTAAGAAGTTAGAAGTTTAAATTAGCAGATGACCATTTAACATATGAGCTTGAAACACATTATTTGTAAGTATCATGATTTAGAAAGATATTTCCATGGGAGAAAGCATTTGCAAAAATGCTTAAAGTAGAACTGACTCTGAAAGCTGTCTCTGAAGTTAAATTAGAAGTAACTTAAGTGAAAACATGCCAGTAAATTCTCTGTTTTAGGGGAACCTGTATACCTCTGCTTTACACTCAAGTCTACAATGAAGTTCTTTCCCAAAGAGTGTATTGAGCGATCACATCTAAACTAAGGACTCCCAAATAGACTTCCCAATGAGTAGCTATCGTGAGAGCCATGAAAAATTTTTTATAGAGATGATAGAGCAAGTAATCCTCAGTTAAAAAAGACTTTTTCTTAGATCAGCCTGGAAAGCTACTAAACAAACAATTTTTTTAAAGGTGTACTTATCAAGAAAACTTGCTCAGACTGTGACGTTTTATGCAGCTGATATTGTGTCCATTGCCTTTGATTGTGCTCATCAGATGGCCAACCCCTTTGCTGCTGCATCGATACATAGTGGCATTTGGGAGGCTTCTAGATCCATTTCTACTTTGTCATTTCAAACTTGATTTGAATTTAGCTGTGCATTGTTTTGAAAATAATGCAATCAAGACTTCAAGTATAAGAACATAGTAAATGGTGATTGTTAACATTTAATAGAGAGTATTTAAGGTTTCTCAAGTGCCACTATAAAGTCTTTTAAAAATTAATATCGCTAGGATGGTATTACCACTCTAAAACTAATAAATAAAACCAAAATTTAAGGTATGATTGAAGAGAGTAGAACAGATAATTTATTCAGAGTGTCTGGGGATGGATAGATGACAGACAGACTGGCAGAGAGATGTGTATACACAGGCATACACATATTAGCCCGTGAATTCTGTAGGAGTTTGTACTCATCTCTCACACCCTCTCTATCTGGCAGGAGCTTTTGAAGAAATTAACTGCATGGGGACTACAGAAGCATCAGTATTCCCTGTTAAAAAAACCCACACAAACAAACCACCAACTTTTTTAAGCTGCTCGTCTTGATAATTTGCACTTTGTAATTTTTACTGGGATTCAAATGTAAAGAGGACTGTAAGGCTGCTGTGTGCAGATCTAGGATGATAATAGAGAAGAGTACTATTAAGAAAGCAAATCATCAATGCTTAAAAGTGATTATAAAAATGACATAGTTTTTCATTTTATTCACATATTTTGGATTTTGTGTTGTTTCTTCATATTTGAAAATGTGAAATCAATTCTGTTCCACCTACAAGATTCTCATTACTATTTGAAACAGAAAAAAATCAAACAAACAAAAATAATAAAAAAACCCCAAACACCAAACCACAAAAAAAAAAAAAGTTCTATTTACTAGGTTTTCTATTTCATCAAAAAGGGACGATAATCTCTAATCTCATATCAGTTTCCAAATTTTTCAGTGCGTAGAACAGGAAAACACTGATATCAGGCACTTAATTAACTAGTGTCTTCAATGAACTGAGGATAGGACAGACACAGTAAGTAAAATAAGAAGGTCTGATCCAAACAGTTGTCTACATTTCAAACCATTATGAATGCTAATGATGGTGCACATGTAGACCTTGCACTATTTTCAAGTAAATGGCTTGGTTGCACCCCTCTTTATTATGTATTGCTGGTGTGAGACTTTCATAGAAGAGATAAATTACTTTGAAGAGTTTGATTAATGTTGTGAGTTGATTTATTAGCTTTGCACGTTTTCCTAAATATTTTTATTTCACTCTTTTTCTTCATGCATCCCATATCTACTTCTTAGAGAAATTCTAACTTCTTCCTGCTTCTCTTTTTCATTGAGCTGTCAGATTCTGAGCCATTTACTCTTGACCTAATGACTGAATATGTCTGTGCTGTATAAAGCATGACCTTTGGTTGGGTTGGAGAACTAGAGTGGTTCTCATCCTTACCATGCATTCCTGGCATGGTTTTGGCCCATACTACCTAGTCCTCTCTACGTAAGACAGTGCCCCAGAGTTCTCAATGCATGGTATGAGAAGGACTGCACCAGTCCTGGCTTTCCATAGCCTACAGAGTTCATGAGTCCCATGGCAACACCAGTAATGCCCCATCTGTCCTCATGCTGCCTTCTGGCACTTGCAAGACAAATCATAGAATCATAGAACAGTTTGGGTTGGAAGGCACCTTAGAGATCATCTAGTTCCAACCCACCTGCCACGGGCAGGGACACTTTCCACTAGACTTAGTGCTCAGTCTTATTCTTTGCTCTAAAACTGTCACTCTAGTTGGTGGCACCTCGGTGCTATATCAACAGTTTGAAATGAGAAAAGCCCACACCTACAAACAGCAGTAATGTGTAAGGATCAGCAGTAAGATAACGAGAGGCATCAAAGGAAACCAGTAGCTGCACTTATGCAGTATGTCCACCTATGCCACTTGTCCTGAAGGGCAGAGGACTCTCCATGACTTTGTTCTATTCAGCAGTGCAGGTATTGTCTTTTTGTACTCAGTGGAATTAGTCTTATTGCACTGTAAAAGTGTAATTTGGATTAGCTGAATTCTTAGGTAGGTGAGGCTATTAGTTGGGTTTAAGTGAAATCAGTCCCACCCCAGGTGCTCCAGTTGTCTTGCTATACACTTTTGTGTGCGTGTTTGGGTTTTTTGGGGTTTTATTTTTCTTTTGCTGGAAGGTGGGATTTCTAGGGCCTTTTACACAGTCCATTACAGTAGCTAGCTGGATTTCTCCTGTTGGGAGAACTGTCTTGATTCAGAAGTGTTCCTTCAGAAAGTACATTATATACTGAGGGTCTGCTGGTGACTGCTGTATTTCTGTGTTTGTGCAGCAGAAGAGAGCTTGCCCTTGCTTGAGAAAGGGAAATTCAAAAAACAAATTTCAAATTGCACTGTCACAGGTGTGGAATCTTATCTTATTGGAACAAATGTACAGCTAAGCCCCTATGGTGTGGTCCCAGGTTCAATAAACAGCTTAGTTATTGAGGTTAAACAGTGCTCCTGGGAGATATGCTAATGTCCACCTTATTTTTAACAAACATAATTTGAATAGTTTTGCAGTCTGAAGGAACACTGGGTTAAAATGGCTCACACAGGGATGATTAACTGTTGGATCTAGCACTGGAAAGTAAAAGTATCTTTTGAAAAAAATATTTTAAAACCAGTTTATGTAGGAAAAATGTTAAAAATCATCAATTTTACTTAGCATATCTTTACATACATATATTTAACTATATTTTCTTATTATACTTTATTTTTATATATGTATTTTTACTTATAAGTATTTTACTTAGCAATTAAAATATCCCATGTTCTTTCCTTAGCCCCAAAAAATACTGAAACATGTACAGTTTCATTAGGAGTGATTCTCTGCAAGGAATAGAATTCCAACTAAAGGAAAAAAAAGTAATTTTTCCTCTAGAATTGAAATTGTAATACAGTTAAATAGTATTATAATTTCAAGATATGAATTGAATTAACATGTAAGTAGCTTAAATAATGCATTGATTTAAATTGAAAATACTTCAATACTGAATCTGGTGCAAAAAAGTAAAAGATTTTCTAAGATTTGTGCTCTGTCAGTGGTGGTATACAAACCCGGAACAAAACTATCACAGCAGCTAAAAGACAAGTATTTTAAAACTTTTAATATAATGTTGTCATGTGCCTTATTGTAGAAAACATGGCAACACTAACAAATATTAATAGCCTCAATTCTCAAATAGCATTCTCTTGAGTGGTAAATCTTTCTTTAAAATATTCTTGGCTAAAGGGTATTATATCGCAAATTTCTAATATCTAGTGTCTAATGAAGCAAGACATTCTTCTAGCTTGGAGAAATGAAAGTATAAATCACTGAAGAGAAACTAAATCTTCAATTGTGTAAAGACTGGACATAGATTGAAAAGTAGCTTGTGGAAAAAAATATATGAAGGGGCTCAGCAGTCATCATGCCATATTGTTTTCGCTAGACAAATCGGTCTTTTGCATAAAAAAAAGAGGTGATTTTGAATTGTCAAAGCTGCAGCATAACTTCAGTCTCTGGTCACTGAGGTAAACTGGGTAAACTGTCTTCCTGCCATGCACCTGTTACCAAAAGTTTTTGTTTTCATCCTCTTTAACTTTTGTACATCAGGGTTATATATCAGTGATATATTATTATCCCTACACAGTAATACAACACAAACTTGGTAGACAAGACCTAAAGTGACAGAGGCTTCCTGTCTACAAAGTCTGTGTTGCTGTAATACCATGGCTAGGTAATTTTAGAACCATCAGATAATGTCAGGTCAGCATCTACCAAGAATGAAGTAGATTCTTCTTATCAATGAAGATGACATTTTCATTCATTTATTATACTTTTTTACCAATGAGCAACCTAAGAGTTTTCCTAAACTGTGGATAAAACTATCCAGTTGTGCTTTAAAAGAAATTCGGCAGCTAATTTTTCACTACGTCTTTCCTTAGCACATTCCCCACAGTATGCATTCCATTCTTTTCATGTTAACATGATCTT
>JAWWMP010000001.1:76137312-76187248 GCA_035047865.1 Dendrocincla tyrannina
GTCGTTTTTTAAAAATTTATTTCAGGGGGCATGGGCTTGTGGAAGAAGGCTTTAAACTAAAAGTACAGTTTCTTCTTCCATGAAGAAGTGTATGACTCCTTAATCTCATAAATTATTTATGGCTTAGCTGTGCACTGAAAAAAACTTCCATTTTTTTAATGCACCTCTTAAGAATGCTTAAGAACAGCTACAGTATATTTGCAGAAGTAATACACAAGCTTCAGAACAATATCTCAATATTGCATGCCTTTGAATGCTGAAAAGGACACCTGAGTAGGAGAGCAGTCAGCTTCTTCAAGGAAGCAGCCATATTCCCTCCAGGTTTATTCTATGAAAGGAGAATGCAGGCAAAGCTTGGAAGAAACATTTGTAGAAGATAAGTCAATAGCACTAATTGGAATTTAAGAGAATGAACAGATGGTCTTTATGTGACTGGAAGTATCAGGATAAAAATCAGCACATGTGTTTACTAAGCTCAGATTCAAGAAAACACACCTGTTTACTTTTCTGGTAACAAAAATATTGTTCATACAATTTTTATTTAGAGTTATCTTTGCAGTTAAATTACTCTGCACTGTTTTAGTCCCTTTTGTAATCAGACAGATAATCAGCTTTAAACTACTTAATATTATTCATATAAGTGTTTTTCCCCATGGGTCCAATAACATTAATCATAAAAACAGAACAGCAAGGTGATCTTTCCAGTTTCCTTAATCCTATTTACACCATATGGCAAACACAATCTGACTAGAAGGAGAACAAATGTTGTATCTTCACAACTGGAGAAGAGAGTTTCTTCCAAGCAAATAGCAAATGAAATTCTAGTTTTCACTGAAATGTATTGATGGTAGACCTTCATATTCCTTATCTCCCTAATAGCAATGGAAAGGCTTTTTGTAGCTACAACAAACCTTTCCTACATTGCCTAAAAAAAAGGAGTGGGCATTAAGTATTTTTCCTTAATTTGTCCAATACACAAATGGGGCTCTGACAAAAGTGTTCCCCAGTGTGTCACCCGCTGACTGCCCCTTTCTAAAAGGAGTTCATCACCAAGGAATTTGTTATGGCAAGATGTCAAACCAGTTCTTGGAGTTTAGTGGAAAACCAGACCCAGTTCCAAGGATTTCTAAGCTCATTTTGAGTTTCATAAACCCCAGAAGTGTGGCTGCAACATGGCTTTATTTGGAAACAGATTGCCTTGTATGTTCAGATGGCCTTTTGTGCTCCTTGAGTAAGTCTACTAAAGTGAGTGAAACCAAGCTTGACTATACAACAATTATTTAACTATTTAACTTCTGAGTTTGAAATACAATTGTGAAGGTGAAGTTAAAATAACATGAATCTCTGTGTGCCTCACTGAACTCATTGAATTAAAAAAAAGGCTACCTTTTTTGCTTTCACATTTCTGAAAACTTTGAGGGAATTAGCACCAAAGAGTTTTCTGAAACTGCAGATTCTAACTGAAATTATTCAAGATACAAAACTCCTCTACTACTTACTCATGGCTTTTAAGAAATTACTTCTAGTTCATATTTATTCTATAATTCAATCAGAATTTATCATTACTAAACCATACCTGTTAAGAAAGTCAATGTTTTCCTCAATTCTACGTTCTTTTGGCATTGATCTTTAAAAGGAAAAATGCACATGCATCATCACTCTTTGACTAGGGAACTTCCTTGAGTATGCCTTTAATTGTATTACTTAGTTAGCCTTTGCATATATAGATTTTCATGAGAGTTGCCTCCAAAATTCATCATAAGATTAAGTTCTAGTCATTAATGTCTAGAATTAGATAAAGATGACACCTGTTAGCCATAGAATTAACCACTTATGCATGAGAGCATGCTTTCGCTTTATCTGCTCTCCATTTCTTTTACTGGTGTCATGGTCTAACCCCAGCTGATTAAGGTCTGAGCACTCTCTCTATATATATATGTGTTTGTATATTTCACTGCATGAAAGAAAATTGAGTCCTATTAATTTTTTATTTTTAAGATGGTGCATATTTTTAAAAAATTATGAAAACTCATTACTTTCCAGCTAATAGAAATTCCTGAGTAAGAAATCAGTTGCAGCTAATTTATAATTAAATCAGTAGCAGTTAATGTGGCAAAACTTCATGGTTCCTTGAATATCTGGTCCCATTTCAGGAAAACAGTTCTGAAATCAGGTCAGAAGCAAATCAAAAATACACGTCATGCCCTCAAGCCAAGAAATATGTTTGCTGTATCATTTACAAAACTTCATTAAGTTACTTATAAGCCATGAGTAGGAAGTTACAGCAGGAAAAAAAAAGAAAAAAGGTAGAGTGGAAAAAAGGTAATTGGAACATACTTTAGCCCCACATATGCCCCACAGAGCTTAACAGTTGGAGATCAGCCCACACTGTGAGTGAATCTCATTTAAGCTTCCTTATCTTGCTTTGGAAATTAGAGAGTGAAAAAATATACCTTTTTAATAGACATCAGACTATATTTTACCCCACTGAAAATTTTCTTTATCATATCCTAAATCTTATTATCCATATGGCTGTCATTTAGTCCACAGCTAACCCATTTATCTTTTATTGTTCTTTAATTTTATCCATACATAAAAGAATTTCAGAAAACTTAATTCTTGTCATCTATCACTACATGTAATGAGCATAAAATTAACTAAAGAAAACTGTAGCTTTTCACAGATGGCCAAGTGCTGTCTGATAATGGTTCACATGTTGTCTTTCATCACCACCTGGATGTATATTGCTTCTTAAGTAAAATATAAATACATAAATACTGAAATGCTCTCATCTGCCTGGCATGAAACCTGATTCTAATATCCAGTTCAGCTTCTTTTTTTTTATCTACCATAGCCACAGTTCTACAAGACACTTAAGTCAGGGATAAAATTAAGAATGACTATGGGAATACATATAGGATAGAGGCAAAATGTATTCCAAATTAGAAACTTTTCCTTTGAAAGTGTTTGGATCTTAATGTCAAAAATGCCTTCAGTGAGGTTTTTTTTTGTTTTTTGTTTGTTTGTTTGTTTGTTTTTTGGGTTTTTGTTTGTTTGTTTTGCTTTGATTTGTGTTTGTTTGGGGGTTTTTTGTTGTTTTTTGTTTGTTTGTTTTGCTTTTGTTGGTTTTTTTTGGTTTTTTTTCTGTGTTTTTTTTTTTTAATCAGAACTGATACAGAGAAGTCCAGAGTTTAAAGAGGTGATTACCTCCATCTTCTAAATTCAATACTGTACCATACTGTACCGTTTGGTTCTACACAGCGATCGTGATGGTTTGCAGAAGTTCTTGACAGACAGATAGCCCATTCAGTCAATTAAGTAGTTATCACCTCATCTCTCTTTGTTTCACTTATAGCTCATTTTAGAAAAGAAGTTTATATTTTCAGTCACTTTAAATGCTTTTAGAAGTGTTCAAAAGATGTTCTTCATCAATTGCCCATGGGAGTAATATGTACTTTATGTATTATTTCCATGGTAACTTGAGTGAACAGGAACAGGGTTGTATGCTCTGTTGCATCCATCTTAATTTAGTTTAGGACATGTTATTTTTTGGATTTTGGTTTTGTTTCTTTTTTTTTTCCCAGTCAGCTTTCATTTAATAAAATATTTAAAGGCTGTAAAATGAAGATTTAAGAGGCAAATGTCCTTTAATACTGTACTGAAATCCTTTTTCACAGTACATTTGCTTTCATCTTAGAGTAAAATAAGAATCTTTTTATTATTATTATTTCTAGCAAAGCATCAACTGATATCTCTTGCAAGTTTTCAGTGATGATTTGAAATTTATTCTGAAGTTCTTGGAAACTTACTCCCTGACCTTTTTCCTGTGCTATTCATAATTAATGAAAGTACTCGTCATGGACAGGGGCAACTTTTTTCAAGTGAATCCATGCATCTGATTGGGTTTATAGATTCTCAGGAGACATCTTCAAGTGTATCTGTCTTTCCTTCTTTTTAAATTAAAGTGTTGAAGCAATTTTCTCTGTTCCTACCTGGCTCTGCAGCCCACACATTCTATCACTATAGTTAACAATTTTGGTGCTCTTCATCAACTTTAAGGCAAAAAAACCATGCTTTGATTGACCACAATGCTTTTATAATATTTTGGTTCCCAATTCTGTATATAATTACTTTTATATGCAGGACTGGAAGGGATACTAAGCAAGTTTGTGGATGACACAAAGCTCAGAGGAGCTGTTGCCTCCTTCAAAGGCAAGGAGGCCCTGCAGAGAGACGTCAACAAATTAGAGAGCTGGGAAATCACCGACCATATGGAGTTCAACAAGGGAAAGTGCCGGATCCTGCACCTGGGAGGGGACAACCCTGGATGTTTGTACAGACTGGGGAATGAGATGCTGGAAAGCAGTGCCATGGAAAGAGACCTGGGGGTCCTGGTCAACAGCAAGTTGAATGTGAGTCAGCAGTGCCCTGGCAGCCAGGAGGGCCAACCCTGTCCTGGGGGGCATCAGGCACAGCATCGCCAGCTGGTCAAGGGAGGGGATTGTCCCGCTCTGCTCTGCACTGGGGCGGCCTCACCTTGGATATTGTGTGCAGTTTTGGTGCCACAATATAAGAAAGATATTAATGTGTTAGAAAGTATCCAAAGGAGGGCAATGGAGATGATGCAGGGCCTTGAGGGGAAGCTGTATGAGGAGCAGCTGAGGGCACTTGGTCTGTTCAGCCTGGAGGAGATTGACAGGAGACCTCATTGCAGTTACAACTTCCTTGTGAGAGGAAGAGGAGGGGCAGGCACTGATCTCTTCTCTGTGGTGATCAGTGACAGGACCCGAGGGAATGGCCTGAAGCTGTGTCAGGGGAGGTTTAGGTTGGATATTAGAAAAAGGTTCTTCACCCACAGGGTGGTTGGGCACTGGAACAGGCTCTCCAGAGAAGTAGTCACAGCACCAAGCCTGACAGAGCTCAAGAAGCATTTGGATGATACTCTCAGGCACACGGTGTGACCCTTGGGGATGGTCCTGTGCAGGACTGAGTTGGACTTTGATGATCTTTGTGAGTCCCTTCCAACTCACCATATTCTGTGATTCTGTGATATAAAAAAGCTAAATGGGACTCCCTATTCTACTAATGCTACTTAGCATTTTTGCACAGGTAATGTTTCTCTAGAGTCAGATTTTTTTATTGGTTATCTTCATATTTATATCCTTTGGTCAAATATATATTGATTTCTGAGTAGATTACATATGAAGTACTGAGATAATGAAGAATCTAATAAATGAAACTACAATAAATGATAGCAGTAAGTACTACTGCTGGGTATAGTGGCATGCTAGCAAAAGACATTTATTAAAAGATTAGGTTTCATTTCTCTTTTTGTGTATGTCTCCTCCTAAACATTAAGAAATACTATGTCAGACATCATACAACTTCATCATGAAGCTGTCAGGTGAAAAAGCACGCTTTGGAGATCCTGAAATATAGGGGATTGAAGGCATTTATACAAAATATCAATAGGAAATATACTTCAGGGAACAGTTGCACTGTGTAGAGACAGAATTACATTATAGTCGTCTCCATTAAGATGTCAGCAGTTACCGATTGATTCCATGAAGTCATTTCCTGTTTACAGCAAAGGGAATAACAATCAGCTGTATGATGGAAACAATTGCATTTAGTTATACATAATGTTAGCTTAGAGGTTAATGGCAATCACTGTATTTCAGGTATACATTTAGAATATTTGCATGTTTACTTCACAGTGGGGCCAGCTTTTATTAAACCTTGGAGGGTTTAATATAAAATAACTCTTCATTTTGAAATTCCAAGTGATTTAGGCCAGAAATTTTCAAGAAGGTTATACGAGGTAAGATTAAATTGGCTATCCCTGGAAGCACCATGTTCGTATAGTGCAAATCCCACAGGACCCAAAAGGTTTGGATATCATGGTGAAACAAAAATGCTAGTATCAAACACTGCAACAGGATATCAGGGCTTTTTATTTTCTTTCTGAGTCCTGGTGAATAGGTTTACTGCCTATCCAGGTGTAATATCTTCATTAATTAAAAGAAAACCTCAACATGAGACTGAAATTCACAGAAAGGTAATATTTTGTCCTTTTATGTATAATGTTTGATTTAGCTATTTCTTTCAAATTCACGTTTTGTTGTTCAAGTGAAGACAGACTGAGACTCTAAGTTAACTTTCCTCAGTTTTGTGAAATGCAATTTTTGTTTGTCCTGAGTTTTTTTATAAAATCATAGTTAGATAATAATTATTTACTCTTAACCAACATGGCATTAAAGCAACACATAGGATCACATTTTGTTTGAAGTAAAGGCAAACTGACTACAGACATCTCCCAAAGATCACAGGCTTGAAATCCTTTAATTTGAGATAATCTATGCTTTTCGAAATGACTGCTTCACTCTTCTCTTTGAAAAATCCATTATGTGAGAGGAAGTGTCTGATGTCTTTTATCATAGAATCATAGGACCATTTAGGTTGGAAAAGATCCTTAAGGTCATTGAGTCCAACAATCTAGCATTTAGGATGTATGCCAAAAAGTAGCAGACCTGGGTTCTCTTACCTGCATATTCTATGAGGATTACATTTTCTATTTCCCAGGTCCGGGGTAAATTCTTCTTGAAGCTGGGTCTTGTATCCAGAAACGCAAGGTGTATGGGCCATGAAGTGAAGTTTCATAAGCCTGACTTGGTAACATTGTATGCAAGGTAGCAAGATCACCTTTTCAGCTCTTGAACCTTCAGAATAAAGAGCAGTGGATGTCTGCAGTGCAGACAATGTTGTGTGGCATTTCTCTATTGGACTTTTTCATTCTCGTAATTTATCCCTTTTGGTGCAAGGATTGTGTGAAAAATAGGATTCTCACAATTTAATCATTGTCATATCATGTAAAGAGGCAAACCTTAACCAACTTGCTACTGCAGTTTGGAGAATATTACACAGAGGAGACCTCCAAAGTCACCCTGAGCTACCCACAGCAACCCTGAACTTCATCTGGAAGTTGAAGTCCTGAGAAGCTATGCATTGTATCATGCCAATAGAGATTAAATAATCTGAGAATTTAGGAGTCAGAAATCTAAGCAACTGCGAAATGTACAAAAATGATAATTTTTCAGAACCCTGTAATTTTGACTGAATGTGGACAGATATGTGTTAGAAGTGACAGAAATTCCTCACTGTCACAGAGGGTGCCACTCCATGTCCTGCTTGCACTAGATTGGAAGTGGGATCAGTGTTTCAGTTTTCAACTTTTAACTGAAAATTATTTCTGTTCTTTAATATTTTGTGTTCTGCATCATCTTTTGGGGCATTCTTACCTGCAGTGCAGGAAGTGTCTGCCAACCCTCATTAAGTTATATTTACTATCATTTGCAAAAGTAAAACTGTGCCATTAATCTTTCCTCATAGTGTGACCTCATTTGTATATTGTGATGGGGCTGCTGCTGTTGCCAGTATCAGTGCTTTCCTCCTGAAGGTGACAAAATGCCTTGAAGATGCTAATGAAGTAGGAGTCCCAACACCCCTGCATGATAATTAGATAACTTTATTCTGCATTATGGATGGAAAAAATTCAGGTGCACAGGGATTGAGGATTTTCTCCAAAGGGCATAATATTTTGAGATGTAAAAATGTATAGGGCCAGATTTGAACAAAGGCTTATGTATAGCACTGTTCACTCCTATCATAAAAAGATACTACAGTGGCACAATATTTGCTTTCTGCTTTTCCACTCATTGTCTGCAAATTCAAATGTATATCAAGATGTTTTGAATTGTAAAAAAAAAAAAAAAAAAATAAAAAACATCTATTTCCATAAATCTTCTTGGCTCCAGCTTGAACTAAATTAAATAAATCTTGGTGGCATCTCCCTTTGTGGAGATTTTCAAAACCAGACTGGATAAAGCCCAGAGCCCAGAGCCTCATGGCTGACCCTACTTTGCAGAGGAGATTGGACTGGAGACTTCCTGAATTTCCCTACGTACCAATGTTCTTGTGCTGTTTACTACTATGCTGCATGCCTATGGTAATTACATGTGTGTATCATTACCATAATATTGTATGTAGGAACTGTATATTTAAAATGGGATTAATGCAGAAGGTATTCTATTTATTGTAATATGATACCAAAACACAAGGTCTTCTTTGCATTAAAGAAATTATAGCATATTGTAGAACCTCTCCTGCATTAAATAAGCTTATGACTTAATCATAAGTAAAATGTTTCCTATTAAAAACAGATAATAGTTATGAAAGCTGGAGCTAGACGATATAAACGTAAATGGCTCAGAAACTTCTGGGTACCTGTAGTGCATAGTTTCAAGTTGATTTAAAATATATCAGAAAATGGAAATTATGATTCAAGTATTGCTTTCATAATAATTGTAAAATATGTTTTATCTGTGAAGTTTCAAGAAGTTATGCATAATATTTGTACAATTAATGTAGATGAATTAACATTTTATATAAATTTGTCATTAGCTTGCATCATCCAAACCCTTGAAGCCTAGAGACTGGAGCCTAAAAACCATATCCTTTCTGCAGATTAATGCATTAATTGGCACACAGTGTACATAAGCTTGTTTATTTGATGAAGTTCATGATGGTCTCTGTGGGTGAATGCACACATTCAAATATTACAAAGCATGCCTAATAGTTTTTCTTCCTTTCATTCTTGGAACTCTTTTTCATGTTAATTCTTGATTATTTTCTGAAACCTTCAAGCTTGAGGCAGAGCTAATCTATAATAAGGGAAATCCAGAGAACCCCTGGAGTCAGGGTTATGCTCTCTGTCTGTCAGCCTGACTTGCACTGTGCCAATAGGGAACTAAGAAACTATCGTGATGCTCTGTGAAGTCTTGGCAGATGAGGATGCTGCCCTTTGTATTTAAAAGATTGTTTCACCTCCTGCCTGTTTAGGCAAGTTATCTTAAAAGCTGGCCATCTGAGGGTGAATAACTAGATCCAGACTCTTTTGCAAGGTCTTTTCACAGACAGAAAGACAAAGAAAAGGACCTAATGCCCCCATTTGAATGTGCAGTTCACAGTCCGAAAACTGCTGCCTGTCAATCTAGTGAGAAAATTCAGCCAGTGAAGGTTGCTACAGAAATGAGTACAAAGAGAGTGCCAGAACAGTAGTTTATTCCAGAAAGTAAAATGAAAGGAAAAGTGATGTTGTACCAGGACAAGCATGTGTTGCCTGTTGCTGTAGCACATTACTTGTTAAACTTGATCCAGAGGTCGAATTTCGTGGTAACTGCTTATAGGTAGTGTCAGGATCTGTTTGTTCTTCAGTGAATGACTGTAAAGCACAGCATCTACAAAGTTATTAGGGAAAAACTAGGCTGGCTGATATATCTGAACTTTATCATCCATCCTCAGATGTCTAAGTAAAACCAGTTATCTGATTTTGATTCTACCGATTTGGAAGAGGTAAAAGAAAGTAACAGAATGCAAAGCAATTGCCTCTTTTGATTTTACTTACATTAAATATTTATAACTTTCATTCACTTTATGATTTCCACTCGTGTTAAAAGCATACAACTTAATACTGATGTGAAAAGCATAGATCTTAGTATTTGTCATCTTGTGAAGGACCACAGTAGCAATCTGAAATCCAACCTCCTGTCCATTCTCTGACTACTTCAGTGGAACTGTTGTGGGAAACTCTGCATATACAAAAATTATTGAAATACTCTAACTTTTTCGCATGCCCTATGTATGTTTGACTTTGATAATACTGACAAGATTGTAAATAGAATGGATAAGCAGGGTCTGGATCATGGCCGTACAGCTATGGCCAGATGGAAGCTTCTTTTTTCTAAAGGGAGATATTTGGGTGCTGTAGCTCCCTCAATCAGAGAGTGCTCCGCAACAGAAGGTCTATGCCATGCTCAGGCAATATGTTGACTGTCCAGCTTGGGTATCCTATCTAGTTCATTAGATATTCTATGAGTACATCTGGACAATATGGATATTAGTCCTGCAAATAATACGTGCATGTTTAACACTTAACAGACTTTCAGGGTCAGGTCCAATTAACTTAAAACCCTGGCAGCAGCTAGCAAGAAACCTGTGCTGGGGCATTGACCTTGAAGAGGTTTGCTACACAGCAAGACTTACTGATTTTTTAAATTTTTTAATCACCTCACGATAACAGGAGGTGAATACAATTAATGACAAAATTAATCTGCAGCACGGATTCTCTTTAATGTTTCTTCTAATACAGCCACACCAGCCCAAAAAAGGTTTTCTCCTGCCACCACTACTCTTTCCCATTTTCCATGTACAACGCTGGCCACTGTGTTCTTTTGTCTTCCCCAATTTACCTCTTTTGTCTTCCCCTGTGACTCTTGGGGATGGGCCCAATGGGGATGGTCCTGTGCAGGGCCAGGAGCTGGATCAGTGATCCTTGTGGGTTTCTTCCCACTTGGCATATTCTGTGATTCTATAAAAGAGGCATAGCAAATTGTGCCAGCCTAGCTGTCCCTCATTCCGCCAGAAGTGGCACCCTTGAAACAAATGTATAGCAGGTTTTTCTTTTCTCTGGATTTGGAATATGCAGCCTGAACAGCCTCCTAAGTCCTGGTTATTTCGTAGGTCTTCAGAGAGCAGATCAAGAAGGAACAACAGGTAACAAAGTTCTGGTCCTCATACTCCTTTCTTGCAAGGTAGTTGATCACTACCTCAGACTTGGAGATTGGAGGGTTTTGTCCGGATAGCCATGACTTGGAAAAGTCCCTTCGTGGATCTGATGTAAAGTATTTGCAAGACACAGAGGGACTCTGTGATGGTGTGGGAATCTTTCTTGCTTTCTTTCTGTAGCAGCCAGCACTCTCAATATAGATCAATACATTTCAATTAGCTACAGTCTTAAAATAACCAGGCTTAAAATCTGTAGAGCAGCTTTTAGCACTTCCCTTTGTCATTTTTTATCTTAAAAAAACTTAATGAAAGGGAGGTAGAGAATATTAGTATAATGCAGTTAGATAAAAAAATTCTTCATTTGAGTTCTTTCAGCCTTTTTAATGGCTATGATTTTGATTTAATGAGACATCACTGAATTCCTGTAGAAAACCAGAATGGAACAATCAAGCTATTAATTGAAACCAGTGGCTCTATTGGGATTAAACTTGAGATCAGGCTACATGTGGGTTAAGGTGGCATGTCATACACGATACTGTACGACTTTTTGCTACATCGAATAAGGCTGATAGAGACAGGTTTAGCAGTAACATTGTGTATGTGTTTCTGCAAGAAGAGATTACCAGAGAAAGAGAATACTAGAAATTACCAAAGTCCAACATCTACTGAAATGGTGGGTAACATAAACCTAAATCTTTTATTTCTTGGCTACTTGCAGCTTGCATTTATATTCCCTATATGCTGGACATACTTCTGACTTCATGGACACTCTTAAAAAAGACTTTATCATTTGTCTTTTGAAAATACATGTATTAATTTTGATCTATTTTTCAAAGCCCCACCCTTATGAAGAGCATCTTGCTCTTCATAAGATTTCCATAGCTTCATGCATCTGGCCATCTAGAAACTTTCAAAGGAAATAGGTTTCAGCACAAGAAGAAAGGAGAAAGAACTGGTGGGGTGGGGAGTTGTGCTTTTTTTTTTTTACAGAATGAAAAACTTTTCTTTTAAGAACTTATCTTCAGTGAGACCTTTCTTGTTGCTGGATGCCCCACTTGAATTAGAAATGCAGAAGCTTAAATAACCTGTAGTAGAAACACTGTACTACTTAATGTTTCTATTTTTTTCCTCTTGAACATATTTCAAAGTTCAGGTAAGTTTACCATATGTCTAAGTGAATTTTGGCACATAGAACAGTGGATCAGATCTTATTCCTTCCAAGTTCTCATTTTGATCCTGTAAACTTAAAATGGTCCTTTGTTCTTAGTGGGTTGAAAACATAAAAAATAGGGAATAATTTATCAACATGGAAGGAGTATATTATATTGGTGAGACTTCTATATTAGCTGGCATAATTGACAACAGCAAGTCACACATCTTGATCTCAGGTGGGTGTGGGAATAAGGATGACATGGTGTCCTTTCTTATTCTCACCTGAAATCCACACAACACATATTTTCAATGCCTGTATGTGTTGTTCACAGTTTCCAAAACATTGGCTTCAGTAGCATTTTTTTCCATTTTTAAACACCCACAGTTAACCGAATCACCAATCTGTCTTCTAATGTTCCCTTATCTTTTTTTTGAAAAACATGCACACTGATGTGTTGTTTCTAGTATAGGCTAATATGCTGTTCCTGAGTTGCTTTGATTTGCCATACTGGGTGAAGCACCAGTTGTTTAGAAAACAATCTCTGCCTTCTATTGCAAAAAAATACTCACATAAAGAACTGCTTGCAATGTGTGGATAGATGGGCAGTGATCAAGCCAGACTATACATCAAATTTATGTCTCAGAAACTTTACTATTAATAATTTTTACTATCAATTTTTAATATCAAAGAAGAAAGTACAGCACAGTGTTTTAACACACTCGAGAACACTTTATTAAATAGCATAGCAGTATGCTGTTGTAAATTGAGGTCAGGAGGAAGGGTAGCAGTACTTTACAAGCTTAGGAACTCAATATTCTGGTATACCGCTGGGATAAGAGTCTCTTTTCCAAGACTGTTTGCAGCTGACGATGTATTGTGGTTTAACCCTCACCAACAACTAAGCCCCTCAGAGATGCTCGCTTTCCCTCCCCATGGGATGGGGGATACAATCAAAAGAGTAAAAGTGAGAAAACTCATGGCTTTTGAAAACTCAAAGCTGTGCACAAAGAAAAACAATTAATTCCTTCACCATTTCCCATTCTCATGCGGGTGGTGAGCCATTTCCAGGAAAGCAGAGATCTGACACGGCTAAGGTTGACTTGAGAAGAGAACCACCATCACTTGGAATGTCCCCTCTTCCTTTTTCTTCCCCCAGCCTTTTATGCTGACAAGATGTCATGCGATGTGAGATATCTCTTTGGTCAGTTGGGATCAGCTGTCCCAGCTGTGTCCCCTCCCAGCTCCTTGCACACTCCCCGCCTGCTCACGGGGTCGGTGAGAAGAGAAAAGGCCTTGACTTTGTGCAATCACTGCTCAGTGATAACTAAAGCATCCCCTGTCATCAGCACTGTTTTAAGCACAAATCCAAAACACAGCTCCATACAAGCAACTGTGAAGAAAATCAACTCTGTTCCAGCCCAAACCAGCATGCATTGCAATCAACAACTGCAATTCATTATGACAACAATAATAATTAAAAAAAGAAAAACGAGTAAAAAAAAAGTAATTATCAGAGATATAGGTAAAAACAATGATTTTGTTTATCTCAAGCAATAAAGGCAGCCAAAGGGGACCCCAGGGATACCTGAGGGAAGAAGCTCTAATGCTAATTGGCATGATTTAAAAAGATGATTCTGTTATTGCCAACAGTCTAATTTAGTCATTATCTCCCCAATGTTGAGGCAATCAAACCCGTGATAATTTTAGTAGATGGATAACAAGGCATGCCTTAGTGTACACATCTATATGCAAGAAAGTAGTCTAAAAGAATGTGAAAAGAGCTTTCTAATAAATACATTTTGTATACCTTTTCTTGAAACACCACTCAATGTTGTTGTCTGCTGAATGAGCTTCATTATATTTTATGCAAATATGTAGTAGCAATTTGTCATGAGACCATGGAAAGCAGCAAAATCAAACAAAACTATCTACATCTCCTTAATTTCACCATTTCTCACATTAAAAGGTTTGTGGTTTTAGAGAAAAACACATATTTGCTGGAGGAAATTGTTCTGTGACTTTTTTTCTCCCTATACTCTCTGCTTGCTTTTCAGCAAATGTCACTGTGTTAAAGAGTTCTGGTGTTCACCTGGAAGTTGTCAAGGCTGTAAGAATTGAAAAGCAGGTGTACTTACTCAAAGCTTTGATACAATGCTGTCCTCACATCTGTTCCCTGAGTACACTTCCTGTTCTGAAATTACCCTATCAGTATCATGCATTTTTACTAAAATATCTGACAGTGTCCTGTAATGTGTTACACCTGCTTTAGCCAGCCTTTTTGCTAAATCGTACCTGGTTCAAAGGAACAACAGAATAAAAAAAAGATAATATAAGACAATATATGTGGAGAGAGAAATGTCTCTTTCGAGTCCTCCCTGCTGCCCTGAAAATCTCTCTGTGCATCTTACATGAAGTCATTGTCTTTGCTTGACATTTCTTATTAAACTCACTTTTATCCTTTTCAGTAAGTCTGCTGCAACTCAAAATGCCTGTTGCATAGGCTTTGAGAGTGGAGAGACTCTTTAGCTTTGGGAAGTCTTTGGAGTGCATTCTGCTCATACAACACCATGATGCTGAAAGTAGCAGTAACTTTATTCCCTTTAAATAAGAGTTAGGAACTTGGAACAGGATATTTTTCTTCTTTTGAGGGTTGTTCATGTCCCATGTGGCCCTTCTGTTGCATAGTTTGCTCTGCATTTGTCAGGAAGGGGACAAATACAGGCCCCACTACTGCTGATATTCTGCCCAAA
Organism: Dendrocincla tyrannina; assembly: GCA_035047865.1. Lineage (NCBI taxonomy): Eukaryota > Metazoa > Chordata > Aves > Passeriformes > Dendrocolaptidae > Dendrocincla > Dendrocincla tyrannina. The sequence goes on from JAWWMP010000001.1 coordinate 76,151,839, forward strand.
ACAGAGCATTTCATCATGGTTTGTTTCTTTCTTTGCCAAAAATGTTGATGCTTTGAAATCAAGACTCTGTCTCAGGGACAGGATTGGGTCATTCAAGGAATGAATATCTAAATGAGAAGGGAAGTAGCCAAAAACTCCAAGCATAAGATGTTCTCGTTCCATGTGGGATCAGAGGTTCAGGCTTTACTTTGACTGAAGAAGGTAGGAACAAAGAGGTATATTAATGTCCCTGTTTCCAAATTCTTTAAATGTAAAATTCTGAAAGGTCAGTTTCAAAATTTCTAAGTTGCTTATTAAATTAGAAACCCTCAAAAAGCTTGAAGTTTGAAATGAAATGTTTAGCACTAATAGCAGATTATTTTTGTTTACACTGTGTTTTGCATAAAACAGCATAAAATTACTAAAGATGAGCTTTTGAAAGAAAAGTCTTTTTTGCTTAGCTGGTAACTGCCAAGAGATCTAGCAAATTTGATAGAATTAATTCACTTCCATGACATTATTACAACTTATCCCTGGATGGGATAAATGTGCCTTAGAAAATGACACTGCCAGGAATGGATTAAGACGATTAACTTGCATAAGGAGTCAAATCTCTGACCTCTACTTTGCTTCACCTCTCATGAGTGCCACAATCCACTGATAGAAAGATGGAAGTGATGGCCTTTATAGAGCAGAGCAGATGAGTGTTCTTGTATGTAGAATGGCTTTTGAGGAGTTGGATTTCATGTGGGTCACTCCAGTCACGATTTGCTGCTGTCTACTGCTAGGACAATTTGCATTGGGGAGATTTTTATACAGCTTGTTAAAACAAGTGTAAAGGAGTCATTGCCAGACAGGATTCTACACAATGAGAATATTAACAAGCTAGCAATCTGTCATTTTTTGTCTGATATTTTTTTTTACTCGTAATCTTAAAGCATAAACTAGTCATAACTGACGAGGTACAGAACGAACAAGTACCGTATTATCCCTTCTTACACACAAATACCTCCAGCTCTTCTTGGGAAGAGTAGTGCTACTGCAACGAGGAGCCAGTAAGGCATAAGCCATGCCCAAGTAGTGGTTTGCCACCTCACTGAAAAATTTGCTTTGCTGGTGCCTTCAAAAGGAGGAGAAGTAGTAAGGACAGGAAAAGAGTCAATGTGGATGCGGATTAGTGTGGACAGCCATTTTAGTAGGAGTTACCCAAAAAAAAAAAAAAATGAAACAAACAAAAAAAAACAACACAAAAACAATTCACAGTTGGATGTCAGCAAAACATTTTTACCCCTTGATGTTAATACATTTTCTGTAGATAGTGTATGTGTAACAGAGGGCTGCAAATAATTATGTGCTTTCTGATATTGGAACCATGGAACGCTATGACTGATAAGGGAAACATGTCTGTACCTCATGCAAAGAAACATTTTTAAAGATTTCTCTATTGGTTCCTGTGTAAAGTTCTAGTTATTTTTTTTTAAAAGTTTTGAGAAGGGATTGAGCTATGACTTGAATCTAACAGTTCTGATATTTGACTGTATATCATGTTCTGATATTTAACTGTATATCATGACAACTGCTGAATTTTGTTCCAGGAAACAGTTTCTCAGTTTATTGAGAACATACATGTGTGCTGCTGAGAGAAAACATCCATTCATTGGGCAAGGGAATCCCTTGGCCATGCTGCAAGTTCCCTGCTACATGGGCCCTCAGTGACTCTAGAGCACACCGATCCTGCTACAATTTTGCTTATACAACTCCTATATAGTAAGGTGCTCTTTCTTCGGTGAGCTTGTTCCTTTATTCATATATTCAGAAGAGAGCAATCTTCACGCATTAGTGCTGTCACTGCTCACTTGCCCCATGACTAGTGTTCCCAGTCCTAACCTCCAACTGATGCAATGTGCACCTTGTGCTCTGTCAGCTGCACACATGGCAATTAGCACGTAGTGTGAATGGCCATATCACAGAAAATTCTAAACCTGTCATTCAAAGTTAAACCATGTTTGTATATAAACTATGTCTGCCCCTAGGCTTATTTCACTTATTTTATCTGGAGTCCCATAGTTCAAAAGGCTTGGATTTGAAGAGAAAGAAATTATATGAGATCACATTGACTTGTAATCATTAACAGTGCACTACAGCTTTCAGCTTCTGGGTGAAGAAGCTGTGCTCTGCAGAGTTTCACACATCTCATCAAACTGCCAGATAACACACCCACTGCACTGCCTAGCAGCTTTATCTTTTCCTAATTGCACTTTGAAATCTAAATATGATGTGCAAACATGGAGAATGTGTCACTTATTCACTTTTCAGAAGTGCTGTTATCCAATGTAGCCACCTTAATGAAATGCCAGGTACACTGGTCCGGTTATTTTCACAAGGACTTAGGTGATTGTAGGAAAATATGACCTTCTATAAAAAGCTGTTTAAATTATCTTCCTGGAGCTTGTATGGTATTACTGATAATGAAAAAGGCAAGGGAGTGTTTTTGAGGCTTATTTTTTCAGAAAAAGTTTTCAATCAGAAAAGAATTAAAGCTCACGCTTATGTTGTTCTTTGTTCAGTAAAGGCTGTAAGAAGTAGCTCGTATCCTAGATGATAATTTTGAAGGAGAAAATTTACACAAAATAGGACTTCAGAAAACAGTTTTTCTTGACTGCTATTAAGCAATAGAAATACATGTTGCCTGTTTTTTGTTACAGGGACATACTTTAGCCTCTACCAAAAGGACATTAGCATAATGTCTTCAAAACATATGACGAGATGTATAGGCATGCAATAATGTGTCTGCTTGAAAAGTTAAAAATCTGCATAGGTGCCAACAAGTAAGGGTCAGAACAATACACTGCACTCAAGGATATACATATTTTTTTACATATTTGCATTTCAAATTTAAAAAGAAATACACTTCAAATATCTGTAATATGCATCTGAAATTACATTTTTAGAGTATATAAATTAATGCAATTTAATTGTTATAGTTAAAATACAGGATTCCTTCTGAAAAAAATCTAATTATGACAATGATCTACCCCTTAAACTGGTTTTCTTCCTGAACTATTGGCCTCAAGTTGCACCAGGGAAGGTTTGGATATTAGGAAAATTTGCTTCAAGTGAAGAGCTGTCAAGCACTGGAGGAGGCTGCCCAGGGAAATGGTGGAGTCACCATTTCTGGAGGTGTTTAAAAGATGTGTAGATATGGCACTTACGAACATCATTAAGTGATAGATTTGTCAGTCCTGGGTTAAGAGATGAGTAAATGATCTTATTTTTCAACCTAAGCAGTTCTATTATTTTACTTTATACTTTACTATACTATACTTTACTATACTATACTATACTATACTTTAGTATAGTATATAGTATACTATACTATACTTTAATAGTTTATTATTTTACTAGTATTTCAGTTGTCACCATTTGTACAGTGTCCATAATAGTAAGGCCCTCTACTCTAGGTATTTAAGCAGCCCATGAATTTACATAGTTAATCATGATAATTATAGAAGGTGTATGCTTAAGAAAGCACAGTGCAACAATTGCACAACACATTGCAAAGGCACTGCCGGTGGTAAAACAGTAAGCAAACAAATGGGGCAACAGCCTTGTTTTAATGTACTACATTACAAGATGGGAAAGATAAGCCTGAGTGCGAGTAGATAAACAATCCAATACTCCAGTGGGATGTTCTGCATCAGAGACAGAATACAGTGGAGATCCTTTAAGATAAGAGTCATCTGATCATATTTCTTCAGTCTCAGCAGAAAATGAGGAGCAGTACATTAAGCATGCAGATAGATAGGCTGCATTTAGAAACTGTTGAATGTCAGCAAGAAATGGGTAAGGTAGAAATATGAAAATAGGAAGACTGTGACATTCTCATGTTCTCTGTGTGTTAAGGTAAATGAAAATCTGAGCCTATAGCCATATTCATTTGAGAAATGTATTTATTGAGATTAAATGCAGTCTGCCGCATATGTGAAAACCTGCAAATATTCAAAGACCAACTACACCATTTTAGTGTATTACAGATTAAACCATATCTTTCTGAAAATTTCTAAACATTTTATTTAAACAATTAATTGCAATACCATTTATGATATATATTTAGAGGAAAAAAAACACTAGTTACACCTTGGTAGACCTTTGAATTTTCAGCTGATATTTGTGCTAATCCAGTACAACTACGGAATATTTTTATGGTTTGATGAAATGCAGGGCAAAATGAAAGTAATGACAATTCTCCACATTTGCTGTGTCATTTCCTCCATAAGAGGAAATTTGTGACTATTAGTTATTAAAGAGACCTGCATAACGTAGAATTATAGAATGGTTTGGGTTGGAAAGGACCTGGAAGATCTTTTTAGATCAACATATCCATGGGACCTGATACTTATTGCCAGTAATACAGTGCAGATTATTCTCACATAAAAGGTTAATCACGTGCATAAGTGTTTGCAGGAAGAAGCTATTAAAATGTGCACTGTACGTGCCCCAAGTAGCGAACCTTGAAGAAAAATGAGACAGAAAAATTCCATTCTTTAGACCTTGCTGCTCATCTGGCAATTTTTAGCTTTCAGCTCACACAGCCACAGTCTGGAGAACCATCATCAAACAAAGGGATAGAAATCAGCATTATAATTTTTTTGGAATATTTCATCTCAAAACTTAAAAAAATTACAAAGAAGCAATCAGGACAACATCTCACTGCTAATACATTAGCCAGATCTTCAAGGTTGAATGCACTTTACTCAGTGATACCAGAAACAGGACACTGCTTTTTGCAATAGATTTGGGGAACAGTTGGTGTGCATCAGCTGTTAGCGTCCCTGTTAACATCGCTGTTAACATTCTTGCATGCATAAACCTTCAGACACTGTTTCCAGACACTGCCCAACAGAAGTGATCACACAGCCCATTCTCACCTGCAACTAGCACTGTCTTCACCTTAATTTCCCACCTGAAAGGTTTTAGAATCCCAAAATTCACTAAGCAAAATACCTTTATTTTTCCAATGATTTTGAAATTAAGTGGAGGGCTTCAAAACCACATGTAGCAACATGAGCTGCAAGAGCAAAGCACAGATTGTCTTTGATTCTAGTAGGTATGATGGGATTTTATGTAAGTACAAGTATTTTCACAGCTTTTCTTAGATCACAAATGGAGGATGGGTCCTCCCTCCCACATTTCTACCCTTGGAGTTCTTATTTGAAGCATGTCACAACAGCAGAACACAGTAGTGTATGCCAGGCTAAAATATTTGATTTCTTAATTGCTGTGCAAGAGCTGTCTCTCCTGGTACATTGTACAGAAAGTATTCCAGCCTTCTAGTATTTTACAAATATGGCTGTGTCCTAGTTTTATTGGTTTTTTTGGTCAGGATTGACTTTGAAACCAGTCTTATGAAATATTTTTTCCAAATTAAGCTACGACTCTCTCTCTCCACTTCCATACTTGACAGAGGAAGTTGAGCGCATTGGTTGATCTATATGAAATATCTGGGTAACACTGTGCCAGTCTTACAAAACACTTCTTGTGAATCTGCATTTGCCAGACAAGGTTTGTTTTCCCTTTGGGTGCACTGTCTGAATCCCCACAGATCAGGAGAATAACTTGATTGCAAACTCCAGGCACAAACTAGTCTGTGTAAGGCTGAAGGGTCTTAACATAAAAAGACTAAGCCCAGTGCAGCTGGCGGGGATTTTCCTAAGGCATTTACAGCCCTCATCATGCTAATATATTGCAGAATACTTAACAGCTTTATAGGCAGCACACTTGTTAGACCCAGAACAGAAGTCCCCAGTATAGGAGAAGATGTTGTATAGTTCCTGATAGCGGGAATGAGCTCAACATCAAACAATTTTTTACAAAGCTGTGCCCAGAAAACTGAACAGTTACACCCAATTTAGATTCAAATACAAAGCCCCAAGTCTGTGTTGTAAGCTGCCACGATAGAAAGCACCTTTTTCCTTTAATTAAACATGAGAAAAAGGAAAGAAAAAAATCACAAGTGGCTGAAAATGCATAATATTCAACATGTTTTGCAATTCTAATGTCCTAAAGTGTTTCTAGAATAAAAAGTCCTTTCTGCTCCACAGTTTTTAGGTAGCGATGCTGAGAGCCATTACTGTAAAAAGTTAGCTGAGAAGGACAGCAACTTTCATTGCTCCAGTCCTGTCTAATTTCCTTGAAGACTAAATAAATCAAACAGATTCAGAAGCAAGAGAAACAGATAGCCAGAGCAGAAAATACAGCATCAGTGATGAGGGCTGAATGGTGCATCATTGCTTTTGAAAGAAAGACAGGTATTACCCACAACCTAGTCAGCTAGTCTGACATTCAACAAACTTGTGGCAGTGTCAGACTGTATGAGATATTATCATTAGCTGTCTTTCTAGCATTAAGCTTATTGCAATTTTAACAAAAATAGAACATTTTTAGCAGCTAAGGCTAGCAAACTTGCAATGAAATGGATTAGAACTCATAATCCGCTAAACACATCTGTTTTGACACTGCCTGTTAAGAAAGTGTGACCAGTCAGCATGCAGCTGTAGTAGCTGAAGAAGAGGTATTTCAGCTATTAGCAAGAACCAAACCCCAGTATGCTGAGTGTTTCTAGCCCCCAAGTCTATGAAGAAAATCTCTACCTTGGGATATTTTTCATCATATCAATAAGTCACTGAGTTGATGGACACGGTCATACAAATAAGGCTCTGCTCATCTCTTTCTGCCTTCCTGTTTTGCTTGCACTGAACTTTAGGTCTGTTTTTCAATGCAGGATTTTTCATGTTTTAAAAAACATATTCAGGGTTGCTGGTGTGACTCTGCAACTGGAAGGGATTGAAGATAAGAAATATGAAGTGAATATGAAAAGGATACAGGAAAGCACGTTAGGAACATAAGTGTTGCATTTCAGATAAAGCTGGAGTTATGACTGAGGCAGGGAAAGTGAAAATATCCTCTATATGCCTTTTCTGGTTTGATTTGGTCAGGTAATTTCTAAACATGAGCGTGAGGAAGAGCAGTGTTAGGCTGGGTAGGACCAAAGAGAGGAGAAAAAACTCCAGAAGGTGTCAGGGTCTGTGGATAATTCTCATTCTATTACTGACAGACTATAGATCCTGATGACTGGTACACTCCCTCCCCCTTTTTATTTTGTTGACTTGTGAGATCCCATTTTTTATATCAATTTAAAATAAATTATTTATGTTCCATAGTACATATATTCCACAGCCATTAGGTGATAGATGTAGAAAATTTAGCTTTGGTTTCATATTGTAATTGCTGACTGAATTTAAAAATTACTTCATGCCAGTAGATCAGTTGGGGTTTTTTGTTACCTTGGGCAACTAAAATAATATTTTTTTCTAAAATATGGCCTCCTTTAGTTCTCTCCTGTGAATTTCTCTACCGCTTCATTGAAATAAATTTAGATTAGACACAATTTCCTCTGTAGTCTCCTGAAAGATTGGGAAAGGATCCAACAAAATCCAAGATAAAACTACTGAACAAAATATAAGCTCAAATTTAGCATTATAATTAGGTCAATGTAAAACTGACACAAACCCAGCATAATGGCAGCCCCTAGGTATCGAATTCAAGGTGGAGACATAGGCCAAGAACTTATGCTTGGTAAAGCTGAGAGAGAGGGAAGACACCTAGAAGAACATCCCACTTGTACTCTGACGCACCTGCAGGAGGTCTTGTTGCCTTGACAGGTGAATAGTCCAGAAAAAATTGTTGCCATTATGATTCCTCTGCTGAAAATAGCAGGGAATTCTCCACAAATAATATGAGAGAAAACCTCATCGGCAACTTAAGACAGATGTAGACTAATCTTTAATTGCTTTATATGATATACGTCACTGGACCCCAAAGGGATTATTTGCAACCAAGTCCAAAGAGAGCACTTGCTAAAATTCAGAGAAGGGATGTAAGAGTTTTGTTTGGTTTGGGTTTTTGGGTTTGTTGTTTTTTTTTTTTTTTTTGAGAAGAATAAAGCTAATAGAAACCTGAAAGAGTTATAAAGAAACTATCAGAGACAGTATTGTAATTGGAGTGTAGAAGGAGTGGTTTAATTGTTATTTCCCTCCAACTAATTGGCAATGAGAGAGTCTTAAATTGAGCATCAACATCCTTAATTTATTTTTTTTTAAATTATTGTGGCATTTGAATTATTGTTTCTATTACCTGTAAATGTTTTATGAAGTGGGACTTGGATATATAGTATACTCCTAGTCATTGCGTTATACATACAATACGTTGCATTATAAAAAGAAAATTTAAAAAAAAGGGCCAATTATTTCTGGACAGGGTGTTTCATGACCTTTTTAAGAATCTCTTAAGACAAAGAGTCTGCTGGGATTAAATGTAGCTTTTAGCTCTTCCTCAAACAGACCCTAGCACTGTTTGAAACCCCAGCTGATCAAATTTCTCTCTACACAAGCCTGAGACTTGCTTAGGAGTACACTTGATCTTTCTGCTCTTCTTGATATTGTGTCTCCAACTGCAATCAGTATTAAATTCCCTTTGTAAAATCAATAATGATAAAGGAAGCATGCAAAGCTGCGTCATCCAAGTTTCACCCCATAGAAGCACCTTGTCCTATTTTCCTGGGCATCACTGCCTTAAATCTCAACAACTTGAAGTGCCTTGTCATTAAGATATCAATCTGACTCCTGTTTTATGGAGACATGTAAGATTTGTGAAAAATAAGGTGAAATCTATAAGGTGAGATATTTTTTTTCATAGTGAAGTCCAAGGATTCAAGGATAAATAAAATTTCTAACTGGGTTTTTTAAAGGATTTATTTTGAGAGAGAAAATTGTCTCTATTAAAACAAAAAAACAAACAAAACCAACAACAACAACAACAAAAATTAAAAAAAAATAAAAGCTTGAGAATTCCCAGGGTTGAAAATTAAAGAGACAGAAGTCAGGCCATGGAGAAAAATGTTTATTTTTAAAGTTGATAGTAATTCTAAATTTTACTGTTTCTGAAAAATGAATAAAATAATTGATTCTCTGACTTACTACCAGATTTATTATGCCAGTAAACAGAAAAAACAGAATTTGGGGAAAAACCTGAAAATCAGTAATAGCTTATTCCTATTTCTGGAAAAGCCACTGGAAAAGCTGTGTAGTCTGTGCCAACCAGCAAATGGAATGTGTAATTTGCTGGTTTTGCTTGGAAGAGATCATCTTTTTTTGTGACAGTTTTGATCAGAACAAACCTTCAGACCTCTAAACCACCTCCTACTGTGAATGACTAACATTCAGAATTATAACAAAATGAAAAAGGAACAAAAATCAGCATATGTTTTTCAGAACTTTACCTTAGCATAATTGTCCCAGCTTATGCCTTCTTTCATAGTAAAGGCTGTATTTTTACACTTACAAATGTTTCACAATTTTGACAGAATCATGACAACCATAATGCATAATTTGCTTTTCATTATCCATTTGAAGACTTTGCAAAGGTGTCGAAAACTTTACTAGATACTTCTTCAGTGTTATAAATGGATGAAAAACAACTTCAACATTTTTAATACTTCTGCTATTTCTTTGAAACAATTTCATTGTGCATGACTGGTGTAGTGCAGTATCTTTTCACACATTTCAGTATAAATGCATGCTAGTTGTATAAATGTATAGCTACTCATAGCTAAAATTATGGTTCTTTGCTTTTTGTTGCTGTTATTGACTGGTTTTGATTTCATTTGATTTTGGTTTTTTTGAAGGATAATATCTAGGTGATGACTTCATATCCTGTATACAACAATGTGGTCCAAGATAGAAGCAATGTGAAAAACTTCCAAGACTATTGTCTCTGTTCAACACATTAAAAAAAAACCCCTTCAAATACTAATTTTTTAGTAGTATTGTATAATTCATGTATTATGTGTCAGCAATTTATAAGCCTTCATGTATTAGTGAATATGAAATTCTTTTCGGCTGGGAGTTAAAATCATGAGAACTGTGTTATTTTGCGTCATTTTAGCATCTAGATCAGTATTATCATCTTTAAAATTCAATTAAATGTTTTGGGGCATTAAAAATTACACTCATTTTGTCACTAAGAGAAACCAGGGCAAATATATGTGTATGAATGGAAACTGAGTCTCAATAGAATCTATCTGTATTGTTTCACTAATTGAAGTGTTAAGCTTGCAAGTGGTGATGGATTTGAAAAGCTACCCTAAAATAGCGGTATTGTATTGCAAATGGTGACATCTGTCCTTCGGATTTCAATGTGTGTAATCTCTAATGCCCAAAAACATTTAATTGAATTCAGCTCAGCAACCCACACATACAAATTCTGTACTGGCTGAAGTGCTTGCTGGTTCAAACCATTGTTTGGCTTGAATTAAATATCCAAATATTTGTAATTTTGTTGCCAGTTTGTTTTCCCCAGTTCCTACTAAGACATACCCTGGAAAATACTGCCTTTATTTACAGAGCTCTTGCTGTTTTGTCCATTTCACATGAAATAGTGTCATTTTCCTAAGTTTAAAATATTTACACTTCTTGAAATTGAATTTTACTACATTTTGTGACTTTCTAGAACCACATGCAGTGAACAAAATTGAGATGTTCCTAGTCAAGATGGCACACATGAGAGTACCCAAAGCATCAGGCTTGGTGTTTGATCTTGGGGAGGAATATGAGTAAGTCTGTTTGAGTCACTCTGTGCCTTAGAGAGCTTGTCTAATTTATTCTCTGAGTTGACATGAGGCTTGGGTTTCCATTATACAGCTGATAGAAATTCACCACACTAACATTGTAAAAGAGAGGTGCTATTTCTAGTAATTAGTTGTAATCAAATGGTCATTCTCTAAACCACATATACCTGCTTCTTACAATATTGTGTTCCAGTTGATGAAAGACAAAATTCTGTTTGCTTTTAATTTGTTTATCTGGTCCCATCACCCTGATTTTTGTAAGCATTTGTGAATCAATGAATTTCTTGTTTACAAGCTCTCCTACAGACCTTGAATGTAAATCTTATGTGAGTCTTGGGTAAATTATCAGATATTATGCATAAAATCATAAAGAATTGACTATTGTTCATTTACACTGCAGTCATGTTACATTCTATTGGACATATATTAAAAATCTCAGTTGGGCACTCTCTGAGAAAGTCAAGGTTGTAAGGTCACAGATTCCATGTTGAACAAACCCCACAATAGCTACAAAAGAGAAAGCCTGTAGCTGTGCAAGATCTTGTGTTCGGGTTTTGAGATTTTTTGAGGGGACCAGCCATTATCACACAGTATTTGCATCTTGGAACTTCATTCTAGCAATGATTTTGAGGTTAATCTCTGCTGAAACTGAGTTTTCTGCAACTAATTATTATTCAGTGAATGGCCTGACTTGAACTGCTGGAAGAATCCTTAATCAAGTAGTTTTTTCATTCCAAGTTTTGATGTTGTAAAAAAGAAGTGGCTAGTTTTGAAAAGAAATTTTAGATGACTTTCTTCTTCTTCTCAGAACCCAGAACAGGAAGATAGGTTATTCCCAATCTCATCAAGGATTCTGACAATTACTGTGAAGATACATACTTGCACTGACAGTTTTTGGGGTAATGTTACAGTTTGACTGAGCAATGTACCTTTTAAACCTACTACTGAAGTTCTTGAATTTATTCTCAATTTGGTAAAGTATATTAATTTGTAACACCTGAATGTTAGAGATGGAATTGGTCCAGGAATTGTTTTGTGCATATTAGGAGTGGCCGGGAGCTCCATGACAATGTTTTATTTTAGCTGTAAAATCCTATTAATTGAAACAGAAACTCATTAGTGTCATTATAAGGCTTTTGCTGGCAAAGCCGCCTTAGCTCCCCAGTGGAGTTCCTGGCCAACACCAGGAGTGAGAAGCTGGATTTAAAGTGTAGGGTTGTGGTCTCCAGCATGAGAAGAGAGTGCTGTGATGAACACGTTATTCATTTTTCTGAATTAGTTTTTTTCAGGTTTTCCTGCTGAAGCTTCCTGATGAATCAGTGTCATCAATGTATCAAGTAACTCCCCTGCCTACTGAATTTATCCTTAATAATTTTATTTATGTAGAAGTTCTTCAAAAAGAAACAGACGTAATAAATAAGATTCAAATCCAGTAACTTCATCAAATAGAGCATCTGTGAATGGGGTAAAAAAAAAATGGACTTGGACCAGCAAGAGCAAAAAGGAAATTATTCAGAGCATATTGAAAGCTGGAAATGGCACATCCTCCAATCATCAGAGCAGTGACAGCAATAGGAATGAAGCAGAGAAATTAACTCATGTGGAGATAATGTTGTATGACACCTGAGATAGCAAAAATTAAACTCAACTCAATTCAACACTCAACTCAAAATTATCCATTCAATAGGATCCCCACACATTGCTTTGCTGACACATATTATGCCCCTAACTTTATTTCTCTTTCTTTTTTTCTCAGTGTGGTGGGGAGCTTTTGCTGGCACTCACTGATCACAATTTTTACTCTGCTCTTATGCAACTAAATAGGAGAGAACTTGAATTTCTGGGAACTAAAGCTCAAGGTAATCCACTAAGTTGGTTTAGCAGAATGACTGCAGGATCCTGGCTGAGCTGCTTCCACAAATAATAGCTATAGATTAGATGTCATAATAACAGCTGTCAACAAGCAGTGTGTTAAAGAGTTTTTTTGAAGTCACAATTACTCGACAACCTCTGTTCCCTTCCCGTACCAAAACCACATTTGATGTGCCATCTGTTGCCCTCCCACCTAGCATTGCCACTGCTTTGGGCACTGTACATGCTTTCTGCTGCTTGCAGGATGAGTCATGCAGTTCAGCAAAGCATATCCTTCAGCAGTAGAAAATGAATAAAAGTGATACCAGCATGCAGGCTACATGGGATGTACTAAAACTAGAGCCTTTTCAGTTCAGCAGTAAGTTTTCCTTTACATTGGGGATTGGTCTTGGCAGGAGGTTGGAAGTGACCCCTCCATGATAGCTTTTGCCTATAATTGGCCTTTTGTTTTCCTGACATAGTTGATCTCAGTGGGAATAATTAATCTTTCATCCAGTTAGATATTGACTGGGTAGTTGGAGCTTAGAGACATCCTGTAGAATTGCTGAGTCACCAAAAAATTGGCACAGGGACAGGCAAGATGAGAAAGGCTAGGTCTTCTGCAGTCATCAATGCAAGACCAAGCAGGGAAAGAAAGAAGTACATTATTTTGCTTTCCTTACAGAGTATCTGAACAACGTATTTTCTAAATAACAACCTAAAACATTGGGTTAAGACATTGTATATGGAGAAAAAAATATTATTTGCTCTGTTTAGAAGGCAGATGTCTAACTAAAAAGAGAAACATGATTTTCCTAGCTTAAAATATGATAACATAGTTACCTAAAAATAGGTTGCCTGTAAGATGATTTTTAAAGAAAAGTATAAAAAACTTGTTACATCACCAGTAATATATCTTCTTGCTGTTACTTCTGTCTGCATTTAAAGTCCATCATTTCAAGTCTTTTAAATGACATATAAATGAAGAAATAGACTGTTCTGATAATGCCTAATGTGCATGACGATACATATTTTAACAGTGCAATAAGCAATATTGATTCAGCCAATTCTTCTCAAAAAGCAAATACGAGAGAAAAACTCTCTCGAGTGTTGTATCTTGTGCACCTCATGTTTCAGTCTTAAATGAGGAAACCCATTTTTGGGTTTGGGCATTACTGTTTTGGGCCCCTGTTACATCCTCTTAAGATGTTTAACTTCTCATAAGCCAGTGGGACTTCCATACAAATTTAAAAGCAAGAAGAAAAATGGAAGAAATCAAGTAAGGAAGAGTTAACTACCTTCTACTCTTCTAGAATTTGAAAATATCTGGAAGTCCCTGCTTGTACCTACAGAAATTTGGATGGAAATTTAGTCAAAAGTTTTCTAAGACAACCTTCTTGTCTGAGTAAATAGGATTTTATATACCCAGAGTTTCAGGAAAAGCACCTTAATAAATAAAATAGAAATTTAAAAATTCATTCAGCTTAAATATATATGACAGAAAGGATTTAGTTCCATCAGTAATTTAATGGAATTAGTTATCATCTTTATAGATAATTTACTATTAATTGACTCAGAATTCAGGACTGGTCCTAAACTGAGAATTTTCATTTTGAACTGTTTTCAGTTTTCATTTCTAGATTTTTTTTTTTAATTTTTATTAACTGAAAATTTAAGTTTATTTTTTATCAGAGCGTACTTTCAACATTAATATATTTTTACTTGATTAAAAATTATTAAAATATTACGTGCCAATTGATTTTCCATTTTTTTCTGTTATTTGCCAGCAAAGCACAGAGGTATTTTTTGCCAAGCTCCAGTCACAAAATATTTAGTGTATCCTAAAGAAATGATGCAACATGATTTTTACTTTTTCATAAATTTGGATCTGAATGTATTAGTGTTTGTATTTCTAGACAAGCAGTTCCAACAGCTGAAGTGGATTTAAAATACTATTATGAGGAACACATACTTTTGTCTTTAGTTTCCCTCATTTGAATTTCACAGTCTTGCTGGCTGTACTAATGGGAACAAATTACCAGGCAATCATAGGTTTGGTTTGGGGTGGGTTGGAGGAAAGAGGAAAGGTTTGATTCTCACACATTCAATTTTATTTTTACTTTTATTTTAAACAATTAAAAGATGAATGATTAAACCTTCTGGATGAAATGGTTAAACCTTCTGAATTAACTCTTGCAATTCAGCAAGTATGCATAACTTATGGGGTAGTTGCATCCTGGAATCATGTATTTTAAATGTGAAAGTCTTACAATCTTCATACAGTAATAGATAATCATAAGATAGCAGGAACAACAGATAACTGTAAAAAATAAATAAAGTGATAACGATAAAAGAAAATACAGTGCTATACCGAATTCAGGTATTTCAGTTTATAGCATCTTCTGGTCCACTTTTCTAAGGTCTGACTAATAAAGCTTCTAAAAAATGCTAGTTATATTGAAACTGTCCAACTAAGAAAAAATATTTTGTTGACAACTCAAAAGTTTGGCCAGGCTATCCAGGCTTCAGATGAAGCTCATGAAAATTAAACTTTGAGTCTATTTTTTTTTAATTCTTAGCAACCTTGATTCTTTACCTTTTTGTCTAAGATCCTTGAAGATCTTGGTAAAGTTTCACAACTTGCTCCTTGCTCCTTTCTGAGGTTTGTTGTTTCTCTATGCATTTAACAAATTAGGTTTCAAAATATTGAGGTTTGGGACTTTTCTAGGGTATGATTTAAGAAAGTTATGTTACTTTCCAAAATCTTCTCCATGGACTTTCAGCAACTTGTTGCTATTGCAGCTTCACATCTTCCTTTACTTTAAAAACCCAAAAATTTACTTCTATAATTGCACACTATTTAGGTAAAGAAAAAAAGTAAGCTAGAAGATGAAAGTTAGAAACCTTATGGCCATGTCAAAACTATTAAATCTCCATCATAGAAATAATCTTTAGCTATTTTTCCCCCTGAGGCAGTAGACTGTGATCTCATTGTGCTTTATAAGCTAAGAAAGGTCAGGCCAGCCTCCCTAGTACTTAGATGAATCAAATCCTAAGAATTCGTCTGTGCTTAAGATGATGCTGATTAAGTTGGTGTAGAGACAAACAAGATCTAGCTAGAACAGTTTGAATTTACTTGTCACAGCTGTTTATTGCTGCTTCTCTAGGTAATCATTACAGCCCCTGCAGCAGAAGCCCAATAACAGCTTGTGGAAGCCCTCCCACTCTGTTTCAGGGCAAACCAGCTGTATTAATTTAAGTCACTGTGGAAGATGTCTCAGGCCAACCCAAATGGTGACTCATTAGTGCAGCTCATTTTTGGGATAATGAGGAGTGGCTGTTTATCCTGAGACCTAAAGCTACTACTGCTAGCTTCGAAGTGATACTTTATGGTTCTTGATCCTACAGTGCTGCAGAAAGATAATGGCTGGAAGAAGTCCTAGAGCATTCCAGGTTGTATAGGGAGATATGATTCTTATTTTTGAGATCTTTGGCCCTTTAAAACAGGACAGTGCAAGCGTCTCTGTAGTTTAACAGTGTTAGATGTCACAGTTGTTCAAATAGTATAATGTTTTTTCTTTTGGTTAAAAGAATGGGTCCTCTCTTTCCACTCCAAAAGAACGAAGTAAAAGAGGAAATAATTTAAATAAAATTAAAGTTTCTTAATTGATATTACATTGGTTTTATTATTATTTCTCTCCATGAAAATGAAAAGTAATGCTGTTTAATAAAAATAATCAGTTGCGTTTTTTCCTTTAAAGAGAATTTAAGTTTATTTTACATATTTTTTTGGTCCATCAAATTTGTACTAAAATACTGTTTGTTTTTTGCTTTCTTTGAGAAAAGAAATACATACATGGAAAAAATTACTCATTTATTTCCCAGCACTGCATACTGTTGATGAATGCTTTTAGACATAACCCTCATGATCAAAGATATCTATATTGCTAAATAAAAGAGACACAGGAAACCAGACGGAGCATTCAACCCCTGTTCATCCCCACCATTTATTTTTTAGGGCAGTCTTCTGATCTGTTTTGGACCTTTTTAACTAACTCTCTCTTATAGCCTTTAGTGTTGTGAACACAATACTTATGAGCAACTACTAGTTTCTTTTTCTTCCCTTTCCAAATACTGATATTTTAAGATAACTGACAGAAGTTATACAATCAGTTTCTTAGACTATTTGTGCATCTGTTTATTAAAGTTCAGCTATTCCTGTCATAGTTTCTAATTATTTTTTTTCCTGGAGATTCCTGAAAATCATCTCTTTCTTTTGACATCCATTGTCTCTCAACTTATGGAATTATTACTTGCAGAGAACAAAATGGAGGAGGTGAATCTTTTCCTTAGATAATTTGCATGGGGCCAGGGACAGATGACAGCTCTTTTGACTCTCACAGATGAAGGAGTATATGCAATCTTTGCAGTAATATCATTACTGATTATTTATTATCTGAGACAGATGCCACCCATGTGGTAAATGACAGATTGAGTCGCTGCCAGTACTATCTTTCATCTGGCCATTGCTGAAGGGCACATATTTATTTCCTCCCAGGCTGTTTTTGTCACTGCTTCCTATGCAAGGAAACTAGAAAAAGATATCTGATAAGTTTTTCCCATTTGATCTCAAAGAACACTACAAGACAACCCTTGGAGGGATTCATAATTCCATTTATAATGACTGAATTGCAATTTTTTAATTACTTAATGGTGCTTATACTTACATAGTTGTGAGCAGATACATATGCATGCATGTACAAATATCCGTGCTTATATCTGAGAAGCTGCATTGATATCAGGGAAATAAATGTTTTGTAGTAGGTACAGTCCATTTTCTCCTTAACAATCTAAAAAAAATCACTATCAACAGTAGCATATGATTAATGCTGACATTTAGTTAACGATTTAGTTTAGAGTTTAGGTTTCAACTAAAATTCTGTTAATTTATTCTTATTTCTCTCAGACTGGGGAAAGGGCCTGCAGTATTCTGTGAATCATTTTGTTCCTTTATTTTGAGGCACTGATGAGAAGCAGCTTCGTGATCCACCTGTGTGGAAAGGCTCATACTAATTGTGATTCATAAATGTTATCCTCCCATTGTGCTATTTTAGAGCAACACTCAATCCAGGTAATTATGGTCCATTGCATCTGCTGCAAGCAGACACTCTATAAATCCTTCAGCCGAGGTGGTCTTGTCAGGCTGAGAATAATGTACAGGACCTCAGAAAGGATTTATATTCAAGGTCCATTTGATAGGTGTGTTTTCCAGTTTTTCATTTCTCAGAACTGATGACAAATCAAACTAGTTGGTTATTCCCCATCGGTGCTGTTCCAGTGATAGGATGATCGATAATCTGTGATTAATTTAGAGTAACTTGTATGCTAGTACTAGGCAGTTTTGACAACCTTACTTTCAGTATTGATTTCTTGTATAATTTACAAAAGAGAGGCATAGCAGAGACGATGACGCTTGGAAAGTTATTTGCATTCCACTATCCACCCCCACATCAGAGAAATCCTTTGAATCAAATAGTCTTACCCCTGCTCCTCTGTCTTTCATTGCTAATGGATTTAAATTCAGTTTAAAAAAAAAATAACCTTTCAGCAATGTATTAACTAAAGTCTGTCCCAGGAACTTAATGTACTTGTGGTATTATAGTTTTATAAGGTCTCACCATCTCAAAGTCTGAGAGATCAAGACATGTTTTGCTTTGTTATACATTCAAATGAAAGCCATTTTTTGTCAACGTATGTAAGGAAGTACACGATGCCATTCAAAAAACAAAAGCACATCATGATCATGTTTTAGAAGTAGCAATGTTTTCTTTTCCTAGGAAAGCATACAGTGTGAAATTCAGTTGTTGGGGTTTTTTTAAAGAAAGTACAGTTTCTATTGAAATCAATAGCATTATAATGTCTGAAAAAATGTAAATTGGTAGTATATCAGGGTGTATTGTTGGAGCATGGGAAAATTCATCTGATGGGAATGAAGGATAATAAAACTTGTAGTGGAGAATACAGGATATCATTTCAGATAATACTTTATATTTGGAAGCACAAGAGAAACAGTTTGGTAAGTATAGTGAGGCCTAAGGAGAACAGCCTTTAGAACATGGAAAAAAACAGTGAGTCAATTATAGCAAGGAAATATTCCTCTCTGCTAATTGTGATAAATGACTGCTTTAATAGTGGGTTAATCTTCCCCGACATCTTCAAAACTGTGAAAATTTTTTAAGCAAATAGAAAAGATTAATGGTGAAAATGAAACTGATTCATCTCCCTTTTTTACTACTGGAATCATCAAAATGTAAGATATGTTAATCATTTTGCAAAAAATCATTCCCTTTTGGGAAATTTGCTAAAATATTTTCATTTAATTATTCTTTGTAATTTGAATAATCAAATTATTTACATGATGCTAAATAATAACAAAATAAAAAGACCTGTAACATTATAAGAAAAAAATGGACATAATTTTAGCTGCAGATCAAACAAATGTGCTGCTAATAATATTAAAAACAATGAGCTAATTTTCTGGGTTTAGTTGTGAGGCTTTTTTGATTCTTAACCTGCCCTGTGGGACATGAAAAGAATACAGGAATACACTAGTTTGGAGTGTTTTGATTGATTGTTTGTTTGGATTTTTTTGTTGTTGTCAGATATCAAGACAAACGTATTAGTACATATATCCTGCTGTTTTGCTAATATGTGTCAACCTATACTCCATATAGTACAATGCACAATATCACACAAACAGCAGGTAAATATGCAGCTGTGTATACAAAATGAAATCAGAATGCAATAAGCAAAGCAGCCATCCACACCCATTGTGAGTGGAGGTACATTTAATGTGATCTGTAGAGCTGATATTTTCAGCAAGAAAAGGGATACATTTTCAGCAAAGATGAAATACATGCAAAAAGTACCCATCTCACGATGGTTGTATT
The DNA here is from genome assembly GCA_035047865.1 of Dendrocincla tyrannina. Classification (NCBI taxonomy): domain Eukaryota; kingdom Metazoa; phylum Chordata; class Aves; order Passeriformes; family Dendrocolaptidae; genus Dendrocincla; species Dendrocincla tyrannina. Next base: position 76,171,303 of record JAWWMP010000001.1, read on the forward strand.
TTGTGACTGATTAAAATTTTTTTTGCCTATTCTTGACCAAACTGAAGGCATCAACCACTCAGCCTTGGTGAGGAGGACTGCTGTCTAGTACAAAGGCTAAGCAGAAAATATGTTGCTACAGGTATGGGAAAGTCCAATGTCAACAGCTCATGGCAGGAGAGTGGTAATAGGGTTTTGTGATTATGGCTCTCTCACCAGTACAAAAGTTTTAATTCCTGCCTAAGTGAAAATTTACCTGCTGCGTTCCCAAACATACACATCTCTGCACATCCTGCTCCACTCTGTGCTGATGAGCCCTGACTTGAGTTCTGTGTGCAGTTTTGGGCACCACAATATAACAAAGATATTAAGCTACTAAAAAGTGTCCAAAGGAGGGCAACAAATATGGTGAAAGGTCAACAAGGGAAACTGTATGAGGAGTGGCTGAGATCACTTGGTCTGTTCAGCCTGGAGAAGAAGAGGGAAGACCTCATTGCAGTCTACAACTTCCTCATGAGATGAGGCAGAGGGGCAGGCACTGATCTCTTCTCTGTGGTGACCAGTGGTAGAGGACCCAAGGGAACATCATGAAGCTCTGTCAGGGAAGATTTTGGTTAGATATTTGGAAAAGGTTCTTTACCCAAAGGATGGTTGGGCACTGGAACAGGCTTCCCAAAGAAGTGGTGAGAGCACCGAACCTGTGAGAGTTCAAGAACCATTTGCACAATGCTTGCAGTCACATGATGTGATTCTTGGGATTGTCCTGTGCAGGGTCCGGAGCTGGACTTCGATGATCCCTGTGAGTCCCTTTCTGACAGATAGCCCTTCAAGAATGAACACAGGACAGCCCACTCCCAGTGGGGGTTAAGGCAGAATGATATTTATTGAGAGCATGGCTCTGACTTATACAGGGGTAGGCACAGAACATTCTAGACAAGGGCAGAACAGGGGGAGGAGTGTGCAAATTCTCTTCCCTAAAAGGAAAGGAAGTGGCAGGTCTGAGCCATATATAGAAATCAGGGGTGGGGGTAACCATATAAGGTAAGGCTTCCCTGAAGCAAAACTGAGCCAATCAGCGTGCAGAAATTTTATGAGGGACAAGAAAGACGCTATTTTAACAAAGGAATTTTGAATACATTAAACAGGGAGCATAGAACTTGCATATTAAAACATCAACCAGGGAACCCGTAACATCTGAACGCTGTCTTAAAATATAAGAACATCAACAAACAGTCCTATTCCAGCTCTTTTTCTTCATCACTTGGCTCTGTTAATCCATTTCATTTTTCCTTTTCAACGTGGTGTAACTGCATACCCCAACACCTTTCAACTCAGGATATTCTATGATTTTAGGATCAGAGGTGACCAAGGCTGTGCCTTGTGTCTGTAGGACACAGGGGAGTTTGTGCTTCAGTATCGCCCACTTTATTTGAAAACATTGTGACAAAAATTCTTATGATGTTGAATAAGGAGATACTTTATCCATATTTTGCTGTTCATTATCTGTGGTATCAACTATAAGTCTCTCATCCCTGTCATTTGTCTGGCATGGTTATAAATAGAACAGCACTACAAGATATTCCAAACAGTATGGAAACTTTTCAAAGGACTAGACTTAGACTATATTTATTTCCAAAGGACTTCACTCATCGGAATCCTTATTCTCTTCACTGATGCACCGAAGCCCAGGTTTATTCCACGTACTTTAAGTATCTCTCTGAGATGAAGTCAGAAAACATTTTCCTTAGAATCCCACAGAGACAATGAGGAGAAGGAGATGCCCTTTCCATGATTCAGATCTTATATTTCAACAGACTGGAGAAAAATCAATATTGTACAAGAAGTCTACAGGACTTATGTTCTTCATTTAAACTCCTAAAAGGAAGGTATGTGAATCTGGTAGCATTGTACATTGATCTATTTTGAAGACTCATACCTATGTAATAACTGAAATATTTTGTAGAACTTAACTGAAGGTACTCTAAATCATACTGGACATAAGATTTGTGTCAAAATTCTGAAGAAGTAGGCATATCTCTATGCCTCGCAAATTATCCTAAAGAAATTTATAGGTATGTTCAGTCAAACAATGTATGGTAGCCTTGAAAGTATCATGACTGAGTGGGTCACTAACAGAAAGGTCTGTGAAAAAAGTGTATGTCAAACTTTGCAGAACAAATTACTTAGATCAGTGAAATTTTACTTTATGTTGTAGGGGGTTCATGGAATTCATGAAGAAATGAGCAACCTGATAGTTGATTTTCAAGGCAGAACTGATATTTTTCTAGTTAGTATCTGTTACACTAGCAGCTGCCTTTCTTTTTTATCACAGCCTGCTTTTGAGTGCTGGCAGCTGTGTTAGGGATTTACACAGGCATAGGAAAAGGGAAGTAAGGGTTATGACAGCAGTGACCACAACAGCATGAAAATCCCAGGCAGGGAATTTCATTACAATATTAGTGCTCTTCCAGAATGTTTTTATTTTTGTTATTCCTACTCTTTTTCATATGAAAGCAAAGGAAAGGGAAATGGCAACATTTCCCTTAAGGAGGCTTTTATCTTCAACATGAGTCCAGCAGCCATGGTACTCATGGATTAACACATTTACCAGGGTATGCAAGTAGAAGTCCATCTGATGGCCCAGTAATGAAATGACATGCAATATTCTGTGATTGCCCTCAATTACCCTATGCAAAGCAAGAATTAATTACTAGCATTGAAAAAATTCACCTTTGTCCCTCATTTCAGGCTCTCATTTATACTGAGTGTTTCTCAAGTGATAATAATCGAGGTCCACATACTTGATAGCTGGCTTTTTTTCTTGTAATGAAGCTGATCCTCTTACATGATAACTATAGTCTAATCAATCAATGGCTGAAGTAAGCATTAAGGTATATACAGAGCATTTTAAAAGTGCTGAACCCACCCATGTACTGTTTGGCACTTTGTTGTCCAAGATTGTAGTACACAGGATGGTTAATTTGATCCATTTGTTTTGCAACAAGGACTGCCACCACCAAGTTACTTTAATGTAATGTTATAAATCAACTTGAAGGCTGCATAAAAAAATAAATAAGCCAAATAAAACCAACATAGAGATTCATCACATTTTGTCTGTTTTCCCTTGTTGAATTTAGAGTTGCATTTCTAAAAGAAAAACAACGCTAAATGATCATTACCCTAGGCTCCCTTTGATTCCCAAGTTGCCAATATAGTAGTATATTGGTGGAAGGAACTGTCTGCTTGCATGTGATTTTAAAATACATTTTTTTCTGTGCATATTTAGTACAAGTCTAGACATAAATGCAGAGGCAGAACCAAAAATTGCTAAAAAAAAAAAAAAAAGAGTTATGAGAGTAATCATATTTCTCCATTTCATATTTATTTTTCAATTAGTTTTACCCTTTATTCAGGTCTAATTTAACAGGTAGAAGTGATGCTATAGTTATAAAAGTGTTTCATGATACAAAAGAATGGGCACCACCATCTTCATTTGGTTTTAGACATTTTCTTCCAAATTAAAAAATCTTAGGAGGTGTGTGTCCATACAGTAAGAGATAATTCCAATTTGCACTTTTTGTTTTTTGCGTACTCTGATATAACAGCCAGGTGAATGCTAAGGCTGAAGACAAGTCCATGAAGAGGAAAGGTAGCGGGTTGGAAATCAATTCTAGAGTCTCAATAACTTTGAAATTTCCAGTGCCCAGTGTCAGCTGGCAGGTGCTCATAGCGAACTGCTGGTGAAGTGAGAGCAGCTTCTGAAATCAGTTGTTCACATTAACCTGCTTGACTCTGCTGTGAAAGGTACTGTAAATACTCATTCACTCAGGAAAGAGTGGGAGGACATTTCAAAAGCTCTCTTTGCTCTTTCAACAAAAATCCATGGAAAGAGATCTCTCATCTATGTAGACATCTCTAATGTATTGGCAGTGTCTGAACCAGTCATTCAAGCTTCCTTTATAGAAAAAGAATAGGAACTTCTAGAATGCCGTTCCCCTCATTTCTTACGTAGACATCTGGTACAAACCACTTTAATAGATCTCTAAAAGTTCCTCCTTCTCACTACCACAGGGAAAGAAGGTCTAGAAAACTAAATTGTTTTAGATGTCTACAGGTGAATGAGATAAATCCTGTCTCTGATAAGTGACTTAAGAGTGCTTTGATACTGTTTGGTGCTAAGTCAAACTGGTTATTCTGAGTGATAACTGGAGATTTAGGGAGCTGATCCAATCCATTTCCAATAGTTAGAAGATTTCAACTGAAAAGAATTTAAAATAAGTTGTTTGCCTTTGCATTGAGGGGGACTGGAATATATCACACATCAGCTGTAAACGTGAAATGCTTCAGAAAGCATCTTCCAAGAAAGTGCTGTCTGACTGTAACAGAGTGGGTGGGCATCCCTGTCATTTTGGCATGTTAATCTGCACATTGTGAATGAATTCAGGAGACAACCAAGTCACCTAATCATGCAAGTGTATTCTTAATTACTTCTAAATAAACAGCAGAAACAAAAGTGCTTCAGCAACACAAAACACAATCAGACACTAGTTGCAATGAAGACTCACTCACCTAAGGTTGCTTTTGTCTCTTCTTTTGCATTTTTTAGTTTAATATTAGCAAAAGATGCCATAAAAGTTTGGATTGTTTTTCTAAAATCTCAGTATTTTCTTCTAATTCTATCTTCACATTTTCTTATGATCCAACTTAAGGAACATTTTTCAGAATTTTTTTCTGCTGAAGGGAAATATTATTTTCTTTTTAGAAAAGCAGAAATATATAAACCCAAAGGATTATAGAAGTTAGGCCATAACTCCAGAGTTTAAGTTTCTGTTTTCACAGAAAGGAGGATTAAAGTACTTTTCTTTCACACATCACAAATTGAAGTAAGTTTCTAACTTGAACTGCAGCCTTCACAGAAATGTGGTACAGCCAGGGAAAAAGACAAGCTCAGTAGCTGTGCATGGTATTTTTGTTGTTGTATTCCCTTGTTTTCTACCTATATTGTTATGAAGCCAAATGGAGAAAATGTATATCTGAGACTGTGTAATTTGTTTCAATGAGCTGTGATCTCTGCAGGAACTGCACTGACCACCTTTGCAGATAGACACACTAGAAACTTTGCTGAGCCACAGCACTTTTAATGGAAGCACAGACTCAGAGAAATAAAAATTTAAACAGAAAGAAGTTAAATCCTTGGATTTTGTATTCCTGTGACTGAATATCCCCAACACAGTAAATTGTCATTCTGTACAAGAAAATCATGGGTCAAAATTTTTTTCCTCACTTGATTTAATAGAGAAAAGCTTTAACAGCATAGCACAGGGCTTGGTGAGAGAACCAGGCTGGCACACGCCTTGATGTAGGGTTATGTGTGGGACTAGTGTTAGCCGAAAGACCTCTAACAGAGGGGATGCAGAGGGTATTGTGTAGGAATGCTGAATGCATCAAAACTGCAGTGCTTTCTCCCTGGGCAATACATAGTGTTAAAAGCTTCTTTGGTAGTCTTTAGAGAGGGGTGTGAGAAAGAAATGAGAGCAACTGCATATATTCACAAAATCACATGGCTTGGTGTGGTAGGTCAATGGAAGCACTTCAGTTGTTCTCACCCTACAAATCAAGACATGCTGAGGTCGGCAGAGACTTTCACTGAAAGTCTGATGATGTTAGTGTCTGAACTACTCCTTTTATATGAACATATAAGGTGTTAAAACAGTAGGAGGTTTTTTTTATTCAAATGATAAATGTTTGCAAGTCTTCTGTTATGAGACCATTATGACAAACAGAATAAGGAACAGTTTTGAAGCCTGGTCCTGAAAAAGCTCTATTTCTCTGCCCTTCAGAGGCAGAGGCTAAGATGAAACTTTAGGAATAAATTAAATGTTTATTAGAACATTATTAGTATCTGCCTATATTTCAGCTGTAAATGAATAGGTTTCTGTATAGGCAACTAGTAAGCCTAGAAGTTGCTGAAAGAATATATTTGTTTTCCATTGTTTTTCAGGAATCTTTATATTCAGTGAAACATCCCTAAGGAATGTTCAATATCAACACAAAACAGTTAAATTAGTGAAAGTTCAGAGCATTAAATTGTGGGCTACATTGATTTTCTGACCTGCATACACAGTAAATTTTTCACATTGAGGCTACCCACAAGGTCTTTTGTTTTGCGCTCTCAGATTTCAATTTGAAATAACTGAGAGAAAGCTTTCAGAATCTTCTTTCAGAGACTTCTTTTGGAGGTGACCTTTGTCTTGGAAGGGACAGTTAAAGCAGCACTTTAAATATCAGAAAATTACATCATTTTCAGAGGTCTTTTACTGTTTGGCCTAGTAGCCAAGATGGTTAAAATATACTAGTAAAGTAAAAACTGTCTGGAAAATCAGTAATTACTTGGTTTTCAAATTCCTTAACAATGATTGAGGAAGAAATTAAAAGTGCACCCTTTTCACTGAAAAGTCAGGATCCCTCCAGTTAATGTGCTTGTGTCTGTGTATCGTTCTGTGCATAAAGATTTTGATCCAGATGTAGAGAAGAATGAAACAAAGTTAAAAATAGATGTCAAGGTAGAAAGCAAAATTTTGTATAAATGCTTAGTTTTTCAAGAGAGGCAGTTTCATTCCTTTCAAGATAGCAGTAGCCTTTTTGTAGTTTGTGGATAGTGTGATTTTAAAGGGATTACATTCCATTAAAGCTTATAATAAGATAGGAAGCTTTGTGTTTGGTCTTCATACTGCACATAACCAATTTTAATGCAAATGTTCATATCCAGATCTTTTCCTACATCTGTTAAAGTATTGGGAAAACAGCCTGTCATTTGCATCGCTGACTTTTCATTGTACGAAACTAGACTTCAGGAATTTGAGGAAGGAGAAAAAAAGGAAAAAAACAAGACTAGAACTGAGCATTGAATGCCTTACCTCTGTGAGAAAACTGTTTCATATTCTGTAAAAAATGGTGATTATTGTGACTTACAGCTCATTTTCATGCATGTACACCCTGATTGGATTGAAGAGGACATTTAGGGCTAGTCTTGTAATTAGTTTCTTTCTAACAGAGATTGTAAACATAACTTAGGGCTTCACTGGCAAAAGGTGGGTTGTTATCATGGGGTAACAATCACATACCAGTTGCAAAGTACACTATTAAGGTAAAAACAAACCAGTGTCATTTTATTCAGAACTTAATTAAATGAGTGTTCTAAATGACTAATAATTAAAAAGGACAGGAATTGAATTCTCTTAGGAATTCAGTGTCAGGAGTAGTTTGTGAATAGTCCCACAGTAAGGTGGCGGAAAAAACCAAAAAACTTGTTTTTTTCTAGAAGACAGGATGAGATCACAATAGAATTTACTTTAGTGTTGTTTGGTTGGTTTTTTTCCTTTACTCATATGGAGCCTACACTGATGTTCATAGCAAAGAATTTCGAGTTTTGGTTAGCACCTCAAACCGTTTTCCATTCTGTGAGTAAAATTTTTCATTGAATTAAAGTTAAAAAGCTTCTTGCACCTAACAAATATTGCGGTTGGACTAGATGCTCATTGTAGGTCACTTCCAAGTGAAATAGTCTAGTCTATTCTATTTACTAAAAGAATTAATCTTCTTTTCTCATGGCCACAGCCTAAGACAGACAAAATCCTGAAGCTTGGGGCCTGAAAAACAGTTTACAGCAACCAGCTGCTAGCATTTCATGGTGGAAAATTTAAAAATTGTACAGTATTTGCACTTTTGGAGTATGAATCACAACTAGGAATTAGTCTGCAGCTAGGCATTAACTGGTGAAACAGTTTATGCAGAAGGGAATCTTATGTGTACTTGTTCATGAGTAGCACTTCAAAACTACCTATTGTGCAGAAACCCAGTGTTGCTTTCATCCTGGTTAACTTCTGAAATGTGTATCTTCTCAGGTTCTGATATGCCTCTGAGCCATTTGGACTAAATCCAGGTAAAATATTTTCAATTCAGTAAATCAGCTTCCTGCTGATGTACATTATTAGGAAGTACTGAAAGGTACTTTCATATTTGTAAATAACAACAGATCATATGATCATCTGTTATAAAAGTCTTTATGTAAACCAAAGTATTCATTTCAGTCTTTGGGTACATATGGTGATGTGGGAGAGTTCAAGCATTTGGACAGGCCTGTTAATACAGGAATGACAACCTATGGATTATACTGTTAAATGTTAAAGTCACTAGATTTTAATTTTTTTTATTAAAAATTGTCTCAACTTCCATGCTGAAAGTAATATTTCAGGAATGTAGATATGTCTGTTAGAGCCATTGCAAAAGAAAACAAAGAGAAGATGCTGGAGTTTGGCAGCAGACTTTTGAAATATAAAACTGTACTTAATCTCTGCGCTGATATTTCCCCTGACTGTACTACAGGTCAAGAGGGTCTCAGAGGCATAAGAAGCTCCCTAAGTTTGATAAAAATTACATTTATGAAGAACAGCTTATGCCTTTTGAACTCTTTCATAATACTATTTTGCACTAGTCCTTTTTAAACCAGTGTTGTCATATAGAATAAGGAGTACAAATTTTCCCCTGAGGACACCAACCCACTGGTGAAAGTGTATTAGACCATCCTATGCCTACTTATAAAAGTTATGAATAGTCACAGCCCCCAGATGCAAAGTCTTGTAAAGAGTTCTTTTTAAAAACAAGATCCAATAAAAGGATTTGGACAGCATTTAAGCATGTGCATTCAAAATTGTAATTCTGAAGTTTTGCATGATTTTCCTGCCCTGTACTTGGAGAAATAAAGCTCCCATCACATACACCTTAGTGTCTGACCTTAAACTTTTTCACTTCCATGCCACTCAGAACAGCATAGACCAAATCAGAATCCTAGATTCTCTTCCAAATCACCAGAAGCTGCAGGTAAATGTTATTTGTGGAGCATTCCTAATGCAACCTATAGGATGTGGTTCCCTACAAAATGCAGTGGTGATTTCTGTTTCCTTTCATTACTTGGAATGCAGAAACAATGGTAATCGCCATTGCAGTGCTCTTGTTGTTGCTGTTTGTAGCTGGAGCACTTTCCCAGAAAAACTTGGCTTCTGTATCTGCTTTGACATACACAGGTACGGCTCTGTATTGCTCAGGTCCTGAGTATATTGATGTTTAAATTCCAGGGGACTGATGTTTGTTCTCTTGAAGCCGTGTGATTGTACAGAGAAATCAGAGAGGGAACCTACACGTAGGGAGACTAAGCCAAAGAAAGGAGTGAAATTTGAGCCTTGTTTCATTCCTCAGCATCTTCTACTGTGGAAAATATTTGCCTAACTACAGAGTCTTCATGTAATGTTTAGTGCTGTCAGATATCCCACTTCATCCCCAGAATTCTTGTACTCTATCTTTTGGACTTGGCTCAGATGTCTCAAATGAGAGATGAATACTGCCCATTGGGCTTGCCATTGATTAACCTGATGCTGAGTAAGGTAACTCGGATATGTGTTTTCCATATCATTTACCAGAGGTGTCACTTCTCACACTGTGGCTAGCTGGTAACCTTCCCAAGAACCAGCCCTGGGGTATGGAAAGCCTCTATTCAGTGCAGTCTGTATTCCACAGAGCTAAATAATGGAAGTGCCCACTATGATCAATTTGCCTGCATTTGGGGTTTTCTTTAAGGTTTTGTTTTTTTAGGTTGTTTTTGAGAAAGGGTAGTTGCTCATACTTGATTAGTGTATCTTAAAGCTAATTACATTTGAGCATGAATAACTGATATTATTTTCAACTAAAATGGTAGAAATAATTTGTATTGGGAAGGACCTGAACACACTGTAACCAAAAGTAGTACTTGGCACCCTTTCTTATCTTTCAAAAGAGCTTTGCCATGATAAAAATATCAGAGGCATTCTTTAATGTGTATGGTATTCCTGAATATCTCCATCAGTTGTGGTTGTACTTCAGATATTTATTAAGACATGAAAACCTGTTACTAATATTTTTTTCCTCTCTTGTCCACTTTACTGATGAGAATATGAAAATCTTTGTTGCCTTGGTGATATTCTGCTGATTGCTTAGATTTTTCAAGGTAGAGGTCACTCAGTGTTGCTTTTGAAGGCAGATCAAACCAGCTTTAGTGCTAAGAACTTTTTTATGTGTTGACAGTGAAGAACCACTTAATAGTACCAGGAAATGGTTTCCGGAAAAACAACTTCCTATTGTTTTTAAATAGGTTATCTCTTCAAAGTTCAAGTAATTGTTCTTTCCACCCCCTTAAATATATTTTTAAGGAGATTAATATGAAATGAAGATGCAGACTGAAAAAGGCCACTGACAACCACTTTCTGTTATCATGCTCTTTTTGAACAGTTGGTTTGAACCTTGGAAAGAAGAAATACTGCTCTATGCCTTTACCTTTTGATGCTATAGATGTTTCCTTATGTTGCCAAGCATGTATCAAGTTGAATAGTCTAGGGCAGACAAATACATTGACATACAATACTGAACCCATTAAATTAATGTAATACATAAAATACTATGTCACATAATATTAATATAATAGAAATAGATGTTGCCCTTGCAGCTCATATCAGTTCCTGTCTCAAGCATCTGGCATCTGGCTTCTCTCTGCTGAGACTTGATTCATGGCAGTGAGGGAAACATTCAAATTGCTAAGTATCTCCTTAAAACATCAGCTTGCACCCATAAACTTTTTTTGGTTACAAGTGAAATACTTTTGCCCACTCAGGAACATCAGTGAAATGGCTTAACAGAAAACATTTTCATTAAAGAAGGAAATTCTAATGAGATTGATAGAAAGTGTAACAAAAATTAGTTCTTATAAGCAGAACTGTGACAGTTCAGCCCTTTCCTCTGAGCCAGCTGATTGCATTCTCTTCCTTGTTGCAACCTTCACTTCAAGTTTAAAATTTTTCAGTTTTGCTAGTATGCTAGATAGACTTTTTGGCATGATCTGTTTTTTCTAGCCCTTTCCATCTCTTCATTAGTGGCTCCCATTTGCTGTGGCTTGCACTGCCTATCTGTCCATGAGTTGATGGTTTCAGGGCCTTATGCTGCCCTCTACTCCTTTCTTTGGCGTGCTGGCTGTGCCTTGCTCTGCTTCTCTTGCTCTTCTACCTGTACCAGCAAACCCTAGCAGCGGGGCTACCACTTTCTGTTATGACAGCTCTTTTAAGAGTGTATGTAGTGTGAAGTATCAGGCAGTTTCTCCGGTTACAGGAACATCTTTAGCAACTTCTGTCTCACTCCTTTGCTCTCTAAACTTTTTATTCCAGTAATGTCAACTGCTGTCTTATAGTAGGTGGACCACTCACCCCCAGCTGTTGAAGACTATGTGCTGGTAATTGCGATTTTTCCTCCTTCATATTAGTCTTCTTTTCACAAGGAAAAAGCAACATTATATGTCTCATCTCCCTTTTAAAAAAAACCATGTTTTTCACACTCTAGTGTACAAAATAACCATATCCTGCTTTTTTGGGGTTTGTTTTGTTTTGTTTTTCCCATTAACCTAACTTCTCTTCAGCAGAAGCCAGCAGAGAGTCCTCCTGTTCCAAGGTTCTTGTCACTGGAGCACTCCTAAGGCAAGGAATGTATGGTTGGATCTGTGCAAGGAGGGTTTGTCTCAAGTTCTGTCCACCCAGTTTACACAAATTTCAGATAACTTGTTCCTCCATCAGTATCAAGCATTCATAATTTGTATAGTATTATCATTTCTGGACCAGACCTTCTGTAAATGTGTCTAAAGAAGACATGGAGATCTGTGGTTTATGTTTTTTGGAGGCCTATATCAGAACAGAGGTCATCTTGAAAACAATGCAAATAAGGTCAGTTTCCAAGTAGGAAATCCTCAAGCAAGAAATGCATAGAATATAGATCATTTGTTTTAATAACTACTATGGTGTCATTAGTGAAAGAGGACTACAGAGCACTTGAAAAATAATACCTTATTCCCTAAAAAATCCCTTTAGCATTAGTGGTACTGTTGTCTGTGGCTTTTGCTATGTAATCATCATGACTAAGGGAAACATAAGTCAGGCCTGCCTTTTGGAAAAGAAAGGAAAGGAACACAGTTCATCATACCAGTGGTTTTTATTGTTGTTTTCTTTGGTGGGGTTTTGGTTTTGTTTGTTTGTTTGTTTTTGGGGGGTGTTTTGTTTGTTTGGTTTGGTTGTGGGTTTTTGTGTTGTATTGTATTTTGTTTGATGTGCAGCATGAGTTTACAGAGATGTTTCCAGTAGCTAAGATATAATTGATCAAAAGGGGTCATTTGGCTTAACTGATTACATTAATAATATAAAATTATTCAAGGCCACCTAAGGGTCTTAATGGACACCACGCCTCTGACCATCATCTGCTGCTTGAGCTATAACACAGTCTTTACATGGGACAGAAAGGACATTCCTTAGACTAGAGCAATATTAGACAGTTTCAGTATGTTTTTGTGACAGTCTTCAATTCCAAACTCAACATGTCTGCATTTTGGTATTTAAAAGCTGGTGTCTATATGGAATACTGTATCTATGGCCTCATTTTAATCAGAAGAGACCTGGGACTGGATTCAGTTGCCCTTCTTGATCATTTATGCCCATTTGAGGTGACTTAGGGTACCTATAAGATTGGCAGATGTGACAGAATAGCTAAAGCTATGTATAGCACAGTTGCTGTGGCCTATAATTCATTGCCAGAATTACAGTAGTGAGTAGAGAATCTCAGATACCATGTGGTTCAGGTACAATTATGCATTCTTAAAATAGGGGAAGATAAATAAGAACAGAGAAAAAGGAAATTATTCCTGATAGAAAGGATTGTCAATAGGTTGCTCTACAACAGAGCAATAGGAGCAAAACATTTGCATTTCAACACTTATGAAAAAGATGAGATGATAAAACATATACAGTGAAACATATACAAATGAAACATATACATATACAACATATACAACAATATACAAACATATACAATGAAAATTAGTTTCAACAGCTATTTGAAGTGTATCAGAAATAAAGGAATTCTTCAGGGGTCCATGCTGGGACCAGTGTTATTTAATATCTACATTGATGACATAGATAAAAGGATTGAGTGCACCCTCAGCAAACTGGCAAATGACACTGACTGGTGTGGTTGATACACCTGAAGGACACGGTGCCATCCAGTGTGACCTGGACAAGCTGAGAAATGGGTCCATGGAAATCCTATGTGCTTTAACAAGACCAAGGGCAAAGTGCTCCTCTTGGGTTGGGGAATCCCGCAGTATTATATATATATATATATAATATATATGTATGTATGTATGTATGCATGCATAATTATATAATATGTATAACAGGCTGGAAGATGAACAGATTGAGAGCAGCCCTGCTGAGAAGGACTTGGGAGTGCTGGTGGATGAGAGGCTGGACATGAACCAGCAATGTGCACTCACAGCCAGTCATGTCCTGGGCTGCATCAAAAGGAGTGTGGCCGCCAGGGTGAGGGAGATGATTCTTCCCTCTACTCAGCTATGGTAAGACCAAGCACAGGAGGAACATAGACCTGTTGGAGTGCAATGATTATTGTTATGGAGCACCTCTCCTATGAAGAAAGGCTGAGAGAATTGGGATTGTTCATCCTGGAAAAGAGAAGGCTTCAAGGTGACCTAATTGTGGACTTACAGTACCTGAAGTGAGCTTACAGGAAAGATGGAGCAAGGCTATTTACAAGGGCACGTAGTGACAGGACAAGAGGTGATGTGTTCGAATTGAAAGAGAATAGGTTTAGATTAGATATCAGGAAAAAGTTCTTTACTGTGAGAATGATGAGGCCCTGGAACAGGTTGTTCAGAGAAGTTGTGGATGCCCCATCCCTGGAGATAGTCAAGGCCATGCTGGATGTACATCTGAGCAACCTTCTCTAGTGAAAGGTGTTTCTGCCCATGGCAGGGTGGTTGGAGCTAGATGATCGTTAAGGTCCCTCCCAGTCCAGACCATTCTATGGTTCTATAATTCTATTACATTCCTTGTAATTTACTCTGCTTTTTTTTGGTCCTTGTGTAAATGATGTGCTCATATTTCAGGCTATATTTTTAAGAAAACATACAATTCTAACCTTATTTCTTATTTTGAAGTAGACTTTTAATGATTTACCACAACTCAAAATTCAATCCCTGCAAGTTTTCAAATCCTTAGAAAGTGGAGTCTGAACAGTTGCAATCAAAGAAATCGACACTTTTCTTCATAGTAAACAGAGCATCTCTGCGTGCGCTGTCATGGGAGCTCATTTCAGGGTAACTTGGGTAGGTGGTTTGCTATCAAGTTTGACTGTCATTCAGCAGTTGTTATGGGATATCACATGCAACTGCGAATCCTTTTGTGCTGCCTACTTCATAGAATTCTAGTACCAATAGCTATATCGGGGGCTTAGTGTCCATTTCACTTCTTCCTGTACATGCATTTCAACAGTACTTACATTAAAGAAAAAAATGTTGAGGTGGGTTTTTTCCCCCCGGATAACTTTACTCTCACTCAGAAAGTCTTGCAGTTGGTTTTCTTGCAGAAAGGAAGAAAACTGGAATTATTGGAAACAGTGTATTCTGGATAGTTCAGGTACACTGAGGATCTGTGCTGAAAAGGTTTGCGTGGAGAAATATTTAGGGCTATAAAAAGATATGTGATCATTTACATATAAATTGATTTTTTTTAAATGAAAAGGTTAGCTTTCAGGACTTGAGGGAACAGGCATAATGCAAATTTTATTTTGTTGACTGCTGAACAAGCACAAAAATGAAATTATAAAAAATGAAATTAAAAAAGTGAAATTATAAAAAACCAAAGACATTTAGAAAAATGTGTTTCTATAAGAGACATAGAAATTAGTTGCTAAAACAATGGGCTTCAAGTTTCAGAGCTTTGACAAAAGTAGAAGTTCAGAGGCTTTCATGCCTGTGAGAAAGATATTTTAATTCTGGTGAAATTTGCAGTGGATAGCATTTTGTTTTCTGCAAAGTCTCATCCTTTTTTTAAAATAATACATTATAATATTCAATACAAGTATTCTGGATATGGAGCCAGCTCAAAAACAAAGCTCTCAAACTCGGTTGTTTTTCTTTTTGGCTTTTCCACTCACATTTCTGTATTTGAGGTTGTTGATTATGTTTCTGTAAAATAACTTCTTGTAGAGTACAGAAGATTGTTCAGAGGTTATGGTACAGAAAAACTGATATCTCAGCACCAATCCTCTGTTCCTTGAGAAATAAAGCAGCAATATCCAAGAGACTAGCAACCCCTTTTCTTCCTTATGGCAGGACATAAACTTTTCCTAGTCCCACTTTAAGAATGTGTGCCAAATCATGTTACCTCTTCCTGTATTACAGTGTAGATTTACTATGATTAAAAGAGGTAAGAAATTTTATGTAACTGAACAAAAAAAAACCAAAACTTTTCTCACTGCACTGTTAACATCTCAGGCAAAACAACTAGGGAGGCCTTTTTTCCCCTCCTATGTCTTCCTTAGAGCAATCATCTTTCTGCAAAAATAAAATGATTAAGGATTTAGCAAATGGTGCAGCACTTTTTGGCCTTCCAGAAGCTGAATTCTCAGTGAAGTTTCAAGGACCTTCACATGGGCAATGAGCAAATTTTGCTGTTTGATGATCACCAAGAGGAAATGATGGCTTCCCTCAAGGATTTGCTCTCCAACACAAGAGGAAAGCAGAACCCAGCTCCAGCAAGAGAGGAGCAGCCTCACAGCCTCACTGCAGCAGGCATGGAGAAGATCAGCCATTTCAGCAGCCCTAAATGAAATGCACTGGCAAAGCTGCTCTGGCCAGGGCATTTTCTCCTCATGTGAAAGCACTGAAACAGTCTCAAGGTGTTCCATGTGTTGCCTTAAGGAGTGAGGAAAAAAAACTGCAGACAACTTTTTAGTAGGAGATAAGTGAGCAGGAGCTTTAATGAGCTATGAAGCTCCAGGAATACATTCACACAGGAATCCCCCCTTCAGAACTAAGTTACAAGATTTT
>JAWWMP010000001.1:76195312-76208174 GCA_035047865.1 Dendrocincla tyrannina
AATGTTATCCAAAATGTGTATTTTGTGTGTTTTATTAATGGCCTAGTATGAAAATGCTAAGAAAATCTGAGATTGTGGATTAATGTATCCAAATGGTTTTTCTGATGCGTTTTAAAATGTGTTTTGATACATGACATCTTTTTTTAACCATGCGAATAGTAAGTTCACCATTTGGGGGTGTTCATTCTCCCCACGCTTTTGTTGACCTACACCTTCAATGCAGAGTCTAATTAGATTACAAGAGGGACAGCCTTTGATATCAACATCCCTAACACATATCTGATCAACCATGCTTGTGGTGTGTGCCAGGCTGGATGGGGCTATGAGCAACCTAACCTAGTGGAAGGTGTCCCAACCCATGGCAGGGGCGGGGAGTTGGAACAAGATGATCTCCAAGGTTTCTTCCAACCCAAACCATTCTATGATTCTATATGTGTATGTAAGTTATTACACTGACATAGCCATTCATCTGCAAATCCACAAATAATAATTCCATCATTTCTGGTGAAGAGGCATGGTGAAGTGAAACAATGTGTTGGTATTTTTATGGAGAATAATACATACAGTCTTGGCAGAGGTCTGTAATTGCTGGTTTGTGTCCACATGGTAAATTGAAGAGGCCACAGAAGTTTTGGATTATATTGCTGACATTGTAGCACGTCTTTTAAAGATTACCCAACTCAGGTTGCAGGACTTGATGTGCAGATGAGAAGCAGAATGAAACAGCAAATGAGTAAATGAGCTGACAGCTTTGAAAGGTAGGAAATGGTTCTGGCACTTCAGAGGACCAGCGTCTCCCTTTTTCCCTTCTCTGATCTTCAGAGTCTCTCTTTCCCCCCCAGTCTCAAGGAGCATGAGAGACAGTCTCCCACATCACATCATTAAGACTCACCTCAGAAATTTAGAAGCATGTCATTAGCAGTTTCCTGAAATAGTGTATAAAAAATAAAATAAAAATCAATTCAAACACCAAGATCAATATATATTTTGGACAAGATAGGAAAGAAAAGGAAATAGGTTTTGGGATGGTGTTTTGCTTCCTTCAAAAATTATATAATTTTCAGCACATACACAGTTTGTTTCTGAGCTTTTTAAGCCAGTGTTTTAAATCCCATTTAGTAACAGCTGCTATAATTATTTGTTATCATGTATCTGGATGGCAGAGAGTGGAGTTGTTGCCATTTTGTGGTTCAATACAGGATAGTCATACCATTTGAGTGCCAGCAGTTTATCATCAAATTCACATTTTTCATTTGTTTATTTATTTGCTTAAATTATTATATCATTAGTTTAACAATACCAGGATGGGGGCGGGAGGACGATTGCTGGGGATTTTTAGTTGGTTGGTTTTTGGTTTGGTTTTGCTAGTGTTGATGTTATTGAACCAGCCCAAGGTTTACCAGATATGTGAGCCTAAGGTGATGTGTTCCTTAAGCACAAGTTTACCATCAACGTGCATTTTGGTTTTGCGTAACTTTTTCCAGCATTTGTTCAAATACCTGTGGACAAACCAAAAACTGATCTGAAAATATTGTGGTAGCAAGAAGCATTGCCAAATGATAAAATATTAATTATTTTACTTTATGTGCAGATATGAGAGAAGCAGCAATTACCCCTACTTTAATTGTTTCATAGATTAGTACAATTATTATGCTATTCATTCCATTTGCATACTCAATGTAAAAAAATAACATCAGACATTTCATTTTAAAGTAAACCTTACCAATGTTAGATATATTAAAGCAATAAACCAAGAGATTAAACTTTCATAAACAGTAAGAGCTCATTGTTTTGTAAATGGATATATAATAACATCTTTGTAGCTCAAATGAAACCGTAAAACTGACTGGTTGGTTTAGTCTTTCTGCAAACTTTTGATTTATCTTTTTAATCACTTGTTAGCTTTTTTTATGGCAATTAAACATTGAAAATGGGCTTCAGCCTCCTTGCTGCATTACTCTTCTCTCACTGAACTGCTGTCATTTCTTTATGATGACAAGTAATTTAAAGATGCAAAAAAACCCAGTTAAAGTGTATATGACTCCTGCTGCTACAGGTGTTTGTTACTAATGAACAAAGTGATAGCTGTTGGTGAAATGTGAGATTTTTCTTTTGTTGTGACCTGTGCAGCAGTGGATGACATACCTTTGAGAAGCTGGTATGAACAGTTCACAGTCACAGAAAGACTGTATCTAGACTTTGTATCTGTAATACTAGACTTAATATGAGGGAAATTTTAACTGAATTTATTAACTAGATTGCAATTTTGAACATTACTGTAGCTATAAATAAAATATGTAATACAACAAGTTTTATGGTCCATCCATTACAAGTATCTGCTAATACTGTGCACAGGTTTGTTTTTTTTTTTAAAAAAAACACGTAATGCTTATATACATAATTAAGAAAATTAAATATAATGAATTATAAAGACCATAACTGCTCTAAAAAATTTAAACGTTCTATAAAACTGCTTGCACAGGTATTGTAACAGCCATTGGTAGGAGTAGCTATACCTAGGATTGGGAAGCAGTTCCTGGGAATCCCGATGGTTCTCCAGCTACATCTTACAACCAATTTTTTTCTTTTTTTCTTTTTTTTTTTTAAAGGGAGAGAGAGACTGTTCATGACTAACCAAAGTTACTAGGACATTCTCTGACCCCCCTCTGTCATGTTATTGCTTCAGGGCTAACAGAACTAAAGAGTGCTAAGAACATATTTTGTCATTGAACAAATCTGTTGACTGAAACTGCCATTTTTTGTGGTGACTTCTAAGCGTGGAACAGCACCCTAGAGAAAACTACTCTCTGGAAGAAAAAAAGTAATAACAGCAGCAGAATTTCACTTCTCATTTCCCACTGCCATCCAGACACATGAAAATAGTTTCTATCTATGTACCCAGACTACATCGAGGAGAGAATTGTAACCTGAGAATATTTCATTGCTGGTAGGTTGGAGTCTTTCATATTTTTAAATCCTAAATGCCCTAAGTGACTTTCTGTTTCTTCTTTTGCTTTTAAATTCCAAAATCCTGTATTCATTTTCTTAATTAAAGCATTTTTTGAATTTCATATTCATGTATTTAAAAAGCATTATTTTAGTCTATCACATCAAATACTATTGCATCCGTTAATGATTTTTTTCTGCCAAATATATTCAGCATGGCTCTGCAAATAAGCATGACCTAAAAATAAACCAGTTAATTTACATCTAGATATCATGGAAGAAGGCAGTAAATCCTGAAATAGCATCAGCTTCAAATGCTGCATCTTTATATGACTTTCCATCCACAACTTGCATTAGTCAGTCTTTGTGTTGCTAGGGCATCCCTATTGCCTGGTATTCATTTTAATAACTTTAGTGGTGTGCTGTTTATGTAAAATGGAATGAACAAAGGAGAATTTCAGGGCTGAGTATGAGATTTTGGCTTTCATTTGTTTTAGCTGCAGACAGTATTTGCATATAGCTTTTGTGGTATAATTGTTTTTAGTTCTGCTGACATTGTAGTGGGTTAGCAGTGCAAATAACAGATGAGGGATCCTTTTGTGGAAGTTAAGAACTAGCTGATTAATTGTTATTATGTTACACTCCAGAGGAAATCCTGTAATTAAACCACAAAAAGCTACATTAATGTAATGTTAGGGGTCTGACTTAATCCCACAAAAGCAAGAAAATTCAAAGTTAACAATGAAGAGGGTAATATTACTTGTTTTAGGCCAAGTGCTGCTCTTCAGGAAAGAGCTTAGTCTGGCTATGGTGGTTGTTTCTTTGTGTGATTAGGGCAGCTGCATTTAAATCAAATTAAGTCCTTTGACTCTTTTTTGTGTGTGCTTGCAGATCAGGCTTTATGAAAAAAAACACCCCAAACATTATTGAGCATTCAGCTCAACAGTTATCTTTGAAACTACGTCTAATGCTAGATTTCATGCTTCTAGCACCTAGTCCTGTCTTTGATCTAGAGGATGAACTCCTCAGTAATTTTTTTTCTTTTTTTTGCAGGTATAGTATATTTCCTGAAAACCTACCAGACTAATATTGGTACTTCTATGTGGCATATTTTGATTTGCAGTAAAATGGCATTTCTTTATGTGTATAATTTGGAAGTAGAAGCATCTGGTTTATTTGAATGAGTGTTTTTCTAGAAGCTAAAGTCTTCCAAGTTTTAACACACTCTGTTAGGGAGACAGTTTTAAATTATTTCCACAGTTACACTTCCCTGTCCTGCTTTCCATGTCTTCAGCTTTTTTTATCTCACCCACATATACCGACTGAAGATTTCAAAGCCCATAGGAAAGTGTATGCAGGCATGTTATCAGGATGAAATGTAACCATAAAAATTCCATAGTTAAAAGCCTGAGGCAAGTCAGTGATTATTCTGACAGGCTGATCACAGTGACTATTTCCCCATCTCTCCTTCCTCCATCCCACATTCCACATCATCCTTCCTCCAATTGCTGAAGAGTTGCAGTACCTGTCTGCAGCCTGTGTTGTTGTTGTCATACCCATCTCCACAGCAGCTGATTGGGAGCTTTGATATTCCTGAAAGGTCTTGATTTGATGTAGTTCCCTTTTGTGTGAACAATTTAGGTAACGCAGACCTTAATTCTCTATTCTCCAGCCTGTATGATCCTGTGGCAATTTCATAGTCCATTTTGCATTTATTATGGGTAAAAAATTACATATACATTGATAGAGTTGGCAGAGAAGTGGCAAAGACAGATGATTACCTGAAAAATTCACATCCTCTAACTAAAAGACTTTGCACCTCAAATATGGGCATCTTCCCACCTTATATGCCTAAAGATTACTTTCACATATATCTCCAGAAAATTATATCCTACCTCTTAGTACTGAAGCAAGAGAAAGAAACATGTAAGTGCATAAGTTCCTGAATCTATCACAGGATTCATATGTAGTGCGTTATTTTTGGCATTTTTAAAAACATGTACCATAAAATTAGTTTCAAGAGCTTCTTACTGTAAAGGACAACAATGACAAGTGAACTGTCTCTATAAAAACTTTATGAAAACAGAAACAGTTTTTGAAATATTAAGTACTCACTCAATTATGAAATTTAAACATTGTAAATGGACTCCAGAGATATACTTGCAATTCTAGGAATAGACTCGTCTGTGAGCTGTCACAGCTAAAACTTCCAAAACGAGAATTCATTTTTCATGTAGTGCTAAGGCTTTAAAAACAGTAAGAAAATCTTGAACTTCATTTTCCTGTTTCCAGATTTCAGTTAGTCCAGTATACATTTTAGATGCATATGCCATGAAATCTGTCCTACTTAGTTATCATGCAAACTCATCAACCACTGAATTTTAAATACAATGTAGTCATCCTTGTTTTGGGAAGCTAAAAGCACGCAATCTTACCTCCAAAGTGTTTGTTATTCTAAGCTCTTACTCCTACAAATATGCAAGAAGGAAGTTCTGTAGAAGAAAGACAGTTTAACATTTTTGAGCACTTTTTACCCCTTTTTTTTTTTGAGGGGGGGAGGGGTGTTTACTTGCTTTTTAGTTTGTTTTGTTTAGTTTTGTTTTGTTTTGGTTTTTTTTAATTTCTAGAGCATACTCTTTTTCAGTGCTGTCTGGAATATGAGCATGTAACCTCCCTCTGACTTTCTATGAGCTTTCTTGATTCTTGTTATGTGTGCTTCTGATGCTTTTTGTTCCCTGTCCAGCTTCTAGCATACACACACACAAACCAGCCTCCAAACTCCTGTCAAACACATTGCCATGCTGTAGTTTGTATGCAATTGATACACATGCAGCTTTGGCTGTCTGGATTATATGGGCCTTTTAATTATTTTTATCCTTCTCCTAAATGAAGACCAGATGTTATACTCACTGTCTTCAATAATATTTGTTCTCTGAGCAGTCTAGTTGTAATAATTTAATTTTGATCTATTAAACCAAAGAGCTAGGTCAATTAGTATTTTTAATAGGTGCAAGCTACAACCTTAGAAGCTGCAGGAAATTTCACCTATATTATCTTCATGGGATCGTAATTAATGTATGTAACACCAAAACTGTCATATGAAGGAATCTTCTTTCAGCACATCTAAGAGCCTTACGTTCATGCCTGTAGATACCTGACTTAAATATTTGATTTGTAAACACTTTTGCATAGTAGTGCTTGACAAGCACATTAAAAATGGTCGCTCATGAGCTACAAATCTCTTGCCTTACAGCTACTGCATATATATTGCACAGCTGGCTGTCATGATGCTAGCAAGGCTTTTGCTCTTTGATCAAGCAGGAGTTTAAAATTCAAAGTGTTCAAGATGCTTATCATGATTGTCATTTCTATGCCTTCCAGAAAATGCTAAGAAAAACTTTTCCACCATCCAGGCACCGTCCACCTAAGATGCACTTTTAGTGAAATTGTGAGCTCCATACTGAAAGAGTGCCTTGCAATTTTTGCTGAAGCTAGACCCTGGCCGAACTCTGCCTGTTGGGGCCCACTTAATATGAAATAGTTGGAGCACTGCACAGAAGCCAGACGCAGAAGGACAAAAACACTACATTGGCAAATGATCTGTCAAGTGACCCATGAACAAAATCGAGATTGAGTTGCCCTTTGAAATAAACCTATTTGAATTTTATTATCTCTAGAGCACCTTGTGTCTCTAATCTTGTGAAAGGTTAGTATTCCATCCATCAGAGCAAGATTAGAGCTCTAGCTGATGCCTGTGCTTGATGATAGCTGAATGCAGTATTTGGGGCTGGAGGAAGAAAGTTCATTACCATCAGCAGTTCAAAGAAAGATTGTGTAAACAGACGCTCAGGGAAGCATGTTCACAATATAGACCACATATACTCCAGGTCAGGATAGCAGAAATCAAAGGAACAGAATATCAGCAAAGATTTTAAACCTGTTAGCAAGAATCTAAACAGAGCAATGTTAACTTATTCCCATCCTTGCATTTCATGTCACAGATTAGCAGACCCAAATAGCTGCTGCTTACTAGGCTGAAATGCTAGTCACTTTCTTAGTGTGTCTACCAAGAAAAAGACTGAACGGGTACATGAGAAAATAATAAAAGAAAAAAATCCAGAGCTCATGACCCTCATATGCATAGATAGAAGTAAAGAATGCAGATTCTGTCATGTTAAAAAAAGTTCTGCTTTTATTAATTCAGAAGTTCACCCTCTCCTATGTCTGGTAAAAAAATGATTTCTCAACTTTTATGTCTTTATAAAGCTTACCTGACATTTTGAAAGAATCTTTAGAGAACAGGCATCATTTTTCTGTGTCCTTGTTTGCCTGAACTTTCTAAATTTTATATCATGCTCTGAATTATATCTGTTATTAAGTTAATAACAGTGGTGACCTTACTTCCTGTATTAAAAAAAGAAATATGATTAAGTTATTCATTGTTCTGCGTCAACTCCAGACCTATGAATTGCTTCAAAAATATAGTAGTAATTCAAAGGATTAAAATGTGTATATTTTTCTAATCCTTTAGTTCCTCTTAGTAGGTCTGGATCTGTGCCTCTGGCTTTTCTATCTGTGCAGAGCAGACCATGTATTTATGTTCTCACATTTGGCTTTGAAGGATAACAAGAAGCCCTTTGGACTTGATGCCAATGTATCAGCCAGCAGCAAAATAACATGAGACTGAATTTTTTATTTGCTGTCAGACTTCATAACATCACAAAGCAAAAAGAAATAGAGGGTAGGTCTGAGATTTTCCAGAGACAGAGGTATGTTAAAGCAGTAGAAATAGTTGCTATGCAAAGTAGAAGCCTGTTTACTTCTTAGTATCCACAGCGTAGTCACAAAATTAAACACACAACCCCCCCAAAAAAACCACAAAACAAACAAAAAAAAAAAGCCTAACAAAAAAGACCCCACAAAACTCAACAAAGTAAAACAATGCGAAAATAAACTTAAATTTGTAATAAAGTATATCAATGCTCAGTGTATAAGAAATCATGACTTTCACATGATCTGTGGCAGACATCATCTACAGTAGATAAATTCAGAGCCTAAGACAGAAAGTACAAACTTTGATGGCTCCTAAGAATAGGTAAAAATGTTTAGAAAAGGCCAATTTTAAAGAAAAAACAGGTAGTAGCAACAACAACAACAAAATACAGAGTATTCATGGTGTAATAAAATATTTCTGTGTTACTCTTGATTCCAGAGACAGAAGCTGCTGTTTCTGTGTAATCAACAAAAGAAATTTTTCAGTACCTTCTACAATTACATTTTCAGCTACTTAACAGATTTTTACTGTATTAAGGCACTAACAGTATAAACTACACCAAATACGTGGTATTAATTAATGTGCTTGATGAATTAATGTATTAGGCAGGTGGTATGGCACCTATTGAGATTATTGTGACATCAAACATAAAAAATTCAATTAAAATGTATTATAAATTATTCATAGAAAGCAGAGAATATTTTCTAGATAATGGACTGAATGGGAGATACAATTTAATGCTGAGCCCTGATGTAAAATTCACCTATTGGAAACACATTTCTAATTATATAATTTGTAAATGTGGAAGCACTTAAAGTATAAGGCCATCTAGGCTACATATGAAGTTTATTATTATGGAAAAGGAGCATCTAATTACTGTCACCTAATATGTAACATACCTAATGTTTCTATTTTTCAGAAGTTATCAGTGTTTTATTGTGAGTTTGAAAGTCCTCTCACAATTATTTAGGTCTTCATAAGAGCATGTTGAATGTTATCTCTTAACTTTCTGTTAACTTTCTTTTGAAAAACAGAAAGTGTATTCTCTCTTATGTCCTTTTCAAAGGAATCCCTGTTTTTTCAAGCTGTACTGAGATTTTTGGCCCCTATTCTGTCCTATGTCTGAATGTTTCTCCCAAATGTCTAACTGTGTATATATATATATATATGTATATATATATATATAAGGGAAACTAATAAATAAAGAACTTATTGGATAAAAAGTTTACAATATTCTTCTATAATAAGTATTCATTTTATGTGTGTATCTCACCAGACCACTAAAAACTTTAGTCTTCAGATAATGCACTAGTGGAAGTCCTAAAATCATTTTATCAAGCAATAACACATTCTCATGCATGTATTAAATGAAAATACTTGCCCTGATCCAGTGGGGTTGATATAAAGTACAGGCTTCTGCCGGATGTGAAGGGCAGCCCCCATTCGAAAGCCCAAGCCAGATTTCTGATCTGAAGCCTTCTTTTCCTGTGGAGAACATGAAGGCAGAGCTGGAGCAGGGCTTCAAGGTTTCTTGGTTGGATATTTGGGCTGAAGTAGTGTGTAGCCTGAACATTCAGCTTTTGGGACGTCTGTTCTACCTGTGTGTTCAAGGAGAGAGTTTTGATATTGATAGACTGTTTCTGAGGAACATCTGAAAAACTAAAGTTTAGCACTCTTCTTATTACGTTCTCTGTTTCATTCAGTTGCGATTTCCCTGTTTTCTATTTCTCTCCAAATATTATTCTGCTCTCTAAATTTGCTTTTCTATTTCACCTATACTGCCTCATTCGTGCTTCTCAGTCCTCCCATATTTTAATGTTTCTACAGTACTGTAGTGCAGGAAAACAAGTACAAGGCCTGTAGTCAGCATGGGTCGCCCTGGCCCTGTCACTGCCTTCTGCCCAGTAGGATTGACCAGCTTTTCAGCTTATTCGTCAAATTTCATCTCAGAGGGCTGTAATTCTCCACTGGCAAGGTTTATATGAGAAAAGCAATTAGTTAGTTCCCAAACGTGCCACAGTGTTAATGTTATGGCCAAACAAGTGAGAAACACCCAAATATTACGCAAAGAAATAGGATCCAGTAGTAATTTTAGGGACTGAATGGAAAGACCTTACCACCAATAGTGACCCAGAATCATCACTTTAATTCTGACTCAGGACAAAGCATTGAACAATGTAATGTAAGGAATTACATCTATCTGAGAGAGAGGGATGAAGACTGTATAGTGGGGGACACAGACAATTAGATCTCAAGTTTGCAGAGATGATGGAAGATACAATAAATGAGAGAAGGCCTGAAAGTCCAGTGACTTCTGTAAGAAAGAAGACCCAAACAAACCAACAAATAAAAGCATACAAGAATCCAGAAATAGGTTCTAAATCTTACAGCTCCCACTGAGCCACAGCACTTCATTTGTCACAGAACCATAGGAAGAAGTCAGAGATATGGTTTGTTTGCCCAGAGACCCAACAGCATATGGGGTGTAAAGCCCCAGGTCAAAGCCACAAGCTTCCTAGGCATCTTCCTTATACTTAAGACTCTAAAAGAATTCACCACCAAAATTTTTGCAAAGCCTTTTAGTTCTTGAAGTCACATATAAAGGACACAGACTTTTCCACAAGAGATTTCTTGTAATTTAGTGAGAAAATAAGCATTTTGGCAAAAGGTTCACAGGAGTAATATACACAGAAAATTCCACAAAAGTACCCAGAAAACACCAATCCATAACCCTTAGTGAAGTAGAACCCATCCATTTTAAGTTACACAAAAGACATTAAGAAAAGAGATTAAGATTAACAGGAGTAAAGAGAGTGAGAAGGAGCAAAGAAAGAGGTTAAAGTAAGAAAGTTGAAGAGCTACCACTGAAGAATCCTATGGAAGTCCAAGGCTGCCACGGCAATGGTAGATCCTATGAGAAAAGACAAAATGGAGTCACTGTGCCCCTCTATTTATATGGTCTGGCCAGCATGACCACCCCCCCCCGACAGCACGTCCGGCTCACTGACCACTCAGTACCCTCTAGGCCAGTGTGAGGTGTGGGGCAGCCAATCAGTGTAGTTGTGCTCCTGTGTAGTTTAATCAAAGAAAAATTAGATTATATTGTTTGAAATCTAATGTAACCCTAAATATACACTAGTCTTATAAAGCTGTTTTTTCAGTTAATGGTACCATATCCTAGATCTGAGTTTCCTTCTCAGTGGAAAGCTTTCCCACTAGACAAAGTCGTAAGAGAAAAAACATTTCTGTTGAGAACTTAGGTCGGATAAAAATCAATCATGCACCATCTTGATCCAGTGAACTGATGTCTGTAGATGAAGATCTGTGTTAGCTTTAAAGCTATTCAAATACAGACTTTGTTTTTTAATCCCTGATCTTTGAAACATCCAGGTAGGAAAGTGTATTGACTTCACAAAGCTCCGTTGGGGACCCAAGGTCTTTATATCAGCACATGAATGCAGATCCAGGATCTGAAAGACTGTTTTCTTCAAAAGTAATAGATCTTTTCATACATTTGTAGCTTCTTTGAGGCCAACTCTATTATCCTTAACCCTAATCCTTAACCTTCTACTTAATCTAGGATTTTATGCATTGCCTTATTTTAAGTCACTGATTGCCCAAATCTGGTCTTTAGGACATTGCAGCACCTCAATTTTCCTACTATTACCTTAGGAAAAAAAATGCCTCTAACAAAGCAAGAACATTTAAGTTGACTTCATGACATTTAAGTTAATTTAATTTGCTGTCATAAAACTAAAAGAAAGTTTGCTGCTTCAATGAAGTTTGACCATGTAGCTCAATTTACAAGCAAGAAATTCAATCACACCTCTGTATTATTACAGTAACAAACAGTACTGTGCTCAGTGTCCAAATAGTCAAGAAACAACTGGGAAATCAGCATGGATTTAATACTGCATGGAATTCTCTTGTGTGTAGATGTAGAGAAATTGGATAAGCTCAAAAATGAGTAAATTCTTTTATAGGTAGCTTTATATTTTTTGTTAGTAGTGCTAAACCATAACAGAAGTTATTAGCTGCATTCAGAGGTGTCTGGAAAAACCTTCAACATGACTTCATTACCTCTTAAACTGCAGACTTACATACAAAGTTGATTTTATGTACATAATAATTTCAATATGAAGTCAAACTTCAAATTGCTTTTACAGCAGGCTTCTGCTGGTTAGCTCAAACAGAAGTCTTTGCAGATATTTCAATAGTATTTGTCTCAGGCCTAACAAGAGAGTTTTTCTTTTTTATGTAATATACTGAATTCTTTATAAGTACTGAAATGAGGCTTCTTCAAAGTGAGAGGAAGGTAAAATGAGATGGAAAGGAAAACTGCAATGGATTTACAGAGGTTACATAATATAAATACAACTGTGCAAATATTTTTTAGCTCTCTACACTTGCAACTGTGACATGAAAGTAGCTGCAGTTCTAATTTTAAACATATCATGATGCACACAGTCTGATCTGTTTAAAACCTGTCTTTCCACACTGGTATTCAAGACCTGCACTCCCTACTGGGTACTTTGCCGACTGGATCTAATCCAGTAGATGCTTCTGAGAACACCCTTTTCTTGAAGCTGAATAAGGTCCAAGAAATGGTTTTTAAACAACCTCACTGTGGTCTAATTTGTTTAAAATGGGAGAAAGGAACAAAAGACATTATTCTAAAAGAGCTGAAGAAGTCCTCCTCAATCCCACAGATGCCTAAACCCAGGTTGAGACTTCTGCCTCTGAAGCCCAGTTCCAAAGTGTCACTGCCATCAAGTTGTAGCTGATCACCCCATTGTCAATAAAAGTCTATGAAGATTTCAGTGTTTTCCTCTGGATAGCCAGAGCCTCCGTCCTGATGAATGATTCATGCCCTTAGTCAACTCAAGCTGTCTACTCTGGGAACAGATATAAAGGCACACAGTGACTTTGGGGCCACATTCCTCCCCAGCATAACACCTGACCCCCAAACACCACAGGAGTGAGTCTGGATACTGCCTCTGGTTAGGGACCCACTTATCAAAAAACTACCTCTTTTTCTTTTTTCTTTTTTCTTTTTTCTCTTTTCTCTTCTTTTCTTTTCTTTTCTTTTCTTTTCTTTTCTTTTCTTTTCTTTTCTTTTCTTTTCTTTTCTTTTCTTTTCTT
>JAWWMP010000001.1:76219002-76253185 GCA_035047865.1 Dendrocincla tyrannina
TGCTTTCATTGGTTTCTTTAGTGGCCCATCTTCTGCAGGATTTGTTCCACTCTTGATATGGCAAGTCTACTCCCACATTAAAATCTCAGTGGCTATATTACCCTCCTCCTTAAAATGATAAACAATTGCTGGTTCTAGGGACTTTGTGTTACAAGCAGCTTGGTGAGACAGATATGAAGAACCCTAAGTGGCACCAAATGTTCAAGATTAATAATTATCCTGTGAAAGGCTGTGATTAATCTCAGAATGAAGCTTTTGTGGTCATATCATAACTGTGACATTTATGCTGGTTTATCTACAGTAGAAAATGACAAATCCTCTTCTTTAATTTTAAAAGACTACAACCATTTCTTAGAGGTAGCACATAACTTTGCAGCCAAAAATGAGGCAGGTAAACATCTTTTGTTGCTGCTTTGGAAGTCACCCAGATTCAGCACAGATTTATTTCCCATTGTACTCTAATATTGAGAGATTCTGTGATAAGGATGCTACATCTGGGTAAGTCAAGAGAAATGAATAAAAGAGAAAATGAAAAGAGGAACTGCTGCAGTTATTTTACAGAATCCTTTGTCTATTGTCAGCACTGGTTAGAAACAGAGGGGGATCTTTTAGCTGCAACATCACAAGCTTAAAAGATTTTTGCTTTCTATTTGTGGACCCACTGAACTGTCACTGACATAGAAAAATGTTGAGCCTACACCTTAAACACCATGAGGAAGAAAGAGATTGCCTAATGAGAAAGTTGGTAACATCTCCTTTGGGCCTTTAATTTACTTTCCCATCATCTTCTGGACCATTTCCGTGGAGGAGTTGGTGGCTCACACATGCAGAAAGATTTGTTCCCTCTCTAATGTCAGGGACACATCCTTTCCAACGATTTCTCTTCAGAAGAGTTGCAATGTCTGGAAACAATGCAGTCCCTGTATTCCTTGCAAAGGAGCTACACTCCCCTCTTTTCCAAATTAAGGATACACTCAAGCACACTAAAAATAAGCAACACATATCACAAACATTTTCCTCTTACAATAGTATTTTGCAATTTTGTAATTTCCTTGTCAGTGGGATTATAATTTAATAAGTCCCATTTAGATAAATGTGAAGGAAGAGTCGTTAAGACATGTTATTTTTGTAATTTTTTTTAATATTATATTTCAATTGTAAGCAGACATAGTTGCTTTCATCTATCTGAAGTTTTATTATGCCATATTTTTATAATCTCTAAATCCAATTGCTGTTCTTAATTTTCAGAGATTTTAAAATATCTTTATTTCTCTATCTAATGCATTAAATTTTCTCAGTGCTATGTTGCTATGCTGCTTAGATTTCCATTGACTGACTACCCTCTTGGTGAAGAACCTTTTCATATTGTCCAATCTGAACTTGCCCTGATGCAGCTTCAATGTATAATATCCAATATACAACATCACAAGTGCCATTTGGGGTATGTCAAAGGTCTGTTTAGTTGATTTTGCCTCAATGCCCAGTGGTTTAAAGGTCAGCACAGGAGCAGAGCTTCTCAACTAGCATACTTTCTTAAGCTGTAGATAGTAGATGTTTATGGTCTTTTTGAACTACAAGTTTGGAAATAATTGGCAAAATTTTCTATCACCTGTTTTTCCAGAAATTTGTCAGATTCCAAAAACCTGGCTTTGCTGCCTTATAGGAAAAAAACCCAAATCTGTGCTATCCTTTCCTTTTTCTCCCTAAAAATATAGCATATTAAATTGTTACTGTTTTGAAATTTATTCAATTTTTCTTAACTTTTTTTCTAGATAAAAGAAATAAGTTTTTAAAATAACAAACCCAAACCACTAAGCCAGCTGGGATGTAGTATTTAATGTTAAACTGGAGAAACTACTAAAAATATTTCTGAAGTTGCTGCTATCTGCGATTACCAATAATGTGATAGAAAAGACATATGCATACTTTTCATTTCATCTTTTACTATGTCTAACCTCTGAATACTTTGTAAGAAAATAATGCTAAGTTACTCTCTCTGACTCTAAAAGCATTCTCAGTAATCAAAATACTCTCTTTGAACTGTCAGTGAGTTCAAAGTGGAGAATGTAAGCAGAAAAACACATCGAGAGGATAAGGGAATTAATTTTTTTTAAATGGAAGGGTCTATGTGACTTTCCAGAAGCATCTGATTCTTGAAATACCTTTCCCAAATATATTAGTAGCTCAATTACAATGATTTTAAAGCTAATTGTTTTGGCAAGTTTTTTATTAAACAAGGAAATGTTCCGGACCAAACATGGCATGCTTAAAATAGAACTAGTTCCCAAGAAAATATTAAGACTAAAGCTAAGGGTATATGAAAAAAATAATCTGAATATCTAACTGGGTGTAAAATTGCCAGAAATATTGTACTAGTTGTTAAGGGCAGTACTGGTTCTCTAGCATGGGTGTTATACCATCGGGTTTGGCATTTCAATATATATACTTTTAATTAAAATCTATAGAAAACAGTATAAAACAAAACAAGAACTTTTTTTTTGTTTAATGAGCATAACGTCTCAAGTCTGACTTATGCCAATTTCATGTGCTAACCTGGGTAAATTCACACTGAGAACTTGCAAGTTTTGCCAGAAAAAGCAGATAATGTAGTACAACTGGTCAGTTCTGTCCAAAAGCACAGCCTTTAGCCAGCTGTCCGTTACTCTGCTGCTGCTCAGAGCTCTGATTGAATCCCAGCCAGACAGTTACATCTTCATTGTCTCTTGCACTAAGTCTGGCTCACGAGGAACAGCAAGTATTTTTATTTAGAGAGATCTAGGGGATTAATTATTGTTTACTAGTTCTTCTTTTCTCTGACTGGTTTGTGGTTTGGTTTCTCTTTTGTCACTTTCTTCCCATTGTGTACTGGGATAAGGACAGGAAGAGAGTTTGGTTTTGACTTTCACACTTGCAAATTTATGCTACTGGCAATGAAAACAGTAGTTTTTATACCATGAGTAAAGTTAAACTTAGCTCAGGGGCATCATTAAAAGCAGTTAGTGATTTTGTTAGTGGCATAAACATCAAAGATTTGTGACCCAGCCACTAAGAACTTATTTCATTAATGCATTTAAATATTAATTACCATTTATTACAAAATAGAAAGAGGCTGTTTCAATACTTTTCTCATTGTGTGGCATAGGCTATATATCTCCTTCTTTTAAAACCAATTAAAACCATTCATCCCCTGAATATTATTAAATTATGTTAATATCAGACTTCTTATTAGGAACCTGGTGACATATGGGCAAAGTGAAATAAATGCAGTAATACAATTATAAGGTTAAACCCAAGATTAGTGGTGAAAAGCAGTCTCTAGTAATTGCCTGTGATTACTTCTACTCACAGAATGCCAGGCCACTGCTTTTCTAATACACTGAATCAATATTCTTACAAACTCTGCTTTTCATGGTTTATAAATAAACATTCAATAGTTCATGAGAGGCATAAATAAAGACCAATATTGAATGACACAGTGATTCAGAATGCAATTATTTCAGGGGGGGAGGGAATATGACATGGTGATAAGTCAGGTAATTAAAAGCCAAAACGAATCGTACTTTAAAGCTGAAAAATGTGATTTGCAGGGTGTGACAAGTAAAGAGGTATGTGTTTTGTATATTTTAAGTTCATTGGCTGAGGAGAGTTGGCTTGTTAGAGCCAGAGAGGGAAAAGATATCTAAAAAGGAATATGTTTTTCAGTAAAATTTAATCCTTAGTTCAAATTGTTTAGGGACAGCCCAGCTGAGCAAGCATAGCTTTTATGATTATGTCTGTGTCTCTTGGTTTAGGGTTTTTTCAGCCATTCATAGTTTGAGTTTTCATTGAGTTAATATATCTTTCCAAGAACGGGATCATACCATGGCATGAATGGGGCAACATTCTTTTCTCCTCTTCCTGTCCCTTGGTGTTCCTCACATGGGAAGTCCAGGGATTATGCAGCCAGTGGAGTTTCAGAGCTCTGAGGTGTCTGTGGCACAAATTCAGAAGGGAATTGTATCCACACAGGAGTGCTTTCTGGGAAGTATCCTTTGAATTGAAGTTTTTCAGTTGTGCAGGATATCTTTCCTCCTTTCTTGGAAAGAAAAGGCACATAAACTGATCTAGTTAATTGTAAACATTTCATGGAAAAATAAAACAGACGCCTTCCAGATATCCCAGACTTACTGCAGGTGCACTGATCTATTTTCCACTTTGTGTGCCCTGGAAACATCAGATGTTCCAGAAGAGCGGATCAGGAAAAAAGGCCTAAAATGAAACAGCAGCTACAACAAAAGGAAAAAGAAGATAGGAAGTCAGCAAAAGCTGTGGTCTATGTCCTACCTATCAGAATTGTCAGATATAATCCAGCCTGGCCTCTTCATTTCATAGGTCCTTAATTTCATTCAGCTACCTTTGTATTGAACTTAATAACCCAAACTTAACTGAGTCATGCTGCTTATGCAAGTCATGCAAGTTGGTCTTGCCTATTTATAAGATAGGTCTACCAGCCTGGTTTATTCCTACTGTGTGCCACTTCACATCTCAAAATCTGAAGTAGTCCTGTCTGTTTGTATTTTTTTTTTTATCATTCATAAGCAAAGATCTTCTGATTATAGTGTTATTGCTCAGTTTGTGGGTTGTTGTTTTTTTTTTCAAATGTGTATTGCATAGAAAATACCCTTTAGTTCAGCTTTGCATAAAACTTCTACCTATATATTAAGAGCCATAATGTAGGTGTTTTAGTTTAACAATGTCATTAAACACTGTCGGGGCATATTAGAAAATTAATTAGTTGAATCGAGCTTTTCTTTAGGATTGCTGAAATGCTTGCTTTACACAAAAACCTTCGAAGTTCTCACACCATTTGTATTTACTGCCTACAAATGATGTTGATACGGCACCTGCAAAAGCTGTCATGCCACAATATTCATGTCATGATACACAGTCAATTCATGATAAAAATAATAGCAAAGAAGCAAAGCCTACCTAGGAGCTTGCTGACCCTGCTAGATTTAGAAATTCTGTAATTAATCTTACAGATTTTACATTTACATTTAAGTTTTACATTTTTGCTGTTTTAGCACAGAAGAGTGAAAGAAAATTCTGAAGAATCAAATGGAAATAGGAAGGAGATTAAAAAGGCTGAAAGTTAAGCAATACAAGGAGATCTAGATAATCTTGCAACTTGCTAACTTTTCAGAATTACTCTTTTTACGGATTATCTTAGTCCTGTTTCAAAGGCAGCCTATGGAAGCACTGTTTTCCAATCATGATTTGAGAAAAGCAATTCATTTTATTTTTCAGGTGAGCCAGAAGCAAAAAAACCTAATAAGTTATTTAGCCTTCAGGTTTCTACAGAAAACACTAGTCAAGGAAATATCTGATTTATGTAAAACCTATCAGCAATACTAGTTGGATTTAAATACATATCACTTATGGGTTACAGTCAACAAAGTCATCAGCAACACATTGAAAAAGTTAAATTTCCGTGAAATCAACAATATGGATTCCAGTTCAATTCTCAGTGATTCAGGAGTCAATGACAATTGGCTCACTGTATGCTTAAGTCTTGCATCTCAAAATATATCTCAAGGGAAAAAAAAATGTGAACACCGGAATACAAAATGAAGCATTTTATTGTCAGGAAAATAGTTCTGGTCATCTGTAAATTTTAAACTTACCCGCATCCTTTAATATCTGTTTCTTATGGAAGTTTTTTTCTGATGCAACTTGCTGAGTTTTTTCCATCTTTTCTTAAGATAAATGTCACTTTTGTTCAGTCCATGTGTTTAAGACTATCATTACTCTTGCTTCTTCTCTTTTCCTCCATCTCCTTTTGTTTTTTCTTCTCAGCCCTTAGGAACAATTCAGTTCTTGAGTAAAAATTAAATGTTCCAGACCAAACTGGAAAAAATAGAGCTTTGAATAGGATTTATCTGACCTGTCACCTTTATGTAGCCAAGAGCAGAAACTAAGAATACAGAGAGGATTTAAATGTGAGACATGCCTGCTTGCCCTTCTTAATGTTTTGCCATCCTTCAGCCATTGATGTACAAGATTTTGCCTTTCCCCAACACCTCAGTGCAGTTTAGCCTGTGATCAACTTCCCCCTTTCTGATTTTTTTTTTCTTTTCTTTTAAACAGCCATAGATGTTTTGATGTTCAGGTCTGTCCCAATACTGTGCAAGTCTGACTTCTGGTCTTTGATTTCCGAAGATTTAGCAATTTTTTTATGAACATACCAGTGGAAAAATTACTAAATTTCTTCAGGAAGCATATACAGACTCTCCAGTTAACCCCAACTTACATGATCTTCAGTATCACCAAACAACAGAATTGCATCTACACTTGCCTGTTGTGGTTTCCATCCCATAATTCTTTCATTGATTGTTGCCAATTTCATTGATTGTTGCCTCAGATAATGCCAACAGATATGTTGGCATTATCTGAGGATCCCAAAACAAATGTGTATAAGGCAATATCTGGCAAGCTGGCAAAGTTGAGCAGGGCTAGTACACTCAAATTCACATTTCTTAAGTAAGTGTTCTGCATACTGAGTTGTTAGGCAAGAACATGAGCAGTTTCTCTGCAGAGGAGAAACTGATCTAATTTTTCCATTTCAAATGAATGTTTTATGCACCTAGTTGGCAGAGGGAAGCCTGAGCCTCCAAAGATATTCACAAAGATATTTCACAAAATAGCCTTCAGTGCTTAAGTACAAGAAAAAGAGAAAATACAAAGTGTTCTCTTCAGCAATTTGCTGGCTCAGCAGTATTGCCACCCTACATTGATGTTATGAAACACTGGGTCAGCTGTTATGAACCCTAGTTTTGAGACATTTCCCAAAACAAGTGAATTCATAAAGACATAAGATCGCGATCTTCTCTGTCTGGGGAATGCAATTCTAGACTTTGCATTAACTCAAACTGACTCAAGCCTAGGAACCATGGAAACATGAGGAAAAGCTTCTCAGCTCAACTACCATCTTTTTTTAGGTCTGTGGTCTTCTTTTATGAGAATTAGGTTGGAACAAGTCTAACTTAATTCTCACCCCTAAATATGTGGTGCCTAACTCTTCCCTTTCACTATGCTGTAAATCAAACCCACTCCTCCTTGTGTGTCCCACACACAAAACTGGTAACCCTTTGCTGTGTTTGCAGTTTTTCATTTGAGAGAATTATGTTCTTTTCAGATCTGGCCACAGTGACTTTTATACTTGCCTATTTCCTAATCCATCTATTGTTTATTTGAAACAACTACTTAATTTTGTGTGCTACTGTGCAAAGGATAGCATGAATGAAATGAAAAAAATCTTCTCTTCCAGTCTGAGTGTTAGTTTTGAATTTCCATTGACATTTTCTTTGAATAAGGGGTGGCTACTTTAACAGTTAGTTTGAAATCCCACAGAGAGACAGCTCAGGGCATATTGCTGCCTCTCGTCCTGGAGATCTTAAGGTGAAATTCAAGAGAGTAACCTGCTGCCACATCACAGAAAGACAAAACCAAAAGATGTTCAGAAAGCTCCTGGCAACATATCCAGCATGAGTAAGACATAGTTTTGTAGGAAAGATAAGCACCTGTGTGTCTTTCACCATCACACATCTGCTAGTAAGGAACAGTGCACATCTGCTTTCCAATGAAAACATATAGAAACTAAAACCACAGGACAAACTGCTGTCAGAAACTTCCACATTGATCCACAAAACTGAAGTTCTTTTGGGAGCCCTCAGAATGTTTCCTAGCCATCAGTAAAAGTTTAAAAAAACTCTCCTAATTCAATACAACATTTTTATTGTAACAGAATTGTATATAGCATTCATTATTTAAAACTCTGATAGAATATATCAAATGAAAATTAATAAAATTCTGGTTTACACTTAAATCAGAGGTAAAATTTTGTGTGAAAAACATTTGCAAATTTACTTATGCTCTGGGGTTTCCAAAGCTAACAGAGAGATCTTGCTGCCAATCTTTTCCACTTTGCACTTTTTCTTTCATGTAGTTACAAGAATATGTGTTTTTAAAAGTGTCAATAATGTGAAATAAGAATTTATAGGTTAAATTTTATTGCAATAAAAAAGGGGTAGAGGTGCATGGTGTTGGAGAGTGAAATGTTAAAAGCAAAATGGCTCAGCTGTCTTACTTTTATCCTGTATTGTGGCTTAAACCCAACCAGCAGCCAAGACCCAGCAGCCTCTCGCTCACTCCCCACGAGAAGAATCAGGGAAAGAATTGGAAGGGTAAAAGCTAGAAAACTCATAGGTTGAGATAAAGACAGTTTAATAGGGAAAACAAAGGCTGTGCGCACAAGCAAAGAAAAACAAGGAGTTAATTCACTGCTTCCCTTGGGCAAGCAGGTATTCAGCCATCTCCATGAAAGCAGAGCCTTATCACACGTAATGGTTACTTGGGAGGACAAAACCCATCCCTCCAAGCATCCCCTCTTTTCCTTCTTCTTCCCCCTACTTTATATACTGAGCATGGTGTCATATGGTGCAGAAAGGGACCTGAGGGTCCTGGTCGACAGCAAGTTGAATGTGAGTCAGCAGTGCCCTGGCAGCCAGGAGGGCCAACTCTGTCCTGGGGGACATCAGGCACAGCATCACCAGCCAGTCCAGGGAGGGGATTGTCCTCCTCTGCTCTGCACTGGAGCAGCCTCAGCTTGGATATTGTGGACAGTTTTGGGCGTGACAATATAAGAAAGATATGAATGTATTAGAGAGTGTCCAAAGGAGGGCAATGGAGATGATGAAGGGCCTTGAGTGGAAGCCATATGAGGAGTGGCTGAGGTGACTTTGTTCAGACTGGTGAAGAGGAGACTGAGGGGAGACCTCATTGCAGTTACAACTTCCCCATGAAGGGAAGAGGAGGGCAGACACTGATCTCCTCTCTGGGATGACCAGTGACAGGACCCAACGAAATGACCTGAAGTTGTGTTAAGGGTGGTTTAGGTTGGGTATTAGAAAAAAGTTCTTCACCCAGACGGTGGTTGGGTACTGGAAGGCTCCCCAGGGAAGTGGTCACACCACCAAGCTTCCCAGAATTTAAGAAGTGTTTGAATGATACTCTCAGGAACATGGTGTGACTCTTGGGGATGGTCCTGTGTAGGGTTAAGGGCTGGACTCAATGATCCTTGTTGGTCCCTTCAAACTCAGCATATTCTTTGATTCTGTCAATATCCCTTGGTCAGCTGAAGTCATCTGTCCCAGCTGTGTCCCTTCCCAAACTCCCATGCAGCCCCAGCATCCTAGCCACCTAACACCAAAGAAAGCATCTTATGGTCATACCTTATTTTCAGTCTGATTCCCCAAAATTATTTCTGAAATGTCTTCCAGACTTAGACTAGTACTGAAGGCCTGTGAATGTACAGTGCATATTTTTATATTTAAGATTCAGTCTGTGCCTCTCCCTTCTCCTACTTTGACTCATTTTCACTGAGTCAGTAAAAAGCACTTAGTCATTGACTTCAGTCTGAATTTGATTAGGATCTGATTGTAGAGACATATAAAATCAGGTAGAGAACAAAGTATTTAAGGCAAAGGTCTTTACAGGGAGGTTGAAGAACTTACTGATGGAAACTTATTGCTAGAGGAAATTTGGGTGGAATAACAGACTTTCAGTCAAGAAATGACCATTTAAAAGCATAAGAACAGCACTACAAGTAAACATAGCTAAAATATTTGTAGACTGTCAGTGTCTGTAATATAATTCACATAAAATAATCATCAGTGAAATTTTGCACATGTGATTTAGTTTAACACACTGTAAAAGTTTAATACATTTCTGAAGCTTATAGCCTTACCTGCCAACAGAGATATGCTCCGAACTGGGGAGCATGGTGTTCACAGTCCCTAAAGGCAATTCCTGTGCCCTTGGCAATTAATTACAAATAGAAAAGCAGAAGAGATTGCATACATTAAGAGCATGAACAAAATTCACTTCTCTTAGTGACTCAGTGCATTCTTGCTCACTCTAGTGAGTCAACTGGCTGCCAGGATTGGGTTGCTACCTAGGAATTAGGCACTACATGTATATAGAGCACTGAAAAGGGTATATATATGGAAATGGATTGGGATCCATCATCTGCTTTTTATTCATCAATAATTTATTTATAAAAAAACTCTATGAGTTAAAATGTTCTCTAAGCCATTTTTTGACAATAGCTGTAGAGTAACAACACAGAACACTAGGTGAAAGAAGTGTTGGAAGAGAAAGCCTTGT
The DNA here is from genome assembly GCA_035047865.1 of Dendrocincla tyrannina. Classification (NCBI taxonomy): domain Eukaryota; kingdom Metazoa; phylum Chordata; class Aves; order Passeriformes; family Dendrocolaptidae; genus Dendrocincla; species Dendrocincla tyrannina. Next base: position 76,229,206 of record JAWWMP010000001.1, read on the forward strand.
TAGAAACTGAACTTTTTAAAGTTTTGGACATTTCTCTTTTATCATTCCATCTTCAGAGATTCAGTGCTACAAGGGCATTCCCTTAGAAAATATCAATACACTGGGGAAGTTTATGAGCCCAGATTGGTCAACAGCGAACTGATTATGGGCTTGTGTCAGAAATAGTGCGGCCAGCAGGACCAGGGCAGTGACTGTTCCCTTGTACTCAACACTACTGAGGCCACACCTCAAATCTTGTGTTGAGTTTTGGCTCCCTCATTACAAGAAAGACACTGACGTGCTGGCGCATGTCCAAAGCAGGGCAACAAATCTGGTGAAGAATCTGGAGCATAAGTCTTATGAGGAGCAGCTGAGGGAGCTGCAGGTGTTTAGATTGGAGAAAATCTCCTGTCTACCTGACAGGAGATTGTAGTGAGGTGGGGGTCAGTCTTTTCTTCCAAGTAGTAAGCATTAGCATGAGAGGAAATGTCCTCAAGTTGCACTAGGGGAGGTTTAGATTAGTTATTAGGAAAAATTTCTTAACATAAAGGGTTGTCAAGCATTGGAACAGGCTGCCCACAGAAGTGCTTGAGTCACCATATATAGATTTGGCACTCAGAGATATGGCTTACTGGTGGACTTGGCAGTGTTAGGTAATGGTTGGACTCAGTGATCTTAAAGGTCTTTTCCAACCTAAACTATTCTATGATTCTATTATTCTATACACATAAAAAATATAAAAATTAATAATCCTTGACAGATATATTAATAGTGCCGATGTTGTGAGGTAGAACCTATGCAGTGGGGTCTGTAAAGCACTGTTATTCTTACTGCATGCTAAGATATGACATAGGAGAGACTGTAACTAAGCAGAAGAAAGAAATGCGTTAACTAAATGTATTGAATTATTTTCTTTTTTTACAATCAAAGTTCTTTTCCTGGTGACTCTGTATTGGTCTTTAGTAGAAGGAGTAAGTACCTATCAAGGAAAGATTAGATTTCTTTAATCTGAATGAATTTACTGCTTAGTCAAGTGATAATCCATTTCAACAGTTTTTTCTCTTGTCCTGTCTTCACATTCATGCACACACACACACACATTGCCAGAGTTCCATATTGGAAACTAATAGAAGAACTTTCTGCATTATAGGAGAGTTGAACTGTACGATCTTCCTTTGCACAAATTATAGTTGTTGAAGTTCACTAGCCTGTGGTTATTCACCTATGTTTCAGAATATTCATAGAAAGAGAGGACTAGAGTGTATATGTGCCTATGAGCTCCCAATCCAACTGCAGGTAATAGCATACAAATGTTGCTATTTCAGCTTGTAATGGCCATGTGTTGTTAACTATCTGATAGGTATTCATGTGTATATCATGAAATGTGGATATATGTATACATAAATCATAGAAAGCACTATTTGGTCCACTATCTTTGAAGGCAATTTTAATACAGAGGAAAACATACAGTCAACAAGTACAGAAAATTGCTTTAGTTTTTCTGCACCATGTAGATTTAGCTTTTGTAGCTTTATTTTTGCCTTTTGGGGTCAAAGCTGAAGCATTGCTAAGAGTCACATTTTCTTGCTCATTTTTATCAGTGACTAAGGATCCAACTATTTTATGCTGTCAAGTTGACATCCTTTAAAAACGGTGAGAATAAGCAAATGCATTCTAATGGAACCATTTTTCACTATTATCTTTTCACCTAAATGCATTTGCAACATGATCCAAAAACCCTCAGAAGTAAAATGTTTCCTAAATGCTTTAAGATACTCAAATATAGTGCTAAGTTTAACGTGAAAATGGCAAATGGACAGGGCTTGAGAAAAATGAAAGTTTTTGCAGATGAAAATATATGTTTATTAGCAAGAAAGGTAAGGGCTTATAATGCAGAGAATATTATATGGGTTGAGAAGTTGCTAAGAAGCATAAAATTTAATGTGGAAAAAAATATCTTCTTGGAAGCTAAGATCAAGAGTGATATTTAATAGCAAGAAATTTATATCACCTGGGATAGGCACTTGTGTGAGGTAAGTTAAAAATGGAGTGACCTGGTGCTATTTCTACAATCTCTGCAGAAAACCAGGCGTCTCCAGGGGGATATTACATCTTTTGTGTGTTGAATCATGTTCTAGAGCTGATAGTCTCTCTCCAGCAAAGGAGAGGGAACATAGAGAACAACTAGCAGCCATTAAATGCATGGACCAGTCTATAATTAGTCCAGGGTAAAAACACCTATTAATGTGGATATCCCATGAACTTATTGAAACTTCCTCTACACCCAAAGATGGGAATTCGCTAGGGTGTTCTTGCCTCAGGTGTTCTCCCATTTCTCATGGAAGTCTTATGTTCTTTCCTTTTTGCTCAGCTGCAGAAAACACATCTGTGAGTTTTACTTGTGACCTTTCTTTTTAATGAACTTTTAGTTCATGTTTTTAAATAAGTCTTTAAGTTGATATTTATGTATCATGTTTAGCATTTCATTAGCAAAGTCAAGAATATTGTTCACACATGTCTTAGGAGCCCAAAAGGTTAGGTTTTGCCCAACATATAGATCCATATTAGGTTTTTTTACAAAAAAACCCAAACCTGATTAAATCCAAAATTATAGTTTCTTCTTTATTACCCCATTCATCCAAGTATTCAATATCTCAGTCATTTTGCTAATCTTTCAGATGATGGATAAAGATTAAATAAGACAGAATCAACTGTAATTTCTTTCTATGTAAAATATGGTGCTTCATAATTCATTTTCCTGAAGTCAGACTTAAAAAGTGGGACTGCTGCTGAATTGATATGGAAAATGTCCTGTTTAATCTGTGGCTTCAGGTGCATGTAGGTTATTCATTATTGGAATACGACCTTGTAAATTAAAGAACATGTGACATGACAGAAAACAAGAGGAAGTTGGTGGTTTATAGAGTTCACCTATTATGCGTACTTGTAACAGAATTGCAGCTTGATTTTCATAGCAATCATTAGGGAAAAGAACTCCTAAACTAGCAACATTGCAACATAACTACAAATGTAATATGTAAGAAACTTACAGCTGTTGGTTAGTACCTTCTGAGATGAGAAATGCCTGATTATAGTTTTTAACGTTAATACTACTGACTAGCTCTTTTCCCAAGATAGAAACCTATACCCCAGTACACAACTAATTTTGTTCTGATTGCTGTCAAAGGTATTTCCTGATTTTTTGGCAAAGGGTTGTCAGAGAACAATAATGGGGGAAAAAAGTGAAAATTTCTACTCCCCATTCCTTTACTGTGAAAGAAGTGGGTCAGAAGTAGACCTTGTCATGTCAGCCATAAAGCATCCAAGAACTGCTCATCAATATTCAAATGATAGTGTTTGCTGCTCGTAGTATATGAAAACAGATGTAATTTGAAGTATTTGTAAAAGCATTTTTTCTAAATATCAGATTATTTAAAGCAAATATCCCCACAAAAAAAAAAAAAATTGTGCAGATGAATGTCTTACTGAAATATCAATACAGTTCTGCTTTGGTACTTTTTTCTTTCCTAAATACTTATGTTCCATTTATCCAGGTAGATTTACCTTTGAATATTGTTCACTTTGAGGAGAGTTCTTGTTTTTTACCCTGGGACCATAATTTTCTTTAGATGTATTTTTGTTTTGCTTTGGTTGTTTGGGGGTCTTTTTTAAGAGCTGATAGATTGCTGGGTTTTCCTGTTTGTTACAGAATATGAAATGAACCTGGCAAAGGAGTTACTGCCTTAGTAAAATTGAACAGCCATTTTTGGGGTATGCTTGAATATTTTAATGGATCTCATCTCAAAGCATATGGTTCAACTAATGAGAGAACTGACTTCAGATTTTTCCATAAATTGTATCCTGACATGGTCAGAAATGTGTAAATTAATCTACTGTGTGATATTTTTTTTTTACCTCAGGAAGCTGTGGAAATGGTAGACTGCATAATTTCAGCCTCCAATTCCTGAGGTTCAAAAGGGAGCTGTAGTTGGAGGTAATGACCTACACTAGCATGGCCATATTGTGAGGGGGAAGGATCTTTTTGATCACGTAGTACCATCTCTGCATCTTATCAGTCACCCTACTTCATAATGTAGTGGACTTAAGAGTACTTAAAAAGTTTTTCATTAGTCTGATAATATTATCTGTGTTCAGGTGTAGAGTTTCAACCATTTACTCGAGAGACTAAAACTTTACATTGCACCAAATTTGCTTTCTAAGCTAGACATTAATTACACAAATTGAAATATTTTTTACCTTTTTGTTACTGTAAGAGGTTAAAAAAAAAAGCATTCCTGTTTCTCTTATTCAAGTTTTATAGTCTGTACGCTAGTTTTAGTGTATATTTTTCATCAAAGGAAAAACTATCTCAGCAGTCTTACTAAACTAAGAAATTAAGAATTGTAGATGAAAGCTGACCTTTTCTGGCTTATTTATTTTTATAGAGATTTATTCAGAATCACATTTCTCCTAACATGGAGGCCCCTTGGGTTAGCCTATCTAGTTTGGTTCGTTGAGCAAAAGTGCATTACTTTATGTAACAGAGTTTCAGATGATCCTAACTTTAGGTTAACTAAGGTGCCTAGGTTTGGAGTATATTTATCATAGGCTTCTTCAGTAGGCAATGAAAAGAGATAAGCATCTTCAAAAAGCAGTTCTCATCTTCAGTTTCATGAGTTGATCTGAGGATGTCTGTTTATTTCTTTACTAGCCACAGTAAAGAAAATAACTCTTCTTTACATTCTTTATCTATATGTGTGACATTAGATGGGAAAAAAAATCCAGTCTGTCAATATTAATATGCAATGTAGTACTTTTTAGCTATTAAGCTAGATATTGTTGGGATTTTATCATAGATACTTATAGTTAGTTACTCCCTCTTAATTAAATGACAAATACAATTGTTAATGACATTTTATTCAGCATTTATTAGTTAGTGTGGAAATTATTTCTTAAAACAGAACAGAGCAAGATAATGATTTTCTGTAGAAATCAGCTGGTTTTAAGGCAACAAATGTAAAATTTTAATGCAATTTAGTGTTTGAGTGTAATAACAGAGTTGACTGAATAACAAAAAATAGATTGTTGAATATGTTTGAGTAAAAGTAGACCAATTTTCCTGTATTGAAATGAGCATGTCTGAAAATGCTTTGTAATCCTCAGTTTTGTAAATTGTAAATGAGTTAATCACAGTATTTATGTGAAGAACCTGCTGTTAGTTGGTCAGCAGCTGAAGAATTTTTCTTTTAAATAAAGGATCTAACTAGTCAGGCATACCATTATCCAATTAAAATAAAGATTCTGTAAAAAAGTCAGCCTTAAACATAATTTCTTAAATTCTGATTGCAAATGCTATTGAATAATGAAGATGTCAACACAAATAGATATTTATAAGCATTAGAAAAACATTCCGAATCTTATAACCTGTATAATTTGAAATGATGTTTCATCAGATATCCTGATTAGGGTTATGACATAGAGCGCCAATGTGGTTGTACCCATGAAACTTGTTTGTTAATATATTTTCTGTTTTTATCATGGTCTGTATGTTGCATTCTCCCTCTTGCTCCCCCACATCCCAGATAACTCAGTAAGTTGCTGGGGTTTTTTTCGGTTGGTTGCTTGGTTTTTTTTTTTAAAGAACTTGATAACCAAATTTAGATGACATTGACTGGGAGCTCAGTTCCTTCCAATCAACAGTATGGTTATAAATCACTTGTAGTAATGCTGCTACATGCAAGTAAGTCAAGAAATGGATCAAGCTCAATACATGAGTACTGCAACACTACTGCAGTACCTCACTTGTTGACCACATTGGAAGTGCTTACATTTTATTAATCTTTTTACTGCTGACTTTTGATGTGTTCGTGGTTAACGTTCTGCAATTAGCACAGAGGTCTTTGTAGCACTTACATTAAAAGCATAACATTAGTATGAGTGTTAAGTGTCCTGGGAATATAGTTCGTGTCTGTACAACTTAAGAATTTATATCACTGGAAAGGTTTTTAAAACCTAACTTTAAAGAGTTATATAAAAAGTTATATAAGTACATAAAAGCATACATAACTTTGGTTGGCAGATAAAGTCATGACAAGCAGGAACCGGAAACATGATTAAGATGTGACTTTTGTAATTATTGAAATCTTTTTTTTATACCTTCTTTTTATACTTTTTTGTCAGAGACCAGATTTATCTCACTGATTGATAGGTCGAATCAACCATTTTGTCTGTGTGTGTGGAGGGGGCCAGGCCTTGAGTATCAGTGTCCATATGGTAAGCCTTGTAGCCACGATTGCCACCAAGGTCAGCAGCCACATGGCACAAAGGTCATATTGGGAACCTGTCTGTCAATAAGGTCTGCCTTGTAGCCTGCCCACACCACACCACCTGGAGCCCCTGATGGGCTGTGGTGCCCCTCACTTTGGCTAGGAAGAAACTTGAGTGGTCAGTGAACCAAAGGTCCTGGCTACAGGGAGTGGCCACAGTAGATAAAGCGGCATGCACAAGGTCCCATCTTGCCTTTACCTGCCCTCCTGAAGTTTGACAACATGTGACTTCTGAGTGGTAACTACATTTTTCTCTCCTCTCTTTCTCTCTTTATTATTTCTTCTCTTAATCTCTCCTCCTTTATTCTTTTCTTCCTCTTGTGAGTAATTTAAATACCTACTTTCTGTATTTCACTAAAGTTGTATGGAGTTTGTGTTTGCTGAGTGCAACAAAGGTTCCATACTCTATAACAATGTCTGCTCGTCCTAGTAGCCTGTTGAAATGCTTTCTCTTGGTTTGCGTGTTATCTCTGTAAAACCCTTTTTGCCAAAACACCTATTTTCTCAGCAAATTAAAAGAAATCTCTTAGACAAAAATGTGTAGCTTCTTCTCTGGACGTGAACTCAAGGTATCAAAAAATCAAAGACTTTGCAAGAGTTCATGTGGGTAAAACCTCTTGAAGTCTAAAATTAAAGTGTATACCCAGTAAAGCTGGACCGAGGTGTAACACTAATATCCCATAATCAGTCAGAGCACATTCTTGAACTAAAATTTTTCTCAAAAGTCATCAGTGAATCTGGACTCTATTACTCTAGCATATCAGAGCTTGAGACAGTTTTCTTCAATAAATATACACATATAAGCACAGGAATATTGTGCCTTTTGCTTCATATGCTGGACACTTGTGTTCTTCACAGGCGGCTCGGGATACTTGCAGCATTTCCTCTCTCAATGACTTTTGAGGGGTCTTGAGAATCCAGCTGACTGGAAGCTGGTAATGTTGTCCTGATTTTCAAGAAGGGCAAGAAGAGAACCCTAGAAACTACAGGCCTGTCAGTCTCACTGCAGTGTCTGGTAAAGTTATGAAGATTATTCTGAGAGGTACTGAAAAATACCTGAAAGACAATGTAGTCATTGGTCACAACCTGCATGGCTTTTTGAGAGGGAAATCCTGCTTATCCAGCCTGCTTTCCTTTTATAACAAGGTTATTACCTAAATGATCAAGGGAAACCAGTTGATGTAATGTCTTTGATTTCAGGAAACCTTTTGATAGTGTCTCTCACTGGATCCTTCTGGACAAAATGTCCAGCCCACAGCTGGATAAACACATCATGTCATGGGTGAGAAACTGGCTCACAGGTCAAGCACAGAGGGTAATAGTGAATGGGGGAACATCAGAGTGGTGACCTGTCACTAGTGGGGTTCCACAGGGCTCCATCTTGGGATCTGTGCTCTTCAACATCTTCATCAATCACTTGGACACAGGACTGGAAGCAAGCAAGTTATATAAGCAATACTAAGCAAGTTTTGCAGACAACACAGAAGTAGGAGGAGTTGTTGACTCCCTCAAAGGCAGGGAGGCCCTGCAGAGGGACCTGGACAAATTAGAGGACTGGGAAATCACCAACCATTCAACAAGGGGATGTGATGGATTCTGCACCTGGGATGTGGCAATCCTGGATGTTTATACAGACCGGGGAATGAGATGCTGGAAAGCAATGCCATGGAGAGGGGCCTGGGGATCCTGGACAGATGGCAGGTTGAATATGAGTCAGCAGTGCCCTGGCAGCCAGGAGGGCCAACCGTGTCCTGGGGGGCATCAGGCAAAGCGTCGCCAGCCAGTCAAGGGAGGGGATTGTCCCGCTCTGCTCTGCACTGGGGCACCCTCACCTTGGATATGGTGTGGAGTTTTAGGCACTGCAATATAAGAAAGATATTAGGCTGTTAGAGAGTGTCCAGAGGAGGGCAGTGAAGATGGTGCAGGGCCTTGAGGGGAAGTCGTATGAGCAGTGGCTGAGGTGACTTGGTTTGTTCGGACTGGAGAAGAGGAAAAACTGAAGGGAGACATTGCAGTCTGCAACTTCGTTGTGAGGGGAAGTAATGGGGCAGGCACTGATGTCTTCTCTGTGGTGACCAGTGACAAGACCTGAGGGAATGGTCTGATGTTGTGTAAGGGAAAATTTAGCTTGGGTATTAAAAAAAGTTTTTGACCCATGGAGTGGAACAGGCTCCCCAGGGAAGTGCTCACAGCACCAAGCCTGTCAGTTCAAGAAGCATTTGGGTGATAAATGATGCCTGGGGATGGTTCTGTGCAAGGCCAGGAGTTGGACCTGATGATCTTTGTGGGTCCGTTCCAACTCAGCATATTCTGTGATTTCAACTCGCTCTGAGAGAGTGAAGTGCCTGAAACCATCATATCTTCCTCTCTTCTATTGTCCCCATATCTCATTTTGGCTTGGACATTTGGTACTGGCATGCCACTTTCTGAAAAAACAATGCTCTTCATATAAATGGGATGGCCTTGGCAGTGCAATATACTCTCACCACCTCAACCCACAGTTAACTGGCAGCTGTGTCCTGGAAAACTGGCATATTACCTTGCAAGGGGCATATTGCCATCCATAGACAAACCAGCACCTCGGCAGCAAAAAGATCACTAATGAATATCAGCTGTTAACATTCAAGGACTGTTTCCAAGTCATTGGGATTGGCTAGAAGCATGAAGTCTTTATTCTCTTTAGTGCTAAGTGTAGAAGTCTCTATTGCACACAGCCTGCTGTCTTTCACATAAATAAATGTAAATTGAAGATTAATTCTCCATACAATATTTACAGCGCAGATATCTGTGTTCTTTCATGAATAGATGGAGATACGCAGTTTTCAGGAATATTTTGAATTGAAAAATCAGAAAAATGTGTTGAACATTTTTGGGGTTTATGTCTTAGCTTACCCATGGTTCTGAGAAACAGTCTGTGGTTAGTAGTGAATTAGACTGTTTTCAGGGTTAATAAATGAATGTTTCATACCACTGTCTTTTCAGAACAAAAGGTAGAACAGAAATTAGTGATCTAAGTCTTGTCCATAGTCATGGGTGCATACCCTACCTTTGTTAATTGGGAAATCAGATAATGTAATGAAATAATGCAATTAGAAGCATATGTCAAGCAAACTTATCTACCATTTAAAAATGTGATTTTGATCTGAAAAGTGTGCTAGAAGGCAATTTGAATTCATTTTTCTTCGCAGATTTATTACATTTAATCCATTTTAACAGATTTCTTAAAATAAAATAGAAGGAACTTTGAATTAGCAAACCTGAATGTTAAAATAAGCTCAATTTGGCTCTTATGTAAGCCAGGACCCCTACATAGTTCAGTCTTGTCTCCAGATGAATGGGACATTTGCAATAAAGGTTAGGATTCTGTACTGAACAGTTGTGGAGACCTAAAAGCAAGAACAATATTGAGTTAATTCTCCCATATTTCTGTGCAGTTTGTAGGGCTAAGAATAGTGAAAAATACCAGTCTTTGATTATTCTTACCAGGCAAATATGTCACTGGATGAATATAGCTGGCTGGAATGTTAATACCATGATGACATTTTTGCATACTGTATTTTCAGAGTGGAAATGAATTCTGATTTATCACATAGTTTTTAGGGCAATTTTATTTGACCTTTTCTAAATACTACCTCCATTTTCTCCTAGGCAGCTGACAAAGTCTCTTTTCCCTGTGACATGGTATTGTTAAAAATATGAAAGTCGAGGTTGGTTTTAAATCACTGGCTTCACATAGTTTTGTTAGTAAAAAGGCTAATGAACTGCCCCCTCCTTCCCCCAGTTGTTCAATATTATTGGGATATTTTAATTACCTTTTATTTTTTTCAATGCTTCACTTTTCTGAGGTACTTTTAGCAGCCAGCCCCAGGTACACGAATCAAAAAAAGGATGGGGGACTGAACCCTGCCTTCCAAGTGGCACAGATTAAATCACGTTTATGTGCTCCTGTTACTGTGTACAGCCTTACACATTTAAACATTAAAAAGCCTTACACATTAAACTAAGTTTCTTTCTTCTAGCACAGATGAGTAAGCTTTGATCCTGGGAGGGAGGAGGGGGGGGCGGAAAATGTTATGTGAGAGTTTTCAGCACCTCTATATCCTTTCACAGCAAAATGTGTTATGATCATCATGTTGAGTTTCGGCTGGGCTTTGTGTTGTAATTGCCAGCAGAGTAGTAATAATCTCACTGCCAACTGGGTTGAGAAAACTCACAGCAGGGTGGGCAAGTAGACAAGAACCCCATGTGGAAGGACACATCCAAAACACGGCTCTCATCCAGCCACTCTCAGAATCTCTGGAGCGCAGTCTCTCCAGCTGCAGGTTTCTCACAAACACAGTGAAAACAGTATGAAATCTTTGGGCTTTCTGGCAAGGAACAAATTTACAAAAGGGAAAGAATATGCTGTCAGCACTTTGCTCACAGCACATTGTAAGGTCATGAGAAATCAGGATTAAAATCCATAGAACTGTCATTTTTTGAAAATAACTGAAATGCCAGTAGTTGAGGCGTTCAAGTTTATGCCCCTTTTGTTTTATAAAGGCAGCCCACATTACTAAGCAAGCAAGGTGAACTCACTGTGAGAATTAGCATTCACTGTTTGCCAAGTTTTCCAGTTTCCCTAATTGTAGGGAGTGGGCCTGTGCACCTAAGATGTGGGAGTGATATTGTGTGTGGGTACCCATTCCACATTCTAATGGGAAGGTTAAATGTTCTCTACTCCCATCATGATAAATTCTTGTCTGTCTGGACCACTGAGCCTTTACTCCAAAAGAGATACCATGCCTATGAATAATTCTGACAACCTGTTAAAGCAAATTATAGTTTGGCTTTATGGCATTTTCCACACTGTCCTGACACAGAAAGGATTACAGATGTCAATTATTTTATCTTTTAAAGAGGAAGGTGAGATTTTCTGTACATTTTTTTATCCACTGCATAGATAAAAATGCTGTTACCATGAGTTTACAAGACCTCTAAGGCTGATTAACTGCATATAAAATAGTAGCATGAAAGCATCCTGTTAAGAACAAAGAAACTATAAAATGATCCAGATGCAGCTGCATCTCAACATTACTTCATGTGCTGGCTGTTAAACATCTTGCAAATGCTGTTGATTCCTCTTGAATGCAGTTCTTGTTAACTGTACACTAATCCTATTTGTATTCAGTAGCTATGTAAATTTCTTTTTATAGAGTTGGGTTTTTGTGTTTTATTTCCCTGGCAAATTGCACTTGTATACAAGAGATCCTGATGATGTTATTCATATGAGGAATCAGTATATAATGCACAGAGAGGCATGACAATCAATGCAAAACAGTATTATGAATCTCAGGTGGATGTCTGAAACCTTCTTATACCTTAAAAAAACCAAATTTATCTGTTAATAATCTTTGAATATGACATTCAAAGCATATTTTATTGCTCTATCCAATGAGCATTCTATGTTTCTTTGTACTTGCTGTTCTGTTACTGTTTGGAACGTGTGTCAGTATGTTGACTTTGTACATTAGTTCTGACCTGACAAAAGACCTAAAAACATACACATCTTTAAATCTGAGGTACTAATTCAAAACTAAGAATATCCCTTAAACACTTTTCCACCTCAGAGCCATGGTCTCCCCAAATAAAATGTAATATGTATATTGAATATGCAGAAATAGATTTTTCTTTTTCAAAGTTTTATTACTTTCAGACAGTGGGTTTGGAGCATTTAGCTACTATTCAGCAGAAAATACATAGAAAGAATAATCTTTTTTTTTTTTTATACAATCAGTGATTCCTGGCTTCTAGCATGCCAGATGACATTAAGATGACATTATTATCAGAAGTAATGTTAAATAATTAGAACCCAGAGAGTATTGTCATGTTCATTGTTATGGCAGATTAATAAGGAGTGCAGATAAAATGTATTTAATTTTTTATTAATAAAAAGTAAAAAGATTGCTAAGTCTAAGTCTTTCGTATTTTAAATAAAAACAATGGTTCTTTTTGAGTCTTGTGTGCTCAAGAATTAGGAGTACTATGATATTTACAATTACATGGTTGAAAAAAGATGCGATTGAATTATGTAAACTGATGTTTCATTATAAATGAGATTTTTCTAGTGTTTGAGAGAAGCCTGAATCTCTCTAATGCAAGGTGTTGCTCTTTCGTTGTGTCATGGCTTAGGAATGGTACTCCCCAATTTAGTGCTCCCACTGAAACCATGCTGTCGCTTGCTCCCCCCTCTCCCTCCCCCCACCATCTCCTGTGGCAGGCTGCAAAGGAGAATCACAGGTTGACTTAAGAACAATTTACTGGAAACATCGAGATAAAAAAAAACGAATAGTATTAATAATAATAAAAGTGTACAAAAGAGACAATGATTCACATGCAAAATGCTCACTGAGGAGCCTGTGGCCCGGCCACAGCCACTCTACCCTGACCTGAAGGGAGCCCTTCTCCCCCGGAAGAGACTCCCTTCTGCCTGCCCTGAACAATGGCATGAGGTGGTGTACAATAACCTCCAGATCCTAGCTGTGCCTCCTCCTGGCTACTGCAAAAAGGTCCTGCTGGAGCCAGGACATGTTGCAATCACTAAATTAAGATTCGCTTTTGGATATTAAACAGATGACATTAAGGCTACCAGTTTTTAAAGTAGGTAGAGATTTGTGCAGTTCAGTCTGAGATGTCACAGAAGTGGGATTCCCTGCATACTGAAAGTGCTCAGTAGTTTCTAAAAATTAGGACTCTGAAATGTTTGTTGTTTGGGCATCTGGATCTTCTAATTGCACTAAATTACTAGCTTGAGACAGAGGTGATTTTTTTTTCTCTAAAATATGCAAATTTTATTTCAGGGAACCCAAACTATCTAGAGTACAGGCATGCCTAGACTTCTGATCTATATTTGTTTCACTGGGGCTTGCAAGCTGATCTGATAATTTTGGGAAGTTCTCCTTTTTCTTATTTTGAAATTATTTGCATGTTTACACATAGTAGTCTCAGAGTATATTTTTCCAGAACAGTTTGGTAACATGAGCACCAGGACGGGGTGTTTTGAGAACAAACAGCTTGGTGATTAGAGGGGGAGGATCTTAAAATAAAGCTTTTTTTGACTGATATGTTCTTTCCAGCTTGTTCTTCTTTGTTTTTCCTATGTCAATCCAAGCTAAAAGTAAAGAATTCTTATTGATTAATTATGAATTGTTCTATCTGTAAAAGCCAGGCTGGTGGCCTTAGAAGAACAGAGTTGGATCTCTGTACCGAGAAAGCCTGTGACAGCATGGATGTAGTGACAGAAACACAGTTCCTCAGATGTTTGTCTGTAAAATACAGGAGAATAGGGGACTCCTTTCCCATATGGAAAGTGCAGAATTCTTTTATTTCTGAAGAACAGCAGTTGGCAACCTCTTGACTCAGAAAGGTTGCACTGGGTGAGAAAGGTCTGAGTGTTGACAAATAAATATGAATTGATCGTAACATGAAATGATAAATTTGCTTAGATACAAGTGGATGTAACTGGGTTATATTTAGTTCAACCTGAAAAAGATCTGGCCACATTCTAGTCTGAATTGAAAAACTGTTCACAATATCCATGTATCCACAATCCAAAGAGGATATGAAAGAGTGATGAAGACTCAGAGAAATGTCATAATAATATTTAGAATTAATTAAAATATGTCCCATAGGAAGAGACTGAAGGAGTGAAGTATGTTTCTTTAAGAAAAAGAAGTGTAAAAGGTGATTTAATCATGGATTTTACGCACAGAAGTGTGGAACAGCAGTATGATGATCAAAGAGACTTGCTTTTAATTGACTAAGACACATGAAGATCCTCTGGCTTGAAGCTGAAACTACGCAAATTCAGGCTTTATTCACTACACACATTTTTAATAGCTAGGGTAATTATCCATAGAAACTATAGCTATTCAAAGGCTATGATGGCCTCCCTGGCACTTGAAATTTTGAATATTAAATTGGGGTGGTTTTTTTAATAGCTTTTTCAAAAAAGCTCTGCTGTGTTTTTAACCTATTTTTTTGATTCAAAGTAGGAGTCCAAGAAGACTTTTTGGCTATATTTTGCTAGTTTTGAAAACAGATGGCTGCAATGGCCCCTTCTGGGTTTACAATTCTATCAATATAAAGGCAAAGTACTGAACAGAACTACCTCAATGAACTTAACCTGGTCATACTGATTTACTAAATATTATGGCCCCACTTACAGCACCCAGACAAGACAACACAGAATAAGTTCAGTGACTAAGATTTGTCTTGAAGTAATTTTTGTAGTATAAAATTCTGTGCTCAAGGGAACTAAAAGATCCTTGCAGAATAATTTTGCAGTATTTGATTTTGATATAATAGAAGTATATGAAGTATGTGAACTATGTGAGCTGCCTGATATTATTATTAACCATTGAATCACAGAATGGGGTGGATTGGAAGGGACCTTAAAGTTCATCTAGTTTCTACACCCCTGCCATGGGCAGGGACACCTTTCACTAGACCGAATTGTTCAAAGCTCTGTCCAGCCTGGCCTTGAACACATCCAGAAACAGAGCATCCAAAACTACTCTGGACAATCAGCACCTTGTCACCCTCACAGTAAAGAATTTCTTCCTAATATCTAACATAACCCTCTTTCAGTTTAAAGCTGTTCCCTCTTGCTCTATCACTACATGCCTATATGAAAAGTCCTTCTCCAGCTCTCCTGCAGGCCCCCTTTAGTTACTGGAATGCTGCTGTAAGGTGTCCCCAGAGCCTTCACTTCTCCGGGTGGAACGATCCCAACTCTCTCAGCCTAGTAATGCTGATAATCTGTAATTTTATAATATATGTGAGCCCTCAGTCCTAGACTACACACCCCATGTATTGGGTACAACACAAGTGCAGACTGAAAGAAAAAAATCCCTTCCTAATGCTTTTAATTTAATAAAGTAAAATAATTCTTTAGATCATGGAGGACATTATCTCCAAGACCACATCTTTAGGGTAAGCCTGGTGATAAGAGTTATTGCCGTGAGCTGTACCTCCGAGTATAACCTAAATGAAGCAGAATATGCTGTTGGGAGTTTCAAAGCATCCATGAGTTTGGAAAGTGTACTATATTTGCAAAGAAAGCATTAGAACAATAAACACTTTTTGATATTGATATGACCTTTGCTTGAATTAAAAACATAGAAGAACAACTCCTCTTTCAGTTTAGTTTTACCTTTCCAACAATTTAGTCAAATAGGAAATCTCTTTATTCAAATTGCTTCCCCCTTCGAGGGGACTATTTAATAACCTTTTTTGTTGGGAAAAAATCCCCTTGCTACTCTTAAAACCCCTGTGTAATCTAGTGAGGTACACATATTTCTTGTTCAGGGAGTCACTTCTTGCAATGTTACATACACAAATTGAATGCTGGAGTTAAAAGGGTAAGATGATTAGGGAGTCAACTATAGAACGATGTCTCCATGCAATGCAGATTAGTTTAAAAGATATTTTGAATATGCATTTAGCATTGCTGACTGGTCAAACATGGATATTTGAATCAGAGGAACAATTTGTTATTTATGAATGCCAGATTACATAAATAATTTGAATATCATCTGTGACACTAATGTTTAAACAAACATCAACCTAAATCTATGCCCAAAAGTCCTTATGAGCATTTACATAAATAACTTGGTACTTGAAGTACATGTTTGGTACTTCAAAAAAATCAGGTCAGTTATTTCTGCACCAGTAATGATATAGGAGATATGAATGAGGTGTTTGTTATTAAAAAGCTTGCATAGGATATTAAAATGACTTATGTAAATGGCATTGGCAAATATATAGAATGGTTTGCTTTGGAAGGGCCATTAAAGATCATCTAGTTTATTAAAAGTAAATGTAATGCATACTGTAATGTGCGATGTTGCGTCACGCTGAACATCGTGTTGCATTTGACTATGAGTGGGAAGCATGTAAAAGTTTCAGTATCTTTCCTTATCCTTTTTAGCACAAAAGGTGCATCATAAAACCAATGATTATATTTGTATTGTTTGCTGAGAAGCATCAGGATTATTTTTTTATGTTGAAAGCAAGAGCAATACAGAGACAAGGTGCCATCAGAGACTGTAGACACTGAATTATCATAAATTTGGAAATACCCAATAATCACTTGTGTGCAGACTTCTCTAAAGCTTTTGTAAATCCTCTAGAACTGAACTTTCAGTCCTTTGCTCATTATAAAAGGGAATAAAAGGTTGAAATGGTTGAAATATATGAAGTTGGCTTCAAAACACTTATTCTTCAATGGATTAAAAGACAAATGTTTGAAATGTCATTAAATATTAGCAAAGTGAAAAAAACCCAACTGTTCCTTATAAAGTGTTTGTTAAGTAATCTACAGAGAAATGAGGTAGGAAAAAAGGCAAATAGGTAACTATCTTTGAGTAATCAGGTAATGTAATTTAGAAATACTTATGATCATTATATATTTATTATCTTCAGCATCTGTTGGTTTGAAAAGTAGTGTTACTGAAATAACAGCTAATTCAGGCTACATTGCTGAGGGAAGAGACACTGTCTGGTTTGATGTAAACCCCTCCAAGTATATAAATAAAGCTTAAAATTCTGACCTCTACTATTCGGTGTGCAGGCTCATGTTCAACACTAGCACCTTAAAAAGCAGAATTACAATGTGCTGTCATCTTGTCCAGTGTGGAACACGGAAACAGTATCAGGTAACCTTTAATACTGTAAGATGTGACTGCACTGGTCCTTAATGAGGTTCAGTCTCAAATTTCTTATATAACCTTGGGACCCTTCACTCCCAAGCTGTCTCTGGACAGGAGCACTAATTTTGTTTCATTATCCTAACATGTGGCTCTATTTACATCCTGTTTTTCAGCAAAGGTTCATCTGTGGGCTATGGCCCTAACAGGTGGAAATGCATCCAAAGGCAGCAGGGAGGCAGATGGGAGCAGAGTCTCTGGGTTGTGGCGATCATTAGTAACTGTCCCTTTTCAGCTCAGACCTGTATAGTTTTCTGTTTCCAGATGGTTATTACGTTAAAGCATTTGGGTTTAGCCCTTATTTTTGATTGCTGAGGTTGCTGGTTAGTTTGCAGGAGCAGTGTGGAAACCAAGCCTTTGTGCAGTGGGGCTCGGATGTCAGCCTAGGTGCTGTAAAATTAGTTCCCATCTGGGACAGGAGCCTGATGACACTTGTCCTCTTCCTCTGCTCTGTGCCTGTGAGAGGTCCTTCAGCCATGGTCTCAGATCAGAGAAGAGGCAGATAGCAATTGTTTCCCATGAATTCAGAGAACGGAAAATGCTCCTGTATGCATGTCCCCTTCCCTGTTGGGACAGGACAGATAGTAGCCAAGGACAGATGAGAGCTGAGACTTTACATCCACCATGTGCATCAGAACTCAGCATGGATGAGAGGTTTGCCTTGATGGCTCCAGAGATTTCACAATAGATACTTAACTGCTTAACAATCAAGTGGTGTGCACTCTTAGCAAATTGGGATTTAAGCCCAAACTGTGGCCCACTGTACACATATTATACTGGGGAAAATATTCTAAAATTATACATATATGTGAATAGTTATCTAAATTATAATACTGCAAAAGTCAGATAGCCTTTAGTTGTCAACCAGGACTTTTCTCCCTTCTAGCATTATTTTCCTTTTGTCTTGCAACCACCCATCCCGCCTCTTTTGCATGTTTTCAGCCTCTTATGTGAGTTTTCTTGAATGTTGAGTTCTCTAAGAATTTACTTTTCCTTGTCCATTTCTTAGCTACATCCCCAGACTTATCTCTAACTCTCTTTTTTAAACAGTTTTGTTCCTATGCTATTTTCATTGTATTTCACTGTATTCTCTCTTGCCCTTGACTGCAAACCTTCTGTTTGCAACTAAAGAGTTTTTTGGAAAGTAGCACTCACACTGTGAATAAACTGTATTACAAGAATTATTTTTCCTACAGTATGTCCCTTGGCACTAGAATTAATTTATGTTCCTTGAGTGCTTTTTGCCTTCCCTCTGATTCCTTTCTGCTGTGATACAATCCCTCTTTAATTAAGACTTTATCCCCTCTATCCTGTTTGTTTCTTTCCCTCCAGTAATTGGTCATTAATACATTTATCCAAATAAATATCAGTGTGGCCTTTGTGACAAGCTGGACATTCTGAAGTTAGTAAGAGATTCTCTGATTTCTGTTCTTCCACCATCTATACTGTTTGTGTCATCTTTAAGTCAATGTTTCCCCATTCACTTTTCAAGCTATGAATATTAGTTTTCCCATTGTCTACATATACTTTCACTTTGAGACATTTGACTATTTTAATTCCTTTCTTGTGGACTTCTCAAGAATTTCCTCACTCTCAAGCACTGGATTCTGCTCTTAGTTTCAAATAGCAGAAATCACTTTAGAGTTCAAATCAATATTGCTCTTCTCGGCCCCGAATGCACTCTCCTTATGCTGTATAGGCTGCCAAGGTGTTGGTAAAGAAATCAGAAGAAATTGTTATTTTCTGTAGATATACTGTGGACTTTGCTTCTTGAATTTCATCTGGTCAATTGGCAATGGATTCTCTTTCCAGAAAAACTAATCCCACTGTCCTCACTGATCATTTTGTAGAAGTGTTTTGACAGGGACTATTGTTCACAGTTGTCCTGTGTTGAAAACCACTGTGCTATTTACATCTTCCCATCTGGTGTTTTTTTTAAGGTTGACAAAATTGAAACTACTTCATTTCAGTCAGAAGAATAGTCAAGATAATATTTCTTAGCTTCAAGATAAAACTATTTTTACAGTATCAATGTGAAACACTTTTGGTCTCACTTTATCATTTTTTGCCTTTATTCACAAGGAGAAGGGGCAGCTAGTATAGTATTGCTATCCTGTTATTCCTTCCTCCTACAAAACATCTATTTCCACTGTAGGTGGCAGTTAACATTGTTTGTCCCACTTTATCTCGATTAAAGTTGTGGGAGGAAATCATGTGTCCTGGGGAGCTGCTGTGTATATAGCCTCTTTCTCTATCAAGCGAGTTGAGTGGGTTGCACTTAGAGTTATAACATGCTTTCTTTTTGTCCACTTGAAGGTCAATGCCTGATTGTTAGATAATGTCTTTGCCCACTACTCTCATACAGTTCAAAATGCAGCTTTTCAGGAGGGAAGAAAATCAGGAGCAAATTGAGTTTGCTTGTCTTTTTTTGAGGAAGAACAGTGAACTATCACAGTAAAATTATATGACTATTAAACAATTGGTGCTGCTTGCAAAGGTTGCCTCAACAGGGATGACAGAATAAGAAATACATCATAGTCATCATGTCTCTGTTAAAACAAACCTTCTAGTAAGTAATAAAACATACACAATGAAACCATGAGAGGAATTTACTCAGAAACATAATCAAAGGGCTGGAGCATTTCTCCTGTGAGGAAAGGCTGAGAGTTATGGGGTTTTAGCCTGGAGAAAAAAAAGGCTCTGAAGAAACCTTTTCAGGACTTTTGATATTTAAAGGGGGCTTCTAAGAAAAATGTAGGCAAACTTTTTAATAGGGGCTGTAGAGATAGGACAAGGGGTCATGGTTTTAAACTAG
The DNA here is from genome assembly GCA_035047865.1 of Dendrocincla tyrannina. Taxonomy (NCBI): domain Eukaryota; kingdom Metazoa; phylum Chordata; class Aves; order Passeriformes; family Dendrocolaptidae; genus Dendrocincla; species Dendrocincla tyrannina. The sequence goes on from JAWWMP010000001.1 coordinate 76,249,074, forward strand.
AGGGTACGTTCAGAGCAGACAGAAGAAAGAAAATTCTTATGATGAGGGTGGTGAGATGCTGAAACAGGTTACCCAGAAAGGTGGTAGATCTCTGGGAACATTCAAGGTCAGGTTGGATGAGGCTCTGAGCAACCTGATCCAGTTGAAGATGTCCCTGCTTATTGCAGGGGAGTTGGACTAGATGGCACCTTCCACTAGACCAGGTTGCTCAAAACGCCATCCAACCTGACCTTGAACACTTCCAGGTATGGAGTATCCATAACCTCTCTGGGCAACCTATTCTAGTGCCCCACAGTAAAGAATTTCTGCCTAAAATCTAGTCTAAACCTGACTTCTTTCAGTTTAAAACCATCACTCCTGGTCCTATCACTACACTTTCTCATAAAGGGTCCCTCCCCATCTCTACTGTAGGCCTCCTTTAAGTACTGGAAGGTCTCCCTGGAGCCTTCTTGTCCCCAGGCTGAACAACCCCAACTCTCAGCCTATCTTCATAGGAGAGGTGCTCCAGTCTTCTGATCATCTTCATGTCCCTCCTCTGGACCCACTACAAGAAGTCTTTCTACACTGGCAACCCCAGAGCTAGACACAATACTCCAGGTAGAGTCTCACAAAAGCAGAGTAGAAGGAGAGAATCACCTCCTTCAACCTGATGGCCAAGCTTCTTTTGATGCAGCCCAGGGCATGATTTGCTTTCTAGGCTGCAAGTGCACATTGCTGGGTCATATTCAGTTTTCCATCCACCAACACCCCCAAGTCCTTCTATGTAGGGCTGTTCTCAATCCACTCACACCCATCCTGTATCCATGTTTGGAATGTTCTGATCCAGGACCTTACATTTGGCCTTGTTGAACTTCATGAGTGAAGTTCACCTGTCCAGGTGTCTACCTGTCAATGCTGGGTCCACCTGTCAAGGCTGCCAAGGTCTCTCTGGATGGTATTCCTTCTCCCTAGAATATGAACCATGACACACAGCTTGGTGTCATCTGGAAACATGCTGAGGGTGCCTTCAATCCCACTGTCCATGTCACTGACAAAGATGTACCAACCCCTGAGGCACACCACTCATTAGTGGTCTCCCCCTGGACATCAAGCTATTGACTACAACTCTGACTGTGACCATTCAGACAATTTCTTATCCACCGAGTGGTCCATCCATCAAATCCATGTGTCTCCATTTTAGAGACAAGTATGTTGTGCAGAGCAGTGTCAAATTCTTTACATGAGTCCAGATACATGACGTCAGTCACTTTTCCACCAAAAAGTCCACTTATCCACCAATACTGTTACACTGTCATAGAAATTTGCCATCAAATTTGTCAAACACCATTTGCCCTTAGTAAAGCCATGTTGGTTGTCATCAGCCTGTCACCTCTGTTTTCCAAATGCCTTAGCATAGTTTCCAGGGGATTCTGTTCCATGAACTTGCCAGGCCCAGAGGTGAGACTGATTGGTCTGTATTTCCCTGCATTTTCCTTTTTAAAAACGTCAGTAGGAACTTCACCAGCATGCCACAACTTCTCAAATATGATGGCTAATGGCATAGCAACTTCATTACCAGTTCCCTCAGGATCCTTGGATGTATCTCATCAGGTCCCATTGACTTGCGGTCATTCATGTTCCTTAGTGGTCTAGAACCTGATATCCTATGGTGGGCAGTAATTCTTATATTCCCAGCCTTTCAATCCTGTGAATTAGGTGGCATGACGAGGGCATGTGCCAGTGAAGATTGAGGGGAAAAAATTGTTGAGTCCATGAGGCTAATGTCCACAATGGACATGAAACAACTCTAGCGATAGTTTCTTTTAAAATACATGTATTGTCACTCATAGTTCTACTCACTGAATGGCAAACTTATGCAGTCTGGAGGGGGATCTCACTCACCAACTTCAAAATAATTTTGTGCAAATTTTATCTGAAATAACATGTATTGGATCCTGTGTTATGACATCTGAAACACTAGCCCCAGCTGTCTTTGGAGTTGGTGCTCATGTGGCATCAAAATTAAACAAAGCAAGCTTACTCATTTACATATTTTGCATATTTATAAAACCACCATTTTTTTATATTGGTAAAACTTAGTTGCAGAGAAAAATGAGCCTGGCTCCATTGATTTTAAAGGGCCTGACATGATTGACATCAGCTGAGATTTTGGCCTACTGTGTTTAGCTCTGGTTTACACTGAATCACATAAAGCCAGAAAACATGATGTGGCAAATGTGTAGATGTGTTTGAAACCTTCACTTGAGAAGCCGCTGCACGACAGTACTAATTTCAAGTCCATGAAACTTTACAAGGAAAAGAACTGGGATAAAGCGAAAGCAGCACTGGACCCATGAAATAAGCCTGAAAATTATTTCTAGCCAAGAGTACTGGGAGGTAGCTAGTAAAAACTGCCACAGTATCTGAAGTTACACTGCTGTGGCCACCGCATAGGTGGAATGGGACCTCAAAGATACATTTCTGCTGGAATATTATTTCTTGATTTATTTTTCATCTTCCCCTGCAGCTGGAGACTCTCCCTCAGTTTTAATGAAAATAAAAACACAGCTGGGTAGGAACATGATATCCTGGAAAACAATGAATTCTTCACACTTCATGGAATAACATAAATAAAGGGAACCCACAGTAGGGTATCAAAGATTACACAGAGGAGTTGGTGACTGACAGAAATAAAGTAAGGAGCTCCAGCTAAAAACAGAAGTTTGGGGAAACAGTCTCATGGGACGTTTTTCTGAGGAATAATAGGGGTGGGTTCAAGCACGGTTTCCTGGAGAGGGGATGAGGTGAGGTGTATATCAGCTGCACTGATGTGCAGGCTTATATTGTTCTGGTCACCTGCAAAAGCCAGGACACCCCTGAAGCTAAGGGAAGATAAGGGATTCAGGAATGGCAGCTGTTGGCAGCCATATAACTAGTCCTAATGGACTTTACTGCGGATGTTTTTCTTACACATATGTGCATATACATGTGCATTATATACAAAGATGCACACAAGTGTCTAATAAAATTGTTTGTATGGTTATCAAAAGTTTAACAGTGTAGTTGAATAGGTGGAAGTACCATGTTACTGACATGACTGCTTGATATGTTAATAGGTTTAAATATTGTTTTTATAAGAGGACTTTATCAACTTGAAATGTCACTTGCATCTGAAAGTATTTTTACCATTTCAGGGCATACATTAAGTTATGGTAACTGTTAGGTAATAGGAGCTAAAATATTTCACCTGTTTTTCTGTTTATTTAGTGTGTTTGACAGCATTTCATATGCAGTGGGTTTCCCCAACTACTCAGTGTCACCTTTAGTTGTGGAGATCTTGTTAAAAACAAAAAGAAAAATCATTCTCAAGGGGAAAATTTTTGTGCCTTTCTTTCTGTGCTACCTGTCCTAGATCCAGAAATATTTTAAAACATGGCTCTAAATGTAAGCATTAAAAAGCTGGGGATTTTTTTTTTTTATTTGAATACATCGAAAAATAACATTTCTGTAAAGTTCTCCTCAAGATCAGGCCCATTGCCAGGGTAATTAATGGGCAGATGTTGTACTTGGAACTACTTTTAACTCATCTCTTGAAACTGATTCAGTTTTAATTTGATGATCTCCATTTAATGGTGCTTACTGTACAGTCAGTGCTAGTTAATAGGAGTATTCCCTTCTTTGCCAGGACGTAGTTTCATGTAAGGTATTTAATGGATATTTTAGACCTCATGCCAGATACTATGATATCTGAGAATTTATTATTACCTTCTTAAATGCAGTACTCTCTTGAATAAAATCTTTGAAATTTGAAAAAAAAGTTGCATTATTTTTCAAATATGTGGAGATAACACACAAAGAAATAGTGCTATCATTACACATTTAATGATGCAGCTTTCATTTCTTTCATTTTTGCAACTGAAAATGAGCCCTGTTCTATGATTATGATATCTTTGGATCCTTTTTATGTGACAAAAGGGCATACTTAAATTTTATGCATCATGATGAACTAAAAGTGAACCTTAGGATATGCTTGTATTTGAAAGAGGTGATCTTCGGTTTTGTCGTGGTTTGGCCCTGGATAAATGCCTGATGTCCAGCAAACCCCCTTCAAGGCTTTTCCTCCCCCCTCGCCT
>JAWWMP010000001.1:76257597-76280335 GCA_035047865.1 Dendrocincla tyrannina
GCCAGGGCACTGCTGACTCACATTCAGCTTGCCATCGACCAGGACCCCCAGGTCCCTTTCCATGGTACTTCTCTTCAGCCTCCCATTCCCTAGTCTAAACACACAACTAGGTATTGCCCCATCCCAGGTACAGAATAAGGCACTTTCCCATGCTGACTTTGTATGGTTGGTGACTGCCCAGTCCTCTACTTTGTTGAAGTCTCTCTGCAGGGCCTCCCTGCCCCCAAGAGAGTCAACAGCCCCTCCCAATTTAGTGTCATTGGCAAACTTAATTAGTATCCCTTCGCGTCCTGTATCAACATCATTAGTGAAGATATGGAAAAGAACTGGGCCTAAGATGGAGCCTTGTGGAATCCCACGAGTGACCGGACAGCAGCCTTATGTTATCCCATTCACTATTACCCTCTGTGCCCAACTTCTGAGCAAATAGCTTATCCATCGTGTAACATGTTCATCCAACCGTGTGCTGGACATTTTGTCCAGAGGGACCCTGTAAGGGACAGTATAGAAAACTTTGCTGAAGTCAAAAAAGATTGTATCTATTTGCTTTCCCTGATCAGCCAGGTGAATTGCCCTGTCATAGAAGGAAATCAGGTTTGACAAGTAGGACTTTTCCCTCATGAAGCAGTGCTGGCTGTGACTAATGACTGCATTGTCCTCCAGGTGTTTTTCGATACCTCCCAGAATAATCTTTTCCATGATTCTGGCAGGCACTGAGGTGACAGGCCTGTAGTTTCTGGGGTCCTCCTTCTTGCCCTTCTTTAAAATCAGTACATCATTCACCAGCTTTCAGTCAGCTCTTCAGATTCTCAAGATCATTCAAAAATCATCAAGAGAAGTTTTGTGATGACAGCAGCCAGTTCTTTGACAATTCTTAGATTAATTCCATCAGGCCCCATAGATTTGTAGGTATCCAGCTGGAACAGCAGATCCTGCACAAGTTCAGGGTTGACTGAGAGCTTATCTTTCTCACAGCCGTGGTCCTCCAGCTCAGGACACTGAGACACCCCTTGGTCTCTCATTAGTGTTGAACATGGAGGAAAAGAATGCATTAAACATTCTGCCTTGTCTATGCCCCTGTTTGTAACGGCATCTCATCCTATAATGAGCCAATGTTATTTCTACACTGCCTTTTGCCAATAATGTATTTTAAAAAACTCTTTGTTCATATTTTTTTCCTGTAGTGCTCTGAATTGTATTTCATTCCTCTGTGTCTCCTTTTCCGACCTTAGTGTGTTTTCTAGAAGTCCAGTGTTTTTTTACCTGTGTGTCAGAATATTAGCTTTCACCTGAAAATAATATTTTTTTTACCTTTATACTTAATGGGGGCAAGGGAGGAGGAAATAACTGCAAACTGCAAATTGTGGCCCCTCTAAGCCCCTGAGATTCCAAAACTCAAAAGGGAAGACCCCAAAGCCATCAGAGTACCCAAATATGAAACCTAAAAAGCCGTTGAATAAAACTGAGCCTGATTTTGGAGGAACAGACTCACAATTGCTGAAGGCTCCTGGCTGGCAATGCATCAGTGGGAGCACCTGCAGTGGAGTCCCTCTGCAGTTAGCCTCCTGCCAGATTTCCCCCATGTGGTGGTGACAGTAGAACCTGCAAGTGCTCCACTGGGATTCCTGCTGGGTAAGTGTCAATGTATTTCATTTTGCAGGTGAGCTCCAGAGCAAGTTATATTAATAATGATTCCCAAAATGGGTATTTGGGAAGGACAGCATTAGAGCATAATGATGGATATTGCAATGGATATGCTAATACTTAATTAGATAACCTACTTATAGACATCTCTATAGCACTCATTACCAGAGCAGCTGTGATCTGATTATATCAGCAATCTGAACTTTATCAAATTATTAACTTATGGCATTAGTAGTTTCAGAAGAGAATCACAAAATAAAATGGCTGGCATTGCTGTTATTGTAATACATGACATAGCACAGTTGCAACTAATAATTAACCATGTGATCAATCTTTATTAAGGTTAATAGCTGTATGTTTGTCAAACATGCAGCATTATAGTTTTAAACAACTCAACATTTAGGTTGTGATACTCTGGCTGAAATATAATCTCTGGGGAAGAAGCTTTATAATTGTGAATTATGCTCTTTGGGAAGCAAAGTGCAGTGCATGTTTTACTGTGTACCTTGTGAGGGAATTGTATTGAGGGAATTGAGGGGCTGTACGTGAAGTAACAGGGCCCCTGTTTGACAATGTCACCTGGAATAGGTGCCAGAAAAACATGTGCTTAGTGGTCTGTGAAAGAACTCGCACAAACCAGGTGGGACTTGTATGTTCCTGAAAACAACTGAAATGTGTCTGACATTGCTATAATTTAGGAAGTCTGGAAGAATGCGGACTAAAAATCATGCTTTTTTCACTCTGTCCACTTCTGTGAAGAGCTTGTGTTTTGCTGTGCTGACAGGTAGTGCACTGGACTGGCATGTAAAAAATTCTGGTTAGTACGTACTAGCATCAGGTTTGGAGGGCAGTACTCATGCTAGGTAAGGCTGAAATTTGGATTGTTTTTGTTTTTACAAATTAGTTTTGTTGTTATTTAAGAACAATTCTTCTCCCTCACTAGAACTGAATGGCCTCATTTAGATTGAGTCAGCTTTCTGCTAACGTTCCCTGAGTGAAATGTACCCCTTCTGAAACTGTTAGACTGACAGCAGTAGAAGATGAAGCCATTGGGTTATCCACCAAACAGGTTCTGTAGAATCAGTGTCACCACATTTGCTAACACATATATCTAGTTGTAGTTTCATTTTGGTTTTTTACACTTGAAAGACACCATATGTAATGTGCAGCCTCATGACCCATAATCTGCTGATCATTCAACTTCAAATCTGCAGCAATCTGCACCTGTATTTTTTTGTGTGAAACAATTCATTGAACTGAGACCATCAACTCATTCTATGTAAGTCCACAAACAAGTCTTGGTCTCAAATATCACAAGAGAACTAACATTGTGAAGGATAAGTCACAACATTATTTCTCATTCTCCTTCACCAGATCAAATATTTTTCATGTTTGTAACCTTTCTAAAAGAAGAATATGTAAAGGACAGCATAAATGTTAGCAGACTCACAATCTACATCATGATTCAGTTCCTCTTCATTCAATTTTTAATATATGTTCTTTTAATCCAGAAGGAAACTGTCTTTCCTGTCTGCATTCCCCAAAAGACATTAATTTGAAATCACATTAAGGCAAAAAACCCAAGTCGCTCAACAGGAGTAAAGATTTGAAATTCAACTAATCACATTCTCTCTTCCCAGCACTGTGGTCCTGCAGTGAAATGGAAGGAACCAGACATCCCACTGGGTCTTTTATAAAACCGTGCTAAGGTTACATAATCCCAAAGGCACAGGAGAATGTGATAAAACTGTAAGATAAACCCTATGTTTTATCTGTTAGTGAGAAACCCGTAGGTGCCTGTTATACTCAGGCTTTTCTCTCGTGCTTGAAAATACTTCTCTCCTTGGAATCTAGCAGAAAATTTCCAACAATCATTTCAACACCTCAGTGTCCAACTGTAAGACAACTTCCTTACATATCTCAGGGTGGCAGAGCTTGTTTATGAGTTGACTGTGCAAAAGTGCTGTCATTTCTAATTTTCCTATCTCATTTTTTGTTTTGTAACAGTTGGGAGGTTTGCTATTCTGTTATTTTTGGTGAGCATTTTGTGAATGTGCTTCAGTTTCAATGAACCAAAGGCAGTTACTGCTCAGTGGATGTTGTGGTGCTTGCAATGATACTGGGTAGGTTTTTGTGATTGGGTGGCATAAGCACACATATTAAAGAAAGTCTTAATGGTCCTGATCCAATAAAATGTTAATAGGAGTCTAATAGTAAGAGCCAACATTGTCTTAGTGATTTCAGTAAAATAATACAACAATTAATTATTTTCTGAATTGAGGCTAGAGTGGATTACTGCATACACATTGGACTGAGATGCATTCGTCATACTTAACTTTTTTCCTTTTTTTTCTTTAATTATTAACTTTTTTGTGTACATTTCTGAGGAGTGAAAAACATTCCTAGATGCCTATGGAGACATTTTGTTTTGCCTAATATATTTTCTAAAAAAGAAAAAAGATCCAAATTACTACATTCCAAATTAAATTTGCAGTTATTATCCTTACTCAAAGGATGCAAAAGGATGATTTTTGTGCTTTTAGCACTAAACCAAAAGCTAGTCTGTCCTCTGCTCTACAAAAAGACCTACTATCCCCTCACTGTGGATTAAAACCCATGTGATTAAAACCATGAAATGCGAGGAAAATTTTTTCAAATAAAAAAAGGAGGGTAGTAGAATGCCTGAATACCGTGTTCTTGGTTCCACTCAGTTGCCATAAACACAAAGAGAAAGAACAGGAATCTCTAGGTAGAATATCTCTCTGTTTACACTCATAAAATTAAGACCAGGTTCCTCTTAACATTTCATTTAAATAAAAATTTTAAAAAAAGCACCAAACAAACAAGCAAACACCAAAAACAGTGAAGTCATATTTTGTCACCACTAGGGACATTCCAGGGAGTATTTTGTGCATACTGTTATTCCCATTAGCAGACTTAAATAAGGTCCTGAAGTTCACAGGTTTAATAGAGTAGTTTATTACTTTGAGTCAAAATAGAGGATGTTTGAGGAACTCTTGAATAGTGTGATAAAATGCCCACGCCAATATGCAGTTTATCAATTTTTATTGATTAATGAGCAAAAGCAGCGCTGGGCGGCGGCCAGGAGTCTCCTGCTCCACAAAACTGGCAGCGCGCACCTGTAACGGTTTTCAGTCCGCTTTTATACCCCTCGTCCTCCTGCGGCTCCTCCAGTCACAATCCATTTCGTTCTCGCTTTCCTTTGAATCCTCCAACTGCAGTCCATTCTGTTCCCACCTCGAGCTTCGTCCTGTTGCTAGGGGGTTGGGTTTTCTTCCTCTTCTTGGCAGTTTTGAAAGTGCTGAGTCACGGTCCTATTCTTACTGTACCGTTACACCATTCCCTCCCCCACACAGCTCCTTCTATACTTTCTCTAATATCACAATCCAGAACTTATAGCTCATATAACACACATACTATTATGATTTAATATTTAACAGTTTAAATTAGTGAAACAGGGTACCACAGGTAAAGCTTTTAGTCAACACAACATTTAACAACCTTTTAAGAAAACTTTAGCAAACTTTTACAGGGTTCAGAATAGATTGCAGTCAACTCAAAGGACATTTTACACTCTGCGTTTTAACTGGCTTCTGGGTAGTCAGGTAAGTACATATTATTAACCTTATATCAACAAAATTGTCCATTATAGCTTATCACAAATAGGATGTAGGAAAGAAAATTTTTGTTAACTTGGATCCCATAAATGTTCTAAAAACTGCTCCAAGATGACTAAGGGCCACTGTAGTAAAATTAAGCATCCTAGATATGCTTAATTATTCATGAGAGGGGCATGGATGAAATCTCAACGCCCTTCACACTGATCAGCTTCAAATTCTCTGTACTTTACAGCTCTAGTAGGAAATAAGTTCACAATATAAAACCACAGCAACTGGTTGACATGTTTCGTAGTCTTTACTCCCAAGAAGAAAAATTAATCATCTTGGAGTAAAAGCAACAGTTGAGTTCTCTTTAAAGATGTCAAGATAAAAGGAAGACTGTGCACCCTTACATTGCAGCAGGCTTTGTGGGTTTGTTCTCCTTTCTAGCACTTGTCTTTCTGCTGTTGGTTTGCCATCCATCCCAGGTACCACTGCAGAAATGAGCAGTGAGTGATTGGAAGAAAAAGAGAAGTTATCGTCAGGGAGATGGTACAGAAACCCAAAAATATGGAATGAAACAAATGGCAAAATATTCTCTTTGTTTACATGCTAAATTCTAGCTAAAGAAATCAACTGCAGCTTGAAAAGAGTCCTGCCAGAATTTTTTCTTCAATCAAATCAAAATTCAAACTTTGTCTTGGAGGCTCTGTGATTTTATTGCCACTTGTGCATCCCAAGTAAGCCACCAGTGCCTAAACATTTCATACACAAGGCAATTTGTCAGATTCTGAAGATGACACCATAATTCCCATAGCATATTTTTATACTGAGTAATGTTTTCTGCACCTTATTCAGTGCCATGTTTTCTGCATACAAACAAGCTCCAACATTCAATGCTTCGGTGAAGTGCTTTTTACCTTATTTGTAAATAACTTCAAAACAATAGGGACAGGTGGGTCTGAGTAAGAAGGGAAAGAGCTTCTGTTTTCACTAACTAACATATGCAATCATCTCCTGGGCTTCTGCAGACAAAAAAAAAATTCCTTTCATGTTCACTGAATACCAACTTTGAGTAACTGGTACATTAGGCAAGGCAGACCAGAATACCTCAAATAGTAGATAGGAGGGGACAGCACCTAAAAACTCAATGGGAAGTGTTTTCCCATATGGAGTAGGAATGGATGCATGTTAAACACCATAGCATTGCTGTGTGTTCATTCTCTTGACTGATTCTCAAGCTTTCAGTCAGTTGAAATATGGCCTTAAAAACAGCTCAACATTCATGTGAATGGAACACAATTAGAGCACAATTCAGAGTCTGTTGGAGACATCTTTTGTTTTAGTGGGGTTTTTAAATTGCTCAAATTAGGAACGAACTTTTAGAAATACAAGGAGACTTGCATTAGCATGTCTGTTTTCGTAATGAGTTTCTCCAATGTCCCTTTCTGAGGATGTCATGAATCTGAGTTACTTCTAAAAATGAAATTATTTAGCCTCACAGCTGACCCACAAGATGGGTCTTTGTGTTTTATCATGTTTCCAGCAATTTACCCTTCCTCCTTGGTGTGAGACGGAGGACATGGGCACACCTTCTTTCTTCCAGTAAAGTAACATTTTTTTCCGGTTATAGAAGTAAATCAAGAAATTATGCGTCCAGTTGTGGGAATGTTTACTTGTAAGACTGCAATAAAACTGTAGGAAAGTATATAGTCTTCTGAAGTTACTGATTGCTGTAATTGAATCTATTCAGATTTTCGTAAGCAAAATTGTTTTCCTATATTCTAGTATCAGAAACCACGAGGAATTTTAGTTGCTAGGAACATACACATTTACATTTAGTGTTCTAGTGTTATTTTGTTGTTATAAAAAAATAGAACATCCAAATGGTTAGACATTACATATGAAACAGCTGTCAGCCATCTTAAAACCTTTTGCTTTCCTTCAAAAAGTTATGATAGTTTTTGAAACACTGCTTAAAACTTCGCACACATAAGTAGAAATTAAAACCAGAGTGCTTACAGAAAAGTGCACTGCAAAACTGAAAAATAAAAGGCTATGCTTGTTTGCCTATGAGAGCTTTAAAAAGCACTGATGTTTGGTTGACCAAAAATAGTTCATTCTTGTTAACCTGTATATTTTAACAAAAAACGCCTCTAAGGATTTCAGTTGCATAAATTGTAAATACAAATTATTCACAATGAGAATTATTGTGGTATGGAGATAATTTGAGAAAAGAGGCATAAAAGTATAGTTTGCTTTCTTTCAGGTATTGAAAAAAAATATTTATGAAAACCTTGAAAGGAATTAGTTCAATTGCAGTATTTAAAAGAATAATGTTATGTAAAACATGTATCTACTTATTCACAGAACCTCACAAAGTGAGAAGATCTTCATGAAAGAGCTATGTTTTTGGTGATGGCAAAAGTAGGCATCTTTTATTTGTCTAGTTAAAACTGATGGAAGATATTTTTAGTCCACAGCAGTGGAATATTCAAAAACAATTCACAGGGAGAGATTTGCCAATCCAAATAATGCTTATGGGAAACTGTATCTGGGACTATTTTCAAAGTGCATTTATTTGCTGGATATTTATGATTGCTGCATGTACTCTGAGAAATTACTCTCAATGGAATAAAAATGCTGTTCAAAGAGGAAAGATGTAGATAAGCACTTTTTAAAAGGGTCCTCTAAGAAAATAATTTGTATCCTTACCCTGTCCTTATTTAGTGGGATAAGAGGTTGCAAGTAGCATAATATGTCATTTTACTTTTTTGTTTTCTCTATAGGCTTGATGGGAAATATCTCACTGTTCACTGGGAGTGTGGGAACCAGTGAGTAGTGTTGTTAAGGAATACACATCTGAAATTAACACATGCTGTTATGAAATGTGATGATGTGAGATGGGAATTTGGGGAACAAGGAAAAGTAAAAAGAGTAAAGAGAGAGGAAATTCATAGAAAAATATGCAGAAGTGAAAGTAAAAGAAAACAAAGTAAAAGGAAAATAAAAGGTAAAGTTTTATTGAATGCTATTTCAAGTCTTCACTTGTGCAATGGTAATTTCTAGTCTTCAGTTGGTTTTGACGGTTTTTTCAATGGACTTTCTCTGCGCCATTTCTCTTTCTTGACTGTTCAAATAGCTCAGAGATGCTTCTCTCCATTTTTCTTATTCTTTTCATTTTCTTCACATTTATCATCTCTTCTCTGAAGAAAAAATGAGACTCCTGAGGGTATTTTTTCATTTGTTTTTCAGGATTCTGCTAATGAAAGGGTGATTTCTTAGGAGCTCTGATAACCAAACATAATTGTTCCTGTGCCCAGTTTCTACCCCATTTTCAACATACTTTCACTCTGGGGATTTTTTGGAACCTGTGTTTCTGTTACTGAGCGGATGGCACTGTAACTTGGGAACAGTTTTTGTCAAGTTGTGTTCAGGCTAGTTTAACATCTTTCCAGTTCTACTAGTCTTAGTAATTTTGAAGAGGACCTAAGAGTGCCAACCTCCCTTATCTGGAAGCCACATACTGGAAAATGCTGAAGTGTATCTTCTCATTCAGACATAGTTAAGTCCATAGGCACAGCCCACATGAGGCAAGAACAATAAAGCTTCACAAGCATTTACAAGAAAGAGGGAACAGTGATTATCATGTTGTCATACCACAACACTGCAAGAGTGTTGGGGTTATTTGTGGCCCAGGATGACTTGAAATACGATCATCAGAACCCTCACTGTCTAATGTCCTCCTACAGGTGTGAATGACTTTATGCAGGAGCACATTGCATAATAAGAACATGGGAGAACATCTTTGGTAGAAGTGAACAAGACTACATACTAGAGGTTTTATAGTTTGGTGGAAGTTTCATCAACATACTTTTTGCCCACTTGGTTGATCAGCTGAGCTGAACTGACCTTTAGTCAAACTAAATCATAAAGATTTGTGTATGCTAGGGATCAGGAGTATAGACACGTGTGCATGAAGTGATAGTGTCGCAGCTGAAACAGCAATATAATTTTCAGTATGTTTTAAGTTATTTATTTTACCTAAAGTTCAACATTACCCATGTTAAAACCAGAAACCATTTCAGCTTAAGCCTAAAAGATACCTGTTTAGTTACTTTGGTCACTAAATTTGCTTCTTGTTTTATAATCTTAAACTGGAGTAGCTCAGCTTCTTTTGAGAACAAAATGGTAGTCAAGAAAAGAAATGAATTCTGAGGTACTTGAGAGGGAAATAAGTGAAACTAGCTATTGGAAACATAAAAGGAAATGCAGCACAGATGAGTATGAGGTACTTTATATTCAAAGCAGAGATGAAAGCATGGTGAATTTAAATTAGTATAATGACCTACAGAAACTACGTCAAGGTCTCTGGAATTATTCAGCCCCGGCAACAAGAAGGTGTTTGGATTTTATTTTATTTAGAGTTCAAATTAAGCACAAGCACTGAGGCAGTCATTTCACCCTTCACATGGAGGAAGCACTGTGGGGAACTTTGTTTATCTGAGTAGAGCCTGTTGAAGTGCTCCACATTGTGCTGTTGGAAAATACTATTGCACTGGTTTCCCCGCTTTTTTTCTTTCTTCCTCTTTATTTTTTCCCCTCTTTCCCCTTACTCTTTCCTAGTATCATGGAATTAATCACAGAAAAGTCCAGGTTGAAAGGTACCCCAACAGATCATCTGATCCAGAAATCTGTGGGAAAGGGAGCCTAGATGAGCTTAATTACCACCTTGTCTAATCACATCTTGAAAACCTTCAGCAATGGGCCCTCCACCACATCCTTGGAGAGGTTCAGTGACTGACTGTTCTCACATTAAAAATTTCTTTCCTGTGTTAAGATGAAACTTATCCTGGTGCAGCTTCTGTCTGTCTTCTTTAGGTGGCTCCTTATGAAGAGAAAGCATCTGCCCTCTTTGTATCTACCCTTTCAATGCTGGAATACTGTGATGAGGTCCTGACTGGTGTTTCTGTTCTCCATGGAGAAAAGGCCTAACTGCATCAGTCTTTCCTCACAGGAAGGGTTTCCAGCACTTTGACCCTCTTCATGTCCCTCCTCTGGACCACCTCCAGTCTGTACACATCTTGAATTTTGGGGACCAGAACCAGGAACAGTGTTCCAGAGGCACTCCTCTTTCTTCTTTCCTCTCATTTTATTACTGAAGAGCCATGTTTGACTCTCGTTCTTTAGTTTTATCTTTTCAAAGAGTGAAAACTTGGATTTTTAAGATATCTGATGGGGGATAACAAGGCCATCCACTCACTATTTCAGCAGTCTTTTGAAGTCTTGCTAAGTGACTTGTTTGTTTTCTTCATGTGAGTTGTGAGTCTCTGGAGCCTAGTTCACATATTTCAAATGGATAAGGTTGGCAATACTGGAAATCAAGCTTCTAAAATGTTTCAAAGAGAACAATTCATCATTTCTTATGGTCTGTCTTTGAAAAAATAGGATAGATATTCTTTTTTTAAATAAAAATTAGTTAGGCTATTATGATAAAACAATTATACTTCCTTTCTTTTAAGTGCAAAACGTGCAAGTAAGTTTTGTAGTAAAATTGAAAAAGACATCTTAGCTGGGAAAAAGTTTAGAACTTATATTTGTTTCGTTCCTGAGAAGATGTATCCCTGCATAACCAACTTATAATTAGCACCATTAAGGGGCACAGAACCCCAATCAGTACATATAAGCTGTTTGAAAATGACATCTACACTATTTGTACATGTGATTAAGTTCTGAGTTAGCTGTAGTCTATCAGAGAAAAAAAAATTAAAATGTCACTGTGGACAGTTCAATGAAGACATCTGTTCAACGCACACCTGCAGCCAAAGGGGAAATGTTCTGTTCCTTTTATTTCAGTGGAAGCCTTACAGAATAGATAATGACAGGAGCAGGCTCAGGGTGCTGAACACCTGCTTGAGAGGTCTTGTCTTTGGTCTGGTAAGAGAGAGGATATGAGACTAGGTGACCTGTTGTTTTGTCCCAGGATGACAATTTCTGTGTTTCCATAATGAAAGGAACAAAATCTTACGTGCAAGAAAGAGCAAAGAGATTTACAGATAATAGCCAATTAGTGGTTCAAAGGCTAATTAGGTAAGTTCTCAAATAAAGTTTTGAAGGTGATACAGTCAGCTAAGCAGCGAATTACCACAGGAGAGGATAATGATGCTCTCTATACAGCTTGGGAAAGGACAACCAAATACCTCAGTGATGCTGAAAATGGTAAGGAAAAGAAATATGCTTAAAAAGGCATACCAAAAAGAAATTCCTTATATCAGTGGTTCTAGAAGTCACTGGTGGAATTTGAGCCAAATGAATGATAAGATTATATATTCTATTTTTTAAAAGCCCTAATGTTCCATTGTTTATTTCTTAGATTTGAGAATAATCAGCAAACAATGGAACATGAGCTATTTTTTAAATGTAAAAATAAATGTACTGAAACAGACATATATGCACTGCTATGCGCATACATTCACATACACAGCTTGCCTGTAGTTATTCTGAAGTATATTATTTGAGACTGAAGGCGTGAGCCTGAGTTCACCCCTAAATTAATAGCTAGATGATTGGCTAAAATTTGGAGATTCCTCGCTCAAACAGGAAAGTAACCTGCAGATTGATTTATTCAACTTTTATAGAATCTTACTAGTCTAGTGACAATATATCTACAGGAGGGTGTGAATTTTGAGTGAAAGAAAAGAAAAAGGGATGGTTATTCTCTTTGCAACTGCAAGCATTAAACATTGAGGCAGATATAAAAGTTGGTAGAGGCAAGTAGTGCCTAAATCAATAAGGAAGCTACAGAAAGAACTGTATGTATGCATTGCCTTCCTTCATCTACAAAAGTACAGCCTTTCCCAGCAAACACTGGCATGCTTCCTTAGTGAGACCCAATGTTCACCATGCACCTTGGGGTTGGCTGCTTGACCTCAGCAGTGCCCGCTCAGCCCCCCCAGCACACAAGTTAGCACTGGAGAGACTTTGCTGCATGCCAAAGAGAGGAGCAGTGCTGCTTGAAAACCCAGCTTTTCTGAGCGCTTCTGCAGGGTTGCTTTTGAGATAGAGTAGCTCTGTGGTCATGCAGTCACATCAGCTGATTCCAGTACAAAGGATATGATGGGAATAGGCCACCAAGTCAGGGATGTTGCTGTCTGCCTGAGTATGTATCATCTTCAGCAAATCATGAAATGTCACCTTTATGTGCTCTTCCTCCTTTAGTCTCCCAAATTTACAAACTTGATTCTCTTGCATACTCTGGTTCCCTTTTCCTACATGCAGCCAGTATTTGGGGTTTTATGTGGTAATCCCCTTTATAAGAAGTAAATAAAGGAATATATAATATTTATGAGTTTTATAGTCTGCCTCCAAAAGTCACCACATGAATTAATGTCCTCTGTGGTTCAGTGCTACAGCATAAACTACCAAACTGCTTAGGTGCTAACACACATCAGCTTTCCATCAACCTAACAACCTGAGATACCAAGCAAGCTAAATTACATTCAAACATGCTGAATGTTTCACTTACTCAGTATTTTAAAAATTAGGCCTTTTCAAAACTTTTCAAAACTTTGAGTGTTCTAAAACTTTGCAATATTGGACTTGTGAATTTTGGTTTTGTTGCTGTGTTTTGTTATTCACACCACTATTAAGTTCATTCCTTATTAAAGAGTGTGTTATGTTGCAGAGTGTGTAGAATCACTGTTTCTTCTAAGCAAGGGAAGGACTCAGTAATGCAGTCCTGGGATCACCAAGGACAGACAACGCTTTTAAGATATGGCCCCCTGGATTTTGCCTAAAGGTCCTTGTGACTTGTGAAGAGAAAGGGTAAAATATACTATAGATTGAGTATTTCTGCATGGTTAATTTTTTTTTCCACATTCAAACATAAGAAAATATTCAGCATTAGGGAAAATTTACTGCCTGAGCTCTGTGCTTGCAAACCTGACATGCTCAGAAATATATCTGTCACCTACACTATATTTATTTTTATTTTAAATCCTCAACTTCTGACATAAAGGGCAGGTTTCATCTAACGTAATAATCTATTTCAGGCATTTAGTAGGGTATGCTAGTTATCTGTGCTTCTTGCCTTCTCCAAACAGCAATTTAGTTTATCCTAGTATAGGCTTCTAACAAACAGAGGTAGAAAAAGTTGCTCTCTGGAACTGTGTCTGACAGAGGATTTAAGCACAGTGCTCAGAGTTAACTGTCTTCTAATGTAAAATGTTCTACTATCAATGGAAAACAGTAACAATAGGATTTCTTTGGAAAACAAAGGGCAAAACTGTATTTTTTGACAATTAATTGATATATTAAATGGGAATAGGATAATATCAATAATGCTGTGTTTCCTGTGTTTCAGATGTTGTCAGATTTCTTTTTTTATATTTTAATTACAACCTGTATGTATTCACTGTAAATGTTGATTATTACTTTTAGTAGACCTCTACACAGGTTCCTTAGAAGGATTTTGTATTCTCTTAAGGAAGACAGATGATGGACAAAGGCTAATTAATGAACATCTCAGGCTTTCTTTTTTCCCATTTTTTCCCCTTCTTTTTTTTTAAATTTTATTTTAATTTTTTTCCCTCACAACATATCCTCTAAGCTGATATCTGGAAAGCAAATATGAGCTACCAGTTGCTGAAAATGGGTGGGGCTTTGCTTTGGTTAAAATTTGTGCAAGTTCTGCTTCTTTAAGTTGGAAAGCTCTAGTCTGCACTTCATATATGTCATATGAACAACAATCATTATCATGACTATGCATCTTTTTCTTTGTTCGTTTCATCTTTCATTATATTTTACATTGTGTGTCTGGTTTGGGGTTGCTTTCATTAAATCTAGATCCCCAAAACTGGAGTTTAGGAGAAACTTATGTGCTGAATGTCATGTCAGTGGAGGGATTCTTTCCATAAACTTTTATCATGCAAATTGCTCATGAACATGGTAAGTACATATTCAGGTGACATATTCCAGTGTATATGAGCAAAGTTATACATGTGAGATAAAGCCTAAAGGTTTGTAGTGCTTTGCATTCTGTATATGCTGGGAACGCGTCTGACATCTGTTTTAAGCTTTTTAATGTGTCTTATAACACATACTGCATAAGTTCAGACGATTTTAGTCTCATCCAGTAATGCTACAAATTATTGTTTTGCCCCACTCAGAATTACAACAGCTGCACTGAATGTGTTACCTGTTTTTCAAGGCCCTGGACTGAATTTGTGCACTCCTGAAGGTGATCGAATAGTGTGTAGCAAGGATGTACCATAAAAGATGCCATTATCTTGCAAAGTTTGATGTTTTTTTCTTGTCACAAGAGATACATGACATTCTTAATATGTTGCTCAATTCTAGTGATTTTATAGAGCATTGCAACTATTTCAGTTTAGTGCTATTTAATTCTGAAATAGGTTTTTCTTCTTTATGAATGGCCTTTCCACTGCCACCTTCTTTTTTGAACCGGTCATAGTCACGCCTCTCTTATATGGAATGATTGGAACTATTACTAAAATATTTATGTCTTTAAAAGCTGTTTATCTTTTTCTTAACCAAATGTTTAAACCTCCTAGTATTATATGCATTGTTTGAGGAAAAATAAGGGAGTGACAGTTGTTATTTTAAAAGAAGTTTTCTTTTAAAAGTGTTCTTTTTCACAATTCAGTTTTACACATCTTGACCAGAAAAAAACAAAAACAAAAACAAAAACAAAACAAAACAAACAAAAAGAGAAACATAAAGTCAGCATTTAAGCAGCTCAGTGCATAAGACAAAACTGAAGATTAAAAGACATTTCTCCTTTAGATTATTGGGCACTAACTAAAATTTTAGAGATACAGTGTAATACTAGGCTAAGTTTATGCAGCAAAACAGTAATTTTAAATTGGTGAAAGAGATCATGGTTTTCTCAGTCTTCTACTTTAAAGAAAAAATAAAGGTGTAGTCAAAAATGCAATTGCCTTTGATTTTTTTTTTCAAATAAGACTATAAAGCTTGTTGTAAAGCACTGGTGGCATGGGGAGAAATTAAAAAAAAAAGATAATAAATTGTTTCTTAAGACAGAAGACTATTTAAGAGAAAGAAAGGAGAATAAGGCAATTTTGAATCTTGATGCTGGAGGAAAAACAGTGATGTCTCTTAGGTCAGTACTGCATATCATATAGGCTAATGATCTGGATGAGAATGTAGACAATGAGTTGAATGTTTCTTAATAACATTGCTTTAAGTTTCTTAACTAGCATGATTTGGCAATTAAAATCCAAAGTATACAGATGCAGACACCCTGCCCTGAGCAGCGTAGTACCTATGAAATACAACCAAATTGAGTATTATGCTCATGGATGCAAATAACTTAAATAACTGATATTTTGTGTATTTGTTTGGGGGGTTTTTGTTTGTTTCTTTTTTTTAATCTAGAAGATGACAAGCTGTGAGAGAAGGATAGAGAGAATGGCTTTTCTAAAGAAACAGTTTCCTTGTGTAAGTTGTCTTTAAATTAATTGTGCTGTTTGTGACAATTTAGCTCAGAAAAGAAAAATAACCCACAGAAGATCTTCTCAAATAAGAAAATAATAAAAAAAGACAAACAATAAAGTCATAATGATGACATTGTGAATGAAATAATGTTACACTCTTACTTCACTATGTTTTATAGCTTTGATCCTATAATTTTAAGGCAAATGTTGCTGTGACTGAACCAATTGTCTCACAAAGTTGTATGGAAAATAAAGGGCATCACCCAGGAATGCCTTAGTCTAATGAGGAGCTTATTATATGGGAAGTGGGACTGTTACCGTACTGAAAGAACAAGAAACCCTTTGGTAAATTTGACAAGGAAATGCTGAAGGCTACAGCAGAACACACAATGACAGTTTGCCACAGACTGTCCTCAGATCCTGCAGTCATTGATAAGAGTGGTTTTGATTTCTGTGAATTTATTCATGAGCCACTTCGCAACATTTGTTTCCATGGCGGGAAAGAAGAATCAAGCTGAATAAAAAGCATGTCTTCTTTTACATGTAAGTAATTCTGACTTGACATGCATTGCTTTTCTAGTTAAAGAAGCAAAAGCAAAGTCATAATAAAATCTTAAGCTTCAGGGAAATAATTCATCATCTGTGGAGGCCAGGAAGGAATTTTCTCTTCCCTATGAAGAATATTGCCCTGGATACACTAGGCAAATTTTGTCTTGCTTAAGAGCATGACTTGTTTTATCACTGACAGTGGCAGGAAGGACACTGTGATAGACCAGTTGTCTGATCCAGTCTGACAAATGCTGTGTTTCTAGGTTTAATTTATTCAGATTTAAAGTTTGCTTATGAAGTTGATAGGGCCATGGCAACTAGCAGCACATTATCATTTAACTTGTCCAGGAGAAACAGTTACAGTTTCAGAAAGCACAGCTTCTAATTAGAGTAAATTACTCCTGATGGAATAAGCAATCTGAGAAAAAGAAGAAGAAAAAGTGAGTGTAATTTCTAATGCCACAGGGATGTCTTAACTGTCCAAAAACTGTCTTCAGATCTTAGGAGCTCTGCTTTGAAGCAATAGCTAATAGCACTGGGCAAGAAATAAGCCTGATTAACATTTTAGTAACTTTGAGCACAAAAGATGTATTAACAACAATACCCAAGACTTACCATCTTAATTGAACTTGACATTTGTTTAAGAAAAAAGTAAATTGAAGCCATTAAAATGACATTAAATAAATTAGGGTATTCATTCTGTACAATGCTTATCACTTTCTCATTTCAAGTAATAGGTTTGGAGATCTCCAACTCTAAATAAGAGGGAAAGGTTACCATTGATTTAAACAGGTTATGACACATTTATATATATGTTATTCAAAAGTTAATATTAATTCATATCACAACAATCTCTGCTGCACTTTAATACAGCAAATCAATCATCAATATCTGCAATAAAAAGCCTGGGAAAGATGTATTAGGTTTATTGCAAACAATTTACATCTCTAACCTTAAGGCCCTATTCCAAAGGATTGATTTGAATTCATTTCACTGCATGAGGCACTACTTATGATTTTTTTTGCCCTACAGAATAATTCAACATAAAGCTTGGATGGGACACATTTTTCTGTTTGGATTCTCATGGCACCACTACAGCACATAATTGTAAATTGATTTTCAAAGGAAAAGATGTTTTCTTGTTGCTGTTGATTTGGTTTTTGGTATTCATATTTTTAATGAAAGTCTTTCAGAGCAATTTCTTCTCTGTATTTTTTTGTTGTGGTTCAATATCTTGTTAGCTCAATTTTGCATGGAACACAGAAGACAATAAGGAAAAGCTCACAAAAGTGAAAAGAAACAATATTTGTCCCTGCATATAGAAGAGAATAGTCCCCTCAAAACCTATAATCAGAATATCCAAAAGGTATAAACTTTTTGTGAGCACACTGCTTAGTTGTAGACATGGATTTTCAGACATTTGGGAAAGAAGAAGATGTAGGGAGGCAACTTTAACAATATATTTTCTAGATAATTCACTTTACTGTACTGGAAATGTTTTAAAAATTAGAAAAAACTAAAAAAAAAAAAAAAAAAACACCAAAAAAAGCCCAAACCAAACAAACAGACACACGCACAAAAAAAAACCCAACTAAACACATGGAAGTAAGTGAACACTAAGGTATTCATCAATGTGAGGTTTCCTTACTGGGAGTTGATTTTTTTTTTTCCTTACTGCTTTACAGTTTTTCACTAGTTTTGCTGTCACATGGGGTTTGCTCTCAGTTTTTTTCAGTAGGCTGAACATGACTAGCTGGTTCCCCTCAGTGTCCAGTTCCCCTGACTGCCTGTGGACCACTTATTTCTATGTGGAGAAGGCTTCTGAAGGCTAAGTGGCAGGAGCAAGTTGTTGTTGCATTCAGTAACATTCATGATAATAGATATGCATTCCTCTTTAATGTAAATTTCATGTTTTATATTTTCAGCTTTACATATATGTATTACCATATGAACTTCTCCAGCAATTTCTTTCCTAGGACTTGTTCTGTCTCAGGTGTGCAGTATTGCTGACTCTGTTCAAGTCCTCCATACCTCAGAGACTGGTTTGTTCAACTTAATCCTCCCATGCCCAGATATGAACTTTCCTAGCCAGATGTTCAAATTATTGGCTTGAAACACTTGAGGACCTTAGAAACTTTTCTTTTTCCCCAAGTATTAACATCCTTTTATTTAAAATTGGTGCCAGGAGGTTTGTAAAAACACTGACTACTTCTGTTTCAAGTCATTAATTATTCAAGTTTCCTCCATTTACTTTCTATTTCAGTCCAAAGGAATTTTGACTTCTCAGTGAGGAAAAGGATCACAGAAAAACAGAACTGTTGGTATAAACTCAATATTTTTTAGTACTCAGTATTGTAATCAGAGAAGTGTGTGCAACTGCACAACCTTCTTCCACCTAAAAGAATTCACAAAGCATACAGCCAGTTAAGTGCTGAAATTTAATTTTTATGATTAAGTGTTTTTCATCTCTGAATAAATGATGTTCAGAAAGCACATATGGGAACATGATATGCAGTATGTGTAAAGTGCCATAGGGCCAGTGAAAGTTTGGTCTGAGTCCCATAGCAATGCTTTTAATAAAACTTTCCAGCTGGTCTCTAGTCTCAATCAACATCAGTTTTGTTCTTATGTTAAGAGTTACCAGTATAAATAAGGGTTTGCTCTACTTTCATATATCCTTATTTAAAAGATCAATATAGCACTGTAAAGCAAATAAAATTGAGTCATTTTGACTTGATCACACCGTAGAAAATTATACCTCCAGACACAGAACAAACACTGTTTTCTCAGATGTCTAGTTTTAGATTTAACTTGACATATTGCTGCCTTGCCAAAAATAGCATTCTCATTTGCCAATATGTGAAGTTTCACACAGTGCCATATGCAAGAGTGTCTGTGTGCAGACTCTAAAGGTTCAAGGGTTATATTAATTTCATAAGGGGAAATGAATCTCAAGTTATTCAAATGGATATCCTCAAATAGTGTGTTTTGTATTGTGAAACAAAACAGTAATTTTGTATTCTGTCCTTGTCTATCTCAGCTGAAATGAGCTGCTTCCAGGGAATCAGATTTCTCCTTCTGACACTTCTGTTATCTACTGATTTTCTAAAGTACTTCTTCCTCAGTATATTTTGCCTTTTGGTGCTGGCTTAGTCACAAAAAGAAAGTCAGGCAATGACTGCAAACACACAAAGCTGACCCAAAATCTTCAAAAATTCTGTGTTATATTGCAGAGCACCTGTAACATAACTTGAGGCTAAAACCTGCCCCGGTTGAGATGATAGACATTAACTGCACTGGGGAAGAAGGGAGGATAAAGTGTCTACAGATACTGGCCCTTGCATTGACATTGCTTATTGCAAGAATTCTTTTTCTCTATCCCTAGTCTAAATGGGTGTACCACAGACCTCAGGGCAGGTTAATTCACACATTTCCTTCCTGAATCTCTATACCTTAGGACACAAAAATATATATCCATTGCAGGCAAAACATGTATCTATTGCATTGTACTACCCATAAAGAAACCCCTCAAAGAGAAAGCATGCAGATGCAAGTTCAGCTTTAAACTGCAGCATTTGAATAAATACCTGGTGCTATCACTAAATCATTGATTCTCTCATAATTTTAAATGTTCAAACAAGAGGATTCCTATTTTTAGATCCCTTGAATCATGAATGCTGAAGTCTCTTGCACCAGTCCTAACTTGCAGTTATTCTCTCCGTATCAGACATTCCCCGGGATTAAAGTAGAGTGAAAGCAATGTTTTATTCCTACATTTGAGAAAACTAGGAGTTGGATTTGTTTCTGAGCTTGACCTTTCAGAAAAAGGAATTGGCTGTCCTCATTACTGACTGTAGGATTTTCTTAACAGACATGGATCCGTTGGGTCAAAAGGTGAGAGATACCAAGGCACATAGAACATAAATAAGAATCAAAAATCATCATTGGCTGCTTTTCTCTGTTCTATTGCCTTGAAAAAAGAAATCAGTCAGCAGAGAGTTTCTGTTGTGCACAGAGCTGCCAAATTCTCAGGCTGTGCTCTTTTTATTAAACCAAGTGTGGGAAATATGATAGAACATGGAATCCAGAATCACTTCAGTTGCTGTCTTGTATTATCATCTTGGACATAGTAGTGTCACCTAATATATGCCTTAAATAGTTTAGCCATTCTATTGTGTCTACCTGAATAGTCCATCACATTCCCAGATAAGTGAGTTGTGATTATTTTTCCCATTTGTCAAAGTCAAAATATCTTTCCTTGTATATTGTAAGTGCACTCTAGGATTGTGACTACCCTGTAAATTGTCTGGATTGGCTCTGTGGGTAAGGCAAGAAACCACAAAAGCAGATGTTAAGTCTGCATAGCATGATGAAACTGCAGCAGAGACCCGCAAGCTGAACTCATTCTAGTTACCTCTAGAGCCAGGAGCAGCACAGATGTGGCTGCACCACACTCAGAGACTTATGAAAACTTATTAACTTATGGAAAGGAGAGCTTGTTTGAGAGGAAGACATATCATCAATTAGAGAAACAGCATTGGTTTTGTTTGTTTTGTTGTCTCATCTATATATAATTTGATATGTATCTAAAATACTGAAAGAGTATTTTTTTTTAACTTAGGCAGACACTACTTGTTACTGCTTATATACCCAGTTCCACAAGGGCTACAGTTGATTCCCCATTGTATTCTCTATATCATAGCTCTGTTAGAAGGTTTGGAAAAGCTTTTCTGTGCTGTTTGCCTCTCTTGGTGTTAATAGGATCGATATTTTCTTTGCTTTCATTGCATTTCAGACATTCAATGAAAAGCAATAAGAGCAGGGAGAGAAAGAGGATGGTCTTAAAGACAGAGATCATTTCCTTCACAGATGCCTACGGACAGACAAGCATTCTCTTAATGACCTGGAAGGTGTAATTACACTGGAGTACACTGAAAAACATGTAGAGGATACTAGTTTTCTCTTGAAAAAAAAAAAAAAGATTTCTCCTTAATGCTCTCTGATACAGAAAAAAAAAAAAAAAAAGTAAATTTTATAATTTAAAACAAGTAGGAGTCTCCATACTAAAATGTCCCTTCACTCTGCAATCACAAATTAACCACAGATACAACTTTCAGTGGAAGTGGAGGGTTGACAAATCCAGACCATGAAAGAGAGGAGCAGATTTCAAAGAAACTGAGCAGGCGGCCTTCTATAGTTCCTCTCAGTGAACTATAACTTTACTTTGGTAAGAATTTGTTTATGAAAAAAATTATTCTTATGAATGTTTGCACAAACTTGTGTGATAGTGAATGTGTCATGCAAAAATAGCAAAATAGTACAAAGATAATAACAATACTAATTAGGTATATGTGAAGATTGAGGAACCTTCCATAAAGGCTGCTGTTACTCGCAAGTTGTCATTTGCAAACCTTAGCTCATGGGTAAAAAAATAGAGTATGCAATACCTAACATGATTTTCACATTTTACTTTAGAATTTTCCATTTAAATTTCATGAACTCTTTTTTTTCTGGATTCATGTTTTTCCTCTGTTCACCTTTGTCTATGTGCTTTATGTGCAGTCAATCAGATATTTACATTTCTGTCTTAATACTCTTTTCTATAATCTCTGTATTTTATTTTTCTTGCTCATTGTTCATCCCTAAAGGAAATCTTTGCACCACAGTTTAGTTTGGAAGATCAGCTATTTCTCTTCTCTTGTTGACATATGTCTGTTGAGGGGATGCTATTTTTGCTAGAGATCATTTAGCCCCCTAACCAGTTATAACACAAATCCACGAGAGGTACAAATGCTTCTCCGTGGACACCCCCTTGTCACAAGGGAGAAGCTTGCGTGCCCTTATGAGGTTGCGAGCTGTGCTGATGGTGGTACATGCCTCTGGTAGGATCTCCCATAGTCAGGTCTCAACTGAAGGGTCAGACAAAGTGTATCCATGGGCAGGAAGGGCTCGCTAGCCCCTCAGCAACCATCCTAGGAGAAGGACAACTCTAACTCCAAATCCGGGCAGATGGGGCTCGCTTAGCCCTGTAAGGCCACCCATCTAAGAGAAGGACACTCTAACCAAACCTACATCCTGAGGACTTCGCTGTCACCATCTAAGCTCACTTGGCCCTGGCAGATGAACCTTAGGAGTAAAGGGTGGGGCCAGTTCTGCGCACGCTGTGCCTCACCTAAAAAATCCATTGCGCAGGCTCTAGGGATCCTCCCACACTCACAAAGCCCTGTAGTGACAGGTGAGGGGCGAAATGGCAGGCGATAAGGTGCACTGGAAGCCGCAGCCCCAACCCTGCATGCAGGCAGTTCAGGCAGGTGTGATGGTTTGACCCTGGATAAATGCCTGGTGTCCAGCAAAACCCCTTCAAGGCCTTTCCCCCCCCTTCGCCTTCCAGAGGGAAGGGAAAAAAAAACCCAGCAGGAATTTACAACTAGAGATAACAACCGAAAGAGG
>JAWWMP010000001.1:76281406-76348836 GCA_035047865.1 Dendrocincla tyrannina
GTAGACAGTTCTATCCATTCCTGAAACTGTTCATTTTGATTGCTTTGGAGATCTCTGAGGAACTGTTCCCCGACAATCTGTATCATCCCTATGTAGGTGGTTCAAGCAGAAAAACATGAGGTGTTGCAGAGGTGCCTTGGACTTTCTATTGACTAGACCAGATACAGGCCATCTGCACTGGAGACCTCAGAAATGAGGAGCAGTGGTCTGGCACTCGAGGGAAAAAAATAGATAAATGTTTAGTCAACTCTAGAAACAGCAGAAAAATGTCACTGTGTCAAGGAGCCTGTTTGGTCTGCCTGAAAAGCAAACCAAAAAGGGGTTGGAAGGAGGGGACAGAAGTAGAGAATGGAATTAAAACTACAGAAGCAAGCAGTAAAAACTAATGTATATCACAAGTTCCACAGGCCACATACATAGACAAGAACAAAAAATAAGCTAGAAGAGGATTCAGCTTAGATTTTTATTTTACAGTGCAAGTAAGTGGGCTCTAGAGCTGTTCTGTACAAATCTCCTTAGCTGTCTCATATATTTTAATCATATCTCATTTTAGAAAATGTTATGTCTTACATCCAAATAAAACTAACATGTTTTTTAATTAGCTGCAATGACTTTAATTGAATGAGAACAGAAAGAACACAAGATGACTGCTGAAATGAATCAATCCAGTCAAATTTCACCAGTAAATTGTCACCAGTGTGCTTCAGTCAAAAGGCAGTCTGCAGCTAGGCAGAGGTTGCCCCTAGTGACATGGTTTTCATCACCAGCACAGAAAGCCCTGCAAGAATTACCACATTTCAGGCAGTTCTCAAGGAGAAAGAGCATCAAAAGAATTGGTACAAATTGTTGTGTTCTTGTAAAGAAGGCAGAACGAAAACTGGCCCTTCACTTTCAGCTGCATTTTGGTTGTGATCCTGCAAGCCTGGATTCCTGTGTGCCTGAGCCCTGAACTGACACGGTAGAAGGGATCCCATGAACACTTAGTCCTTAAGTGTCCTTTCATCTCAGCAAGACTCATTTCCTTGAAATTTTCCTTATGCATTATATATCACCAGTACTATTTTTGTTTAGACATATAAGGAATCATCCCACAGCAATTAAAAATCATTATTCCATTAACTTTCATGCATAGAAAGAATTAATGACTCCATGAATCATAATTAAAGCTTCTATTTCTTTTGGCAAGCAGAAAGCCAGACATTCAACAGACCTTCTTGTTACCTATTTTGGCTGCTTAATGCTTCATTTTTTATCTTGCTTTCATACCTAACTGAGATCTCCATGCTTTCCCCTCATGTTTCTTTCCTGTACTTGGCTGGAAAGTTGAGCTGCAGAGCACAAATGATGAAGGAAAAGATGGCTGTATGAATAGGCAAGGCACTTTGGGTATTTTTCTAGTATTTTACTGAGGACCAGAGCTTTTGTTCGGTTGATTTTATTATTATTTATTCATTTTATCTTTAAATGTGGGGTTGGAAAATATTCACTGTATTTTCCCAAATGAAAAGCCTGGTAATTTGTTTTACTGTTGTCCTGCTGGTTTGCCCCAGCAGTCAGTGTTTTATCAAACACATTTGTTAGCAAGGTCATAGTTACAGAACCACAGATTATGCTGAGCTGGAAGGGACCCACAAGTATCATCAAAGTCCAACTCTGAGCCCCGCACAGGACCATCCCCAAGAGTCACACCATATGCCTTAGATCCAAATGCTTCTTGAGCTCCATCAAGCTTGGTGCTGTGACCGCTTACCGGGGGGTCCTGTTTCAGTGCCCAACCGCCCTCTGGGGAACTAATACCCAAGCTAAACTTCCCCTGACACAACTTGGGTCCCATCACTGGCCACCACAGAGAACAGATCAGCGCCTGCCCCTTCTCTTCCCCTCAGGAGGAAACTGCAGTGAGGTCTCTCCTCAGTCTCCAGGCTGCAGAGACCAAGTGCCCTCAGCACAGCTATAACCTGTGCAATGATCCTTTCCTCTTGAAACCTGGCCCTTCTTCCCTCTTCACTTACTTCTGTTTTGACCTTCTGCATCTTCCATCATTTTCTGGTAATCCTGTGAGCCCAGCTGTGTCAGCTTTCTTTAGGGTAGTCACTTGCACAAGTCAAGCACTAGTAATGCGACACCTAATACAACACAGGCCAAGACCTGCAGTTCCTTGTAAGTAGTAGTGCTGTGCTTCTGAAATAATGGCAATAACTGCAGTGCGATGTCGGGGAACCCTGCTTCAGGGACTGCCAAAACAACCAGGATGGACAGTTTCATGAGTGGATAGAGCTAGCTATCAAGTAATCAACAACAGAAATGGACAACTACCTCAAACCTCAGAAGTTTACATTTTAAAAGGTTCTCTATAGCATAGATGGTGACTTATTGTATTAGACAGATAGTTATTTTTCCTGTATTTGTGTGTTTTATCCCCATTGGCTATGGCCACCCAGTAACCTGTCCCTATTGGTTGTTTATTCCCTATTTTTTCATTGGCTGGCCAGTGATGCAAATCCTGCATCACTGTGTAAAGCTAGCCACTCCCCCTTTTCCCATAATTGTATTTCCCCCTCTTCTCCTTCCCTCTCCTTCCCCATATTTTCCGTGTCCCACCCCAACTCCTCCCAGTTCCCAAACCCCTCCCCCAAACCCTCTAAGAGTCTCATGTATTCCCGAATAAAGTTATTCCAGGTTTCACCCCCTTATCGGCTGAGGACTGTTCCTTTGTCCTCCCTACGGCACGCGGCAGTGCTTGAAACCGAAAGAGCTGCCCTGCTGAGGAGGCACCAGGCTGTTACCAGCTAAAAGTCAACTTGCAGTTGAAATTATTGCATTTTTCAGTTGCAGCGTAGGGCTTTTCCTTTTTTTTCTTTTTCCTAAAGCATCATTATTTATAATACACATGTATATAATAACCAAAATTATGATGTAATTTTTACACAAAATAATTTGTTATAAGAAGACACTGGTGATACTGGCACTGAGTATGGGAAGAGACGGGCCTCTTCCCTAAAGCACTTTTCCTTGTGAATGGCGGGAACCACTCATTTATCTCAATTACCATTTTCTTATTACATTTTTTCACCCAGTGTAGCAGATCAAGCCTTGCAGCATGGCAGAGGTATGACACTGCCTTCTGCTTATTGTCTGCTGCTTTTTTTTTTCCTCTTCATATCTACGATACTTGAGTATTTTTATGAAACCAGCAACAGAAAACATCTGTGAAGATACTTCTTTCTACTGAAGAGAAGGACCTCTTATGCTCTGCTGTTACAAATCCTTTTTCCACATTAATTCTGAAAAAGGAGACTGCTGAAAGAGCTGTCTTTTAAAGAGTGGTTCTTTTTCATTGTTGTTTTAGCTGGTGGTAATGCAGGCTTTTTTCCTGCAGTGCTCTAAGAAGTGAATACAAATTATCTGTGTTCTTTTTCTCAGATGCCCAGTGAATCCACAGTAACAAACTCACTTTGTCTAGTCAACCAGGAATTTACAGACCTACCTTTGTAGCACCATAGTGAGAACTGTCCATGTCTGAGGTGATGTTCAAAGACGTCCATAATTCTTACTCTGCTTTAGGATTTTTACAGAGCCATTCAACGCCTCATCCATAAGTCTTAGCTCCTGAGTGACAAAACACATAAAAGAGTTTGATTCACTTACTGTCTGACAATATGTTTTATTGGCAAGCTAAACAAGTGTTACCAACATGTAGAAGAGATCAAACCACTGCAGTGTCTAAGTGAAGGTACAGTCTGGTCACAGTTTCCTGGGATGTCTGGATTTTTTTCCTGTATCTATTTATCACTGGCATCTATGACCATTTTGGTGGGAACTTGCCACAAAGTTTGGCCTCTTTCTGCCTCATTCTGTTTTTCTCAGACTTATAAATGCTGTTTATAGTGATATTCAGGGAAAATCTAGTCCCAACAGTTTCTATAGATTTAAAAGGAAAAATCTAAATTTATCAGAGGTAAGAAGCTATAATTTATTACATTGTGTTCCCACATGTTACCGTAGTCAAATATCTTTTCTATTATCTAGAGTTGCAACTCAGAGAACTTTCTTCAACAATAACTTAAATAAATACTATGAGCAGCCAGTTGCAGTCTCTCTCCCTTGGGACACAAAAATCTAGTAAAGAGCCTACCATACATATTCCTATAAACTATTATTCAGAAGGGAACAATATACTCTAAATTCTTTGGAAGATATAACAGTGCCACAAAATAAAAATTAATAATAGTAGGGCATTGAAAGATTTCCTAACTCCTGCCTTTTCTCCCTCCCCCAGTAAAGCAGAATATTTTCTAAGTTTCATCACAGCAGCTTTCAGGTGACATGATTTCTTGCCCAAAGGCACAGGAAGATTAACCAACTATATCCAACTGCTCAACCAATAACTCATCTGAAAAGGAGTCTAAAGAGAATATTGTAAGCTTCACAAATGCAATCAGTTTATCAAGGTCAGATAAGGACAAGAGCCTGAACAGATATGACTCAGGATAAAAATTGAACAGATACTGATACTGTGTGATTTGAACCAAAATGAGGCTACCTGATGAATCACAGGGGTGAAATACCACATTCTGCAAAAATTCACTGTCACTAAAACATACAGAGCCTGAAATCCCTACAGATGATGAGAAATTAACTTAGTAGTCAACAATTTTATTGACATTTTCTTTTTACAAATGTACAGTGAAATTACTGATGAGATTAGGAGGAAACTTGTAATGCATTAATGAAGAGCTTTTATGCACATTTTCTACCATGTCAGTGAAATGACAGTATGTCTCTGACAGTGACCTCTGGTATAATCATCATTAGTGATGGAGCAATATGGCATCTGCTGAGAGGCTGACACCTGACAGGTGAAATATGTGTATCTTTTATGTAATTGAGGGCAACATTTTAATGGAAAAATGCTGCATAGATAAAATAAAGTCAGCAAACCAAATTGCTGTACAATATTGAATGTGTAAAGCTGGGAAAGAAGTGGCCTATTCTTCAGAAGATGTGAGGAAAGAAAAAAAGGCAGAGGGGAGAGAATGAAACCTAGAGACAAAAGAATTTGTTGTGGCCAATGTACCATTCAGCAACAGTAGAGAACATAGTCAAAGGAAAATTAAAAATATTTCTGATCTTT
The DNA here is from genome assembly GCA_035047865.1 of Dendrocincla tyrannina. NCBI lineage: Eukaryota > Metazoa > Chordata > Aves > Passeriformes > Dendrocolaptidae > Dendrocincla > Dendrocincla tyrannina. The sequence continues at coordinate 76,286,541 of JAWWMP010000001.1, forward strand.
GGAAATCTCATCTGTAAAACTGAACTGCTTAACTTTTGTTTTCACTATTTAATTTGTAATTCATAAGAACAGATGGCCTAGGGTGTGTCCAACATAAAGGTCTTTATAGTTAGATAATTTTTTTGTTGTGGAGTTGATTGTCCCTTGGGATAGTTGCAAATGAACACTCGGGCTATCAATTTGCTGTGGTGCTATGTTCATATATGTGAGTCACTAGGACTTCAGGGTGCAAGATGCACATTTGTTACCATCATAAAAAAAATAAAATATCCTGAGGAATATTCCCCTGAGGATTTTTGTCTTTCCAAACATGTGGGTGAATTGTAGAAATCCATGAGAAAAGCTTACTCAACATTTGAGTGAACACAACACTGCCTTTCTTCTACCCTGCTGCCTGGGTGTATAACCACCTGTATTCCTCAAAGTTTTTTCATGCTTTGGTAGTAAAACACAGCTAAAGTCACCTTTATGTGGCGTCATAAAGGTCTGTTTTCTGGAAATGTGAAACCCTGACACCACTGAGATTGCTGTGAAAGTAACTTGTCTTCAGTCCAATGTTTGGTTAAAGCTTACAGAGCTTTAGAAAGCAAAGATGAGATAACTGCTAGCCAGTGCCTCTTACTGTTTCACATTAGGAATACCTACTCATATATGGACAAAAACTTACCCTCTTAAGACTGGTTTGCAATAATGTGATAGTTCTTACTAATTAGTCTTGCAGTCCAGCAGTGACTTTAGATGCCTATGTACATAGATAGGCATGGAGTATAATCAATAGCTTTTTTACTTCTTACCTAAAAGCTTCCTTAGTTTTCTGGAAGCACTGAGAGTAACCCCACAGTGAAGTTTTCTGTTACAAGTTTGATCTTTACATATGAAGTGCTCTCAGTCTCTCAAACAGAAACTTGCTACATGAAACTGTTCTTGAGTGGTCTACATCCAGATTTCTTTGTGCATACACATCATACATGCAGTACAGTGAGTCTGGATTAGTCAGAGATTAGTTTGGCAAGAGGCTGTAGAAATCAGAAGCATAGAAGACAAGTATTTCCTTTCCACTCTCTTTTGGTTCACATGCTCACTTTCCTTTCCCTGTCAGTAAAACCTAGGCCATTACAACATTTCAGAAAATAATACTACCCTTTTCATTTATGTAGAAACTTCAGAAAGTTTGATAATTCCTCATTCAAAATTAAGCTCTTACAAATACAACATAAAACCGTATGAAATATATTGTTATTATGTCATAGAAAGTATATTTGTACACAAAGAAGACAAAAACTGAAACTTGGAATATCTTGCTGAAAGAAAAAAAATTACCTTAGGAGAACATTAAGAAAAAGAACTGCATATGGAGTTTAAAATCCAAAAACTGAGATTCTCTTTACCAAAATATACAGTCATAATGAGAAAGACGTTCTTAATTGTAAAGGCTGTTCAGTGAAAGGTTTACAGATGCATCTCAGCTGCATTTTTATGGCCTTCACACTTCACAACACTGGTGCTCTAAAAACTTTCTTAGAAGAAGGATTATTTCAAATACTTGATAATGTAAAGTGATATCAATGAGTAGTTGCATCAATGAAACTTACCAGATCTAAGTTTTTATAGATTCACATGATTCACTTTCTGACTAAACTTGACAATTTCTAGAAAAATACAAAGGAAATGGTTTCTTATTCACTGGAGACAAATGTTGCAAGTGTGTATGGAAACTGTCATAATCTTAGCTAAATTATTTTTTTTGTTTAATTTAGTTTGAAAATTCTCGATTGATTAAACCAAGCACAGAGATAGGTTTAGTTAAATGAAGATCTGGTGCCATGAACAAAATAATAGGAATGTATTGGACCATAGCAAATAAAAATTATTAAACACATACTATTTAGAAAAACCTTAGATTTAGAAAAGCTGAAAATCTTTGAATGTCTTCTCATTCTCACGTGGGCCAACTCTTCAGCAGAACTGCAGTAGGAACACTGGAGCTTAGCCCTTTGTTTGCAATAGGGGCAATATTCAGACCATTTTTTTTAGTTCTTGTACAGGTGGAGACCAGGCAGAGATAAAAGCAGAACAGATATGACAGTTTCAGTTAATAATAGAAGTTGATGCTTTGTGCAGTGAACCGACGCTGATATGGTGGTACTCGGGTGTCAGACTTGTGCTGTGTTAGGAAAATCATTGCTATGCTGGTAAAATCATTGCAGTCCTGTACAAAACTGGTATATAGTGAAAAAATAATGTAGGAAATAGACCCTTAAGTGCATATAATATTTGCAGGCACTGCAACAGCTACTCTTCAGTGTCCAAGGGTGCTTTGGTGTCCAAAATGGATCAGTTCAGTGCACCCAAAGCAGACTTGGGTGAATTTTCTAGAAGCAGGCAATCGGGTAGTTTTTTAAATAGAAGAATAGTAATAGGTTAACATTGCCGTTGCTATGAATTCTCCTTTATTGTTATCACTATTTTTTAGGATTTATACTTTTTTCTTGTGCACAACAGACATTTCATCCCTCTATCCTATAGCATCTCCTTATATGAAGAGGAGAGCCAGGTAAAAAATATTTGGAGAGGCAGACCAAAGGTATAGAAACAAATAATGGAGCTATTAAAACATGTGCTTAATTTGGTGGGAAAAAAAAAAAGTCTTTCTAGTACTGAATAGAAATTCAAACTCCTTGATCCTCTTCCCGTAGACAGTATAGTCAAAGCCAACTCATGGAAGACCATACCAGAGGAGAGAAGAAAAACCTGAAGCTGATTTACATAAATCATTGTGTCAGGATTTCTGCCTTAATTTGTGCGTATAAATGCTTTTTATCTATGTCACCCTTCAAGTCAATTGAAGCTCCTTCCAGAGTGTGGTGATTCATCATCGCTTAAAATAGATCTGGTACATTATCTAGAAACAGAGCCTGAAGTGAATTGTCTAATGTAGATGTTTACTTTTAGAGCAGCTGAACCTCACTTTATGCTGACAGTGAAGTAAGATCACAGAGTACATGCCTTGCAATTGCCATACTGAACTATTTGCCAATTCTTTTCTGTAACCTCTATCCCACTCTAATGAAACAGCCCTCATGAGAATGATTTTTCCAAGCTGAATTATGCTATACAGATTTTACTTTTTACCTTCTATCTTTCTCTCACTTTCAGCACTTCTGTCTTCTTAAAATCTTTTCAATCTCTGCTCCCAGGCCTCTGTTGTTTTCTGAATCTTTGCTTCTTTATTTCCCTTCCTATATACTATTTTTAGCTGAGGGTCCTGTAGGGTCTGTACTGGTACATTCCCTCCTTCCACTATGCCATACCTCAGGGTAATCTCATCTAACAGCAATCTAATTTGCTATTTTTTTTCTACTGGGCAGGTATGTAATTTACTATCAATACCAATCCTGTTTCCTTCCACTCAAGCTAAACCCTTGTTTCTCTGATACCTCCAGGTAAGAACATTGTCTGTTCTTAAGTTTACCTGCATTACCTTTCCCTGTAACATTTTGAATAGCAGCAACATCTCTCCTTCTGGAAGGTCTTGTATGAACTGAAGTTGTTAGTCTCTATCTGCAGTTTCCTCCAGATTACACACAAATATTGTAGACTAATTGTACATTATATCAAATATACATCTTTTTCCTGATTTGACATACTTTTATCCAGACTCCCAGCATCACGTGCCATCCTTTTCTGGCCTTGACCAATGCAGTCTTGCTTCTGTTCAGCAGTCTTTCTAATGCTTTCAGAATGTTGTAAAGATCGTTCTTCCAACCAGTTGGTTTGGGTTTTTTGAATTTCCCTTTGCAGGCCTCCATTGGGTCCCCCCTTTTATTAAATTAAACATAAGCTCTCTGTTACCTTCATAGCTTATCCCTTCTTCTCATCAGGTCATTTCAAACAGGCAATTGGCTCACGGTTGGCCTCCATCATTGGTCTGCCCTTGATTCTTATTAGGAGTATCCTGTGGTAAACCTCCTTCAAATTTTCTGAAATGATGTACACAAAGTAACAGAAAAATTTTCATTTATGCTGCTCATGTGCTACATATTTCTGTTGCCTATTATGCTTATCAGTTTTTAGTTCTTGTATTTTGAAGAACAGTTTCTCTCCATTCTCCTGTTAAGCTCAGTGTATGTGATTTCTTTTGCCCTGTTTTTCTCTTAGACTTTTTTTACAACAGGTCCATAATATATGGCTAAAGTTCATGGCAGTAATAGTAATTAAAAGAAAGAAAAACAAGGAACAACTGCAGGATTTAATGTAATAGAAATTGATACACTGTTAACAGGGTGGGACTAATTTGCATTTATTTTACATAACAACTTGCAATTATTTACTTTTAATGGCTAAAGAATGTTTAAATGATATTGCAATATTGTAGTTTCATTTTTCTGAATGAAAAAAATATGTTGCAAAATTTTACTGGCTGGAAAATCAAATAATGCAAAAATGTGTGTATGAAGATCCCTAATCTTGAAAATGAACATAAAAGGTTAGAAGTGATAACATGTTCCTTTGAACATCACAAATTTGTTACAAACCTCATAGCTCCTGAACTGGCAGTATCCACTCAGGCTGGTTGACAGTGGATGTGTGATTTTATTCTACACAGCTCAGCTGTGCTGTTTTATTTTATTATAACTTTAATCTTATAGATTTCTGTGTGCATTACTGTATAGTACAGCAAGAACTCCTTCAGTCAAGAAAAGAGTTATTTCTGAATTACCGTTCTTCAATAATAGAATTCAACAACCATGCTTATTAAATCAAAACTTTAGAAAAGAAAGCATAAAACCAATAGTCCATATAGATGACAAATATGTGTCTCAATATTTGAATTGCTCAGGTGTGAAAATCAGTGCAAGCTATACAATCACTTATATTGTGCTTACAAAGGGATTTTCATAACAATGCAAACTTACCAATTACATGTTTTATTTCTTCAGGATAACACTACTGGCTAATTTCAAATTATTTTGAAATGTAGGGTGAAGATATAAATCCCAAAATCTTATATTTTGTGAAATGCAGGGAAGAATTGCATAACTGAAGCTGCTTTACAGCAATAGGCTACTCCATGAAATTAGAGTTCCTTTCACACATAAAATTTGGACAGGAAGCTGTCAAACTAACTTGAGTTTTGGCACATAAGTCTGTGAGAGCTAAACACTGAGATCATAGTTTGGTCATTTCTTGGAATGGACAAACTGGGTTTTTTGATATCTGACTTAAAAGTATAATTCAACCTCCAATTTTCTTGTTTTCCCCCCTATTTTTGAAACAAGTAGATTCCTATAGATGACATCTTTCTGTATTAGTTTTTTATTAGAATTTCTTTTCCAACCTCAGTTCTTTTTTCCCCAGGCATTTTTAATACTCATGAAAAGCCTCTTTGTATTGGAGTCAAATTGTCATACAACAAAATTCAGAGGGCCTTGAAACAAAGCAAAACAGGCTAATTAATTTATTTTATAAACTGCCTATGAACAATAATTCTAGCAGATGCAGACTGAAGGCAGGCAATTCTCCACATCTAGGAAAAAGGTAACTGATTTAGTCATGCTCTAAATTAAATTTTACAAACTATTTTCAGTCTTTTTTTATATATATACTATATTTATGCTATAGTCTTGTTTATATAAACTCATATCTCACAGTCAGAATATTATAATGTCTAATTTAGTATATTAGAAAAAGAGATATTGAAATTACTTTGTCATCTCCTTACTGCACTGTTTGGTAACTAGAGATAAATTCTCTGCTATAATCATTTTGCATGCCCATCTAAAGATTTCTTTGGATTTACGCCCCTCTGAAATCTGAGAATTCCTTAAAAACAAAACAAAAACAACAACAAAAAACTAAACAAAACCAACCAACCAAAAAAACCCCACATGTTCAGCTGCATTCTCTAGGGGGAAAATTATGATTTTAAAATTCTTGTGACAAAAATTAAAGGTTCTTATTGGTAGTGTATGCCCAATATATGATTCTACATTAACATTTTCTAATGTATCTGATCTCACAAGCGCTTTATAGCAATTTCAGTTATTCAACTGTCTAAATGTTCATAATGAGTTGGCACCAAGATAGAAGGAAAGAACATGTGTGGTAAAGGCTGTGTTCCTGCAGAGACCATATTCCAGCATGCCTGTTCCTTCCTGACTCCCCCAGCTGAAGGCTGGTTTGTAAAAAATACTCCTCCTGAGGGAAGTCCTTGTCAGTGAGTTTGGAAGATAACTGGAGCCACTAGCCTTGTGGAAGATCAATCCCCAGCCCTCTTTTATTTCACAAACCAGAGAGCTCAGGTGGCTGCCCTTCAGCTCTTGTAGCACAGCAGATCAGCTTTGCAGCGACAGGGTAACATTTTCAGGGAGAGTGTTGTGGCATATAAGGTGGAAATGGGGACAGCAAATGAAGTGTGCAGAACTGCAGGGACAGCAGTTTTGCACTGTTGGTGCATAAACAATTTAAGAGGCCTCACATTTACTCTGTATTTTTCTGCTGCTGTGGACCTGTGAAACACCAGGAATATGACCTGTCCTGTGACTGACAGGTTAGCTCATTGGAAATAGAAATGAGCAAATGTTTGGGAGGAGTATTCCAAGCAAATATAAAAATAGAGTACTTAACTTTGGGGTAGGATGTTTGCTTTAGAGAAGCTTCAGGTTTAATTAATTCCAATACCCTGAAAGCAAGCAGGAAATCACAAAACATCGACTTTGGTATGTTTTGTGTGTTTAGTCTGCCTGAGGCTTTTGCTTGTGGTTTTTAAAGATGCATGGAAATGTTAAACCACAAACCAGCAAAAGCAGTGAAAAAAAATCATTCTAAGGAGTATATGTGCTCTGTCCTTTTCTCTCCCAAAGAGAGGCATGTTTTAAACTGAGCAGCCCATACTTGAGGTCTACAGTTTGTACCTTAATAACTAATTACTGCTAGTAACACTGAAAAATCAAGGACATTTCTCTGCTTTAAGGACTAGGTTGGGTAGTTTTAAGCTTAAATTGTTCATATTTATAGAGTAAATTATATAGAGAAAAAAATTAAGTCACCAAACAAAAAGAAAAAACACCCAGTCTTAATTCAAACTTACGAATCCCTGTCAGAGTTACAATTTTTCTTCTTTATAACAAAAACCTTGTAATCCAAAATAATGTTTTCAAATAATTTAAAATCAATTTCTAAACAAAGAAACAAATAATCGAAAAAGCAACCCACAAAAATTCCTGTCCTATGATGCAGAAGGGAACCCCAAAATTTAGAACTTTCTAAAATATTTCCATATTGTACTTGGACTATTTACATTATTTACTAAATTTCATGCATAGAAACTATGAACCCATTGAAGATTATTTACAAAGTTACCTCCTAATGAACAAGTAGGTTTTTGAATTTAGTACAAGGGTATAAGAGGCTAATATAATGTTTTGACCAGCTATCTTGCCCAGGGATCAAGCGATCATGGCAAGTGAAACCATTTTAAGGAGGAATTATCACAGTTGCTCTGCCTTCCATAAGAATAAAGACAACTGTCCCTTTCTGACATTACACTGCTGGGTGACAGAGTATTACATGATCCTGAAACACTGTGACTATTAAACTTTACAATCTTATTCTTACAGGTCACTGAAAATCCTTTGAGATGTTTTGTTATATTTCAGCCACAGATAAATGAAGCAGAAAATGACTGTGTTAGAGACTTGTCAATTAAAGAAGAAAAAAAATCTGTGCTTTTTCTGCCCTTGTTTTGACAAATTTTTGTTTCTCTAGTAGAGGATATTTTATTTTTTTTTTTAAGAATTTAAGACTAAAGAAAAAGCTCATATGTGGAAATGAAACCTTCAGTTTTGAACAAGGGAATAGAATTTCTTCATAGTACAAGCATTGTGAGATTTGCTAAAGTATTTTGCAGTCCTCCAAGTGGTAATGTTTTACCTCTAAATTGTGTTGCCTGATGCATTAAGAAGTAAGGTACATGTGCTCTGTGCTGTTCCTTTGAATCTTTGACATACAAGTAAGTATTTTAAAAAATGTACCACAGGCCAATGTCTATTGGGACATGCACAGTAGTAAACCACAATCCACAGATGAGCTGCAAACTAAAAATTCTTGTATAAACAGAGAAAAATAACTCTCCTCTCCGATTTTGCTTCGCTAATTTATAGGACGTTATAAATTATTTTTTTTTTTTATAAAAACACTAACAAAGCAGGTATTGCTACTGTAACGCGGTCCCATGAACTACACAAGTAGTTCACAGCTCATTATTTGTGTTATCTTGTTAATATGGAAAATCCCAAAACTTTCCAGCTTGACTGCATGGACCTGGACCTTAGGACTTAATGGTTGAGCTTAGTGTACAGCTTCTTTCCTGATTTATAGCACAGATTAAATATGATCTGTGTGACATGATCTTTATACCAGGTTGACTGGTTTACCAGTTCCCTTTAGAGTGAAGAGGTTTTTTAGCCCCAAATTCACTGTTTCTGTCTGTCACTGTAACAGCTACTGAGAAGAAATTACTCTCCCTTAGGTGAAACCAGGACAATATCCATCCCATTCAACCAGACACGGGCCATGTCTAAAGAATATTCCTGAAAGTACTACTGCTAAGTCATATTCTGGTAGATAACACTGCAGTCAAAAGTACATGTGTGAGAAATTTCTTTTCTCACAAACTGAGGCTTGGGGGATACTAAAAACAGCTATGGCAAGGTCAAGTTTCTGTAGTTTCCTATTTGCTCTCCCTTCTGTGATGTGTCCTGTGATGTGTCCTATGCACTAAAACTCTGTCCAATAAGTGACTGTAGGATTCATCAAGAGGCAAAGATATTCCTTTCCATGTCTGATCATGTGTATTTTCTTGTATATGCTTGAAGATACTGTGATACTTGGAAGGATTGAAAAATTAAAGTCTCATTAGAGAAGTTCCACTGGAAACATAAAGTACAAGTGGCAGATTTTAGTCTGTTTTCAAGAAACAGACTCTAAATGTGAGAATTACATACACAGTTTCCTCTGCTTTCTTTCAAAAGCTGGAGTCACAGAAAGAAACTAAGTTTCTTGCAGCAAACAGCTATCTGTGTCTCCTCACTTCAGCCTGTTTCTATCCCACCAAGGTTATGTGGGTGCATTATCTATACATATTCTGTATTAAGATATCTGTGTTCTGCATGTTTCTCTATCACAGAGTGAGAAAATCATTTAATAATACTGCCTAGAGCTTTCCATTTAAATTTTCATTGCATCTGGGAAAGCTGCTAAGTGAATGAGCATTGACTTTCTGAGATAAAAATAAACCAATAGAGCTTTAATTTTTTTTGGCAAAGAACCAGCATTTCATAATTTCATCCTTTTGGCTTGTTATGGGCTAAAATTCAACTTTAATGATCTGAATCAATGAAATAAAATTCTATCTTCACTTCAGCTTTTTTTTTCTTTTTAATAGCTAGATTGATTGGTTCATACACAGGTTTTAACATCTGCAGGTCAAAAACTGTCAAATTGCTTAGACCAAGGCATGTGGTTATTACTTGGGCACAAACAAACACATAAATTTCTGTATTTGAATTATCAAAAGACTGACAATTGTATTTCTAGTGATGTAGCAAGGGTCATGATTTTGCCATTTGTAAAAGATGACTCCATGGTCCTCTGCCAGGTTTTATATTTACTTCTTAGGTACTGTCACCTGTATTTTTAGCGCAGAAGAATGCAGTTTTATCAGAACCAAAAGGACAGTCTGAAACTGGTATTCGAGGAACTGATGAACATTTTACAGATGTGAGGAAGGTGAACAAGGTGATTGATTGCATACTATAGTTTAAATTGTGCTGTTTAGCAAATGATAGAAATAATATAAATGCCTAATATTTCAGTCAGATATAAAAAACAGTTAAGAGGAAGGCATGGAGTAAACTGGTTTACACTCAAAATTGAGAGGGGAAATGTAGTTACCAGGATTTACTTCTCTCTTGTTTATTTTTTTTCCTTTTCATCAAATCAGGGGTAGAAGTAGAGGGGAAGTGTCATGTCCCTTGTCCTGCTGGCAGTAATTTTGCTAATTAAACCCAGAAGTCTACTGGCCATCTTTGACATAGGGGCACATTACTGTCTCATATCCAACTTGGCGTCCAACAGGACACGCATGGGGCCTTCTTTGAAAGCTGCTCCCCACCTGTTGGTCCCCAATGTGCCCTGGTGCACGAGGTTATTCCTTCTTACAGGCAGGACTTTACATGTATCAAGAGGGTGGTCAAACGCTCAAACAGGCTTTCTAGAGAGGTGGTTAATACCCCAAGCCTGTCAGTGATTAAGACATGTGTGAACAAAGCCCTAAATAATACACTTTAAATTTCAGCCCTGAGGTGGTCAGGCAATTGGACTAGATGATTGTCTCTTCCAACTGAGATGGGCAAAGGTAGTAACAAAAGATGAGGAAAAGGCTGGGGAAATACCTTCTTTAATAGTTGTTTTCAGAGTACCCAGCTCTCTGAGCTGTTAGACAGGGATGGGGAGCAGAATGAAGCCCCCCCAAGGGAAAACGGTCAGCAACCTGCTAGATCACTTAAACACACACAAGTAAATGGAGCCAGATAGGGTCCACCCAAGGGTACTGAAGGAGCTGGCAAAGGGCTCACTGAGCAACTTTCCGTCATTTACTGGTATTCCTGACTAACCATGATGGTCCCAGTTGACTATAGGTTAGTTAATGTAACACCCATCTACAAGAAGGGTTGGAGGAAGGATCTGGAGAATTACAGGTCTGTCTGTCTGATTTCAATGCCAGGAAAGGTCATGGAGCAAATTATCTTGAGTGCCATGAGGCAGAATGTGCAGGACAAGCAGGGGCCAGCCAGCACAGATTTGTGAAAGGCAGGTCCTTCTTGACCAACCTGATCTCCTTCTGTGACAAGGTGACCCTCTTAACAGATGAGGGAAAGGCTGTGGATGTAATCTACCTAGACTTTAATAATGCCTTTGACACCATTTCCCACAACATTCTCCTGGAGAAAGGGGCTGTCTGTCACTTGTATGGGTGTACTCTTCACTGTGTAACAATCTGGTTGGATGGCCAAACACAGAGAGTGGTGGTGAGTGGAGTTACACTCAATTGGCAGCTGATCACTAGTGGTGTTCCCCAGGGGTTTGTATTGGGGCCAGTCCTGTTTAATGTCTTTATTGATGACCTGGGAGAGGGGATTGAGGTCACTCTCAGTTGGTTTGCAGATGACACCAAGTTGGCTTGGAGTGTTGATCTGCTGGAGGGTAGAAAGGCTCTACAAGGGGATCTGTACAGTCTGGATTGATGGGCTGAGGCCAGTGATATGATGTTGAACAAGACCAAGTGCTGGGTCCTGCCCCTGCGTCACAACAACCCCATGCAGCACTACAGGCTGGTGGAAAAGAGGTTGGAAAAATGTCTGGTAGAAAAGGACCTGGTGGTGTTGATTGACAGCCACTGAACATGAGCAATGGCAGAACACCCTGTGGTCCACAGTTTCCTTTTCTGGGTATGTTTCCACATTAAGGCTAATGAGATTTGCCAGCTTTTAGGGGTATTGGATTCAGTGGATTTCAGAATGCAAGGGAATTCTCCAACATCATTCAGTTGGAACTGGATCCGGTGTTCTCTAAGTCACAGGAGGCAATTGGGGATATTTCAGAATAATTAGGCAAAAATGTGATTAGTTCGTTAGTTCATGCCTGATCCAAACCTGTTTTTTACTGCCCTAGTGATTCAGCAATGCTCAGATTTGGTATTAATGTGCACAGGTCCATAACCTTAGCCTCTCTGAGGCTTCCCCTGACCTTCTCCAATGGGGAAAAAACAGCTTTCCTGGAGCTCTAGGGGCTAAAATTATTTGTTCCTAATAGATAGTTCTCTTTAGGCTTCTAATAGATGATTCTCTTTAGAGTTGCCTTGCTACATTTATGCTTTTCTCATATGAAGAGACTCTTGTACTATGTTGAAGACTAATTCAGCAGGACCAGTAAAGTGATTGTCCCTCTCTACTCAGCACTGGAAAGGGTGCACCTCAAATACTGTGTCCAGTTCTGGGCCCCTCACTACAAGAAACTCATTGAATTGTTAAGTGTGCCCAGGGAAAGGCAATAGATCTGGTGAAGGCTCTGGAGATTAAGTCCTATGAGGAGCAGCTGAGTGACCTCAGACTATTTAGAATGAAGAAAAGGAGGCTCAGGCAAGACCTCAGTCTCTGCAACTACCTGAAAGGGTGTTGTAGCAAGGTGGAAGTCGGCCTCTTTTTCCAGGTACCTAGTGACAGGAGGAGAGGACACAGCCTCAAGATGCGCTGGGGAACATTCAGATTAGAAATCAGGAAGAATTTCTTCACAGGAAAGGTTATTAAGCAGGTTATTGAACAGACTGCCCAAGGAAGTGGGAGTCACCATCCCTGGAAGTGTTGAAGAAATGAATGGACATGGCATGTATGCATTGGTCTAGTTGAAAAGGTAATGTTCGGTCCAAGGTTGGACTCAATGATCTTGGAAGTATTTTCTAACCAAAATGATTTTGTGATTCTGTGATCATATGTCAAGAGATTAGATCATACTTACATTCCTATTCCCAAAGAAAAAAGATATGAAAGAGGGTTAATATAACACTTTGTAATCATATAGTCGATACGAGGAGTGGCTATGTTGCTTCTGTTCTTTTAATGAAGCACTTCACTCCCTTGTAATTTCAGCTTCACAGTATCGTGTTACTGAAAACTTAATAAACAAGGGCTGGGAGATTTTTGTGTTGGTTTGTAAATAACCTTTCACCAGTGAGGTTGTATGCAGGAGCAAGGACTGTACATCTAGTGTGTTTGATTTGTGATGATAGAATTAAATCCTAAAATCCATTTTTCTGCAGCCATTGAAAATCATACAGTCAGCACCTGTTTTTTCCAAAATTAGCAAACATTTTGATATAGCTATACAGATATCAACAAATTGTGTGTCTTATATCTGCCTTTCACTAAGCAGTATTTTATTTTTAGCAGGCTACTCTTTTTTCTTTTCAGAATAGAATTAGCTATTGTTGAACACAGTGTTAAACTTTCCCACAACTTGCTCATAGATAATTCTCATCTACTCTGTAAGGGTGAGTTCTCCAGTAATTTCCTTCTACATTTTTGTGCACATCATTCTTTAAAACGGGGGAAGAAACAGGACTTTTTGGGGTCAGTTTAAGAGATTCGTATTTGAGGAGTGAACGCTTTGCAAGGTTCAATTTCCATTTAAAATTCAAAGTTAGTTTCATTCTTATGAAATAATTATTGATTTTCTGCAGAGAAATTCTATTTGGAATGCTCTTGGAAAAGGAAAGGAAATTGAATGTAGAAGAAAGGCTCTATGAACGAAGATGGGATATTTAGTGCTTCCTTTTCTGAACAGGAGTATGCTTTTTGGAACTTTGAGCTTGATGTCCAAGATTCTCTTCAAAGCAAAGTCTATGAAAATAAATTCTGAAATTTTGGATACTTTTCTGCTATCTAGGTTTTGTAGTAGTGGCATACTTCACACTACAGGGATTATTATAACTGTTGAAATTATGAATACTTTTATTGGCCTTACATATAAGGCCAATCCTTACATCTAATCTCCTTTCTCCAGGAGCTTTGCATAAGACCTGGAAACCATTGGGAATTCTTGTTTGCTACTTGACGAAGATGCAGGCAATTCACAGAGGTCAGGGTGAGAAGGGACCACTAAGGTCAATAGGGGTTGGTCCTGGAATCAAGCTTCTGCACAAGTTATATCTTGCAATCGGCAGAGTCCTATTCAGACTCACGTACCCACTTAGAGCAGGGCATTTTTTTCAGTTTGCTTCCAGAGGTCCCTCCAAACCTAATTTTTTTCCTTGATGCTATGACACTCAATGAAAATAAATCTAGAGTACAGAACTCACCAGCTTCCAACTCTGCACACCTAGTCTTCATCCTGGCTCTACATCAAGTTAAATTTTGGGCATGCTTCACTCCTTCTTCCATTTCCTAGCTTTCTAGTTTCCATCTGTAAAGACCTGGTGAAAGTAGCACTGTGATCCAACAAGTTCCAGCTTGTCAGGAGCACAGAACTAGAAGACTTGTTTAGCAGAACTAGATTTGCCTGCTGCCTGTTACCTTCATGTAATGTATTTCAGTTTCTCTAACGGAAAAGTGTGAGAAATCACTTTCCAAGTGGCCATTGCTGCATGGTATTTGTAACCACAGTCAGCAGCAAAGAAGTTAAAAGACCAGAAAAATGCAAACTGCCATCCCACCTCCCCCACCACCAGCGGGCTTTATGAATGGTCTTTCATGAATGTTGTTAGCTTTCCAGCTACAAGACATTTTAAATGATGGATGAACAAAAGCATCATCTGTGCAAACACTGGGATGTTTGAACCCAGAGGAAGGTTCAATAATTAGCCATGCAGAATATTAGTAACGCCCTTTGGTCATATTCCAAGTTCCTCCTGGACTACAACGCAATGTCACAAATCATCAGCTGCTGCGACTTATTTTCACAGAGGAAAAGATTCCTGGTGGTAATGCTGAACCTTGTACTAATATTTAACTCTACTTCTTCCCTAAAACTGGGTAGTGTACAGTGGCCATTTCAATCTACAAACAGCTTTTTCTACTTATACTTTTGGAAAATTGACTGGTTTTTTCCATGTTTCCTTTCCAATCCTGTTATACCTACAGAGCTGAATGTGTTCAGCAATAGAAAGTGGGACAGTTTTCTACTGTTTTTATCAGCAGCATAACTATGAACAGTTAAATACGCAGAGCCCTCTCTGTTATAGCTTCAGATGAGTACTAAGATGCACCTTTCCAGACCCACTGTGGCCCTTAGGCTACATGGAGGGAGGTAAATGAGGGCAGGATTTGAAAGCAATGCTTTGTCTTTCACAGTTGTACCCAAAGGAAGCATTTGCCCAGCAGAAAGGTTTTCTGATTGTATTGTGCATGGAAGAAACAGATAGTTTACTTTTCAGACTACTGGAAGGTTTGTGGAATGGATGGATAGAAAAAAATGACATTTTAGTCAGCAAGCTTAGAAAATTTGAACTGGAAATCTTTGGGATATAACAAATGGGTTATATTTATTATACTACCATTTTTTACAAAAGCACTTTTAAAGTAGGACTGTACTTTAAGTTGTTCAGTCTCAAATAGAATTGGGATATTGGGACAGTATGGAAAGAGAGATTATTTAAAGAGCTGTACAAAAAATTCAAATATCTTTCTCTTCAGCTCTCTAAGGTTCTCCAGCAAGGACCAGATTTAACAGTTACTGTTATTGACAGCAAAGGCCCATATGGTGTTAAAGATACCAACACAGTGCTGAGCATTACTCAAAAAAAAATTCTTATTCACATAACATTCTACCTTTATACTGGATCATTGTGCACTTAGTATCTCTTCAAGATAAAAAAAGCAGCTTGGGCAGACAGGCTTAAAATGGAAGTCAGTCAAGCACACTTTCCTGGATAAATCAGGCTAACTTCAATGTGCACATAGCTGAAACCTCCTGTGATTAAATATTGGTTCTCTATGTCAAGGCACTCTGGCTGTGACTTCAGTTGTCTATTTTAAAACACAAGCCTCCTGCAGAAAAAAGATTATTTAGTTAGCTAAATAAAGTGGATGTTGAAAATCCAAAGAAATCATTTGTGTGATAAATAAGGTTGCTTATTACCAAGCTAGGATGATTATAGCTATTTTATGAAATTTTAATTACATTATGTGGCTGCTCAAATATTGGTTTTGAACATTAATCAAGTTACTTGGGAAGCATTTCACGGAAGGGAAAATAAAAATGAAATGGCTTATTTACTTATCCCAATGTATTAAGAGCAAAATTCAGAAGGGAAATCATGAAAAAGCCATCAGGGAGAAAGCACTGCCTAAGAGTGTTCACAGTCAATAGAAGTCTAAAACAAATTTTCACTTGAATGATCCTCCAGCGCTGCCTTGGTAGTATCTTCATGCTCCAAACAACACAGTATACTTAAAAATCCATACGTATAATTTTATAGGTAAGTTTATAGCCCGAAGCATTCAGATATCTTACATATTTAGGAAACCGTAAGATATTCTCATGTTACTACATAAACAGGTTGTCTACCAGTTTTGTTATTCAAAATATAAAGCTATTTATGGGATCTGAAAAGTCCATAAAAATTCTTGGTCAGAGAGCTTGCAGTGAAGAAAGTTGAATATAAGCCTGAATTAACTAGACAGATATGGATTGATGCTGAACTGATGTGACAAGTCCCATGTTTTGCCACTGCATATGTTTCCTGTCTCAGTGATTTATTTCCTGTGGTAAATTGCACAGGACAGAGATGTCACCAGAAGTCTACTGATTTATTTCATTTTGTATTTTTATTGGCCTTTAGAAACATTCCAGATTTGTATTAACATTGCTGTCTTGAATAGCAATTCAAGGGCATTATCTGTGCATGCAGTTTTACTATGTACATATCAGCACTGATTGTGGCAAAAGCCTCCTGGTGGTGCTTCATCATGTACATCCATGAACTCACAGCTGTATTCAACAGAGCCCTTTAAAAAGAGGTTCAGACAAGTGAGTATCTCTTCTGTACTGCATCACGAAATGAGAGCACTAAATATGACCTAGCTCTGCTTTTCCCTTATCCACAATTGGAGCGAAGTGGGGGGGAAAAGGACATTTCCCTACATATTCTCCTTTGCAGAAGCTGAATGAAGGTCCAGCGGACTTTTGGCCAGTCAGCCATGGACCTGCATCTTACAGTTTTGTTAGACTGAGAAGGAAAAGGGAAAGGACAGAAACAAGACAGCAGATGCTGTTTTGCTTTTCTGTCCAGATGTATGAATAAACCATGTCTTGCATCTTGAAGTTGGTGCTATGGTACACATGCTGTTCACTCATCAGGAGCCCTAAAAGCTGTTGGTTCATGCAGTTACCTTCACAACATGCCTTTGAACATCCTCTTCAAGCTGAAGGCTCAGTTTAGAAACTCTACAGTACAATACTGCTTGAACTAAAGGGAGATTATAATGTGCACTCAGAATAGCTAGTTACTTTACAGTATTTTGATTTTAACTTAAAAGAGCAGTGTTTATCTTTCCTGCATAAATAGCTATGCAAAGATGGTTGTGGGCAAACAAAGGTGATGAGAAAAATAATATTAAGGAGACTATCTTACACAATAAAATCTAAACTATATAGAAGTTATTTATTGAGGCATTTCTGTACTTTTTTTCCAAACTAATGCTATTTGTATGGAAATAGTATGTTTTAATGAAGAAATTATAACACTACATTAGATAGTTTGGCAATGAAAATTCCCCATTGCTACAGGCATTGTTCTCGAGCCCTTTAAATGCAATTCAGTGTTCTTCTGAAAAGTATTTCACTTGTACGGTACAATACATATCCTATCAAGACAAAATACTTCTATGTATTCCTCTAATAACCTCAATAATGTTATCTGATACAATTTGTGGCGTTTCTTTTCTCTTTGGACAAGACAAAATGCCTGAGAAGAGAAAAAATAAAGTGGACCAATCTGGGGTTTCGATAATCAGATAAAATTTTGAGTGTATTTTTGTTGCAGCAAAGGTTAAGATAGCATGAAAACCCAAGAGAGAAACTAGGTACTCTCAGCATGCTTTATATAAACATTTAAACTAGAAAACCCTGACTATTTAATCTCTAACCAAGGGCTGTCTCTCAGCTGCCTGCTTATGTAGATCAAAATATTATTTAGATCACTTCTAACTTGTTGCCTAGGATTGCATTTTCATGAAATATCAACTCAGATCTTCTCTGCAGTTAAAGATAGGAGTATTTGGGATTGGACATTGTATCCCCAAAGCATGAGTATGGTCTAAATGTACGGTGGAGATAGTGTGTCTGTGAATCTCCGAAGACACACATTCATTTTACATCTAATTTATACAAATTGCATTAAACTTAGTAATCACAAATATTCATCCTTCCTAAGAAACCTTGCCTTAATGATAAAGAAAAAAATTTTTTGTATCCATCTGTGTAAGTTTGTCTCCTTAGCAGAATTTTAACTACCAACATAGAAGTTTCGCTTCAGTGAGATCCTATACAATTTTTCTTGCTTTTGTTATTTTATTTTTAATCTGAATTGTTTACTTCTGTATGTTAAGCAAAACTCCATGTACTTGCCTGGATTATTAGCATCCAAAATTTTTATTTCGGGGGAGAAAAAGTTTTGAGCTCTTTTGTGCATGTGTTTCTGCTCTTCATATACCTATTTAGACAAAATGGAGCATGATAAATCTTACAAGGAACACAGTAAAATAGATTTACTGAAGACTGCTGAGGGCTATGCAGCATTTCATAACTTCCAAAGACACCATTAGATATAGTACTTGTTTCATTGCATTTCAGCTGGGTATGTCTTAAATTAACTTTGAATAGAGGGAGATTGAGGGGAAAGAGAGACCTTCAAAGAAAATTAAATTTTCGATGCAAGGACTATCCAGGTCCAAGGACATCCACATTTCTGTCTTTTGCACTTTTCAAAGTTCAACTGAATAAGAATTGAGTAAGAGTATTTTATGTTCAGATAATTATATAATTATTTTGGTTTATAGTACCTTTCATTCTAAAGAATTCCATGAAACTTCAATATCCCTACAAAGGAAATGGGAGTAAGATTTTGCTGAAGAATACCAGAGTATAGTTGGAGAACAAATAGCTTTCTTCCAAGTCAAAGTTTCAGGATTAAAAAAAACTTTTTCCAGTTTTTTCCTCCCATTAGATTAGTGACCAGTGAACTTATATGAGTGAGAAGACTTTGTTTGATTCCTATGACATGTACTTTAGCCTACTTCTTCTTCATTCCAAATGAAGTTCAAAACCAGGAAGGAAAGGAAAGGAAATTACAACTTCTCCTGTTGGAACTATTTCACCCTAGACAGGTAATGAATTCTTCTCTTGAAAAGGCATTTGAGCTTTTACTTCCACTAGTAAACCAAGATAAGTCTCCGGCTTCTGAGTTAGAATTAATCTATTCTCTTTTTTTTCTGCACTATTGAGTGTTTAACTGTATATAAGAAGTAGGAAAAAGAAAATCAGCAAGAGAGAGATTGTCAGGACAGGTTGGAAAAGGAAGAATCTCTTGCTCACTTTTCTTGTTCTTATTTTGGTATAAAACCTAATCTGACTTCAAAATGTTCTTCTATAACCAGTTTATCACTGTGAAGGGTTGACCCTGGCCATTGACTAACCACCCAGCCACTCCTTCGCGAGTCCTCCATTTGAATGGCGACAACAGTTTGAAGAGCAAAAGCAAGATAAAGACAATTTATTAAGTGATGGAAGGAGAAAAAGAAAACACAAATACTGAAAAGGCAATCACTTCCCATGCCACAAGCAGACTGATGCCTAGCCAGTCTCTGAATATCTCTGAGGTGAGCTGTCCTGGCTGTGTCCCCTCTGAGCCTCTTGCCCACACCCGGACTATGTGACAGGGAGGCAACATGAGAAACAAAGAAAGCCGCAGTGCCAGTGCTGTGCAGGCACTATTCAGCAATAGCTGAAACTGGTGTATTATCAACACTGTTTCAGTCTCAAATCCAAAACATAACATCACTGTGAAAAATGTTAACTCCATCCCAGCCACATCCAGTATAATCAGCTAAAGCAAGAGATCTCAATTTTGATAATTTAGCACTTCTCAATGGAAAAGCTAGTTTATTGGAAAAAAATCCAAATTTTCAACCAGCTGTGTGCTAATATATCTGTTCTAAACCGTTCTGTGTATGTGAGAACGAATGTTGATTTCCTTCCAAAGAAACAACGTAAGGTGTATGGAACTGAATTTATTTACTTTTAAGTTAGAAAAATGCTCAGCTGAGTTTTCTTAGCCTGAAGGTCATCATTCCCTACAATCTAAGTTTCCAAAATTTGTAGAATATGTGACTAAATTATGGCCTTCCAGATATTTCTCATAGTGTTGTAGTCTCAATAAATTGACACGAAAACTAAGGAAAAACTTCAGAAAATATAAACCCATATATTCAATATTTAGAGGAAATATATTTAAATGAGTAGGTTGTTCAGCTTGCCAGAGCATTTTGATTATTTCCTGTCCTTCTGTTATTTTTCTGTGTTCTTCACTATGTAACAGTGTTCTGAAAACTCAGTATGATCAGCATGTTCTTTTAAAAGCTATTTTACAGAAGGTAGTATTTTTGAAAGAGAACAAAAAAGGGAAACCAAAATCCCTCATGCTCAAAGAGCTCTGGGATGTTACAAAGGGAATGTACTATTAATATGAAATGAACACTAGTTATAGAAATTAAGTTGGAAACAGCGTTTTCAGGTAAGTGTTTTGGAGCCATGTAAGGAGAGATAATGTGCCACAATACCTAAACTACAATTAAAATTGGAGGGGCTACAGTAAGATTCATATTCAGGAAAGCTCAAATTTATAGCTCCTCTTTGGGCTGTGTTTAAATGTTTGGAAACCAGTAGAGTATCTTATAAAACCAGTGTGAAAGAAATTATATAACAGAGAATACATAAGTAATGCACCATCAATACCAAAACAGATCAAGACTCCCATCCTCCATAATTTAAAAGCTTGTCTTTTTTCTTCCTTGCAAATTGTTTCAGCGAGAATCTGCCTTTTTCTTCTCTTCCCTTCACATGGGACATTCCCTATGTTTCATTTGCGTTTCACAAGAGCCCTGTGTACTGCATGTTCTCTCTGTGCATTTGAAAGAGACAGCCTATTTTAATTGCCCAGATATTTGAAACACAAAGGACCTGTCTGTGCCACCTTCTCATCCTACACTTCCTACAAGAGAAACTTATATCTGATATCCTCCCTTGTAGATTGTCTCATTATTTTCCTTGAGTCTAGTGCAATTGCACTGTTTGCTTTGCTTCCCACTGGATTTTGAATAAGATTTCCAAATGTTCCCAAACAACTTGGTAAGGTCTCATCCAATTGAAATCCAGTGGGAAGTAAGCATTTCTGTATGTAAAGGTATTTTAAGTGGTATTCTCTTTTAAACTACTTTCAAAAATAATGTGATGTGTGTGAGATGGCAGACCTGTGAGCCATGGTGACTTACTTCCCAGGGTAGATTTTTGTCATTGGGCTATTGAAATATGCTCATACAACAAGAAAAACCAAGATACATTTTCAAACATGTTTAAATCCTAAAACATAGAGCCAAATAAATTGCTAATCTGGAATAGTGTTTATCCTGGAGTAGAATCTTTGAGATTTTTCTCTCCATTGATTTAGGTGTCCCAGTAGCCCAGTGATATGGCAAACCTGGATATTTCTACCTCTCACATTTCACATTTAGAGGGTTTCAGGTACCTGAATTAACACTTTGAATTCTGGTCCAGTATCAGCACATAGGTTTTGTGAAGTGACATTCTAATTACTTCCACTTTATTCTCCCATGAAGTAGCCTCATTTCCATCTTTAAATTGTCTACCCTGAAGTATCCATTATGTATTTCAAGATCTTCTCCAAGGTGTTTTTTGATTAGAAGAGTCATTGTATTTCCTTGAACCAGATTTTCAACAGAAATTGCTTTTAAATTGTTCTTGATTATTCTGTGAAACTTTGTTGACGAAAAGAAACATTGATGTAGTGTATCTAAAACACTTGGTATTTTAGCTGAAAATGAATATAGTCAGTGTATCTAAAACACTTGGTATTTTAGCTGAAAATGAATATAGTCAAAGGGTGAAAGAGATAGAATCTGGAAAAAGGGAGACATGCAAGGGCAGAGAGGATTAAACAAGATTCACGTTAAATGTTGCCCTATTTACTAATCTTATTCCAAATTGTGTTTCTTGAAGAATGGAGTTCTCTTTCATCTGTCATTGTATTGGCTCCATTTGTCTGAAAAAGACAATGGAAGGAAATGAATATAAGATTATAGCTTATGATAAAGCAGAAAAAAAAATACAAGACTATTGTGCCTGTTCACATGTTAAAGACTCATATTTGATTCTGCAATTTAGGTGGAGTGTGACAACTATGAGACAAGCATATTTCAAGAAAATTGGGAAAAAAAATTGAACAAAATGGTTTTAATAGCTTTTTATGTTACCTTAAGGTTCTAAACACCTTCCAAATATCCTATCATGGTGACTTCTTATGCCTTCAAATTTGAAGGACTGCACTTGATGCCTTTTGAATTTCCTCGCATGACCTAGTGAAAGATGAGGCAACTACCAGCCAATACATTGTATTTCTTGGAGTAATGGACATTTTTTCCAGCAGCAGTACTTTATTTAATCTCTAGTGTGGTAGTCATTCTTCTTGTAGAAAAGAAAGAGAAAATACCCTGTTCACTCACTCAAATGGAAAGGTAACCTTCTTAATTTAATTTCATGAGGTAGTGTGGGATGGATACATGCATTGTAACTTAGACAGAGCAAACAGCACTTGTGATTAAGCATATGCTTCTTCTTAATCATGTAACTTATCCCTCTGGTAGTAGCTATATTTTAAACTGGCTTCACTTCCTGATCCTCAAGGACAATATGAAGTCCTATGTCCCTTTAAATGTATGTCTTGTATTATATTACTTTGTTGAAAGGGCATGCATTTTCTGGTTTGTTTGTTTGTTGGTTTTTTTTGAAATCATGAGAGTTTTTTTTAGGTTGAGCTCCTTTATAGCACATGCATTTGCTTTTGATATGCAGTCATATGTTGTATCTCTTCTGAGAACAGTTAATTTAATAAACTTTTCATTTTCTGAAGAAGACATCTTATAAAACCAGGGAAAGCAAAACCTTTGAAGGAGTTGCTTAGTTTTCTGCAGCATGTCATAGAAGGAAAATGCCAGGCCAGCAACCACTCCCACCAGCTGGACTGGATCACACCATAGTGGGCAAGCATTTGATACTTAGCAGAATTAGTTTAGCAGGTACTGAATGGAACTGTTGATACTATTTTTGCTGAGAAAATCAGTCTGAACACATAGTATAGGGAAGAAGGTCAGATTGTATGTGGTTGTCTCTACCATTTCAATTGCTTTTATTGTGATTCAGTCTAAATCACATGCTTAATTCCACACTCCTTGTAATTTCAGTTTTTTATTTTGTTCTGTGGTGTGACTTGTAGGGTGTTTCACTGATATTAAGGACCTATTTCTTGTACATTTAATACATGAATCAATTCAATTTTACTTAGCCAATTATCGATGAAACAGGATTTAAGAAAATCTTAGCTTATATAATCAAATCTTGCTTATATCTTCTTCCAAAATAAGAATTGCTGTGAAGATAAAGAACAGTATTTTATTACACTGGAATTTCTAGGGAGTGTTTCAGCAAATTTTCCACATAGTAAGGGGTTTTTTTGTTTCCCTACCCTCCCATTTTTTCTGTTACAAGCACTTTAATTTTTCTTCTATCATAACTTCACTCATTTGTATAGCTCAGTTCAGGGATGTGTTCAGTATTTATGGCTATATTTCATATTGTGTGTTAAACTTAAATGTATTTTCTATAAATTCCAACAATCTGTACAGATTTGTTCAAGTTATTTATGTTCTTGTCTGGACAGTCTTCTTATTATTTCCAGGACTCATATTTAAATGAGAGATAAAAATATATGAACAGACTCTCAAGCTGAGCAACCAAAGTTTCTATTGCCTTCAACAAAGCTTTGTGCAGGGTCTTCAAAACACCTGTCAGTTGAGGGAATATTTCATAACAAGTTATTTAAAATTTCAAGACTGTACAGACGTACTATTTGAATGCTAAGGTATTCAAATAAGTGACTTGTGGTTTGAGGAGGGTGAAGCAGTACATGTCTTCAGCAACTAAGGCAACCACTAGAAATGAAATGGTATTTTATTTATGTGAAGCTGGAAGCTGGATGGGGTTTTACTGTCTATGTGTAAAATAAGTTAGTTGTTATTGATAGACCTATTCTTGACATCTTTTTGTTGTTCATGTTGTTTCTCTCCATTTTGTGGCCGCCCGTGACAACCAAAATTGCTTTTACTTCATCCATCCTTCATATCAGAGAAATGAAATAGCGAGTACTGACATGTCCAAGACAAGTTTATCTATGTGATATCACTTCTCCTTCATTTTGATCTGATGCTTTGTTTTCATTCCACACTCATCATTACTCCCAAAGAAGAGAAAGACATAATGCCATAGATCTGCTGACTGAATGCAGAAAACTAAGTTCTGTCATCAGTTATACCCCATCCAGCTTGAATGATGAAACACATTTGAAAACATTGAGTTCCATTTTAAAATATGTTTTTTCTAAATGTGTTTCATTTCCAGTGTGCTTACTTAAACACTCTCCATTGCTGGGTTTTGGCTTTGATGTCAGTCTATTTATGTCAGGTGATTTGTCAAAATTGTTACCTATAGTTGAAGTTGTTTTGTATATGTGAAGGAATTGTTGCATATTTCATCATATTTATGATTATTTCTTCCTTATTCCTAGAGTCTTTAAGGCTGAATTTTGAAAACAGAGCACAGTTTGTGGAACTGCATGTTTGTGTGCATGTGGCAGAGAGCAAGCAATAGAAACTGACCTACTATGCACTATACCTGACTGATGATAACTGTTATAACAATTTCTCACCAGTGAAGATCTTTTTATGACGCTAACATTATCACAATCATAAATATTGTTCATAGCAACCTTTGCAGAGAATTCATCAAGAATAAGTGAGGTTTAGATACCGCTCAGAAACAGGCTTAATTTTGCTATATGTTCATACTGCATGTGTTCAAAGTCAGATTCAAAGTGACTGGTTATTCTTTTCTTTTTTTTTTTATTAACGTGGACAGAATTAAATTGCTCTTAAAACAATCAGGTATATTCTCAAAGTTTAATTGCATTAGTATCAGTCATTAGTAATCAGCCTCTGTATTATTGAAAATCATTATTCTAGATGTAAAAGGACTAGTTTGTGCAAGAAAAAAGAATATTTATGTCACCTAAGGGCTATTATTTTTTACTATGCTATTTTTTAAAAGGCCTGGATAGGATAAATGAAAGAAAAATAATTTTAAGGTTCTGTCTGAAAGCTAGATTGTCTTGCTATTCATTCATTACATAAATTAAATTTGTTTTAAACAAGAGTGAGGGAGCTATACTGGCCATCTATATTTTTCCCTCTTTAATAATAATAATCTTTTCCTTGTCAATATTTTCATAAATTGCAATGCAAATGTTTCATTGAACTTTACTTTGCACAACTGGAAAATATCGTTGACTTTTTTTCCAATTTATTCCTTGTCATTTTTAATTTAGAAAATGCATCAGAAATGTTTTTCTATCACACTAGAACTATACTAATCAAAACTTTACATTTGTGAACATTTACTATTGCTGCCAGGTGTGACAAGGAGAACTAGATTTTCTTAACAGTTCACTTTAAAATGGAACAAGGACTGTCACATACACAGTAATAGACAAGGAAAAAAAAATATCATCTAGATACATACTATTGCAGTAGTCACAGAATCACAAACTGTGCTGAGTTGGAAGGGACCAACAAGGATCATCAAGTCCAACTCTGAGCCCTGCACAGGACCATCCCTAAGACTAATACCATGTGCCTGAGAGCATTGTTCAAATGTTTCTTGAACTCTGTCAGGCTTGGTGCTGTGACCACTTCCCTGGGGAGCCTGTTCCAGTGCCCAACCACCCTCTGGGTGAAGAACCTCTTTCTAATATCCAACCTAAACCTCTCTTGACACAACATCAGGCCATTCCCTCAGGTCCTGTCACTGATCACCACAGAGAAGAGATCAGTGCCTGCCCCTCCTCTTCCCCTCACAAGGAGGTTGTAAATGCAATGAGATCTCTCCTCAGCCTCCTCCAGGGTGAACAGATCAAGTGCCCTCAGCTGCTCCTCATACAGCTTCTCCTCAGGACCCTTCACCATCTTTGCTGCCCTCCTTTGGTCACTCTCAAAGAGCTTTATATTTTTCCTGTATCACACCTTTCAAAACTGCACACAACATCCGAGGTGAGGTTGCCCCAGTGCAGAGCAGAGCGGGACAATCCCCTCCCTGCCCTGGCTGGCGATGCTGTGCCTGATGCCCCCCAGGACATGGTTGGCCCTCCTGGCTGCCAGGGCACTGCTGACTCACATTCAACTTGCTGTCAACCAGGACCCCCAGGTCCCTTTCCATTGCACTGCTTTTCACTTCATTCACCAGTCTGTCTGTACATCTGGGGTTGTCCCCTCCCAGGTGCAGAATCTAGTACTTACTCTTGTTGAAATGTAGGCTGCTAGTTTGCTGGAGGAGGTCTTGGCAATGCAAAGCTATGCATTGTGTCTGTATTTAATAAAGATACTTTGAAAGAAATGGAAGCATTCTAATTATTAAAACCTAATTTCGGTGAGCACCAGGTGTGAAAGGCACCATGTGATGAAAAACATATTCCATATTTCCAAATGTCATAAGCTCCCATGATAGAAAGTTCAAGTAATATCATCTGTGACTTTAATTGATGATTGAAATCCATACAGGAAATTTTGTATTTTCTACTGTCTGGATGTTTGGATAGCATGTCAAGAATTACAGAAATCATATATGCATATATATATGCAAACCCACAAACTTGTGTGTGTGCTTTTATAGTTTTTTGTGCTGATGAATTTTATATTTAGGAAGATACATGTTTGCTCTTGGATCATCTCCCTTAACCAGATGGTATCTTTGTGATTGTTGTGACACTTCATTGTTGCTGCCGGCTGATGACTCACCGAAGGAAAATCCCAGCACACCCAGTAGGAGAAAATAAGGCTATTTGGTGTTCTTTGCTACATCTAATTTTCTAACAGAATTTCGACAGATGTGACAATTTTGCTGAAATGTTGTCAAAATAATAGCAACAAGTTGACAAATCAAATCTGGCTCATGTTCAGTCCCCTGGTGTTATACTGGTTCATCTGCAATAACAAGGGAATTTATATCAGTGTCATCCTTGACAACTTGATCATTTTAGATGGCACATTATCAATTTTTCTTCCTTCTCTATGCCTTGCTGCTTTATTTTTTTTCCCTTGCATCCTATTCTCTCTGGTATTTTTTACAAATAATTATTACTAAGGCTAAAATAGTGTTCCCTAATCCCCAACAGGCAAGAAAAGAAATAATAAAAGGAAATTATAAGCATATGAACTTAAAATCTGAGATCAATATATGAAGGAAACTAAGCTTTGGTAGAGAATTTTTGCTGTTTTCTGCTATTTGCCAAAGTAAAACTGCAAACAGCAAGAGCAAATATTCCCAAAACCTGCAGCATTAGAGTCCCACATTTAAAAAATGCCAGAGTTCTTTGGGAATGCAATCTGGCTATGGCATCTCATGAAATATGATAAATATGCTTTGTGAGAGAAGCTATTTTGCTCACTGCACAAAGTAGTCCCATGTAAAGATATTCCTGTGGCTCCATGATGAGAGTTTCTTCTCTGAATCTTTTTTCTCTCTTCCCTGAATAGAAGTAATTTTGAAAAAGATTTTGCTGAAATGACATGAGGGAAGAGAGAGAAACCAAAAGGATCGATGGCTTATTTGAAGAATAATTATAAAGATCCTTGCTGTGTCTGAATCTGAACTTAGAAGCACCAAAATTTCACTGTCCGCTGCCCAAATAAGAGATTCACAATAAATGCACTATGTCTCAGCTTTGTAGCTGTTCTATTTCACATGGGAGATAAAACAATCATTAGGCAGAGGCAAAAGAACCCTTACTTCATAAAACTGATGGTCACATAGGATTTGAACCTTAGCCTTCCAGGCTCTGCCTCTCAGGGAGCTCTGCAGTTTTTTACAGGCTCAGCTACTCTGTGCTGTGTTGTACAACTGCTGAATTCTCTAGATCTTTGTCATGGTGCATTCAGGAGTCATAAATGCACTATGTGAATGTGCAAGTTCACAACAAGTAGCATGCTTAAATAACTAAAAGGGTATAAATTGACCAAAACTTCCTACAAAAAGTACTGTTAATGAATTTCAAAGTATGAAGTGTGATCCTTATATTGGAAAGAGAACAGAGTTTTTCTTCATTTCTTTTTTTTTCTCTGCACATGTTGTTTTAAGATTTCAGTATGATTTTTTTTTATTTGTAGATAAAACAATCAGCCTGAAGTCTGACATGTTGCCTAGATTCTTTGCCCAGTGCAGTTTACTTTTGCAGAGAGAACACTGCATTTACAATCCTATTTTTCTATTTAGTCAAAGCAGTAAGTGTTCATATGAATTTATTCTGGTAGGCTATAACTCTTCTGCTGTCAGTCCAGTTCTTATTTCATAAACATCAAGATGAGAAATTACTCTAATAGGTACATTTGTTGTCACAGTTGGTAGAAGGGCTAAGAACTGATTAGCCATTCCTATTCCACAACCATAGCAGTAACCTGTTTTTTGGGTTATTTTGACTAATACATCATTTTGCACCATTGAAGACTAAATGCAAATTTTTAGAGAAAACAGAAAGTAACGTTGACAAATATGAATGAGGCAGAAAGTATGCATTTTAATGTCTATGTTCTCCACTCAGATGATGTAAGAAAGAAATATGGGAGAAAAAAAACAACAAACAGGTAGGTAGAGAAATTGACTGTCCACATGAGGAGTAAAAAGGATTGTGAACTTGTTTAATATGTGGCATAATTTCTGTATACAAATAAAAAGCTAGTCCCCACAGTTGAGAATTTATTACTTTGTAAAATAAAGGGTTTATATATAAAATACAACTGAAGATTTAAAACATATCTGGTACTTGCCTTTCTACAGCACACTGGGTAACATCAAAAATATTCTTGCAAGTGGTCTGGCATCTCTAGATGTCATTACAGTGTACTATTTTCTGTACAACATCGTCTGATCAGGTGAAATTAATGTGATCATAACTAGGTTGTGTGATGACAGTTCACTAGGAGTAGCATACTAACAAAAATCAGGGGAAAAAGAAAGGACTAAATTAGGAAAGATTAATCTTCTGAAATATTTATTGTGATTCAAAATAAGGATCTTAACCCTTTACATATTCAGCCCCTTTCCCTGTTTTTTTTTTTTTAGTTGAAAATGGAATTTGAAACATGTCAAATATACTGATTAAAATATTTATAAAAGAAATATTATTTTATTTTAAAAAATAACAACAAGTTTGGATTGAAATTAGGTCTTGAATTCAAGTCAGATTAGACTTTTACTACAGTTATAGGTGTCACCGTGTGCAGCATTATAAACTCTGTCTCCAAGCACTTCCAAAAACTTTAGGAGAAAAGCAGGCCCAGCACTGAAGTCTTGTGCTCTTTGCACTGTGTTTCACCAGGAGCTTTATGGAGAATCCAGAAATACCCCGGTGCATTTAGGTGTTGAATAAAATTTCCATAAGTGTTCCAGAGACTTAAAGCTTAATCTCTCAAAATTCAATGGACTTTAGATTTCTAAATGACTTTGAGCCAGAACAGTTAAGTTTCTGAGTAGTTTTGTAGATTTTTTTTCCCACTGGATACTTTCAAACATTTTCTCCTTTTTTGTTTCTTGTGCCTCACTCCTTTGGTCCAAGTAGGAGGAAGGATCACAGACAAGCAATTAACAACAACTTAAGTGCAATTGCAGTGAGGGGGCAGACTCTCAAGGGTTCAAGGACTAGAACCTCAGTTATGCAAAAAAACATTTTAATTTTCTTTATTCCAGTCAGCTGAAAATACTGCTGCATTAGTACTGCAAAATTCCTGAAAAACATTAAGCTAAAAGAGATACGTGTGCATAGCCTACAGATTGTTAGAGTTTATTTAAAAAACAAAACAAAAAAAAACACACAAAAAAAAAAACAAACAAAAAAAACCCCAAACAACATTTTTCTTGGATGCAATGGGTTTTATATTCTTTAGAGGATAATAAAGATACACAGAATGCTAGGCAATTCATCCCATCAGGATGAGTCCCTTTTTTTTACTTCTGAATTTGGTTTGGATTAGGGCTGGATTCCATCTTCCATTGCTCTCCTGGTGCAGATTATCACTCTTTAAGTCCCTAGAGCCTTACTTCATTGCAGAATAGATGTTTTTCTATAAATGCAAATTATCTGATAATGGGCAATTGGAAATAGTGAGGTTTTCTTCTCTCATGAGGTATCTGAGGAACTAAGTATATTTGTGCAATACAGTACAAGAATTTGTTTTCCTTCTCTGTTTTCAAATGACCTTTTCACAAACAATTTCCAAAATCCAATAACATGTAGAGCATCTCCAAGTTGCACAGTGTAACACAGATTTTCACTATGTCTTTCTTTATGGTACTTTATATGAAACAAATATTATAAAATCAAATAATCTATTTTTTTTTCCAATAAGTGCATTCTGGCTCGTTATAGTTAACATAAGAGTTCATGCATTTGCAAGGTTGAAATCCATGGCATACATTTCACTGTGTTCCAGTGTAGCTGATGCAGTGGTTAAATACGGTGGATTGTGACATTTTAAAAGCTTTAATATTTATTGAAAGCAGATAAAGTTTTATGTAAATCACTTTGACTCACAGAACCTGCTGTTCTGGTCTCATGAAGCACAGAGGAAACTCCACATTGTTTTTCATCTAGGAAAAAATAAATATTTTATGCTGATGTCATTCTTTTAAGATCTGCAGGAAACCATCAGGCTTCATTTATCAGTTTTCTTCTTCCTTTTCATTTTGTTCTTCATCAGAAAAGAACAGTTGCTGACTATATTTATCTTTTGGGGTTTGAATGACTTTTTTAACACCGTCTTGTATGTTGTGTCATGATCATTTAATTGCAAGAGGATGCAATATGCGAGAAAATAATGTTAATAGAAAAAATAAAGAGTTAAGGCAAACATCATGCCTGGTCTCTTGAATTTCATTTATGTCAGAAAAAAAGTCTTCATAATAGAGGTGATGTTCTGAGAGCAGCAGAGGATGCCCTTTCCCTACGTGGTAGAGCTGGGAGAAGGGAAAAGGAAAGTGACTACATCGCGACTTCTCCTCCTTGGGGTGCTGACTGTGTGAAATTAGAAGTCTTCCCTTGTTGGCTAATCCTTGAAGTGACTATGATTGCTCAGAACAAAGTGAAATAGGTCAAAGCATTAGTGACATTGAGGGGAAAACTCTAACTGACTCCTAATTGACCTTTGGCCCCACCACAAACTGGGGCTCAAGTCTGACCTAGAATATTTCCATCTTTTGTGCCTATAACACAAGTTTACTTTGTAAAGATAACATTTCCCTTAATAGACATACCAAAGGGACATATTTGCCAAAGCCAGGGCAGTGAACTTATCTGCCTTTTTCTAGTTCTTTACTAATCTGTATTTATGTAGTCAGTGCAGGCAAATCTTTTGAGACTCGCGGACTCATTTGCAGGAAAGCCATGCCAGGAGCACCATTGCATCAACTCAGAAAATTTAGAAAAAATATAGATTGAGATATGTTAAAAGCAAATATAGAAAATCCAGTTGTGCACTGACTGAGAGCCCAAAATAAAACAGGATTTCAAAACAGAATGCTAGGTATTGCAGTTATTGCTATTTTTACAGTGTGTGTGATATGCTAGGCACTTTACCGTCCTCATGATAAATGATAATCCCTGGTCATGTACAACTGTGAAAAAATTTCATCTATTACTCAGTGAAAAGAAGGAAGGAATGAAATAAAGATAACTAGGCTGTACCAGGACAGTAAGGAATGTAAAGGAAACAAGGATGCATCAGCTTGTATTTTTTCCAAAGCCTTAACTTTATATTGGAAGTCCTAAAGAGAGGACTTATTCAGCAATAGCTACCTGTAGTGACTCCGTATTTGTGTGCATAAGGTTACTCATAAAATTGAATATCTAAATACAGAGGTATACCAGAGGTATATGTGTGTGTAAATGAGGTGCAGAGAATTCCTTAACATATGTTTTCCTTGATGTTTGTCCTTAAGGTGGATCATGGGTGTTACCAGGGATGTGCTGCATGAGCTGTTTCCTTTGCTTTGGCATCACTTAAAGCTGTCTGGTACACTTATAATGTAAGGCCATTTGGCTTAGATGATAGTATTACACTGCTCTCAGTTCCGGAGCTTATCTTGCAGCTCAAGAGTCTCCTTGGTTCATGGCAAGTTGAATATGAGTCAGCAGTGCCCTGGCATCCAGGAGAGCCAAACGTGTCCTGAGGGGCATCAGGCACAGCATTGCCAACCAGTCCAGGGAGGGGATTGTCCCACTCTGCTCTGCACTAAGGTGACCTCAGCTTGGATCTTCTGTGCAGTTTTGGGCACTGCAATATAAGAAAGTTATTAAGTTATTATAGAGTGTCCAAAGGAGGGCAGTGAAGATGGTGAAGGGCCTTGAGGAGAAACCGTATGAGGAGCAGCTGAGGGCATTTGGTCTGTTCAGCCTGGAAAAGAGAAGACTGAGGGGAGGCCTCATTGCAGTCTACACTTCCTCAAAAGGTTTTGTGAGGATGGGGCAGATTGTGAGGAGGGATAGGCATTTCTCTCTTCACTCTTGTGGTCATAGATGGGACTTGAGGAATGAAGCTGAGTGAGGAGAGGTTTAGGTTAGAAATCAGGAAAAGGTTTTTCACATAGAGGGTGGTTGGGCTTTGGAACAGGCTCCCCAGGGAAATAATCACAGCACCAAGCCTGTCTGAGTTCAAGAAGCATTTGGACAATGCTCTCAGGAACATGGTGTGATTCTTGGGATGTCCTGCAGAAGGGCCAGGAGTTAGACAAAATGATTCCGATCCATCCCTTTCAATTCAGTGTATTCTATGATTCTATGTTACTTATATATGCTTTACTATTTACTGCAAGCATATATCTAAGCAATCAGCATATGTTAACAAAAGTAGAATTGCAAGTTCAGTTAACTTCCAAGTCGTAGGGGAAGATACAGCCCTTTGGAGTACACTATTCAAAATGATCTATCCAGGAAGTACTAAAATTAAATTGCATTGTACTCTGCACTATATTCTGCTCTTTGTGAACAAGCTTAGCTAGTTTATAAACAATTATGAATTTTAGACTGAGTAAATATTAAGTGAACACTTTCTGATGTATCTACCAAGATTGATTTCTCTAAAATCATGAACCTTTACAATAGCATGTTATCCTAAACATGCTGTGAATTTCAATGTGGCACATCATTTCTCTCCTTTTCTGTTATGTCTTTCACTGGCAAAACATCTCTTTAATTCTCAACTCTGTATTAAGGTGGCTTGTGTTTGATCTTAAAATGTAGCATGAGCATGTGAGAAATAAGGTAGAGTTGAGCATGCCAATATTCTGATTTGCTTAAATCTACATGTGGCTGGAAAGAGGAAGAATGATCATTTTCAGTCAATAATGACCTTGTTTCAGTGACCTGTAAGACAAACGGATGGGTTATTCAGAGCATCATTTGCATCTCTTTGCCTCTTTCTTTTTCTTTTTTTTTTTTTCTCTCTATTTTTTAATTGACATCTCACAGCAAAAACTGACTGAAAGCTGCTTGCCAATCTCCCGTTGCAACAGATCTATAAAATCCGGACAGCTTCAGGTGACACCAAATCAGAGGAAGCAGCTCATGAATCACTTGCCCAGTATCAGCTATGTTCCCACTCAAGAACAAACACCAAACAAAACACAAGCAAAATGTGATATGTCCCACAACCCAGAAACAGTACACCACATGTAAAACCAGACAGCACTAGCAATCCCTTGCTGGCGCCTAAAGTCAAGAGCTGTCACAGACATCCCTCTTCCCTCTCACTGCATGAACTTCACTGTGGAGGTTGATCACTGGCTACCAGGATCTGCCTCAGGCAGCCCAAACGCACTCCTTATGGCCAGGGCTGGACTCCTGGGTGTCAGGTTTTGGAAAGAAGGAGCTGTTTCCCTTAACGTGCTTGAGCATGGTCCAGCAGGTAGAGCTAAGCTTCTCAATTTAAGTGTGCAGTGCTGTAGAATTTGCTTCTGTTCTTGGGAGTGAGACCATTCAAGTAATTTGCAAAGGTCTAGACATACCCTTTTATTCCTTGCAATATTTTGGGGAGATTATAAACTAAGGAAGTACACCAGTTGATTATGATAAAATATTGTTTCAGTGAGACTGACTGCACAAGTAGACTCAGAGCAAGGGAGCCAGGATCTAGCCATCTGGTGTTATGACTGGTGAAATGTGCCCATGTTGTTGGAGGGACTTAAGCATCTTATACAAGTGGCACGTGTTGAAAATGGCATTTCAAAAGAGTTGTGAAGTAGAGGGAACAAATTTGGTTTTAATTTGACATTAATATAGAGGTAACAAAGAAATGGAAAAAGAATAAACTGCATACTCCAGGATAAAAGTTCTGACCTTTCACATCTGGGAGCTCTTTTAAGAAGACTCAGCCTGGTGTCACACTAAGTTAGGTAAGGTAATTTAAAAAAAAAACTTTGGAAGTTTTTCATCAAAATGCATCATCCATATGCATGTAATGTGCTCTGTTATACAGTGTCACCTGACCTTGTTATGTCTTATTCATTCGTAATTAGAAATGAGGCATCCAGATGTGAAAGGTCATTACACTAGTTTCTATGACACCTATCATGGTGTATTTCTGTCACCTAGATTTTTATTAGAAATGCACTGAACAAGCCCAGTTCCCTCTGCCATATGTTTATTACCATGTTCAAGGACCTGCAGGTAAAAAGAATATTTTGTCTACCCAGGTGGTTATTGCCACATTCGGTTTTTTAATTCCGCAGCATCTCATAGTGCTAATTGGCTCACACTCTGATGCCAGGTTACAGAGATGTTGGTTTTGGTAATAACACCATTGATAGCAATTCCTCTGCAAGAAATATCTCTTTAAGGACTAAACGAGAAAAATTAGAGACTTTTCCAGCCAAAAGCAAAGTTCAATTTTTTTTAAATGCTTCTTCATATGAAGTATATTTTAAGTTTACCCTTATTTAAGAGTATAAATTGTAGGGTTGCTTTTTTCTTTTATCCTTTTCTGTCATAGTTTTATTGAAAAGTCAATTCATTCGCGCTCAAAAGAAAAAAGCAATAAACTTAGAAAAAGGCTACTCTCTAAAAAGAGCATTTATGTTATTAAAAAACCCCTTCATTTTGTATTTCAACATATATGAAATGTCTAGTAGTCATCATTTTTTTGTTTGTTTGTTTGTTTTCAGTTATGGAAGGTGACTTCTGATATCCTATTTAATCTGAAGAGTTTCTTATTTGGCAACTAATACCATTAAAATCAATTGCACCACTTTCTAGAAAAGGCTCCATTCCACCTGAATACAGGGTAACAAAATCTGACTTAGAACTGATACTGTCAAAATTGATTGATTGTACTTTTGTCTCAAACCCATTTGAATACCAAGAAAAAGAATCGGAGACTTTTCAAAGTTGAGCATCAATACACATCAGCAAGTCAGCAAATTACTTATCCAATATTAATATAAGGGTATTTTATTACCATCATATGAGAATTAAGTTCCCCCTTTTCCTTGAAAACAAATTCAGACTCTGATATCTGTAAGGATTACCATATATCCATTTTCCCCAAAGTAACAGAATGTGATTTTTGACTGAGTTTTCAGGTCATTTTCAAATACATCCTCTGCATTTTCTTAGGGTTTCAATATGTGTTAAAACTATGGTACATAGTTTCCTTATTCCAGTACATAGTTTTCCTTATTCCAGTACAGCAGAGAATTTTGTTTATGACATCCAGGCTCTTGCTGTAATTAGAGTTTATATGTGACATGTACCATATGTATGTATGGCAACAGAAGTCTCAATGGGACTGAACATGTTTCATTCAGACAGTCGTTTAGGAAGCTCTGCTGCTGAGTAGTACAATGATATCATTGCTGTGTTTTGTACCTCAGTCAAATCTGAACAGATTTTCCCAAGGATAGCCGCAGATATTTTTCTAATCTCTTCCAAATTTCAGATCCTATCCACAATTAATCAAAGTATGCTAAAGCATGCTTTGAGGATTTATAAAAGCCAGAAATATGTTTACAATGCCAAGGGTTGAGTAACCTCAACAGAAGGTCATTTGGCTGTCTGTTACAAAGGTCAGTCAGTAAAATCAATGTCATTTTCTGATCAGACCATATATGATGATTTAATTGTGTGTTTTTCTCACTTAATGGTTAAATGACTTTCTTTTCCTATTAATTTATTGGCAAATTTTCTGAGATGGAGAACAGATGTAGGATAGACTACTACATATACCAGGAAGCAGATATTATCAGGGACTATTCTCTACCCCAGAGAAGGTGATACATGTCATAGCTCATCCTGTAAGGACTAAACCCTTTCCCAATCCAAAACAGGCTTACCTTTTCTAAGGTGCCTTTTGTGGATAGATATTGTGTGGTAAAGCTCCAGGCAATACAAGCCATAGTTATGGCTCAGCACTCAGCAACCGTGTCCAGGCATAAGTTGTGGTACAGGCTATGACAGTCCTCCAGAGCCCTTCTTGGGATGGGCCAGGGTAAGGTGCTCAGGAGACCTCATCTCCAAGGCATCCAGATCCCCTTCCTACTGCCATGCCTGAGTTTCTTTAGAAACTGGAAGTACTCCTGGAACCAGTGATAGAGATGTCAAATAGCAGAGGGTGTTTGTGATATTGCTAGTCAAAGAGTGCATCAAAGATAAAGTTCTTCTAGATATTTTTTTGAACCAATGTACAGTACAATAAATTGAGAGCATTTTTATGTATCAGTAATGAAATTAACTCATGTACATGTAAACCAAAGGCAAAAGGTGATATAAATCTTAAGGTTATAATTTAAAAATAAAACCAGATGTGACGGTGAGGCAGAAACTCTCCAGCATTGTAAATACCGAACAACCTTAACTTGACTGTTATATGAAAAAACAACAATTTCTTACTCATCTGAACTGAAATTTTAAAATATAAAAATTTCAGCCATATATTTATTGTTAGTAACAGGAATTGCTCAACCAAATTCCTTATCTCTGATATTGAATATCTCAGTTGTAGGTGAGACCTAGTGGTTGTTCATTATCTGCTAGGGCCTCCTTTCAAGAATAACTGGAAGCTAAACATAATTACAATTTACCCCAGATAAAGCTTGTTCTGAGTGAGTGAATTAAATGAATAGAAGTTAGGTTAGCTCTTCAAATAATTAAATTTTTCAGGAACATTGTGATATGTAGATAGTCTCTGAGAAATTACATTTTATTCCAAATGTGAAAGGTATATATTTCTCTGAATACACATTGCTTGCATTAATCTAATTTCCAAGTCTGAGGATTTTTCACTTTTCTCAGTGTTTATTTTAAACTACTCATTTATTTTTAACAAAACCTCTTTGAGGAATCTCTCAGATATTTGAAGAACTCCTGTACAGATTTTGTTATTGACTATTGTAGCTTCAGGGAGTTTTAAAATTCATTTTCAAACATCAGTTAGGTTTTCTAAGGACATCAAAATGTTGATCATTCTGACTGAAGTTTTGCTTTTCATTTCCTATTCCTCTGGGTTTGGTGGAGAAAAAAAAAATTACTTGAATTTTTATATCATAGAAGCATCTTAAGTACTATTATTTGTGGAGACTGACATAGCAGTTCTGCATAGCTGCTGGGCTATAATTATGGCTCAATTTTTCATGGGTAGGATGTGGCTCAATTTAAACAATATTAAAAATGAGAAGGGGAGAGGAATTACTAATTTATCTCATTCCTTTGCTTGAAAATTGTGAGACAAATTATGAAAAAGAAAAGGCACTTTTTTTTTTTGCTGTCATTAAGTATATTACCTATATAGTAGGTATTTCCTATGATGTGGATTGGTTTGGTCTAAGATCAGAGGCGCAAAGCAGAATGAAGTCAGTATTGTTTGAAGATATATGGCAGCCTGGATTCACTTAAAAAGGGGAATTTCAGTTCTCCTTCTCTTCTAGCTCCATTCATCTTCACTCAAAAGAATTAGTGTTAGTATTGGAACTGGAATAATATTGGATTCAGAAGCAAACAGGAATGCTAGATCTCCATGTCGGCAAATATGTGACTTGAGCCAGAAAAAAACTATTTTAAAACAAGTTCAGCAGCCTTTAAATTATCATGTTTTGTATAAAATGTACACATGTACTTTTCCTTCCAGACTTGAAAGCTGAGACATAAGCAATAACTTGTTGATTTTCCCATCATCCACCTCATCAGTAGTGTTATGACAACAATCAGGAAGAGTCTAGTTATGTCAAATGGCACAAAATTTACCATCTGCTAACTTTGCAAAGTTTATTATGCTGCATATGAAGACCATAATGTTTCCAGAAACTGCTACTGTAAATTTTACTCCTTCCTTTTGCAAGCATCTTGCTACTAGAAAATAATTGTTTTCCTTGGGTTTTCCAGGAAGAGTGAGCAAGTCCTCATTGCCCAAGAAAAATGGGAAGATGTAGAATACATGCAAGATTTTCTTTCTCAGTCTAGATGAATTAATCTTATGTTGCTGTAGATTCTGTTAGAGATCCCTGAAGTAACTCTTGCAAAGCTCTATCTAGAATTTGCAAAAAAACCCATTTTTGTGATTTTTTTCTTTTTTTGAAGCAAGTTCTGCAGTGGTAAAAATGCTAACACTGAAGATTATTTTAACTCCAACTCTAAAAGAAGACAGCTTTCACAATTTGCTCCATAATTCCTAGTCAAGTAACCTGAAAGTGCCTGAAACCTGATTTAGTGTTTCTTAATCTTTTCCCATCAAATCTCAACCAATTTAAAATTAAAAAAGAAAAAAAAATTGATTTAAGTACATTATAGGAGACTTAGTATGTTCAGTTGCTCTTCAGCTGCTCTCTTCAGAAACATTAGCATATGACAAAATGCACCTTCTTTCATTCAACGTGTCGCCAAGTTCCTGCTTATCTATATGAGGTGGCACTGATACCTGACAGAACTGCAGGTGGTGGACATTAGATTCTGGAATACAGATGAGGAAATTGAATACAGAAATTATTAAAGGAGTGAAAGCAACATATGTTGCAAAACCTTAGCAATCATTTTATCTCATTTTCTTTTCTGCTTGCAAGCCATGCAGTAGTTACAGCAACCATCGTTTTTTGTTCAGGTATAAATATGCAAAGATGGAGTGGGAAGGAAAAAGATGCAGAGTTTCTCTCCTATCATTGCACAAATGCTATTTCATCTCTCTTTGTAAATAAAGTTAGTCTCTAAGACAGTTTTAGGAGATCATTTTAGGAGAAGTAGGTCAATGGCATTCAGTGGTATTTCATGAGATTTTGTTTATCATTACTGATTGGAAATCAGGTGAAGTAATTGTATTTTGATGGCAGTCACCCACACTCATTCCATGTTTGCTTAGAAGATGTGAGTTACATGAGGTTTATCTACTGATTCACAAGAGCTTTACCAGTGTATATTCATTTTTCTCTATTCCCAAATATAACCACTTTATTACCATGTTAGAAATTGGAAATGCTTGAGGGAACAAGTAACAGACTTTTCTATTGTCCATCTGCACAGAATAGAAAGGAACTCAATGCCACTACACTGAAGTGTTAGAACAGTAAAATATATACATAAAGAAATAAAATATAGTTAATGTTTGGCAGTTTTCCTATGGTATATCCTTCTCCTTTTTGCATTTGAAACTGTGCATCTGTCTCATATTTGGTGAAATTGTCCGTTATCACCAGAATTTGAAATTTTCAGCTTTTAAGCTGATACACTACAAACTTAAGGATTTACAGTACTTATTTAGCACTTTTTAGCTTCTTGGAATTTTGCTTCAAATATTTGGCAAGTATTTCTGTCCAGTGGTAGATACTATGGAAGCAGAGCCAAGATGTTAAGGAACAACAATCTCTGACATGCTCTGTGTGTGATTATTCCCCATAGTTATATTCTCATCCCATCGGTTTTGATTTAGGACTTCATTAAATACTAAACTGAATGAATTTGCTTTTAAGTTTCTACCTAGTTTAAGTAATAAGTGGACCTCATTTTTCTTTCTGTGTTTAAATTAGCTGATATACATTTATCTATGCAAATAAGTGTCTTTTCAAATGAATGTTTTGTGAAATCCTATGAGCAAGTATTTAAACCAGCATTAGGATCCCAACAAAGCTGTGACAATCTTAATTAGTTTTATGGGCTGAATCCAATTATTTTTTATTGGAAACCATGCTGTGTAATTCCAGTACTTGTTCTTTGTAAAGAATCTACTTCAACTATAACCAAAAGAAAATATTTTTTAAGAGGTTATCAAAATATTGTTTATACAACTGCTGAACTCTTTGCATGAATGTGATTGTCATAACCTGTCAGAGTTTAAGAAGAAGAGACAGCGTTACAACACTGAGGACAGTCATGCCTTT
Organism: Dendrocincla tyrannina; assembly: GCA_035047865.1. Lineage (NCBI taxonomy): Eukaryota > Metazoa > Chordata > Aves > Passeriformes > Dendrocolaptidae > Dendrocincla > Dendrocincla tyrannina. Next base: position 76,326,894 of record JAWWMP010000001.1, read on the forward strand.
TATCTCATGCAGACCAGCCTACCATGGCAGCGTGCACTCTCCAGTGGGTCATCTTTTTGGCTACTCAAGTAGTGCTTTTTCATCATTTAAGACCTACCACTCACCTAATCCTAGGTGATATCCCACTCGGGATTGACTAATGGCCAGCACTAGGGGCTGAAGCACAGATCTCCAAAGTTAGCAGCACAGATCACCCACTGCTTTTCAGTGTGAAACATGCTGAGGGTAGGAAGGAGTGAGGATTAGCATCAACTCCTGTCACCTGTTGAGTAGTAAAATCAGTGGTCTACATTAATGTTTTCAATTCTAATGAAGAAGGTATTATTGCATGTAATTTAACAGAGACCTCATCAGCCTTGTTGTCCCTGGGTAGTGAGAATTCAATCTTTTGCTATTCAAATACTAATTTTAAAGAAGTCTTCCACTGATTCTAGTGATAATAACTTCACCATATCTCTCTTCTTTACAGGGCTGAATGTCTTAGCATTTAATTACTGTTAACAAGACCTTTATGGGAAGAATAGAAAATTTCATGTACTGTAATAGCATTAGCATATTAAATGTAACTGTCAGGTGGCCCTCTTAGGATTACTGTTTCTGACTGAAGCCTATTCAGCTTTTTCTTCATTGTCATTTAAACTTCATTAAGTAGAGAAATTCATTCTTTTTACTCCTTTCCATGACAGCCTTGTAGTCAAAGTTGTGTAAGAGATAATTCTTTTAGTTTGATAGAATTTGGCCTGATTGCATTCTGGCTTGGAATAGTCTGAAAGTTGAGTTAGATTTTTCAAAGACAAAATAAACATAGAAATTGTTCTATGCAGAAATAAATAAATTATAGACTATTAGATTTTTTTTTCTCTTTCAAGGTGTTCATATTTATAGAATTTTGCCCTTAAGTGTACAGATTTGGTTCAATTTTCTTATAATCTGCTTGTGTTTTGGAAGGGCAACCCTGATTAGGATAAGAAAGGAAGAAAATTTTTTAAAATTCATTTTTAAGGTCATAAATCATGACCAAATTAGAGATCCTACAGCATCAAAGTTCCTCTTACTGAATAAGCACAGTTCAATCTTCCAGAAACCAGCTTCTCTTGTTAAAACAGCCAAAATAAGACAAGAAATTGTTTTCTTAAAAATGGTGCATAATATTTTCCATGCTGCACTACTGTCAAGAAGCTTCTGACCCTTGGAAGAAGAGAACAAATGATCGATAGCTGACCTTTATAACAAGAGATTGCTTTTCAGTTTTTCTGACACTAATTAGTATTAACATCTAAGCATTGTTTTGCATTGTTATAATTGGCACTGCTACTAAGATTAGGACAAAAAGCAGGTGATATTGTCATGCCTAGCTGCTTTGCTATTTCTGCCCGGTCTCATTTGCTTTGCCAAACATCATTTAGGTTCCCTTGTCTTGTGATACAAGCATAGCAACTCACATTTCAGGTGCCAGAACACATGCCAGTTTAGAGCAATGAAATATATACACATTTTTTACAACTGATTTGATTTACACAGCTCATGATGTTCCTTAAGGAAGCAGTGAATGCTTTGCTTTCAGGAGATGGCAGCTTTGGAGCACAAGGTCATGTTTGTATCAGGGAAGCATTCATATGGGACAGTGATGATGTACCAGCCTGCAAAAGCATTGCGTGCACAAAGAAAAGGTCTTGGTTTTGGTGTCACAAAAAGAAAACCCAAGCTGTTGCAACACATGCTCATATTTGATAAAAAATAAAGCATCTCTTTTTTCCCCTCAGTCTTTGTTATTTAGATTGTTTTAGTTAGGGATTAGGTTTTGTTTTGTTTTAGTAAAGAAGACTTCTTTCTGCAATTCAGCTTGACTTTCCCATTTGTATCTTTGCACTGTAGAGAAGAAATATTTTTTAATCCTAATGTATATATTTGATTGTGCAGAGGACACCAGCTGATTATTTTCCCCCTTGTTTCTTATTTAAACTTTTTGAGATGTGTCAGCTTGAGTAAACAGGACAAGGATTTCAATGGACAAAAAAAAATACCTTAATTATATAGCAAGTGTCCTATTCCAATACCATATGGTTGAATAAGAAAGCATCAACGATCTCCATGAAGACATTCATTTCTTTTATGTGGAAAAGATGGTTATTGTTATTTAGTTATCAAGACATCACAGAGCTGTTTCCCTCTGCATGTGCTGATGCCCGTGGCTTAGCTGGGCATTGATGAACACCAGACAGACCTTTTCCAACAATCCAGAGCTGGCACCACAGCCTAGGCATGAACACCATGGAAGATGTGACATCTCATATTTCCATCATTTTGACTAAACTTGGTGAAAGTGGACAAAGGAATATTTACCTGAAACTAGAAATTTAGATTCATTCTGCTCTTTTTGCCTAAGCTGAGGGCACTGATCTTAATAGTAATATGATCCACTGGGCCATAGTCTAACTGCCTGTTTCTTGAAAATATCCAAAGTCTTTGGGGAGTCGCTTTGCATCTTTCTCCTTCATGGTGAGTAAAACTCAGGGAGGTGCTTTTGTTTACAAACGAAATGCACAGAAATGGCCTTACCGTGACAGAAAAGAAACAATGTCCCAAAATGCTGAAGGCTACTTGACAAAACAGTGAAATTTCCTTTACTTCTTTCACTGTAGCAAGAATGGAGGAATTTATCTGTAGGAATCATTCTTGAAAATTCCTCACTTCTGAGCTCCTAAAATGAGGCTTCCAATAAGTTTTGTTACTAGGAACTATAAATTAATGGTGTTTAAAAGTTCAAGGGACCTGAAAATCACTGATGTAATATTGTTTTCTTCTGAATGAACACAGGAAAAAGGAGGAGCAAGTCCAGGTATAATTATTCATGCTTCAGATCAGTATCTTATGTTGCAAATAAGAAGAGAGAAGCACAGAGGTCTGACTGTTTTGAGTGGGGACGGGTCATTGAATGCCATTAAAAACATACAAGACTAACACATTATTGAAGGTGAAAAGATTTTTTTTTTTATTATTAGCTCAAAGACATCTTATTTGTGATAATAAAGTCAGTTCTATCACAAAAGAACTTTTCTAAATTGTCTCAGAGACAGAGTTAATACTGTTTGAAAGGTGTGGGTGTCTCAGCCAGGGAGAAAGCAGAGAAGTAATTAGAGGGAATAGAAAGAGACTGAAAACATAGGCAAAAAGTCCTTTTCTAAGGGTTCATAAGAAAAATTAGCAATTACACACCCAAAGAAAACAAATAAATCAAATTCCCAAACAAAACTGTTGAAATTAGAGTTATTTCATTAACAAGAAAATTATATCAAGTAATATATATTAAAGAAAAAAGAACAAGCTAAATGAGCACAAGTTTATTAGCTATGTAGGAACTGCCTAATAAGAGGAACTAAATTTCAAGAATGGAGAGTTACTTAGCAATTGTCAAAGGGTATAAAAACTAAGTAGAAAAGCAACTTGGAAAAGGAAACTTTTCTTCACATATTAACTCAAGCTTCCTATCTAGTTTTGTACTAACCTTGCAAACATGGTGAATAATTAACTTCTTCGTGCAGGAGAGCCATGAAGTGGATTTGCACCGAGAAGAAAAATCTAGATTCTCAAGAATATGGGCCAGATGGCCAAAGGTTTTTGTCTTTTACTTTAGTAGTTTTCTTGCAAAAAATATATTCTCAATAAAATATCCTAAATGTATATTAAGTTATAATTTGGAAATAGTAGAAAACAACCAACTATCAGCAAATCTCTACTTTACAGGAAGGTTGATCTGTAGTTTCTTTTATTCTGTGTTATGGTTATTGTAAAAAACTATCCAGAAACTTCAAAGCTGGAAAGATTCATTTCACCATCCCAGAATTCTTTGCTATTTTTTCTCAACAAATTGAGTTGTATGTCATTTTCAGCTGGTTTCTCCGATAAGCTTAGGCAAGTGTAATTTCATGCAGTGCAATTCAGACTTACATTCCCACTGCGAAAGAGACCTCATCAGTCTGTCTTCTGGACAGAAAGGCAAAACCCTTCAAAATTACTTAGTGTCAGTTGTATTTTCCTTGCAGTGCAACATAAGTCTTCCCTGGGAATGGAATATACCTTGTGCTTGTTTCTGTTTTTGGCCAAGATCAGCCAATGCAATTTTAATACAGCTTTTATATGCGTTTAGAGAACTACATTGTTACAAATAGTGAATTAAATGCACCTTTTTTTTTTTTTTTTCCTGGAGATGGACATGGGTAACAGACAGATTCAGCCTGCACAACAGGGCTTTTCAGATTAGTATGCCAGGCAAAACACCATTTAATGCAAAACATAATGGTGGTGTTGTGATGAATGGAGCACAGTAGCTTGTCTCCTTTTCTCACACTGGCCACCAGATAACCATCAGATGGTAGGAACAGAAGCCAGTATCCTGCAGCAATCCCTGCACGGGCAAAATGCTTATTAGTTTGCCTTCTGAATAGAGACTGAAAATCAGACCGTCTTTATTTTCTTACCCAAGCCCAAGATGTCAGGGCTGCTTCTAGGAACAATTTGATTCTTGTAAATTAAACAAGAATGAGGAAAAGAGATGTTGATCACTTGATTAGTCTTTTAGATGATCAGTGTTTGGGGATTTTGGTCAAGACGATACTCTTATTTTATTATTGACTAATACATACCAGTCTTTGGTAACTCTTAAAAAATTGAAAGAGTTCATTCCACATTATTTTCACATTGTTACCTTATTTTTAGTTATTATGATAACCCTAGTTTCATTTAATTACTGTATCTTTTATTCTAAAATCTTCTCTTTAAGAGGAAGAATAATAAAATCATAGAACTTTAGGGTAGAAGACAAGAATGCTGGCAGAGGCTTTTCATTTTATATTTCAATATTAGTTTGATTATCACGTGACAGGTATAAAGTGATTTACATGTGTTTGAACATTAATTGCCTTTCATCCAATGGCCTCGTAAAGACACAGGGAAAAAATTGTTGTTGTGGATAAACCATCCTGATTTTTTCCTCAAACTATTAATAAGATCAGAGTGTGTGTTGAGTGAGTTATCATAGGTACTTCCAGTATTGAATTGTAAAGTGAGATTTCAGTTTATGAAAACTTCATTTATATAAGAGAATTGCATGTTAAAAAATTGAATTCTTTGAAGTTGAGAAAGTTAAGTGGTTTACTTGCATGAAGTATTGGTAGGAAGGAGGAAATCTTACAAAGTATAGGAACAATCATGTAACAAAAGTGAAGATACAAGGTAAGAGATGCGTGGTAGAAGATATTGGGGCACCAGAGTACGGATTCAAAATTGAAGACTGCTATTTGCAATATTTTTTTCATTTTGATTTAATTTTTTTTGTGCTCAGGGAAATGTTTTTTATGCACTTGCTTTAGCTGTTTGAAAATAGTTTTAATAATGTTTGTAGTTCAAGGCAAGTTCCCTATGTTTAATGGCTCGCCAGACCATTTTCTGGTGCCTAAGGGGCTTCCTGTCGCCTTAAAACAGTGACCACTAACCTTCCTATGCCCCACTCCTAAACCTCCCTATGTGTTTAAAACTTGTGTGAAAACAGCCAGGAAAGAGTTGTCAAAAGAGCATTCAGAAGTTTTGGTTCTGCTGGACTTGAGAAGGGCTTTTCACAGGAGATCTCCTTGGTTTAGGCATTGGGACAGGCAAAAGGGGTGGGGTTCTTCAGTTTGGAGAAAAAGAGATGAAAGAGGTTCTAGACAAAAACGGCTAACTCTGTAAGCCCACAGATGCTGCAACCATATTACTCATGCCTACAACTACATAAGAGCTTCAGTTCTCTGAAAACTACTTTTTGCTTCTTGTTGCATTACCATGCTATTGTCATTGATCCCTTACCCCCTATATGTTCAATCACTTCTTCTACTGCTTTATTTCTCTCATTTTGCAGGGAATCTTTATGAAATTTGTGGCATCATAAATGGTTATATCACTCTCAAAAACACTTTACCTCTGTGGATTAGAGTAGCTTTTTTTATACTACAGTTCATTGCACTCTGAAAGCATAAAAGCTTTCAAGTTGACTCTGTTCAGGTTGCACTTGCCTATTGCAATGGACATTGCACACTTGTAGGATATAGCAGCAGATAAGTATTTAAACTGAAGTAGTCTTTCTCTAACTTTATGTGATACTTCTATTGAATGTTTTCTCAGTTGTCTAGAGGAGTTTCTATGTGGCATTCTTTGTTTTGATTTTCTCACACCTTTAAATGGTCATCCTATTTTGAATTCTCTAAAACATTCGATTTCTTTTTAACTGGATAAAAATTGCTTACTGGAAAATATTGGAGTTCTTTCTCTTGTTTCTTTGAGGGTTTGTGGTTTTATTATAGGAGAGTGATGGTATTAACCCCATATTTGGATTCTTAAGTATAACAACCAAATTTCAGAAGAACTGAGCAGACAGTCTGTTCCATGCAAGTTAATAGGATTTGTTAGATGCAATTTCTCAAAGACTCAACTTTGTTACAGGTTATTTGTTGTTTTGCTGGTTGTTTTTTAAATCTTGGCCCACATACCTACCTCAATTTTTCACATAAATTAGGAGTTGCAATTTTTTTGATAGCTTGTAATTTATCATGTTTCTCTTAACACCCACCTTGTGCTTATCATTTACAAATGATAATCAAAAAAGCAGAAAACTTGGCGTCAAGTATAAAGGAAATCAAATTTAAATTAAATAACACTAGAGGGGAACTATTATCATGCCAGAGAACTCCAAAAAATTGGGCCTGTTTAATGAAAAGAACTAAATATATACAGTAGCACTCTCCAGACAAAGCACAAAATTTGCAAATCCTTTTCCTCTTCTTTGAATTGTATTTCACTTCAACAAAGAGATGTGCCTTTTTATCTTCTTTATGAGGTGTCATATGCATTGTCTAATGCAAATGAAAAACTGTAGCACATGGGTTCAAAATTCTTTTTCCTTTCATGCACATGACATCTTCGCTTCTGAAATCTAATGCAAATAAATCATTATGCCAATGAAAAACAACAATCGACACAACCCAAAAAAAAAAGAGGGTGGTAAGGGAAGTGTAGGTGGTTAGAATGTGCATGAGAAAAAACATCTTCTTGAGTTTAAGAAACAGCACTGCTTTGTTCAATACTCAGGATCTATTCCTGTTTGACTCAGGAGGGACTTCTGCTTCAATTATTTGCCTTCAGAGCTCTGTTTTGACAGCTTAGTTACATTTCCAAATGGCAGTCTGGCCCTTGAGGCCAGGTGATGTCTTCCTCTCAAATTCACACAAATCAGGATTTTATTCCTAGAAACTGTTTGTTGCTTCTGGTGGTTTTCATCTTCTGTGAGTATGACAACTTCAAGTTACACCTGTAGCATGCAAATACTACCAGCAGAGTTGTAGTTATCTATCAAAACCTGTGTCCTCTTTCATTACAACAGTTTCTGTTCTGCACAGGATGCTTATTGTAGTTGGTGGTGTGTATAGTGTAGCTGTTAGTTAATGGCTCAGAAGGTATGGTCACTTGGGAATCTGATATTAAACCCCAGGTCTGGGCGGATCAACTATTAGGTATTTTTCTGATTCTTCTATTAGGATTTATCAGTTGTTTTTCAACTGTTTCCAGATTAATTATCTCTGAATCAAGAAATGTTGCTGAATGTCAAAGGTGTGATTTCAATCACATCTATTTTGTCTTCCAGATCCAATGAAGACTGTTTCATTGCCACTCTTGCCATTAGCTTCTATATATGTTCAACCTCAGGCTTTCAGCAATAGTTTGTACCAATCCTAGGGAAAGGGCTCCCTCAAAAGAGTAGTCCATTGCCACCAGTGCAGACTGATGACAATTCCACAGTAAGACCTCAATCAGGGCAGATTGCTTGAGCACAACTCCGTTTCTGCGATCTCCCAAAGCACAAACTGCTTGTGTTAAGAACTTGTATTAAGAACTATCCTCATTTTTTGCTTCAGATGTGGTAAGTTCAGCTTGTTAATCTTGTTTCAGCATGGCCATCGAATTCATGCCATAAACCTAGAGTAGATCAGACACTAGCTGTTGTATACAAAATGAACCAGCTGTAAATCTAGGGTATTTCAACATCTGACAGGACTTGCCTTAGATTTTTGGTCATGGGCTTGCAACTTTTTTAAATTTGCTGTTGTGATAGATTAGCCTGCTTATACAGCTACTGCTTCAGAGGAAAACCTCTCATTAAATAGCTTCCAGACATTGGAACTGCACATTAACTTGCAGGGAGCTCTAGCTCTCTTAAGGGAATGCAGAAGTACATAAGCCCTGTGAAGAGGGCAGCATAACTATTTCAGAACTTGATCTACAGGCCACATGAAAAAAGGCATTGCAGGAAGGAGAGATTTTGAGTCACTGGAAATTATGCTCTCCCTTAATGTTTCCTGAAAAAGGGAACATTTACACTATGTTGTCTTCAGTGAGTAGTTCAGTTTCCTATCTGCAGAATTAGCATAATGGAGATAAGAATGTGACTTTTAAATTAGAGTTTGTGAAGCAGAAGTTATTGTGCTCAATTTCACATAAGTGCTTAGATGAAAAATAAAAGCATGTGGCAAAGATAGAATTTAAACTTCTGCATATGAGAATCAGAAAGTTCTTGTAGCCAGCTTTCTGTTCATATTTTTTAAAATATTTTGCTAACTGAAAGCTTAAAGCCGAAGAATTATTATATGTTTAGAAAAGCTCATTTGACATGAAATCCTGTTTGTGAGCATAAATCTCTTCTATAAAATAAAAGCAGAATGTCATGTTGGTTTCACAGATTTTTCCATTATAATTTTCTTCTTTTAGTTTTTATGGAGTTAGTATATACATCACAAGGGGAAAATAGACTCTGGAGCCTATTACTGGTAGAAGAAATGCACTTAAAGGGTACGATAATGAAGATTCATAAGGAACCCACGTAACATATTTTGTACAAGTGGCCTTTATTCAAGTTTGTTACTTCTTGCTGAATAGCAGTCATTAGCTGCAAGACATGGCTGACTTCACTTAGAGATCTAGGAAGGGTTGATTCATTGTTGTGACTTTACTAATACAAAATCATGAACCTGAATTAACTAACTGATTTAGATAAAACCTTCTGTTGTCTAATAAGATGTGACTGTAATTTGAATAGTGGTTTTGTAATGTGATGAAGGACAAGCAGATATTAGCTTTGTCTCATTAGCTTACAGGAGAAGAAAAAAAAAGTAGTTAGTTTGCCAGTATGGAACGTGGAATATTTTTTTCCTTAACTCTTAGCTCATGCTGTGTACAAGTAAACCCTCCTGTCTATATCTTCTCTACCATATAATAATGTCAAAACCAAAAAGGAAATGAGATGCAGTGCATCTTTTGGAACACTCTTGTAGTCCATCTTTAGTGGCAATAAATCCCTTTTTGTCTTTCTTGATTCCTCATGGAGGTACTGCTTACCCTGACTGCTGTGAAAATGAAATGGCAGGCACTAGTTTATCAACAGTATGTCAATGTTAACTGGTTTAGCTTTGCTTAGTTGCCCTGTCTGGTCTATTACAAGAAGATAATATCAGCTAAATACTGAATGTGCTGGAAAATCGTCCTTTTCTGTTTGGATGTTTGACAATAAGAAAATGGACAAAGCACATATAATGCTGGTTTCTCAAGTCAAACTCTCCCGAAAGCTTTCTCATGTTTTTATATGGATGTTAGATAACACTTTAGAGTAGATTAAGCTTTACTACTCACTATCATGCTTTTATTGAACCTCTAAAACTGAATTTTATAGAACCATTGTCCATTAAGGTAACAAGAATAAACCTTTTCTTTGGTCATACAAAACCAGGCATTAATCCATATGAATAAAGATTGAGACAGAAATAAGTGCACATTTGTATGGCAATGACTTCTCTAAAAAAGAAGAAGATTGTGTATTTTGTATCAGTTTCTTGTTGAGCTGTTGCTTTCTCTCGTATCTGAGTGACCTTGAATACAGAACAGCAAACCAAATGATTAGCAAAGAATATAGTACTGCTAATTGTATTAAAACACCAAGATATGTGGTGTGGTCAGCATACTGGAGGGAAGGAAGGCCAAATGGACCTTGACACACTTGAGAAGTGGGCCTTTGCAAAATTCATGAAGTTCAACAAGGCCAAGGATCCTGCAGGTGGACTAGGCCAATCCCAAGCACAGAGGCTGGGCAGCCCTACTGAGGAGGACTTGGGGAGTTGGTAGATGAGTCAGCAGCGTATACTCACAGCCCAGAAAGCCAAACACATCTTGGACTGCATCAAAAGAAGCATGACAACAGATTCTCCCCCTCTTCTCTGCTCCTCTGAGACCCCTGGAGTACCTGGAGTACTCCATCTCTGGGACACCCAACACAGGAAGTATGTGGACCTGTTCCATCGAGTCCAGAGGAAAGCCATGAAGATGATCAGAGCCCTGGAACACTTCCCATATGAGATCAGGCCAAGAGAGTTTGGGTTATTCACCCTGAAGAAGAAAAGGCTCCAGGGGAACTTAGTGCAGCCTTCCAGTATCTAAGGAGGGCCTACAGAAAAGCTGGTGAGGGACTTTTTCCAAGGGCCTCTGATAGCACAATGGCATTGTCTTTAAACTGAAAGAGTGTAGGTTCAGATTACACCTGAGGAAGAACTTTGCTATGAGGGTGGTGAGACACTGGAACAGGTTGCCTAGGGAAGTTGTGAATGTCCTATCCCTGGAAGTGTTCAAGGCCAGGCTGGATGAGGCTTTGAGCAACCTGCTACAGTAGAAGGTGTCCCTGCCCAGGCAGTGGGGTTGGAACTACATGGTCTTTGAGGTTCCTTCCAATCTAAGCCATTGAAAAAACTCATGGAAGCTAAAAATATAAGATGCCAGTGTTCCTTTCACTCCTCATAACTGAGTTCCTTGCTATGGATATTATGATGTGAAATATTAAATGACCAGGTTTTGTGCTTCCCTATTTCACAACATAGATAAAGGAACATAAAGCAGCAAACAATACCAGGTTTTTCAATCTCCCTTTGGCTCTGCTGTGTTGGTACTGTCTTCACAGTCTGACTGCTGAGCTTCAGGGACCAGTGCCGAGTCTGGAAACTAAGGCAGCTTTTTAGTAAAAAAAAAAAAAAAAAAATCCCATTGCTTAGTCAAAGGCAGAAAATATTCCAGAATCTGGCTGAAAGCAATCCCACATAAAGGTGGGCTGTAAGATGTAGGATGAGGCCCTCCATGGATACAGACTGAGAAGGCAGTCAGATCACACTGAGTTCCAAAGGCCAGTGTGCTTTTAAGCCTCCAGGAAAGTAAAGAATCTGAAACTGATTCTTTTTATTAAAAGACCCCGTTATTGTATTGACTTTTTCAGAGTGGGGGGATAATGAGTTTTCTGTGCAACTTAATGAAGTATCACCCAAGAAGAAATTATGTAATATGAAATCTTTAGACAGGAATGAAAGAGCACATATTGTGTTTCCAGAATGGCAAAGATTCATTGAGGCTTCACATTTCCTAAAAAACCCTGAAGTGAAAATTATGTCTTTTCATAAATTCTACTGTATCATCTGGACAGGGAGCTGCTTTATGTTTGCATTCATATGGTTTTAAAGCTGTAAGATAGTATCCACAAAATGTTCTGAAACATTTCATTTTTTATCAAATCTGTAAAGAGCTGTAAGGAGTGGGAAACCTTTTGTATTTGCAGCAGTAGAAAGTCTCAGCCAGGAAATACAATCCAGGCAAAATGAAAATGGATTGCAGGTGCTGATCACTGACTTGCAGATGATCAGATGGTTCTTTGCATATAGGAAAAAAAATACACATCACCAGCAAGGCCACAAGCTTGAAAATAATATTGCAATATTTTAGTCATGCTTACTTTATTTTCTTTGTATCTTTGGATGTCGTTTTTTTCTAATACTTTTTTGGATTTATGACTGAAATCAAAATCCAGTATTTACTTCCAAGGCTTAAAGTAAAAGAAAATTGTTTTTCAACAAAGACACAGATAAGTTAAAACATATAGCAGTTTCATGTAATGGTTCTATATGAAAGTTATTTTGGGGCAAGTATTGTTACAGCTGTTATAACTTTTAAAATGGAAGATCCTGTCTTGTATATGTGAATTCTGCTGAATATGATTATTTCCAGAAAGCAGCCATTGAAGAGGGGAAGAAAAAAAAACATTCTATTTTAAAGGAAAGGTTATAGTCAAGGTTAGTTCAGGGTGTCATGAAAGTGTGGCTGTGACAAGATTTAGTGACAATGTAAGGGCAAATTAATGCAAGATCAGTGGCCTGACTATTGATTCTTATCATGGGAACCTGCTGAAATGAAGTCATTATTTAATTACACTTTTACTTACACTATAAGTGGTTCCCAGAATAGACTGCACTCTATTTTGATGTCTCCAGCTCCATCTTCCCTTTTTTTTTCATGCTCATAGATGAGTAGGGAATGGCTAAAAGCTTGCCACAAAATATTAATTTATTATGCTTCACAAGCTTTCATTTCGCCCAAGTTTTAATTCTTCCATTCAGAATACACTGTATCAATTCATTCTGAGTGCAGAAACCTCTGAAGATTTTGAGACCAAAATTTCTCTAGATTTCATTTTTTTAAAAATCAATCTTTGAACCATTTTCCTACTCTTCTTGAGTTGTTTAAAATACTTTCTTTCACTATCTCTAGAAGTAGACTGTAAATTTACCATTCATACTAAAACAAGTAACTTAATTGGAAACTAGAAGATGCTATTACGTAGTTCTTTCGGACTTAAAATACAACAGTAATGGCCTTGCTATATAGAAATCTATAAGGGAATGCTCAAGCATCTGTAAAATGACACCAACATTCACTGAACAATCAAAATTGCATTGTTTCCTTATTACATACTTGATTCCCTCTACACTCTTGATTCTGGATCAGATCTGTTTGGCAAATTTATGACTAATAAAAAATGATCATTAATTCAGGTTTAATTTGTCTTGTGGACCAAATCTCACATTTTTGTCAAATTACACAGATTTGAAGAACCAACAATTAAGAAAAATGTTTGCAGTGTTGCTAGGCTAATGGTTGGACTTGATGATCTTAGAGGTCTTTTCCCATCTAATGATTCTACAAAAATGTGATTGGTTGCCATTGTAATGTTACTGTCTGAAAAAATGGACAGAATTCACCTTTTAAATGCAGGATTATGTTTTTCATTTTTAAAGCATGGACCTATGTAGTTCTGTGTTTGTATAATACACGGTACAGTGAAAACACAGACTTGCTCAAGACAAGAATCTTAAATAAATACTATTCAGGGAAAAATCACAGCTCAGTGGTATCAAATTCCATAAACATTTAGTGAGAGATTTAGAATCATAGAATATCATGAGTTGGAAGTGATCCACAAGCATCATCGGGTTCAGCCCCCGGACCTGCACAGAGCTACCCCAGCAATTACACCATGTGCCTTTGGAGAACATTGTCCAAATGTTTCTTGAACTCTGTCAGGCTTGGTGCTGTGACTGCTTCCCTGGGGAGCCTGTTCCAGGGCCCAACCACCCTCTGACTGAAGAACCTTTTATTAATATCTGACCTAAGCCTCCCCTGACGCAACTTCAGGCCATTCCCTCAGGTCCTGTCACTGGTCACCACAGAGAAGAGATCAGTGCCTGCCCCCCCTCTTCCCCTCACAAGAAAGTTGTAACTGCAATGAGGTCTACCCTCAGTCTCTTCTTCTCTAGGCTGAACAGACCAAGTGCCCTCAGCCACATCTCATATGGCTTCCCCTTAAGGCCCTTCACCATCTTCCTTGCCCTCCTTTGGACACTCTCTAACAGCTTAATATCTTTCCTATATTGTGGCACCAAAACTGCCCACAATATTCAAGGTGGGGCTGCCCCAGTGCAGAGCAGAGTGGGACAATCCCCTCCCTCGACCAGCTGGTGATGCTGTGCCTGATGCCCCCCAGGACATGGTTGGCCCTCCTGGCTGCCAGGGCACTGCTGACTCACATTCAACTTGCCATCCACCAGGACCCCCCAGGTCCCTTCCCATGGCACTGCTTTCCAGCATCTTCTTCCCCAGTCTGTATGTACATCCAAGCTTGTTCCATCCCAGGTGCAAACTTCAGTACTTGTCTTTGTTAAACTTCATTTAAGTTCCAATTAATCAAATAAAGAGAATAAAATTAACTTTTTTTTTTCATTCAGAGCAATGAGTGAAATCAATCTGCAGAGTTTAATCTGATTGTTATTGTATCCTACCATATTTCTGAAAGCTTCATCTCCACAGCCTCTCTTTTGTCTTGTATACTGTATTTTTTTATTATTTTTAAGTTAATGGAAATAACCCATATAATTTACAGACGATAAAAAAATACCTGTAATGAAACAAACACAACCTCTGCAAGACATTGTACTGTACTCTTAATGAGATAGCAAAGTCTTATTTAGCCCCCAGTGTGGACTTTTCTCCTTCAAATTTTATTGTCATTTTGAAACTTTTCCTACAACAGAGAGAAAGTCCACTTATTAGATGAGTAAGTAATGTAATAGTTACCTGTAATAACCATCTCTAGTTGTCGCTTACTAATCAGACATTAAAATAATAAAGAAATAAAATGCAGTACATAAGGGGTTTGCTTGCTCATTCAGTAGCATGTGATTAGCCATTAAATTATAATATAGCAAGACCATTATGTTAAAACTCATAATAGTAAAGAAATTTTTTTCTCTCTCTCTTCTGCACCCATGTCTATAAGTAATAGTGTTAAAATTTTGGCATCTGTTTTGAACTGCTACAGAGGGAATATATACATCTAAATTGGAGTGATAATATGTAAAGGATTTTGTTAATGCTTTTCCTCTGACTGAAGAAATCCAGCTTTAGTGAAATTCTTTCTGGTTTAGCTTGTCTTTCAGTGCCCTTGACAGGGTGAGAGAGAGGGGTGGGAAGAGAAGAGAGAGGCTGAATTCTGCTCTTCAGGATTTCAGTCTTGGCTCAGTGTGTTTTGTTTGTCTTTTTTTTTTCTTTAACTTTTTCTTCTCACAATAGGTGCCCAGCAGTGATTTTTGTTCCATCTCTGGCAGCAACAATGTCACTGATCTCACCATTTTTAAGTATCTTTATGCAGCCAGACACGTTTGTGGTAGGTAGCATGAGAAATGGGGATATGGGTTGTAAAAAGCTGATTATTAGTAGGAGCCCACTTCCAGGAGTCATCTTGTACAAGGAAATATTTCTGCAGCATTATTTTGCACTTTGTTATTCCAATGTTATTTGCCAAAGCTGTCTTTGGGTTTTATACACACAGCTGTAGTCAGTGAGCAGAACTCTGGTGTTTTGGCACATAGTGAAGGACAGGTCTGGGCCACCTAATATATCCTAATCTTTTTTTGTAAAAACTAACCTCACAGCTCCATTTTCTATTCTCCTTGGAAGCCTAGATGTTCACTTACATGGGGAGAAAAACAACAAATCTGACCATGCTCAAGTCAAAAGGCTTCTGGCAGTGGGGTTGCACATATGGGAGAAACTCAGCAAGACAGGGAAGGATGCTGAAAAAATCAAATGAATGAAATGAGGGACAGTTTTGCTATAGACTAAGAGGAGGTTTCATCACTCTCTAGAACTACCTGAAAGGAGATTTTAGTGAGGTGGACCTCACAGAATCACAGAATTGTAGAATGGATTGGGAATACATAGAACAGTTTGGGATGGAAGAAGCCTTGTAGATCATCTCGTTCTAACCCCCTTGCCATAGGCAGGGATGCCTTCCACTACACCAGGTTTCTCAAAGCCCCTTCAATCCTTTCTCACAAGTAACAAGCAACAGGACAGGAGGAAATGGTCTCAAGCTGTGCATGGGAAGGTTTAGAGTGGATCTTGGGAAAAATTTCTTCACTGAAAGATTTGTCAAGCACTGCAACATGTTGCCCAGAGAAGTGGCGGAAACACCATCCCTGAAGGTATTTAAAAGATGAGTCAGTACAGGGACATGGTCTAGTGGTGGGCGTGACAGTGCTGCATAAATAGTTGGACTCAATAACCTCAACAGTTTTTTCCAACCTAAATGATACTATGATTCTATGACTAGTTGCAACTAGAAACCAATTTTACGCCTGCTAGACTAGTTCAGAAAGAAAATTTAGCTTTTCAGCTGATATTATTCTGGAAGGCTTGCCATCATCAAGAACTTCTCATTAGAAGTGTTGTTTTATAAGCTGTAAAAAACTGTTGAACTTTTACTTTAACCTGTTTCATTTTTAATTTCACTTATTTAAGAATAGAACAGTGTCCATCAAATGAAACTTTTGAAAAAAACTCAGCAGCGTGGTAGTGGCAAAATTATATGCAAAATAAGCAGTGAACACAAAAAAGACTACTTTTATACCATGATTTTTCTTTGTTAATTGGAAAACTGTCTTTTGATGAGAGGCAAAAGACATTTGAATATACTGAATTGAAACAGACCTCAATAATTAATTTTCGGGTCATCTATCAAAGGACATTTTACTGACATGGGCAATCAGCAGGTAATACCAGTTTGTTTCTTGGACCAGAGATACTTGTGCTGCAGATTTTAGTTATTTTTGACTTTAATTGGCTGTTATGCTTAAATTATGTTATGTACAGATTCTGAAAATTAAGTAATCATATGCAAATTGACTCTTTCCCTTGCTCTGGAAGCAATCTTTTAAATCCAGGTAGTGAGTGGTGTGTCTGGGGACCTTGAACAGCTTTGAACCTCACTGCACTTGCCCTTGTAAATAAAAACTTGAACCTTGGTAGTTGTTGGTGCAGTATCTATTCCATTCATTCCACTGCTCTTTATAAAAGAAACCAGGTATCTTCTAGCATATAATTTTTCATTAGAAATGTTTCAGCAACTTTATAAGATGTAGATCATTAGTTTTCTACTTAGGGTATTCATTTTTAGAGTTACTGCTGTAAGCAGGGTTTGCTGAATGGATAAGCACAGCAAAATTGTACTTTTTTTGTGATGGCTTGTGCTATTTGGACCAAAGTTTTCAGTCTCAAAATTTGTTCTAATATCCAACTTTAGATATACAGGAAATGATCACGTTTGTGGCATTTCTCATATGCACTGAAAAAATAAAAGAATGGCCTGTCTGTCAAAGCTTTACAGTAGTACTAACTTTACAGTGATATTCCTGTTGTCTTCTCCACTCAAAGAGAATAATATTACTGCTCTGAGGAAATCTCTCCAAATTTGTGAAATACCTTAGTGTTTGGAACACAGCTGAGGCTTTCCTTACTTTTAAAAGGTTTGGAAAGAGGCTGTGGTAGTGTAGTTGACAGTTCATCCATACCGGAGATGGTAATGATGAGACATTTTTCTGCAGACATTATAAATGGCTATCTGGCACTGAGAGTGCCTTTATGGTTAGAGTATGTTTATCTTTGTGGTTCTGGAAACCAGACCACTAGGTGGATTATATTGCTGTATATAAATTGTATTCTGGCATGTTTATAAATCAGGTGGCTTAATCAGATAAAGACAAACAGCAGTGAAGTAGCTTAAATACAAATTTACTGCCAGGTAGCCATTATATAGCACTGTATTTTACTGGACTTTCTGACTTAGCTAGCAGTAAATTCAGTCATTTTCCACTTAGAGACTTGGGTCAAATTGTCATTCAGTCCAATCTGTATGGTCCTTTCAGGTCCAACATGAATGGGGGTTTTGCCATCTGGCAAGGACTGACATCTTATTTTACAAGCTATAGAGCTTTCTTTCACTTTCTTAAAAGGGAACTTGGTGTACTGAGGCAAAAATACAAAAAAAACTTTTCCCTGATCTGGCTGCAGGTGCATTCCTGACTAGTTCAGTCCACTGCACAATCAAGACTGTATTTATTTTGGAAAGACTGTGACAGTCTACTGGGAAGAGTGATACCAGCGGGGACAAGGGTAGTCACAGTTACAAGCCTTCGCCATGTGCACTCTGTCTCAGAACCAAGATTTCAGGAGTCCTCCATGAAGAGCATAGCTGCAGTGGCTGCATCAGCCCTGTGGAGTACATAGGCTCAGCAGGGTGGGTGGTGGTGTGGTCATCGATTGAATCACCAGGAGACCTCTGGAAGCATGACAGATCCAGATTCCACCTAAAAGAAGACTTAAGCACACAAGATGGTTTAATGCCCAGATATCACATCTTTACATGCAGTCACAATGTGACCACAATAGCTGCCCTTTCAGGTTGATGCATGGAGTGGATGGAGGAAGTGATTACTCCTTCCCATGCCTTCCAAATCCTTTTAATATAAAATGTTTAAGCTGAGAATGTGTCAGATAATAAAGTGAGAAGAAAAGAAGATGCACTTGATCTTAGCCAACAGCTGGGAAGTGTGCATCTGGGACAGGGATTTCAGTTCATACTGCAGAGCACTTCCAGCCCACCGAGGATGATATAGTATCGATAAGAACTTTCAAGGGCTGTTGACAGATCTGAAGGATGACACATAAAAGAAAGATTTTTTCACTTGAGAAAGTGAGAACTGTAAATCAATACAATTACAGCAGTTTGTAGTGATACCTGAAATTGCTGCATTTTACACTTCTATGGCAAAATGTCTGAGCAAAAGAAAATAGTCTTAGGCTACATTCTTTACCTGCTTAATATCTTCTTTTAATTTTCGCATTTATAGATCTGCTGGCTTTTAGGTACTAGTCTGTCCAACACAATGCATTTTCTTGCTCAGTTTTGAGTAAAGAAAAAGTAATTTGAAAAACAGCTTACCTGCCAAGAATTTACAAGGAACAAACCATTAAGAAGAATATTTTCACATGGTTGTAGATCCTACTTCTGGTTTTTGCATCAACCTAAAATTCATGGTAGATTAAATGATGAGTTAATACATAATTGCACATATAGTCTGTCTCAAAATAAATAATAAAAATTAAAAAAAAAAATTTGATTGCCAGGTATTTAATAGAGTAGGTTTGATCTGCTTCCTGCAACTGTGAACAAATGAACAGTTTAAACTCAACACATTTTCTTTTGTTGGGTACTTGCTTATTTTAAACCAATGCTGCAATGCCACTTTCTATTAGAACTATTTTCCCAAAATTACAGTACCTTAAGTATAATTTAATAATAGAAGGTATCATAGAGGCAATTTTCTGCTGTATTTCACCCTTCAGCTATCAGGGAACAAGGCAATGCATCTAGTTTTACTTTATACATATATGATTTCAGGTTTTCTTATGTTTATGTGGATCTGATTATGAAGGAGGAAGAAAGTTGAATCTTTTACACAGGACTAGTTGGTTTTAATATGATCCAGTAAAACATTGTTTGGGAAATGTTATACTTCATGTCTTATAGTCATCCAGTGCAAGTTCTTTGGACCATGTTTTTCTTTAGTATACAACTCAGAGACAAAATGCTGAGAAGAAACTTCGTTCTTACTGTAGAGACATTAATTCCCCTACCTATATTTGTTAGGGGAATTAATGTCTCTACACTATGTTTGCCTTAGAGTGTCTTGGAAATAGGACCCCTCTGTTGTTACATTTCGTGTCTACAGGGAAGAAGTTATTGGGAAGGGATTAAAAGGAAAATAAAAGAAAAATTAAAAATGCTTAAATGGTGAGATGAAGATCTACTTTCAACTATGCAGTTCTAAAAACTAAAAGTGCAATACTCAGCAGAAATGTGGGCACACATCCCATAAACAGGTCACTCCAGACCACAGTCATCGTCCCAAGGTGCACCTGAGCATCTGTTAAATATTTTATATATGGTACTTATACTTACAAGTAGCTCTGTGAAAATCAAACAAGAGCATTTGAAAGACCATAAAAGAGGAAATGTTAACATGGAGCTATAAGGTGGTGTCACATGACTTGGGCTCACATAATGCAGTGGGCATTTATGGATCCTATAAATAGATAGTGAACTATTTATAAAAACATAACTCTGCTTATGTGCTACACGGAATATATTACCAAGGTATTGTGGTTCATTATTAGAACCAAACAATGTATCTGACTAGATCCTTGCTGGAGTACCTTAAGGATCTGACATCCTTCTTCATGTTAGAACTCAAGAAAATAGTTAAATATGTTCCTTTTTGATCTCTGTACTTACATATGATCCACACAGAATTTGTTTTACTGTTCTATCTATTGTGCTCCATCTTGTGCTTAATTCACATAAAGAAATTTAAAAGGAGCATGAGTAAAATGTTATATTCAGTTGTGTACCAGATAACTAACATCTTGCTTTGTGCTGGGCTGGAGGGTCTTCAGAAAATAGTCTTTAAAGCAGTCTTTACAATCCTTGATGAACTAATGACTGTATTTTTTGTATGCATAGTCTCTGACACAGTATGACACGTTTATTAAAATAATCAGATTGAATGTTTTGTTTCAAAACCCAGCACTCTTTATGTGGTCTTGTGATTTACATCAAGAAAGACCAAGAATACAGACAACTTGAAAAGTCATTTTATTTCTATGAATATTCCATAGCCTTTTTTCCAAATAGCCCAGGACTAATAATAGAATTTTATTACTTGAATTTACTTGGAAAATGTTCAAAATAGGAATATGATGAGGCTTATCAAATAGACAAAGACATCAAACTTGAAGTTACCAGCTTCATTATCCTTACAATTTTATTTCTCTTTTTAGTAGAACACCCTCTTTCAGTACTGGTCTACCCAGTTCCTACCCTTTTGTCACTGTAGATATGTAGCCCAGACAATTTATCAGTTATGTGGGAAGTCAGCTGTAAGGAATCTACTATCCTTACTTGCTGTGTCTAGGAAATTGCCATTGCCAACTAATTCAGATAGTGGTCACCTTACTAAACAGTGATCACCTTTAAAGTGTCATCATGATTCCATCCATATTTCTAGAGCAGGAAGGAGCTGAAACAAGTTGGGTCAATCAGTTGTCACTTGTCACCTCAAATTATTACATAACTTATCATGAGCCAAGACTGCCAATATCATGTATGTATTTATTTATTTCTTTCTCATCAGTGTGTTCTTGCTGACACCACTCAAATAAGACATCCCACAGCCCCCTGCACCACTCTGCTTCATGCCTTTTATAAGTCAGTGAAAAAAATCCTGTAGGCAGGGAACTAGAGGTACTTGTGAGTGATCAGAACAGTTTTGCTGTCTCTCTCTGTGTCTCTCTGAGAAAACTGGATTTCTCCGTGCTTCTCAGGTGCTTCTTGTGGATGGCACTGTGAATCATAGGCAGTCAGCAAGACTGCTTCTCAGGTATATAGTCCACATTTCAAATCTCTTGGGTGTTATAAGTAGGATGGACTGTGACCATTCTTCACATCATTTTCTTATCCAGATACTGCTGCCCAAAACATCTAAATGCTCAGTTTGATCATTATCTTCTTCTGTGGCAGTTCTCTTTTTCTCAGAGCTTTATCTTCGGCTGGATTCAATTGCCAGATTATCAACAACCTCCCTTTTTATTTCTTCTTTGCACCTGAGCAATATTTAACCTACATCTCTACAACATATTTTTTCCCTCACAGGGAGCACAAAGCCACCTGGTTTTGGGGGTTTTTTTTTGAATATGCAGAGCATAGTTTGGCATTTTTTCCCCTCACCATTCTTTCTTAACGCCTGTTTTAACTTGACTGTTCTGCAAGGCAACTGCACATTGTTGGCCAGTTGTAATCTACACGATCCCAGTTGGGGGTAGAAACTGAGACATTTATTGATCACTCACGTTACAATATATAGAACCGAGGAGCGGGGTATGTTAATGAGGAGGGACGACATGTTAATGAGGGGGACAAGCTATGTTAACTAAGACTTAAGAAATCCAGTCACTATATTTCATCATATGGGTAAGCCTTTCTCCACACCAGAACAACCTGAGGGGAACAAAGGGTTTCTGTATGCCTTGCAACATCTCGTAAAAGTCCTTCCATATCTTGCAAGGGAAGACAGGGCTAATATACATAGATAGCTGAAAACAG
>JAWWMP010000001.1:76348936-76363449 GCA_035047865.1 Dendrocincla tyrannina
AGTATCTGCTGCCCAGGGCTTGCTGGACAATCCCTTCAGGTCTCCTTCTGTTAATAATTGTTTTTCTTCCCCAACAGCACATCATGTCTCTGTAACATCCTCCTGCTTTTCTAGTTGCACAAACCAGGGGTTTCTTCTGGCTTAACTTTAAATGTACACATGAAGATATTTGCACATGGATTAGTGATTATAGCAAGACAAGAGAGAGTAAAAAGCAGCTATTTTAGATGCCTGTGTTTAGGTTGAAGTGAATCTATTTTGCAAGGGAGCATGGATCAGATTTGAATATCTCTGTGCTTGAACAAATCACACTAAGGACTTCTAAAATGATGGTCCTTATGGATTTTCTTTTTGAAAACTATTTGAAATATCCAGTTTCAGGGGATTTTTGGTCCCTGTTGCTTACAGTCACATCCTATTCCATGTTCAGCCCTGTAAATTGTGCTAAATTATAGATGTTTTCCTCATAAATCAAGCCACTCTTATCTGGTGGAGGCCATAGGCATTTCTACACCAGGCTGGAAGAAATGAGCATACTCCCTTTCTAGTGAGATGTAGTTTTGTTTCGTTTTTGTTTTTTTTTTTTTTTCCGTTGGGAAAAGAGCAGACTAACTACCTTTTATTAAGAGAGTGTTTTAAAGTTTATGTTCCAAAAGAGATTTGAAAGTCTAACAGCTGTGAAACATCTTGTTTCTGTGTAATAGAAAACTTCTCATCTTTAGGAAGTGGATGGAAGAAATAATTTCAGATATTTTTCTCCTTACCATTGCCCTTGAAATGCTAGGAAAGTAACAGATGGAATCCGTACCTCAAATTCTGTTTAATGTGGGGTTACTCTAAAAACAGATGAGAATGATAAATATTTTTCCACAAAATTTGCAGGACAGATTTTTTAGCTCAATAATATCTCATGGGATGTAAATCCCCATATCCTGGAGTATTTTCTCAGCTTGCAGTATTTTAAGTCAAAGAAATGTTCATTTCTGCACAGTTTGTTTGAATTTAACTATGTCTTTGGCAGGTGAAGTGGGATTTAGGAACATTTTAATATTTATATCTGAGTGCTTAAACATTTTATTTTGTAAAAAAATAAGACTTCTTTAAAGGATCATTCAGAAGTGAATCAAGAGACTAAAAAACCAGCCTTACACACACAAAAAATTCTTGTTACTGCCACTTTTCAAGTGGTTTTCTAAATTTAGATTTTCTGTATTCAGATTATTTGATAAGTAATTTTCCTAGTTTCCCAAAAATAGGGAAAGCTATTCTTTTCCTCTCTACATAGAGTTTCATTCTCCCTCAAGTAAACATCTGAATGTTTTGTCCTTGTGTTTTTTCGCTCTTGACTTCTGACTTAGAGAAATTCTGAAATTCCAAACAATTCATCTCTTCAACAGTAATTTATTAGTTGATGTACAACCCGGTGCTGTAATCTCTCAGAGACTTCAAGTCATTATTTTCATATAGCCAGTTTCAGAATTGTATGTCGTGATAACTTAGGCAAATTATAGATGAGAGCAATCCGTATAGGCAGTGTTGAAAAATTCTGGTGCTTAACTTTTAAGGTTTTATCTATTGAAATTCCTTTAAAAATGGCTTGCAATGTTTCAGTTTTTTCATCTGTAAAATGGAGAAGGAGTATTAGTTCACCTTCAAGAATTATACACATTCTGGAGCACAACTGACATGACCAAATAAGTATGAAAAATGCCTCAAATATTAAAAGGCATTCGTAAGAGAGGCAATTGCCATATTTTTCATTATTTCAAAGTCATGGATACTTTAAAAGGACATCTCAGTTGGAGAGGATCATGGTTAAAAATTCTTCTTCTTTTTTAATGTTGCACAGTTTGTATCAGATAGTAAATGTTTATTTCTCACATTATAAAACTTCCCTGGAGTTCAACTATATTGCCCTAAATTTTTTCTAATACTTTAATGAACATATTGAACTATACATCATACATTTTCTAGAAAAATACTTTCTTGGATATGAAAATATTGAAATTATTTATCTCATTAAATTCTGGAGATATACTGTCCTAGAATTGTGAGAATCTTGCAGCTGCTTAACTGGCTGTAGTTTTTTATTTTTGTTTTGATATAATTCAAACACAAAGTCAAAGGGACTAGTACAAAGCTGTACTACTCAAATCAGGTCTTCTAGTTTTCGGTCATCTGGGATGCTATGAATTGTTAAAGAGATAGCTATTTTTGTCTTTAACAGGCTAGTATTAGACTAGACTTTTGGGTGATATAAGCAAATATCCTCAAATTGACCCTCTACAACATAAATTCCCATCTGAGAATGGCTGATGCAGTACTTCCATTTTTATATCAGATTGTGCTATAAAAGCAGTGAAGTAAGGTCTTAGCATATAATGAGAAGTACTTCAATAGAGTATTAAAAATCTGATGAATATTTCTATGTAGTTCTAATTGGATACAAACAGATATCATTTCAGATGACATCTGCTGAAAAGAACTTCCTCAATACCTTCACTATTAAATTAATTCAGCAGTAACACAGTGCTCATAAAAACAGCCAAAATATGGACAAGGAGAAAAATCACTCACTTGGATCCAACAGTGAGCAAATCTTCTTTGAAGAGAAAAACAAGCAAAAGGATCAAAATCATCATTACCAGCTAAGCTTTACCTGCTTTTCCCAGTATTAAAAGCAAACAACAACAAAATCAATAGGGAGTTATTGTAAAATGTTGAGAAGATAATGTCAAAGCTATATGGTGAAAAGTAGTAAGCAATTGGGCTGAAGTTTAATCTTTGTCCTGAAGTTAATTAAAGATGAAACGAAAGGAAAAAGGACCTGTAGCTTTTAGGATGGGTGGTCAAAAATTTGTAGTACTCTTGTGTACCCTATAAAGTGTGCTTCAAAATACATCTCAGTTGGATCTTGGTTACATCATTGTTATGATGAGTGATCAGAAAAAATGGTTTTGTTTCCTCAGTTCCAGCAGGTTGAATGCAAAAATCAGCAATTCTTAACTAAAGGTCGATTTTCTTCCTTTTCTTCTAAAATCACAAGAAGCATCCTTATGTTCCATTTGGTTTGAAATAAAATATTTGGTAAAAATGCTAGAATTAAAACTAGGAGGAGCCTTTTTGGACAGAAAGCCCTAGAATTGTACCACGGATTTATCCACAGATATATTAGCCTTTTTGGAGAAGAATGTGGAGAGAGTTCTTGAAGTTAGTCAAGACATTCCAATGTATGCAAGTTAAAACTCTGACCCAGCCACATACACAAGCATTTTATTACATGAAGATGGTGAAGAGCCTTGAGGAGAAGCAGCATGAGGAACAGCTGACATCACTTAGTTTGTTCAGCCAGAAGGGGAGGCTGAGGGGAGACTTCATTGCAGTTACAACTTCCTGATGAGGGGAAGAGAAGGGGCAGGTACTGATCTCTGTGGTGACCCATGACAGGACCTGAGGAAACAGCATAAAGCTGTGCCAGGGGAGGTTTAGGTTGGATATCAGGAAAAAGATTCTTCACCCAGAGGGTGGTTGGACACTGGAACAGGCTTCCCAGGGAAGTGGTCACAGCACCAAGCCTGACAGAGTTCAAGAGGTGTTTGGATTATATTCTCAGGCACATGGTGCGACTCTTGGGGATGGTCCTGTGCAGGGCCAGGAGTTGGACTCGATGATCCTGATGGGTCCTTTCCAACTCAGCGTATTCTATGATTCTACTCCTCTGTAAACTCTTGAGTTAATTAGGCTATGAATAAAATTATGCTAGGGAAACTTACTCATTTTTCTACCATTAACTTGTAGAAGGACTGCACAGAGATCCAAAAAACAATTTAAGGATGCCATTGCCTCACTTTCTTAGATAGTGCACCATGCCTGCTCAGGACACACGTCAGCTTGCTGAGTGAGAAGCTGGATGATTTAGCCAACACTCAAGTGTTAAAAACAGGGATTCCTTTCAAAATTCTCTCCACTTATGGGCCATTTACATGGAATTTCAGGAATATACCTCACTCTCATCTTGAACACCAAATGGGAAGAAAGTAGAAGTTTCCATTTATTATCCAGCAACCTGGTTGTTAATGCATTCATAAAGCTTATGAAAAATAAAATATCTTCTCCTTAACAACTATGGGTAGTTCTAGTGCAGAGGTATTTTTAAAATCTACTTCCAGTTGGATAGAAATTGTTTGTTTCCTTGCAGCAGTTTCCCCCACAAGGTCTTTATGCTAAGGAGTCACTCTGTGATTTCAAATTGAAAGAGTTCCTTTGGAAGCATAAGAAACATCTGTGTCCCTCGATGTGGTTTCAGTTTTGATTCATTTTGCTCATATTTGACAACTTTTAATTTATGACAAGGAATGACAATATCTGTACCTAAGAATGGATTTATTATGTCTAGATATATTTAATGTAACTTTGGAAGAACACCCTTACTTTATTACCAGACAATGTATACCAGCTACTTCGGTAAGAAATGTCCTATAAATAAAAGTAGAGAAAACGTATGTCATATATTTGATCCTTCTAAAGGTGACCAGTTGTTTAATCAGTTTGTCTGATTTTTTATGTCAGAAAAAAAGATTTATGTTGATACACCTGACAATGCCAAGGATTTTGACTATAAAAACAGGTCAAATACATAACAAAGCAGTCTGCAAATGCAGTGTTACAAGAGAGTACCACTTCCTGGCTTTTACCCACAGAAGTTTTCTCCTCAATTATTTATATTTGCAAGTTCACCATTGCAAAATCTGTCTTCTAGATGAAACGATATTCCTCCTAGAATTTCTGAAAGGGGAAAACAAATGTTCAGTAATGAAGCCCTTAAGAATATTGCTTTTGGGGATTTCTGCGTGTATGCAAAACCATGCATTTAGGTAAAGCTGAAGCTGTGAGAAAATATTACAAAATGCAATAATGTAACAGGTACTGCAGCTACTAGACTCAATTAAATCTCTGAAAGGCACTTTTCTGATGTCCTGTATTCCACTTATGCTTACACTAAAATGAAGCTGTCCCAGTAAGTCAGGGAGATAGCATACTATAATTAATGATTTTTCTATAGCAATTTCCCCAGCTATATCATTCAGTGTGATCGGATTGATTTATATGATTTACATAAGGATTGGTTATTTCTAAACTTTGAAGTCTCTGCAGTTTTCTCTGCTACTGCTATTATGTAGCCAATTGCAATATATTTTAAAAGACAAAAAAAGGAAAAAGTAAAGCCCAATCCATCCACAAATGTTACAGAAAAAAAACATTAAAATTTCTGAGCTGAGGAACAGCTCTCCTCAGCAAATGCATGTTTTGAATACTCCCGAATGAAATTAATATCTGCTTTTTAGCTGGTCTGCAGAAATGTATTTAGCTGTGATAGACTCTGATTTTTTTTTTTTAAGATGGAAATGAAAAATGGGCTTTGAAAATGCATTTCATAGCATTTGCCAGCAGCAAGAAGGTGGTTGAAAATCAACTTTCTGTGATAATCTCCGGATTTCATGAGTTCATAGCTTTCTGAAATACTTACACTCTAAGCTGAATACCTTTTATGTTTGGGCTCTTACCAAGATTTCAGAATCTTAGAAGTAAACGATTATTTTTTGCATGAAAGATAATTCAGCTATTGTTGAGGGAGGAAAAAAGACCAGATGGTACTCTTTGAAAATAAAGGTACATAAAAACCAGCTGAAACTGATAACTGAAGTTTGGCTGCTCAGTGAAGCCTTGGTTCGGAAAGGCACTTAGCTGCTGTAACACAGCATTTAACTTTTAGCCTTAAGACTTCCAAAGGAGCTGTGCTATTGGTAATATTTCCCTGAACTACAATTTGGGCCCCTAAAGGTACACCAATACTGCTAAGTGGCAGGTAAATATGGAGCAAGATTGAGAACAGGACTTATCCAATGCTCAGGTCACAGCTTAATTGTTAGCCCTCCTCCTGGATGTGTTTTGGACCTCTCTGTCTGACTCTCTCCAGGCAGTGCACTGTTGGCAGGACAGGCAGTGCCTCCAGAGACTGGCAGGAAGACACCTGTCTTGTTTTGGTCCCCTCTCTTCTTTCCAATGCTAAGCCAAGTATAATCTAAGCACTGTCAAACCTCCTGTCTCACTTCAAAACACCCAATATTATATTTAGCTTCCTTTTACTCCCATTGCTTGCATTACTGATGCCTATTATTCCAAACACTTTAAGCTGAAAAATAACCACACAAAATATTGTGTGTTTTAGTAACTCAGACACTAAGTGGGACCCAGAGGAGATGAAGTGCCAAATTCTATGTGGTAGTATCGGATGTGGCCAGCTTGTAGCAGAAGGTGGTAGCAGTAAGCAAAGTGAACATAAGCCAGAAAAGACAGCAACTGACCTGTGCTTGTATTTTATGTCACCAGCATAGTATATTCTGAAACAAAGGTCTGCAACATCCAGCTTGATCAGCAAGGATCTATATGTGTTTGTCTTTGTCCAAGGATGGTGTAGATATGTCAGATGCTGATATAGATATGTCAGAGACCTCTGAACGAAACCTTCTCCATCTGCTTTCTGCTTGGACTCATCACTTGGCCTCTTCTCTTACAAACTGTATTACTTCTCTCCTAACATAAGAAGGGCACCTTTCTTGCTTGTAAAATGCTGGTTATGATGCCACCATTTTGTATGGGGAATATAAAAACATTTAGAGAAGGTAACAGACACCTGGGTCCTGCCCATTCTCATTGCATGGTTGGAATTTATACTCACTACTTCACAGTGGATTGTGTCTGGAAGTTCTTTTTAAAGCAGTTCTGCAATGTGTCAAGAATTCAAGATTCACAGGGTCTGTGTAAATAGTTATTCCAACTGGCCTTTTGGCGTCCTGTCCTAGCAGACTGGGAATATGATCTGGACCTTTGGCAGAGTAAGATATAATAACTAGTTTCCTATCAGATTACACTTGTTATAAAATAAGGCTCACGTAAATTTTGATATTTGTTTTATATAAATATAATATAAATGCAGGGACTGTCTTTTCTCTCCTAGATATGGTTTTCAAGAATTAGATTGCCAGGAAGTTTTAATGTAAGATGAAGATCCTACAGGTATATGTGCAGTCAACAGAGGTGTCAAAGTGGACTTGGGAAGGTGTGGATGGGAGAACATGTGGATTCCAGCTGAACTTAGAGGTCAACTAGGTGCTGACAACTTGGTGTTGACAAGAGTTCTGGAACTGGGAATAAGCATAATTTTAAGCTTGAAAGGAACTTTGCTGATGAAACTCTTAGTACCCACAAATAGACATGTCTGTGGCTTTAAGCAGCAATTTCACTTTAACATTGAAAATTCCCGTGTTGACCATAAAAATGTGTATTACTTACTTCCTGCTTTGGTGCTAGTCTCTTTGTAAAAATTGACCTGTTCTAGGTTTGGAGATACAAAACAGTTGGATAAATGACTCTGAAAGTAGTTCAGATCAGTGAAAGTAATAAAATCCAGCTCCTCTTGAATTTGGATTTTCTGCTGTTTAATAAAGTGAAAGTTCCCCCTGGTGCTTCTTCTAACCTGAAGTCATTCATAGCATCATTCTTCCATGTAGAATCTTTGATATCTATGAGGAACTGACCTCATCTTTCACTCTTTTCCTCAATAAAGGCAATAATAGAGCCTCTTTGCTCTTCTTCTCTCAGCTATTTCAAAAAAACATCTCAAATCTTAATGTACTGACACCTGAAGTGCTCAGTCAAATTTGACTGAAATCACCTGACAGCTCAAAAGCTATTGGAAAAGGGTGGTTAAATATACCTTCACACACATCATCTGTTGTGCTAGTGAAGTGCACTTCCCTAGGAAACTAAGGCAAAAATCCCTTCTGAGCTTACTCAGAAGCATCTGCTATATCTCATAGCAGAACTATTTTTTTGTAAAAATGTCAGGTGTAAAAATTATGCTCCACATAGTTCTCTGAAAATCAATGATTTAACATCAAAAAGGGAGAAGCAAATTCCAGAGGAAAAAAATGTAGTACAATCCTGATAATACAAACCACATCAATATGTTTAGCCAGTACCACTATAGTGCAAAGTCAGATTCATGCTTTCAGCACAAGTTACCAGGATCATAGAAAAAAGCTTAATCTCTTCGAATTCTTATTACAAGTGTTGCATTTATTCATGAACCAACAGAATGAGTGAAAGGAGTGTCATTGCTTTGAGATCTCCTGTCCAGGAATTTTTGAGGAACCTGCAGCCCTTTGTCACTGCTCTAGATTGTCACTCCAGCATGAGAAACTTGTACTTCACTGCACCATGACAAAATGCTATTGTGAGTAGCACCTAATGTGCACTTTTAATCCAAGTTAAAAACTCTGGCCTGAAAATGTACATTGTACTAGTACATATAACTTTGAAAGCCTAAGATGGAACATTTAAATATGAGAGTGAGGAAAATAATATTTACCTGAGGAACTTCACATGTAGTCAAATGTGATCGATTTGTTGATTCAAATTTAGATATGGAGCATTCACTGGATGTCTTCCAGAAGATGATTTATCCTACCTTTCAAGAGATAAGATAAAAAAACATACCAAAAGGGCCATTTCTCTCCACTGAACATGGAAGGCATATTGTTGAATAGATGCCCAACATTTTAGTGACTAAAAAAATGAGATTAAGAATCCTTGCAAATAATGAAGTCTTACTCAAAAATCTTTCCCCAGCCTCCATGTTCTGTCTCCAGGAAGTCCATTCCCTTCTAGTGCAAACTGTAACACCTGTTGCTAAAAATTTATATCTACACACTGCTTCCTTCTGTCAGCTGTGCCCAGTGTTAATGACTTAGACTAAAATCCTAAACTCATTGGGTGTCTTTCCATTGTCTATGTTGTCTCTTTAAAGTTTGCCATGTGCCATGCTGATATGTAAATGGAAATGCATTAGACTGTTGTCTATAATACTTTTTGTCACTTGGGATATTGAAAGCATACAAAAAAGGAAAAAAAAAAAAAAAAGCCCAGAAAACACCAAACCCTATCTGATCTCATTATGAAACTTTCTGAGAAGACAAAAGGGTATTTTTGTCTGAAAACAGAATTACATCCCTTTGTCATGGTGCAGTTCTGAATAATTTTATAAAAATCATCAAGATTATCCAGGATTTACTGTGCTTTGATAAAGAGGAGATTTTAATCTAGTGATGGTGTGACTGACAGTTCTAGCTTACATAGGAAGGGTGAGAAGTCTCTTCAGGATCCCCCGCATTAGAATCAGTCTTTTACTATCCAGCTGATTCCCTGGATGTTTTTCCTTCACTTTTCAGTAGATTTTGTGTGGGAAGGCTGGGGAGACAAGCACAGCCGTGAGTAGGGGAGTGTTGATTTTTGCATTCCTGAAAGTTGCTGCTGTGCTAAATGAAGACAATTGACAGGAGTCGATTAGTCTCATAAGAGGGTGTTATTAAGGGTTGAGCTCTTTTCACAAATAGCCCCTTCTGCACTTACTGGTTGAGACGCATAATCTCAGCAATCCCAAAATTCACAGAACAGGAGATTGATTTCCTCCTTTTTCTTTTTCTTTTTCTTTCCTCGCCTTAAACTCTGCAGGTCAGTCCCACCCCAGGGTGCATCCGGGCGTTAATGAAGATGTTGTACTGCCCTTACTGCAGAGGACTTCCCACTGTGAAACCTTGCAACAACTATTGCCTCAATGTAATGAAGGGCTGCCTAGCAAATCAGGCTGATTTGGATACTGAGTGGAATCTGTTCATAGGTAAGAGTTAAAATACTAGTGAAAGGAAACGCTGGTAATAGCAAATATCTGCTGAGTTCTGTGAGGTTAGAAGACACTGATGGTCAATATTCGGAATGAAGCAACTACTGATGCACCTCACTTTCTAATTGACCTTCTGGGCTTGTATTGAAATAACTGTTTGCCCTGCCCTGAGCCAGTCACATCTAGTATTTTGTATTTCAGAAGGAACGCTTCTGAGCAGAATTATTACATGCTATGTGAAATGTCAAGAAAGATTTGGTTGAGGATTTGATAACAAGCTTAACATGGCAGAAATAGTATGCATTACAACTGAACACCAGGTTTTTGCAAGCTGAGAAGATAATAACATTGTATAACATCCAGTCAACATAAATCACGACAGATGCTGTTCTTAATTCTGGTAGTATATAGGCAAAAGACTTTAAAAGTTATACACATGAGAAATGACTAATTCCTTATTATTGCCTAAAATGTGTTAATGTCTCCCTTTCAGTGTACTGAATAGAAAGTACCAAACATTTTATCAAATGTTAAATTGGAGCATAAAATATGTATTTAATGAAAACTGGTACTACAGTTTTATTCACGTGATTCCTCACTCAAGTAAACTAAGAAAACAAGAAATCTCCCTTAAATAGTTTTTAAGTTATCTTGTAGCAAAAACAAAACAAAATGAAACAAACCACCCCAAAACAACCCCAGAAGACCCCAAAACCAAAACAAACCCCACAAAACATAAAAAACCCCATAAACCCCCAAACAAAACCCCTCCTATAACAGTAATATATAACAAGAAATAAGAGTTTTAAGTTGCTTTTGGTGATGACAGGATGAGGTGAGAAATTAGGCAAGGCTCATGATAATATAGAAAGAACAGAAACAGCTAGTTATACCAGTCACTAATGAGCATCATAGTTTAGACTGGATTTCAAGAAAATTAATGTAGCTGGGAAAAAATGGGATAAAACTTTCTGTATTGCAATTGAAGAAAGGAAATGTTATTTTCTACTTTTGGAAAGATAAAACATAAGTGATCTCATTCTGCTGAATTTCAAACCCCACTGACCAATGTGACTTTGAAAATTTGACTCCGATTCATTCATGGATTTTTGCTTTACTCAGCAGTGCAAGATGGATAGGGAGAAGAAAACAGGATGAAAAATGAACCAGAGTATAATATTTGAAAACGAGCATTGAGTGTACTGTAAAAATAGCATGCAAACAACACTACTAAACAAACGATGTACATACACATGCCTCCCCACTCCCTTGTACCAGTTAAAGGGGTTGACATCAGAAACAGTGCTGTATGGAGGGATACCCATGGGATAACTGGTGTGAAAAGGAGAGTCCAATCATCATCAGAAAGCTAAGTAGGAGCTGATGTGAAAACAATGCACATATTAAAGACATTGCATAAGCTATTTTCCCTTTGTTATTAAAGAATAAGCAAAAGCTGAGATTTCCCGATTTCTGATCAAAGACAATAATCTAGGCTTTTAGAAAAAAACCCTCCAAACATTTGAACTAAAATAAACAACAGGGTTTGTTGTATCAAGGCATGCACCTGTTTAAATCAAAAGCTGAAAGGTAAGGTTTCAGGTCTTAAGAGAAGATTTCCTTTTCTGGTGCTTTAAATTCAGTAAGAGTGCTGTGCAGGGTGAGGTATGTGTTGGAAAGTGTGGAAATGCTTAAAGATTCAGACTTTCAGAGGCTTTAATGCAAAGCCCTTGTCTTCATCAATGTTTTTCACACTTTTATTGTTCTTGCTCTCAGAAAAGAAAAACTGCATGAAACCTTGTACATTATGTTAAAACATAGTGCTAATTTATTAAATACTATGTCAATCAGGCTTATATGCAATTATCCCTGTAGGTCAGAGATGACAAGGCAATATACAGTACAAATAGATTAAATCATATTTCCTCTTTCTTCCAACTATACAACTACCCCTCTATACCTTTATGGGGAAGGCCATAGGGGAGGAACAGAGATTTTCATGTGTTTGGAAAAGGTATTCTGTTTTATCCCATTTTTCAGGCTTTTGATAGCTTTGTTGAAGAAAAGAGTCCTTCCTTTATGAAAGATTGAAATGAGGCAAGTTGTCTCTGTCTCTGACAGCTGTCAGAGGCTTTCTAATAACACATGCAATTCCCTTAGTAGTAAACCCAACAAAACTTCTACTCGCTGAATTAAAACGAACAACAGCACTTTACAGCACCACTGAGCTATGGAAGATTGGAAATTATGCATGAGCAGTTTTTATCCCTATTCCGATACCAGGAACCATGCACCAGGAAAAAAAAAGCAATTTTGTGCAATAACAGTCTCTGCGTAGGCAGGAATCCCAAATGCTAGTGCATATTCATACACAAGATAGTTTTGCTTAGTTCATAATCTGTGCATTTCAGACTGTTTTGGCAAAAGTTGGTACTAGGAGAAAACTCTCAGTTATGTTTGTCTATAACTAAATTCTGTGGTTTGGACTGAATGTCCTGCTACTGTTCTGTAGTTACTGTAATAGTCCAGCAACAGCAAAGAATTGCAAATGAGGAGGAGCAGAGGAAAGTAAATGGGCTGTCTCACAACAGGATGTGTTGCATGTTTCACCTAGTTTATAAATATAGAAGTCAGAACTGAAATCACATATATATAGCACTAATAAATCTTGCCTCTACTTTCAAAGCTAGGGAGAGTGGGACAGCTTCCCCTAAACATCTGGTGCTTTCCAAGATTTTATAGACTGTGAAAATTGGTAAGAGCTGAAACAGCTGCAGCAGCATGACACATGGTTTATTATATATTTCCTGTTTGTGTTACCTTAAGGTCTGTGTCCTTTTTGTGTAACATTTCATTATGGCCTTTTTGTATTTAGTTGCCTTCATTATGGCACAATAAAAGCCAAATGTAGCACGTCTTACTGTAGCAGATCCTCTGCAACTCAGAATTCTGCCTGAGAAAGGAAGACAGTCTTTAATATCATAATTATAAAACTGTAATGACTAAATAGTCCTTTCAGGTATCTCTATAAAATATTTAAGGGGTATTTAAAAGTAAAGCCACCACACTGATTTTGAAAATGTGGATTTTGGCAAAGCTTGCTTCTGAAGTTTTGCCTGTTAGTTTACCTATCATAATCTCATTTCTACCAGTCTCAAGCAAATTTAGCAAATGCAAGCTAAAAAGAATGAGCAGAAGAGCTGTACTGCTGAGGAAGGAGATTGCCCGAGGGAGGAGCTGTCTGATTCTGTGGAATGGGGAAAAGGGGATTTTCTCCGTCTCATGGCCCAACAGATACAGTCAAAATTATGCTTCTCCCCATGGAGCTATACCAGTTAACAGCAATAAGGATAAGGGATCTCACTGTTCTGTCATGGAAACATGGAAGAGATGGATAAAACCGTTCCCACTTATAAAAATTCAAACCCATATATCTTAGGGAATGACATTCAATTTTAGCAATACTGTTACTCCTCTTTGTTAACCTGTATTTCAGTCCCTGTTACTATCTTAAAATTCTTTGATTTTCCCTAATCTTAAGTTTCCTTACAGTTGATCACTTATTTCCCCTTAACCACTCTTTTTCTCGAGCAGAAATGTCAGTTGCAGAATGAGCCCACTTTAGTGGACACCACACTTTCTCTTGGTGCCTTTGTTCAACTTCAGAATCAACATTCGTAAAATGATTGTTTCCCCGGAAGCAAGTGCATCTCATTCTGACAGTTCCATTAATCACAGGTTCAGGGTGGCAAAGTAGCCATGACCCATTTGTTTATTTGGGATTTGTTTCACAATTACCATTGGAGTTAACTTTCTTCTGTCTTGAGGCAAAAACGTAAATGATACTAAATATGAAAGTGTAACAAGATTATGAGCCAAATATGGTAATCGAATATGATAATGCAATTCAGCACAACAGAAAAGTAAAAAATCCAGGCAGTTGTTTTAAACATATCAATTATTCTATTTGAGCTTTGCTTTTGTGGACATGTAAAGTAATGCATAAATGCTTTGTTGCTGTATTTCGAGATAAGGTGCAATGACTGGGTAGTAGTGTAGCAATGCAATCCGTGGAGGTTTGACACTGCATGGCTATTTATAACAGCAGAACTTACAAGTCTTTTCTTCCAAAGAATTATTCAATGATAAATCAGACTAACCTTAATCTTATACCAATTTTTTAATAGATGGGAGATTGTGCAAAACACTTCAGAAGTTGTGCAGTAACAGAGATGTGCAAATAACTGTGATTCTCAGCTCAGGATTGCATCCCTGTCTGTGGAAAGGAACCAAGTGGCTCCTGCACTAGTTCATGTCCACAACTGTCCTTCTGCTTAGACTGGAGAGAAAGTGACTTTGCTATTAGTGTATTCAATATTTTACAAGCTCTGTAGCATAGTAAGACAGATCAGCATGTAGTGTGTTCACACTTCAGTACTCAAGGCCTGCAAGGCTGGCATCCAGGCTCAGAGAGCCAGAGACACCTTTTACTGCCACCATCCTGCTAGAGTTCAGCCAGAGAAAAAAATTGTACCTGGAAGGCTTCAATTGTTGCCTTAAGGAGTGAGAAAAAAACTGCAGACAACTTTTAGTAGGAGATAAGAGCTTTAATGAGCCAACAGGCACCAGGAATACATTCACACAGGAATCCTCCCTCCAGAACTAAGTTACAAGATTTTATAATAGTGTCCATCCAATCCCATTCTGTTATTTCCCCCAGTCCTGTCCTGTTCTGCCCCCGGCACACCCCCTCTGGAATTGGGTCTGGGGT
>JAWWMP010000001.1:76363570-76380531 GCA_035047865.1 Dendrocincla tyrannina
ATATTACTAGTACATTAGATCTACAATAATTTCTAACATCTATAAAACTGAAAAATCAAAAATCAAAGAAACCCTTTAGGCATCAAATAAAAGCTTCTCCTTCCACTGTTGAAGTTATTTCACTTACTGTCATTACAGCAGCTCTGCATTGCTGATAAACTTTCTTCTTCTTGTGTTTTAAGAATCCTTTTTTCCTTCCCATCAGTATGACTCAGACACTGACCTTAGGAGATCTCCTGAGGCAGAGGATAGCATGCAGCTTCACTTAGAGCAACTAGACCATTTTAAGTAAAACTCCCCAAGAAAATCTTATCTACTTACTCCTAGTGAAAGCTTTAGTGCTGAAAATATGGAATCAGTTTTATTTACTGCTTGCAAAAATCTTCAGATCTCTGTGTGTTCTTTGTTCTGTGGGCAAGTACAAGGATAAACCTTTCCACTTTGACACTTCAAGACACCTCCTGGATTTGACTTTTTGTAATGGCTTATGACAAGAATAACTGTGGTCTTCAAGACTCTCTTTGGTCCATAGAAAAATCAGTCTAGAACTGTAATAGTAATCCTATACTATTTTCTTGTTCTTGTGTACATGGCTATTGTTAATAAATACAGACATAGGTGTGTAGGCAACTGCATTTTATGTTCATGAAAATAGGGAATTACTGAAGTGTATTGAGATAATATTCAAAACAGATGGGAGTTTTTTCATTCCTTCTTTTTCTAAAGTGTACAGCATAGAATTGTAGAATTATAGAATTTTAAGGTTTTAAAAGGGCCTTATACATCATCTGTTCCCAATCCATGCTGGCATGGGCAGGGATACCTCCCACTAGGTTACTTACCCAACTGGCTTTGAACACCACCAGGACTGGGACATCCACAACCACCCTGGGCACCCTATTGCAGTGTCTCACCACACTCACAGTAAAGAATTTCTTCCTGATATCTAAGCTAAATTTCCCCTCTTTCAATTTGTACCCATTATTCCTTGTCCTATTACTACAGTTCCTGACCAAGAGTCCCTCTCCAGCTTCTGTGTGGGCCCCCTTCAGATACTGGAAGGTTGCTATGAGGTCTCCACACAACTTTCTCTTCTCCAGGCTGAACAGCCCCAACATGCTTAGCCTGTCTTCTTTGGGGAGGTGCTCCAGTGCTCTTATCAACTTGGTGGCCCTTCTCTGGACTTGCTGCAACAGTTCCATGTCCTTATGTTGGAGCCGCAGAGCTGTACACAGCACTGCAGGTGGGGTCTCAACAGAGCAGACTAGAGGGACAAAGTCACTGTCTTTGACCTGCTGACCATGTTCCCTTTAATGCAGCCCAGGATTCCATTGGCTTTCTGGGCCACAAGCACTCACTGCCAGCTCATGTTGAGTTTTTTGTCAACCATCACTCCCAAGTCTTTCTCCTGAGGGCTGCTCTTAATCATTTCCATCAAATGCATGTCACTCCAATTTAGAGGCAAGGATGACATGCAGGACGTGCATGTCAAATGGTCAAACATTTTGCCTAAGTTCAGGTAGATGATGTCAGTTGCTCTGTCCCTATCCACTAATGCTGTAGCCCTGTCATAGAAGGTCACCAAATTTGTCAGGCATGATTTCCCCCTTGGAAAGCAATGTTGGCTTTTACCAATCACCCCTTTGTTTTCCATGTGCCTTAACACAGTTTCCAGGACAATCTGCTTCATCTGTCCCTTGCGCGTATCCTTGCACACTACAGATCAAAGACTGGAAAGCTGTTGTAACTCAGTAGGCAAAAGTCTTGCTTCTGCTTAATCATAGTAAATAAGAGCTAAAATCTTGGATTTTAGCAACCTTAGTTACCTGAGACTTGAATATCTTCCCTCTAACACCTTCCTCCTTAATCATATGAAACTATGCTGTGATATTTTTTTAAATGTTAGCCTCTTATAAAGACATCATAAGACAATTATGTCAGCTCAGGTTAAAAATATATAATTTACAAATGAAAAGTGAACTTAACTTGACAATGCCTAATTAAAAGATTACAGTATTATACTTTTGAAATTCTCTAATAAGGAGTAGCCTCCATGATCCCATATTTTCCCCTTGTTTTCCAGAAATAGTAGAATATAGCCTACAATCTAAATAATCCTATGACTTAAAGTATATAGGAGCGCTCCTGAAAAAAAAAAAAAGAAAAAAGAAGGGAACATCACCATTCAGTGAGGTAAATAATATGAAGAAGAGGAAAACTGTATATGTTATTTCCCTTCTTTTTCTCTTGCTGAGAAGTATAAAGGATACACAACCTGGGCATGTAATTCCTCAGATGGTAATGAATTCAGCCTGAGAGAAGCTCTCTGAAGTTGTGGGACTGCCAGCAGAATGCAAATAGCACCAGCATTTGCCTGCTGCTTAAACTCTACTTACCCTGCCAAATCTCTGTGCCTCCCCCTGGGGCAATACAGATTCTTACAAGCAACTCACAGCATCCCTTGCCCTGCATATTTGGGTCAGGATGTGTCACTGAAGAGGATTCCCTTCTGTAGGACTGTGGGGATCTTGTGCTCCAGTTACTGGCTCAAGAGGGCTCAGATTCGTCTGGCTTGATCTTGCCAGTGACACCATTGACAGCTTCTTACTAGGGGCATGCATCCTGAAAGGATGCTAATGGCTTCACTCAGAGGGACTTGAAAATTGCAGCTCCTGAAGGCAGGCTGTGGATATCTGAAGATGCAGATATTTAGTTGAATGATAGCAACAGACTTCTTGGGCCCCTGAGCTTTGATGTGACTTATGGAACTGAAGTATGGTGATTAACTACTCCATTTTCTTTAAGGCTAGAAAGATATTAGTACAGGTGAAACAATCGCCCATCATCATTTCATGAGACAATTACAAATGCATGATCAGATTCAACCATTCTACATCTGTACACAATTCTCTTGAACTGTATGATTTCTTCATTTGTAGGACAAAGCTTCTTAAATCTTGAAGTGGTATGCAAGCCACATAC
The DNA here is from genome assembly GCA_035047865.1 of Dendrocincla tyrannina. NCBI lineage: Eukaryota > Metazoa > Chordata > Aves > Passeriformes > Dendrocolaptidae > Dendrocincla > Dendrocincla tyrannina. The sequence goes on from JAWWMP010000001.1 coordinate 76,366,553, forward strand.
TCAGCATTTTCATTGGGCACAACAGAGCCCTATGTTGACTGCAGCACTTAGAGGTTACAGCTTCTTTTGCAAATAACAAGATGTATCTGCATTATCAAAAAAGTTTAAAAGACTGTATAATGAAACCATCGGACCCAAATGATGACATTTTAGTTCCATTTTTATTCCTTGTCTCCAACTCCTCACATCATTTTACATGAAAGTGGAATGTCTGTCTAGTACTCATGAGCACAGTTTGGAAGCTGCATAAAATAGCAAATTTCTCTACACATTTTGGGTAATGCTGCAGAAGCTATTTTGCCACTGCTCTTAAAACACAATGAATTAACACAGGAATCTTAAATAAGATATCTCTAGAATCAGGAAAATATGTTAATTATTTATTGCTCAGATACTGTATTTTTTATTACTGTTGTTGTTGTTGTTATTTTGTGCTTTTCCAAGTCCATAGCTGCAACAATTGGTGGGGTGTGCTCCCTCTCTCCCGTCCTCCCCCCCAGGTCCTCGTGGCCGTGCCACGCGGTCTCCTGAGGTCCCAGTAAAGAGATCCACACACGCCGAGGACAGGAAGCAGAAAGAGGGATTTATTCACCTGGTCAGGTCTTTTATAGACTTCTCAGCAGGGAGGGTTCATGGGGAGTGATACAAAAGGACCAATCAAGAAAGGTTTCACACACCCTGGGTGGGGCTTACATACTAATTAGGAAGGCAAGGTGTTGCCTTCCAGGGGCGTGGGAAAAAGGAAAAGTCAGCAAAAGACCTCATTTTACAATTGCAGTAACAAACTTGGGTTTACAAAACACTTTGATTGTTTTCTTCATCTTCTCCACTGGCTTCCTGTTACACATAGCTGTGCCCTCTCTAGGAACTTCTTACTTCCAGGAGTGCGTAAAACAGTGCTGCTCTTTCTGTTCTAGGTTGCCATGTATATTAGCACCTCAAAAGACTTTTCCCTTCAGTGGAGGATTTGATCTCTCAATTAATTGCATTTATGTAAAGCTTAATCCCTGTTTGCCAGCAGAGATATCCCTCAGGCACTTCACTGTGCTGATCTCCCTGTTTCACAAGCCAGGGAGCAGATGGGAAATACTGTGCCTCTCACCTGGACTGGTTTCCCTCCTGGTTAGGGGGATTTGAGGCAGCAGGTCTCTCTGACATAGGACTACGAATGGAGCACCCACGCAGACTACTTGGCCATGCTCTTATAGTTCAGTTACCTCAAAGATCTACTTCGATGCAGTTGTGGAGGTTTTTAAAGGAGTACAAATCCAAATGAAGAACACATGATTTCTTTCATTTTGCCCAAGCAGGAGTGTTTAAATATAATTTTAATTGGTTTGAACTTTCTACTTCAGCTTTGCTTAACTGAGGCAATGGTGTATTACACTAGGAAGGGAGAGACTGATGGTATTTCTAAAAACATATCTTCAGTTACATCACTTGAGCTGGTCTGTATTGATAAATTTGAAATTATCTGAATTCTATATTTTAAAAAATACTCCTATTTTTAAGGGAAAAAATAATTAGAATGTTGCCCAGAGGAGAACTGAAAGTTTTATTTCAACTTTTTTCTCTCTCTATCAATTTTTCTGTGTTTCATTTCTGCTTGAATCCAGCTGTATTTGAGATCATATATCTGAGAAAAGTGATTTTTGGAACCATCACACCCTTTTATACTTTTAAAATATTTTGTCTTGGATGGAATCTGCATCTATTTTAGAAAACTGCATAAATAGGAAACAGTTTTCATACACTGAAAATAAACAAATAAATAAATGATTAAATAAATATTTTAAATTATCTGGGGGGTTTTCTGATAGATTGATTTACCAACTATTTCAGATTCTCTAAACATCATATTAGAAACAAATGCCAAGTTATGTTCTCCATTATTCAGGTAAATGTAATGGAGAGATACATATAACAGAGCAAATTTGCTCCACAACAAGTAACCTCCTTACCTTACTGCTATTGAAACACTTGGTTACATCTGATAATACTTTGCTGTGTTCATTATGCAATATCAATAAAAAGTGATCTCTTACCACAATGATGTCAAAGAAAATTGAAATTTATTTGCTTTGTATTATAATTTTGAGCCATTGCTTGATGAAGGCTAATCTGTTTATGATAATAGTTTAGGTAATGTATTATCTATTCACAGTCACATATTTATTTTTGAAATACAGAAACAAAGCAGTATTGGCAACCCACCTTAATTTCTCCTTACAAGTAAATCCTAATTCTGCACATGAGCAATATACACACACACACACAAATAAAGTGATTTTGGGTTGAAATTTATCTGCCAAATTCCATTAATGAGACATTTTGAGGTTTCTTAGTATCATTTCCTTATCCTTTTTCAGTCCTTGAATTTCAAAGAAAGCTTTAATTTTGCATTTCTTGAAGACTAAAAACTGAACTCAATCCTCACTAAAAGAATTAAAATGTGGATGCTGTCAGCCTAAATCACTAAATTTTCTTTACTTTTTGACTGCTTATGAAGATTTTTTTGAGCCATACGTATTTTATCCAATATTGCCAAAAGCTCCAAACATTTTTAGCAAAACCTAATCAAATGTATAATTTTGTGTGGATTTCAGATATTACTATTATTTATATAAAATATATGTTACTTAATGTAAACAAAATGTTTTGGGTTTTTTTCCTAATGAAGCCACATAGATATACAAGGGCACAGATTACACTCCATCAACATTCTTGTTTCTGAAAGACATTTTAAAGATAATGTGATAAAAAAGGGTAAAGAGTGGGCTATAAATTTCTTATGACTTGGTAAAGAGACTATGATAAAGATCCCTACCCAGTACCCCATGTCATTGCCAGATTTAATGGAGTAAAGACATAAAACCATTAGACAGGTTAGAATTGTAATAGAACAAAATATTCAGGAAATAGTTATTCTTTCTGATAAGCATCCTATGGATTCTCATCTTGAAATATGTCAACCCTCCATCTCTTCCTGTAAAGATATTTTTTTCAAGCATAGGAATTATTAGGAAAAACAGATTTTTTTTTTCCTCTGTTCTCTCTGCCTTACTAACAGAAAAACTTAGCATTTCTGTGGTCAAGAGAACTGGTTTATTCAGAGTGCTATGACAAAGCTGCTATGGCCAAACTTTACTGAGCATTTTTGCAAGAGTGAAATCTAAAATTGTGCTGATGCATTGGGGAAATTTCAATATGTTTAGAGAGTAATATAAAAAATTCAGCTCTTGTATTTCTTATTTCTCTGTGTTATTTAGTGTCACCTGCCCTGTAATATAACATTCAACATCCCTTAATGTCATTTATATTGCATGTTCACCTATGGGAATTTAAACTCCCATGACATGTATTTTTCATTTAACCACCAGAACTTTCCATGTCAGTAGGAGCTCACCTTCATAATATCACACTTCAATTTGCAGCAACAAGGAGCCTTTTTATCTGCCTTGTCTTGTTAACTCTTAAGATACAGGTAACTATGTAGGAGAAAATAGCAGCTTGAAAAATAAAGAATGTAATTTTGTTTCTGTTGGATATTTGTTGATGATCTCAGAAGAGAGTCCAATTTTTCAGCTAAGCACTACATCTCACTTTGAGGTTGTAAAATGAGATGAAGGTCAGTCTTTACTTTCAGTGTGCAGGCTACAACAGCATCTTGCACTTCGTTCAACTGTAGAATGAGATCAGTGGAAGGAAGCTGATAAACAGGATATAGACTGTAGACTCGAACTCCTATATATAGGAACATGAGTGACAGTTCTGGCCACACATAGCTACAGTTTGCGATTTGTATTTCTTTTGGACTTTTGTATCTCTTATGAGAAACTAAAAATTAATCCGTGAATATTTTGGCAGTTGAAATTTTGCTGATTCTGCAGTGCTGAAGCCATACTTTAAATCAGGTTCTACTCTTTGTACTACATTTACTGTTTGGTTAGCTTTTCATAGCAATTAGAAATGGAATTATTGTGTTTCCTTTCTACTTTATCATGGGACATTTTCTGTCAGGAAAACCTTTCTGTGGGAGTCATGAAAAATGGCTACTCCAAGTTACGCTGATGGCTAAAACCACGTTATAGTAATATAGAAATCTTTTATTCCAGATATTAATGACTGTATTCTCATTTTAGCATGTTGACTATACTCAGATAAATCACTTCTAAATTATTTTTGAGTCATATCATTATATTTATTTTGATTGTCTTCTCCATATACGATTAATATATTCTTACAGTGTCTTTCAAAATTTTATTGATATAAGTGCATATTTTATTTGGATTTTTTAAGTGCAACTCCTAGAAAAATGCATATAGAACTTAGTTGCCTGACTGATATGCATTTTGAAAAGTGTATGTACAAATGAGCATTTTAAAAATGATCAAAATTATGGTAATATTTTAGTGCCTTTTTAAGAAACATCTGAAATTTCAATTGTGATCAGACTTTTCTATAAAAGTTTAAAAGTGTAATTTCAGGTTGAAATCAAGTGGGACAGCCTGGCAAAACTTTAACTGATGCAAATAATTTACTAGTGGAAATATGGCCATGAACAATACAGGATGATCTAATACCACTGTTATTGAATATGTCTCTAAAATAAAAAAAGAATAATTAAAAAAAAACTATTCTGAAATTATTTCACTTTGTCAAGCTATTTGCTATGGAAAGATGAGGAAAGAAAGTACTTATTTTGCTTTGTGGAAAAGCACCTCCAAGCTCTCCAGCCCCCATTCAGTTAAGAAGAATGAAAGTCTCTCTATTCTAACATGCGGGAGGATTTGTCTTCCCTTACAGAAAAAATTAATAATTAAAATATCTAGTTATATGGGCCATGAGGTCTAAAGCAGAACAGCTGCATAAAGTACAATGCATAGTGTTAGGGTAGTCTTGCATAATGTTTCAAGTTGTATTTACATTTTATTGAAACCTGGCAGTATTAAACCCAAGCATAAGCCTAGAGAGAGTTGACATGAAGATAATTCTATTCCAGCCTTCTTTGTTGCTGTTGTCCAAGCAGAACGGGCTACAAGGCACAACCTCTAGACAGTTCCTCTTTGCAGGGAAAGAAACCATCAAATCAACATAAATTGCACTATTTGGAGAATAAATGGTCTCAGAGGGAAACAACAGGTTACAAATAGCTTTTTCCAAAGTACATGACTGAATTCTAACTTTTATTTTCTCTTCATTTCACGCTTATTTCATTTGGTCCAAATGGTGATATAGGTCCAAACTGTGTAAAGTCCTGTGACTTTATACTACTCTGTAAGTGACAAGAACACAATCCTTTTCATCTAATGCCAGTAAACACAGTTTCATTGGAGGTACTCATGGGTTTTTTTCCATTTGTGCTCACCTCTTAGATTTTTAGTATGCAGAGCATGTTGCACACAGGAGTCCTGTACTACAGCTTAATCAGCTTTGTAGGAAATGTGTTTCCACTTGCCACAATTCATCACTTATTTTTCCAAAAGCATTCTATTTTGTTGTCACTTTCACCTCTGTGGACTTCTGAAACAAATGTTTAAACTGAAAAGCATTGCATTTGCTACAGATGAAAATAATAAGCATTTATGAGGAAGGATAATACATCTTACAATTTTTAGGTTGGTCACAAAATCTCTATGTTATCAGAAATCTTTTTGTTCAAATTTTTGAATGCTTCTACATAAATCTACACCGAGTTTAAGAGACCCGGGAGTATGATACAGAGTAAATAGTTCTTCCTAAAAGCAGTCTTCATTTATCTCATGTGTTGAGTATTCTAGCAGAATATTTATATATCCAGATATATTTATTTGCAGACCTTACCACAGCATCTTTTTCTTGGAAACTGACTCTCAATATATCCTACACATATGTGCTAACCTGTTATACAAGAAACAAAAGACACACAGATCTCTAACTTACTGTGTTTCAGGAGAAGATTTTTTTGAGGGAAAGAGGGTAGATTTCCTGAGAATCTTCCCTCTGGTTCAGAATACTGCTCAGGGTAGACTGAAAGACCTTCAGGCATAAAAGTATTATTCCAACTATTGAAGATCCCTAATGTGAACATGAAAAAACTAATTAGCTTTTCCTGTAGACCAAATTATTTTCAATCCTTGTGAAAATATGCTCTTTAAAATAAAAAGTAAAAATGGTATTGAATTAGTAGTTACAGGATGAACAGTCTCTGCTTTTCATTATTTTGTATTGAAATTCTATTGAAATTAACAGAATAAATAACTGTTAAATATGCCATTGAACTCCTTGTAGAAGAGTTAGAATTCAAGGCAAACGGGTTATGTATGAAATGCCTTATTTTCAGGGGAAAGAGAGTAGCTACTGAATTTCCTTCATTTGAGTCTGAATTCTGTAGCTATTCAAAACTTTGGTTACCTATTAGATTCCTTCAATTTAAACAGACACAGATAATATAGAAAGCTCCTTTTGTTTGGTTTCTATTGGATGGCTGAATATTTCTCTGAACTTCACCAAATTCAAACAGTTGAAGGGGACCTCATTCAAGAAAAAATAGGAGAATTTAAGTAATGTATGTGAAAAGTAAGAGAAAGGGTGTAGAGTTGTGCTATTCCACCTTATATATATGAATATATTTTATTTATGCTTCTTACTTAGCAAATGAAAGGCTATGGGAGCTGAGTGAGTTCCCAGGAGTGTGTTACATGACATTTTAATTAATAAAATTTAAGAATGTTAAAACGTTTATATATTAAAAAACTGTATTTAAGCAGAGGCAGCTAGCTGATGCCTGAAGAATAGCAGCTGTATGTTTATTTGGGGGGAAATGGAGGAAATGCCTTCGTAGATTTTAGAGAAGAGCCAGGAATATGAATGGGCACCATCCCAGCCAAAACATCTTTTTACAATATTACTATTTGAAAGAAATAATGATTCAACACTGCAAGTAGTATGTCTCACCTTTTAGTGAGTCAAAGAAACACAGAAAGAATAAAAAAATAAAAACAGGCCTTTGGAAATCACAGGTTTTTCTTTACTTGAACATTTGCCAGCACAACAGCAGGTTTCATCCTGTTTTCCTAACATGTAAACTAGACTAACACAAAGTATTTTCTAATTATTGCAGCAACTTGTGGGGTGAATTATTGTCAATTGAAAGCACTGTGATGACCTACACATTCCTTTCCACTATTTAAACATTAAATGGAAGATTCTATGCCTAGTGAGAGTGGTACCTTTTTTTACCAACACGTAAATTCCCACAACAGCCTGCTGGAATAAGGGAGTTTGTATGGGTTGAAAATTCAGGTCACATCAAAAAAGCTTTATTACTGAAAGAGCAGTAAACACAGATATCAATAAGATGCTTTGCCAAATGCTTATACTGCAGTTAAGGTGTGACTTAAGCTTTATTGAGTTTAGGGACTAAAATTTGGATTACATACTAATTACAATATATAATGGTAGCACAGAGTTGAATCTAGGCTTGCTGTCTGTTTTTCCCTGAGCTACTGAGTCTTGTAACCTGTATTGAGCTTACTAATAGTCCAGCCACGTCTATTATCTGTAAAGTCAGGGTGGATATTTCCAAGTAGAATACCATCTTCCCTCTTGCTACAAAGACTGAAGGAATAGGTTAATTGCCTTTTTTAAAAGAAAACAGTGTAGAGGCAAAAAGAGATGTTGAGGAAGAGTCTTAATCTTCTTGATTTCCAATATATACAATTCCTGCAGGTATAAACCTGAAAAGAGATTAATTATCACAGTTTAGGGCTTATGTACTAATAAACTGCTACTGAGGCTTCTCAAAATTCCCAGAATGATTCAGACTCTGTCTCTACATCACCGACTTTCAATCTGAAAGGCTTATTCAATTACCAGTGTTTAAGGCAATGATTTTTAGATTTCAATGTACACTCAGAGAAGTTATCATGTCTATCTGAAATTTCACATAAATGTGGATAATTTTGCCTCTAGGAAGCTCTTACCTAAGACAGCTGAAATTATTGTTTCCCTGCAGAAACTCACTGTATATGTGATATCTGTGGCAATGATCCAGAACAGCACAGGAAGCAAATAATACAAATCTCATGGGCTCTGAGCAGCTGCTGACCAATGAAGATTGCACCCAGGCACTGGAGTTGATGTGCATTTTTGCCTGGTTTTGGTGCAGAATTCTGAATGTTGCCTGAAGATGTGGCTTCATTATTAGCTGATCTAAGTTCATCTAAGAAGATGTTGCTTCAGAAAAGAGTGATGCCAGACACACATCCTTGCACTTTCCAGTGTTTCAGTCCCAGCACGGGGGGCCAGAGAACTGATCTCTATGAAAACCACTTCTTTCTCTTCTGTTTTCTTCAATGAGTGTGCTTAGCTGAGTTTGTTCTCTGACTTGTCTCACTCTGTCACCCAATGAGTTCTGGCACTATGGCAAATGAGGAGATGTGTGGTGAGCTAGGAAACATCAATAAACAATGAAAGAACATCCTAAGATGTTCTGTGTTCTGAGTTCTTTACATTTGTTGTCCTCATTTATAAAACTACCCTAGATTTTTATTTAAAACTTCTTAATCCTTTTTCCTCACAACAGCAACAGGTCTAGCCAGATCCCTCTCAGGGATTCACTAAGGTGAGGAGACAAAGAGAGCCTGAAAGCCTCCTCCTGTAGGTCCTCCTGTGTGAAGGAACAAGGATCTGCCTCTGCTGTTACTACTGTCGCATATGGGAGGGGCAGTCGGGGCTGGTGCCACGTTTTCTCCTAAGCATATGGTCTGGCACAGAGTAGGAAGGTGTGACAGAAAACAATTCTAGTCCTGTTAAGGCAGCATTTGAGCAAGCTTCATTTGGGAATCACTGTCTGGTCGTGCTTGCACATTTGGCACCCATCCTGCTTAAGCCAATTCAGGCAGTCCCCACAGGGCAGCCAGGTGTGTGTGGTTGTACCACTGTACCGTCAGCAGCGCCTTGATCTTGAGATCCTTCACATAGACCAGCTGCACTGCCAGCACAGAGCAGGGAGAGGCAGCGTGGTAGGAATGAGCCCAGAATGAGGAGAGCATGTCAGGGAGAGAAAAAGAGCTCCCTAGGCCAGTGATGTCTATGGAAATATCAACCGGTTTCCAATTTAAGAGATTAGTTTGCTGCTACAGAGAAATGACTGCGGGCAGCTGCAACGAACAGGTCAGGCACATTTCTGTCCTTGATGTGTTTCTGCAGTGCCTTTTCCATCAGAAATGGAGCACTCAGCCCATGGAGATCTGACTGGGACCAGAACCAGCTTAAAAGCCTATCCCCGACACAAAACTTGGATAGGCTTTTAAGAGGGATAGGCCTCAGCTACCTGAATTAACTCATATGCCACAGTATCACCTTATGGAAGAAATAAATAATTCAGTACAGAAAGTGAAATGGGGATTTCCCATGTTCTGTAGTAATAACCTAGACTATATTGGTGTCATTTTTTTTTCTTTTACTATTAGCGTATATTCCCATTACGTAGTAAAGCCGTGGTTTCAGCTTGGTTTTTAATAGGAAAATCTTTAACATTTCAAGGTTTCATTGAGCTATACATTGTCTTTAAAAGCTTTTTGTATAGCTGGTATGTTGCTACCAGCAGTAATATCACATTACATTAACTACAGAGAGCTTCCCAAATAGATATTTTAGTTTACAGAGCGTTCTATGTTACCTCCTAAATAAACATGAGTTTTTTTGTTACCAGAATGTTCAGCAGTAGCACAGTTCTGAGATAAGAGTAAGCACATGAGGAGGACTGTAATTACAGCAATTATGGAAAAGTAATTTACTAGTTGTGTAAACTGAACAGCTTTGAAAGAGAGTGGATCAACCATGAAAAGAAGTTCAATATTGAAAATAAATATTTTGGGATCTCTGAAATGGTTGTTATGTGGATAAGCAAACTGTAAACATTTTGTGTAAAGTGATATATTTTCATTTTGAAGGCCCTTATAAATATAACTCTGTGTTTTTGTAAAAAGACTTTAAAATGTCAGAATTATACATAGATATGCAGATCTGTTGCTTCCCATCTGGTATATACCTAGAGCTTACTAAAGAAACAAATAAAGACAGATGAATTTACATGTCTTTGGGGAGAAAAAAGAACAAAACCTGAGCTCTTGCAATTTCAAACAGCTAAACAATCGTTTTTTTAAAAAGGGAATTAATAGGTTAATGCCAAAGGAGGCAATAAAGAATAGGGTTATCTAGAGAGATATTTGATCCAAATATGTCTTCCAATATGTAGATGCAGCCTCACATTACATGTAGATGGCTCAGAAGACAAATCAACATGTAAACAGCTACATTCTAGCCAAAGAATATTCAGCCCTAATTTTTCAATGCTTGGTCAAGAGAACAACAGGGCTTTGTCAGCTGTTTCTGAAGACTCCGTAAAATAGGAGTAAGGAAAGCAGACTATGTATCCCATATGAAATTTCTAAAGAGGTTTATGCCTTCACAACCTGGAGTATAGAAATTTCAAAGACTGTATAAAAGAAGGATGAAAACAGTATTGTAGCTGAGATTTTTATTAATCAGGCCCATTTTTAAGATATCAAAAGCTAAAGCCGTGCTGTGGGTAGCTGTGCTCCGCAGCACATCTCAGCACCCTGCCCTCCTGCCAACATGTCTTCATCCTTTCTGTGAAAGTCAGAAGGTAGGGAGAAAACATTTATACCTCAGCTCCATCCCTGATGGAGATGTTACATAGACTGGATGCACCTCCATGGCCTGAAGGACTGTCCAGTATCTCATTTTTGAATAATTTACTTACGATAAGAATGTCAGTATTTAGATCTTGCTCACCAATCAAGCCAGAGCAGTTCAAAACCTAATGTCATTGATTGCATAATGATAATAATCTTTCTTAGATCTGATTCCTGAAAGTGGATGGTCTGATTATCAGACTATCATTATCAGACCAGATTACCTGCACTTTGAGGTGTTACATTCTCATTTCTATTTGTGAAGAGCATCCATTACACGCACTGGCCATATTCCACAGGCAAACTAAACCACATGGCAATTGCTTATTCCATTACTTTGTAGTAAGTCACAGCATTTAATTGCATTATCACAGTACTAAGTCATTCCAAGCAAGGCAGAAACAAATAGCAAGGCTTGAATAGGTATTTATATAGTCATTCAAGCTGCAAGGACTGTTACATAAAAAACTGTTACTTATGCTTTGCAGGAAGAAAGTAAAGATTTCTGTCTATGAGTTAAATACTTGAAAACTAAAGGGCTGGGCCAAAACTGTTATAGAAAATAAACTGCTTCTATAACAGCCCTGCTGCCCTAAATGCTTCTTTTTATATGAAGTGTTTGACTTAAATGAATTGCAGTTACTCTTGACAGTATGAAAGGAGGTACCCTAAAACATTTTAAAAAGCTCTTGTATTCCACCTTTAAAGCTTTGGTGTATTAACTTGGCAGAAAATGTCTTACAAGAAGACCTTACTTATATGAATGACAAAGCTGAAGAGCTCTGTATGCTAGGGAAAAAATACATCACTTTGTCAGTGGGAAAGAATACATGTACCAGTGGGGGCTCATAAAATGAAGAAAGAAGAGGCAAAGGGATAAAGTGCCATAACCCTTGGTCTTTTATTTTGCAACATGTCCAGAATTTTTCATTCCTGTTTCTAACACCTTTTTTTAGTATCAGTGACGCTGTACAAAAAGGAAAAAATGTAAAATGATACGTATTTGTTCCATACTAACAATTCTCACTAAATGCTCAGCAACAAGCCTGACAGAGTTCAGGAAACTTATTCTGTAAAATCTTATTTTAAAAAAATCATTAAAATAAAGATAATTTTCATGTTTAATTTGTTGTAAAAAGCACAGAGTGAGTAATATGCTTTTGTATCATTTTGCATTCAACTTTTTCCAAAACATTTTTTTTCTTAACAATGCTTAAAATTATGTACCAAACATTGCAGGAATCTGTTGCAAGGTTAGTTTGGGGGTGAATAAAGAAACATTAATTTGTAAGATAAATTATAAGGAATAAATTGAGCCTGGTTGTTAGGAGGCATATATGATGGTGCAAAAATTCTGGTGAGGTTTAGAAAGGTATGAAGTTTATGAGACAGAGAAATGCAGAATGCTGTGGTAAATGTTAACAGGCAGGGATAAGAAAACATTACCAAATGACCACCTCCCAGCACCCTGGGAGGCAGGTCAGAGCACATGGCTCTGAAGGTGAGGAAGGGACAACGCTGTAAGTCCAGGCTGCCTCCCATCCCAGTATTAGCTGCTGAGTCACACACCTGCAGATGGAAGGGATTTCCAGGGTAGAAATATGGACATGGCCAAAACGAACATAAGACGCATGAAAAATTCAAAATGTGGATGAGATTAAGGCTTTTACAAAATGTGTGGATGACCTAAGGAACACAAAGTCCAGATGCATGCTGAAAACATGAGCAGAATAAATACCATGAGGGGGATGATACCCAGGTGATGCAGTAAAGAAGTAAATTAGAGGGAGAATAGTGTTTCTAAACTATTTAGACAGTAAACACATTGGGGAAAAGATTGTGCTTTCTAATGGATTTATGAATTACCTTTCCTGTCATCAAATTATCTGTTTGTGGGATAAAATTTTTACAAAAAGATGAGTAATAAGAACATCAGCATTTACAAGATGATTAAAATGCTTCAGGGGGATATCAACAGTCAAACAAAAGCTTTTCTTTCCAAAGAGTCAAAGTAGAAAATTTGAGTATATATATCTCATGGTGGGAGAAGAGAGATTTCTTATACATTTCAAAATTGGTCAAGTTCATAAGAGTCACAAGCAGTTTCCTCAGGGGCTTATTCTCTCTAATGGAATTTTACTGAAGATTGATTGCACTACCTTAATAATTAGAAGGTCTTAATAAGCGGTTTACCTTTGATAAATAGAATGGTTGAAACTACCGTACTCTTGTTGTAAGCTAATAAGATTGAAGTGTCAAGTTTTAGAATACATTTTAATCTTGGTGTTACATGGTAATTAAAGGTAATTAATAATCCAGAAATAATCACCAACAAAAACTCCAATTCCCTTTCCTTGTTTAAGAAATCCTTTACAGAGGATAGATGAGGTATTCACATAACAGAAAAGTTCATAAAAGGGGAAAGACAGTTTCCCTCACTTTTAATCAGCCTTGGGGGAGAAAAATAATTGAGCAATAAGACCAGAAGCTGTGACCAAGAGCTCAACACAGAAAGCTCTCTGGAGGAGCAGGGTGAGCAGAGACACTCAGAGGTAGCAGGGCCACGAGCTCAATCAGCACACTTGCACATCTCAGAGTTGTGGTGTCATGAGCTACCTCCACGTCTGCAATGTAGCTGAACTGCTGACTCCTGGGCTACATGAAACACCATACCTGATCTGCAGACTCTGCTACACACTCCTAAGTTTCTTTCCTTCTAGGAATGACCCTGGTCCAACCTGATTTCCTTTTATGACAAGGCAACACACGTAGTTGGTCAAAGGAAGCCAGGTGATGTAATATTTTTGGATTTCAGTAAAGGTGTTCATACTGTCTCTCACAGGATCCTTCTGGACAAAATGTCCAGCCCACAGCTGGATAAACATACCATGTGGTGGGTGAGCAGTTGGCTCATGGGTCAAGCACAGAGGGTAATAGTGAATGGGGAAACATCAGAGTGGTGACCTGTCACTGATGGGGTTCCACAGGGCTCCACCTTGGGATCTGTGCTCTTCAGCATCTTCATCAATGACTTGGACACAGGACTGCAAGGGATAGTAAGCAAGTTTGCAGATGACACAACACTGGGAGGAGCTGTTGACTCCCTTGAAGGCAGGGAGGGTCCTGCACAGAGAATTTGACAAATTAGAGGACTGGGCAATCACCAACCATATGGAGCTCAAGAATGGGAAGTACCAGGTTCTGCACCTGGGATGGGGCAACCCTGGATGTTTGTACAGACTGGGGAATGAGATGCTGGAAAGCAGTGCCATGGAA